>QVRM01004146.1:142500-742500 GCA_003439945.1 Dermanyssus gallinae
GTTGTTGTTGTTGCTTCTGCATTTTATCCTCACCAGTGCTGTGCTTGAAAAACACGAGGGAGCGGTTATGCAAATCGATAGCGATATGGAATTTAATGAGTTAATTGACAATTGTTCGGTTCATTGCTTCATCGAGATTATTCCAGGATGGACCGACTAGTTTTCGTTTGTAAATGAGATGCTATTTGGGCTTTTCTGATGAACTAGAGCGAACAGACACGCCGATGCCATGGCCCAGATAAAAAAAAACTGGCATTGACAGGTGTGACACATTACAATTATCCACATCTTAAGAATAATTAGCTAAGTAGTTTAACTATTGTGTTATGGCGTTTATGTTTATTATTTAAAATATATCAAGTTATTATCTTGCTTAAAACATAGGTACAATAACACCCCTGGTGGAGTCTCGCCAATATTCTTGTAGAATAAATTACCATTGTCATAGTGGAGTTGTCATAAAATGAGAATGATAAGACTCTTAATCATGGAACAATCATTGTAGAAAGATTCTGTGAAGATGTCAACGACAACAACAACAACAACAATAGCGATGGTAGAGATAACCGACTCTTCCTCGACTCGAATGTCGTTCCTGCACCAGGCAGGCATAGTAGTGTATTCTTCCGTCGTTCGAATTCGTGTCAGCAACAACCGCAGTACTACCATACACGCGCATGAGATGCGTGAGAAAGGGCCGACCGGGCACTAGGCATCTAGGCACATCTGTCTTTAGTGCCAGACTATATCATATACATATGCATATGTCAGTATGTATCGATACGAGTACGTCGACCGTATTTCGTATGCGCTATTTTCGTGAAATCTTGAGGGTGTTGGCTTGTTACGTGCATATATATATATATATATATATATATTTATATATATATATTAATATATTTATATATATATATATATATATATATATATATATATATATATATATATATATATATATATATATTTATATATATATATGAGCGCGTATGTTGTTGATGAAATTTTCTTTAAGCAAGGTCATACCGCTGAGAGTCAGCGATGGTTGCTGCCACAAGCTCCACTGTTACAAATAGGTGATATGTCACTTTAGCAAAACACGTTAAGCGAATAATCAAAGCAAATACATTGCTTGAAGCAGCATTGAATAAGCCGGTTCAATCGCGTATCCATTGATTTTGCGGGGACGTAGTTTATCGACAGCAAGGACAACTACACGATTACCTCTACGAACACACAAAGTTTACATCAGGGCTATTTTATAATCAGAACATAGAATTAAAAACACTTTTAAGAAAGCTGTTTTTAATTATAGACTATCCTCCGTCCTCTACTGGCTTGGAACTTAACCTGAGGTATGTCTTCAATGTACCGAGGGCCGGACACGTTAATTTATCTAGGGTTTTCCTAACAGTCCTTGTGGCAGCATGGCCGCTGACCCTCAGCGGTATGATTATTCATCTAATCTCAATGAGGATTGCTCAAAGAAAATTCGATCAACAACAGGGATCGAACCGGGGACCGGTAGATGACAACCATGACTAGCGCACTAGTCCCCTAGACCACGCCGCCACATAATCTGTGTATGCAGACGTTTCGGCCTCCCTTAATGAGATTGCCATTTAGTGGTCTCCGACATTTCAAAATAGTAGTAACAAAAAACTGGTAGATTAGTCAACTTTAAAATTTATAATTTTAGAGGACGAAGAAGATTGTAAGCTATTGTTATTACTAACAAAATACGGTAGATTTTTTGCAGGTATTTGTCCTATTTTTGTAATTTTTAAGGGCTAGCACGGTGCATATGAAAGCACACGTTGTTTTGTTAAATAACAATCCTTAACTGGAGAATAATCTCGAATGTAAAGCCGTGCCGCTAATCTCGAAGGACAAGCAGTACTGTGAAGAAGGCACTCGTACTACCTGGCTGGCAGAGTGTCTCTAGAGAGGCACCTGTTGAAATAAGACTGCCATGTAGACAAGTAGAGATCTCCTAGCAGAAGGTATTCAGTCCTCACAAAATCCGGCCTTACTGTTTCGAATAAGAGGGCCCTGGCTCGGATGGGCTCAAATCATCGGTGCCACCCTGGTGGCTTTCTCCATTTTTAAAAGTTCCGATTCTGAACCCGGATGGTCTGCTTCTCCAAGGCGAGCAGGCGAAGTTGGGAAAAAATGTTTCCTAGTTCTGCATTGCTATCTCATCTCAGACTATGTGCTTTTAAGTGATGGGCAGATGTTGAAAGCGTCAAACGACGGGGCTGGTATACAAAACCCATAGGTTTTCTTTAGTCTTAATTAGAGAATTATAAAGTCCAGAAGCCCTAACGTAGTCAAAGCAAAGCCGCGGCTCATCAAAGCGTAACTAATTCATGTACTGTGTGGTACAGGGAATAAAGAAGTAAGTAGGGAGTAAAGTTTGTATATTACCCTGCGACATACTGATACGTTGGAATTATGGATTGGCTTTGCTTTTGACTTTACTTTGACTACTTTAGGGCCTCTTGGTTTTAAGTTTATTATTATGATTCCACGATCATTTTTAAGAAACGAAGGTTCGAGACGTGAACCGGCCACTCTTAAATTAGTCCATATGGTTTCCAATTTAGACAAGGTGAATGCCGTAGAGGAATACAAACGGCCATTATTGCACAGACAAAAACAGGGAGCACAGATATATCAATAAAAAGAATGATGGTGCATTGCCATCCAACCCCCCTTTAAAAAAATGCTATGGCAAAAATAACTTAGCAGTTAGTTTGCATATATATATATATATATATATATATATATATATATATATATATATATATATATATATATATATATATATCGAGGTATTTACACCCCAAGGAAACAATAATACCAATCCCAACATGACGAGTCTTCGAAACCATGTTCGACGGTTAGAGGAGCTCATGACTGAAGATGCTACTGAAAGCATCTCGGTGAAGCTTAGGAAGGCCTCGTCACGGTTGAGAATTCTTGAGGAGTCAAAACTACTTTTTGAGGATGCTAAATCATCAGCCGTCGTCTTTGACAGATCGCATGCGTATAGAAAGACGTCATAACCAAACAATTCATAAGCAGTTTTCAATCTCAATCGAGGACATAACTAAAAAGATTAAAACACCCAAGAACAAGTACAGTTGTACACCAGGTGGTATTCCACCATTGTTTTATAAAAACACTTGTGATTTTATCGCCGAACCACTACTATACATTTTGCAGGGGTCGTATTGTGATGGGCAAGTCCCTTCATTATTTCGAAGGTCAATTGTAACGCCTATATTTAAAAACAGTGCTAAGGATTCAGTGGATAACTACCGGCCGGTGGCTCAACTGTCAATTGCGCATATTATAATGAAGAAGTTAGTCGTTAATCGTATTGAAAACTTTTTAATAAGTAACAAATTGATTGACATCAATCAGCATGGCTTTGCCAGGGGCCGTTCCACAGGGACACAACTTATATCTATGATCCACGATTGGAGACTACACATAAATAATCGTAGAACATTTCATTGCATATAGTTTGATTTTTTAAAGGCATTTTACAAGGTGAACAAACTTGTATTACAAAAATTAGAAAGTATTACCCTGATTCTACAATTTGTCAATGGGTGTCAGCATACCTTACCAGGCGAAATTTTACCGTCAAAGTCGGTAACATAGAAAGTGACCCCTTCCCCTGCCCCTCAGGGGTGCCGCAAGGATCGTGCATTGGGCCCTTGCTTTTCAGAATATACGCCCTCTATCTCCCAACAGTGATTCCAGAAGGTGTCACTTAATTCTTATTTGCGGACGATTTAAAAATATACTCAGCAGTCGACAATTCCACAAGTATTATTCTACTAGCAATTAAAAACATTTAAAACTGGTGTTGTGAGAATAGGATGCAAATATATGTGTCTAAATGTGTCGTGGTGTCATCAGATGGTAGTTCGCCACTGTATACACTTGCTAACGATGCAATACAAGTAGTTAAATCTTTTCGTGATCTTGGTGTGATTTTAACCCCCAAATTAGACTTCTCGGAATATATTACTGCCACCGTCTATTCTGTTTCACAACTATGTAATACCATATTTAGATGTTTTATTAAAGAAAATCCTGATTTGTATGTGAATGTGATGATATAGTGAATCTATGTGAACAAAATCCTGATTTCTATGTCTTAAACCAAATTCCTCTACTGCAGCCAGGTTTGGGCTTCTTATGTAGGCAAAATATATAAACGCCATTGAGAGGGTACAGGCCAAATTTATCAGATGGATATAAAAAACGATGTTATATTTTTTCGTGCAAGCGTATCTCTTGCCAATACGTACGTTACACGAACGAGGTGATCTATTCCTGTATAAAAAATTGTGCTGTCCCGGGACTGACCAGACAATGTTTAAATATGTAGATAATGGACTGCAAAGTGAAGTGAATGTTAGATCACTGGAAGTTGCGCGTTCAGTGAAAGTAAACCACACATTCTCGTGGTGAGTTCCACGAAGTCTACGAAGTCGACAGATCTGATGTATGTTCTAATTATATTCAGATGTTAAATGGTTTGTTAAAAACAATGTATTCTTAGGCATGTATGACCGTTGAATAAAGATGCTTTTGACTATATATATATATATATATATATATATATATATATATATATATATATATGTATCATTGTAGAACCAAACGAACACGGTATGCGTGCACACATATAATTAAGACAGTTACGCTGTTTTCATAGAAGTACAGTGTACTGGCAGTTAGCACGCACGTCACTGCTACGACGAAAATGTTAGACGACGCTATCTACGTGGTATTATCTTTCAGATCTATAGGTAAAACGTTTTGCAATTTTTATACGTATATGTACGTGTCTGCATATGAGCATGACCAGTACCTATTGGCTTTAAAGTGGATGGCCTTTTTGGTAAAGGTTAGCACAATGTACTTATTATATTAGTGTTTTCTGTGTACAAAATTCCAGAGCCAGTGGAATTGCCTATTCTACCACCTGGGTATTCGCGAGAGTTTCGGCATGATGCAGTCGATCGTCATAGGCAATGCTTCCAACAAAACCGGCGACCATAAGGTAACAGGCAGGTACATCAAATAAATATTATCCACCGACAGACCAATTGATGGTACCAACTGACGATCATCTTTAGACTTGGGTAGATACAATGTGCTCAATCGTATTCCTCTAGCGGGAGCGGAAGCTAAGCATCTGTTACCGCATCGCATCCCGCCATCTCCACAATAAGCTAAAATAGGGTTTCGATCGCGTTGCGCGTTAGTGTTTAGAGGTTCACATGTAACAAATTCCCAAAAAACAAAACTCTGTTGTCGTAATTTATGGCAGCCGCTATGATCATACAATTAACTTTGATTCACTCCGCCTGTTATCACTCTATGCTATCCATTAGCGGCGGGCCAACATAGCACACATTTTTTGGACATCGGATTGAGCAATCTAAGGAGTCGATAACTCCTAAAAAGTGTCGCGCGCTTAGATGGTCAATTATATCAGTCTATTAGACTAGAGACACAGCAACTTCGCTATAACATCGTAGCATCGGCTGCGAAGCTGATCAGCGATAGCCGCGTTTATATCGTAGTTTTTGGCGTGTATTTATCTATCTATCTATCCATCTGTATGGTTAACATTATACTCGAGTACAATTGGTTTCCAATAGTGGGTGGAATTGTGATTGTTACTTCCTTCCGTTCTCGCTGGTTGTTGTTGACAGTTTGCTTTGGCCTCGTCGGCTCTGTGTTCTTCCTTCGTTCATTGTTTCCCTTCAGCGGCAGCTATTTAACTATCAACCAGTCTACTATCGTGTCAGCGGTAGCGATAAACAGCCGATTTGTCATGTTAGCGAGATCGGGCCGTCATTCTCCGATCCGGGCGCGGGCGCCCTGTCGGTTCCCGACAAGGATCTCCTGTACAACGTCATCAAGAAGCGGCTCCTTGAGCTTGAAATTCAAACCAAGTACGTGAAGCACCACATCTCTCTGCCGATCAAAGTTCAGCTAGTCACATACCTAATTACTTGCTTCATAGCACGGATATCTTGGAAACTTAATTATTCATAATCTAAAAATATTGATTGAAAATATGTTGTATGTGTATGTACTGAGTGAATTCATGTTGTGCGCACTTGGTGGTTGTTTTACGCGAGATACGGGTGGTGTGTAAGTGGGAACTTATTTTAAATGTTACTAATTTGCGTGTGTCACATTTTTGATGGGCGTTGACGACACTAAGTGTGTACTCGTAGAATGATTTCCGGGGTATGTACATCGCACATGGATCTCTTGTATCAAGATTACTCCTAATCAAATAGTTTAGCCGTGAGTTACGCTTACAGAGGCGGCGAGTGCGTTTTCCTATGTTGATACAAGCATGGTCTGATACTTGATAAACTTAGGATTAGATTCGTAGAAGTGTGATTATATGACAAGGTTGGACATAAAAAGGAGGTGCAACACTGAGTAGGAATCGTTTGTCCTGATATATGATCAGCCTAGCTACCACTTGATCCAGCTATCAACTGAAATTGTACAGGAATGTACGTGTTCAAGAGCGGTAGCAGTTGTTACGTTTTGGTCGTCACTAGGACACCTGCTTGCCTTGTTCCATGCTGTGCAATTATTTTATTAGCATAACTTGATTTTTTATTGTCGTCCTACAGGGAATTTCTGAAGGAGCGATTTCTTTCCGATCTTCGACAATTGCGTGAAAGCCAGCGAGGCGAAGAGCTAAAGACGTCGCTCAAGAAGTTCCGGCGTCGTCTTGACGATCCAAATGTGATTTCGCCCGAGGTAAGTCACAATAGCCTGCCACGTTCATGCTATGGCATCCGTGATCCAGGCCAACAGCTGCCAAATAAACATTTGCGGTTATTTTACTGTACTTCTGAGCCCATTCCTATGTATTGCATATGGTTACCAGCGGTATAGTGAATATATATATATATACAACTCGCGGCTCGAGCACTGCCTGTACGTATACATACATTAAAATACAGCCGTCACCCTTAATGTTGTCAGAACCCCCATATTTCCGAAGCCGTCCTTCAGGCAAACATATTGTTTTACACGTAAAGACAAACTGTTATTCTCCTACGTTTACATTAAAGGACCAATTTACAATTTACCAAAGTTCTTAATCTTTAAAAGTTACTTGAGCTTTTTGTAAGTACGGTTAGCGTGAGAACTTCTAAAGACATGCACATTACGTTAAGCATATATGTAAAGGGCCTGTTACATAAAGTAGCTATTGGTATTAGTGTGTATACAACTTTCATTATCGAGAAACTCTAGACCTAAATTACACTTAGTGCATCTTGATTGGTATTAAACTAAACCGACCCCATTCTTCCATTATGTGCATACTAGTAGGCAAAATATCTGCCTTTTCTGGTGACAAGGTTTATTTTGACCGCTTTTTACGTAATTATATGTTGTCTGCCTGTGTTTTTAAGCAACTCTGTGTTACAGGAACTCCAGTACTGTTTGTTTACGTTTAGCTGCACATATTGATGTGTCACTATTATTAATGCTGTTTTATTGCTGTAACAGGTGGTTCATGCGATGCTGAACGCACTAAATGACGTCCAGGACTATGAATCGGCGGTTAAGTTGGTGGAGGATCTTCAAGAAGTACCAACCCTGTCATTTATGTTGATCGCCCCTATTCAGCACCTCTATGCTTTCGCCCTTAATAGGTATGCTATCGCAAGGAAACGTCATGTGCATACGAGTGTATATATATTCGAGAACAAATTGTACGATACGCACGTCGCAATTACATTTACAGTATAATTTTCATACAAGCAGCAACGGTTAAAAAAACTTGACAAATCGGTACGAAAAGGTCTTAATATGAATGACACGCAGGTGGTCCCCTTTTTGATGCATGCACTTAGAAGTCTAAAGATGAAAATATGGAGTCGCGGGATCGATCTCAGAGCAGCACATCCCATTTAAAGCTTTTTGTTTCTAATTTTCAAATGGGGGTTAAAGTTAAGTAAAATAAGCAAATAAACATACCATATGAATGTGTGAATAATTTACTTAGTTGGTGTGCGTTATGATGCTAAAAATTGTGTATTTTCTAGGCGTAAACGTGAGGGTGACACTGATCGGGCATTGGCCGTCATGGAGAAAGCATTGGAGAAGAAGGAGAACGAAATTCCAGACTATCTCGGTCTCTGTGGCAGAATATATAAGGACAAGTATCTGACGAGCGACTGTAAGGATACAGAGTCGCTAAAGAAAGCCATCGAATGGTACCGAAAAGGATTTGATGCGCAACAATCCGTGTACAATGGAATAAACCTTGCTACATTGCTCACGGCGGACGGACACAGGTACACAGAAATTGCATTTTTAAAGAGTTTTTATTTTCCTTTCTCTAAGCGTGTTTCTTTTTTTAATCGACAATGTAGTTTTGGCAAAAATATTGAGAATTTTAGAAAATTATAAAAATACGAACTAATCATCAATAGTCGCGGCACTTTACAGATGACGGGCAACCTAGTTCAGTGACAACTCTGTTCTCTAATCTGTTCTACGAAGTCTGGACATTGGAGTTGCGTCTCAATATTTGTCAGTGTATTTGCGTCAGGACTGATTACTGTTTGCAATTTCACATACTAGCTTACATATACGCATTGGAAATGTAGACGCGAGAATTTCCGGCATCTAGCTATAAGGAAAATCGATTAAATTATGGTTATATTGTGCTCGTACCATTGGCCGACCAAGGCGAATAGACACGACTTTTCGCCAGGTTATATATATATATATATATATAAACGGCCTTATACCATATTGTATTAACAATTACTTGTCACAGTACGTTTCAATATTACCTATTAAGTAATTAAATTATTAATAGATAGAGATGAATCTAGCTTATGTCTGAACTCTAACATTACCAATTAAATTCATGATTATAAACGTTATACGTGCAATTGTCACGTGTACCGTTACTTCCATTAAGGCAGTGTTGCTCCACTCGATTTTTTCTAATGAAACTGTTTTGCCGCACGTTGTTTTGCAAATATCTGTTTTCATGCTATAGGCCGGAAGAAAGTCACGACCTTCAATACGTTTTCCTTGTTCTCAACAACTTAATCGGGAAAAAAGGTGAAATCGATTCGATGACAGACTACTGGGATGTCGCAACGTACTTTGAGGTCTGCTACCTTGTCGAGGACTACACGAGAGCAATAAAGGTAAGTTTTAATGAAGCTCTATATATGGGTAATATTTATTATTTTTATTTGTCAAATATTGACAGCATAGTTGACTGCTAGTTGAAAACTTTATAGGCAATATCTAGACGGCAATTCCTCTAGTATATATACATGTATATGCAGCGTAGAGTAGACCTGAAATGTTTGCAAGTAAAGGTAATAATGGATAACCATGTTCATCTTAATTGGCAGTAAATATAGTAAGTAAATAACGGGTAAATGCAATGCGGGAAATATGGTTATGGTAAATGTATGGTTTAATTTCTGATCGCTTCTTTGAATGTATCTCTAAGCGCTAAACCTTATTGATAACAACTTACAGCTAACAATTTCGCATTTGCTTAGGTGGCTTCCAAGATGTTTCACTTGAATCCGGCCAGCTGGTGTTTAGAGTCTACCCTGCTGAATATCAAGCTAATCGCCCGCAAGAGGCGCAAGACTGACGCAAATTCAATCCAGCCAGAGGAGCATATCATGGGCTTCTGGATCGAATACTTTAGTATGGCCAGTGAGAGGAACCTGGACGACACGATCTTGTTTCCGGTACGATTGCCTAGGATGTGTATGCCATTATGAATATAAATAAAAAAATTGTTGATTCTGGTGATATAATTATTTTCATATTGTGACTATTGACATCGTATCATAGTCTTGGGTTTCGCGTCTAACGCACGTTATCAAAGAGGCATATACGTCTGTGCGATCATTGTGCGGTAATTGCTTCCACGTCAACGGTACTAATGTGTTTGCATGAGCAACACAACAAGATTGACAATTCTTTATATTTTAACATGAGCCCCAGCACATTCCATGTTTAGTATTAACATTTATTTCGGACTAACAGCGATAAATATATATATATATATATATATCATCGTCATATTTCTCAACAACATTTGCGGAGAGCGTAAACGTTGTAAAATGCAGTTCCGTTGGAGAAACTGCGTTTTAAATTGAAACTCAATCGTATGTTTCGCGGTTATCGCATACATCGTGGTACTTATGCATATTTGCGCTGTTGTCTCAAACAAACATTTGCTTATGTGTAGGTATTAATCAACGAGCCAACGGAACAGCTGATGCCGGCTTACGTGAGCCTAAATCTTGACACGGGTGATCAGAACCGATCCATTCAGATCTCGCATAAATGCGTTGATACATTGCGCGGACAGTGTAAGAAGCGCCACGAATGGAACTTTACATCGCCTGCAATCAAGGGCGTCTCCCTCTATCGCCAAGACGACCGCTGCATTTTGCTGTACGTCCACGAAAACTCGGACGACTTTCAGATGTTTTTTCCGTCTTCGGCTGCCCGACAGCGATTCTATCAGGTAGGCTTTAGCACCAAAATACGCTACGGCTCGCGCTGGTTTTCACTTTCTTGTATCACTGCACACGGCGAAAGATCAAATACCACTGCACCAAAGTCAGTATGGAAATTTGTCTACTTTGCATAATCTGTAGTCTACCGTCATCATTGTGTGATTTTAAATGCCTATTTTTGTCGCTTCTCCGCTCGTTCGATAAATACTGTACAGTGTGCTTTATTACATAACCGGTGTACAGCAGCTTTCTGGCGTAGATGTACGCTTGGGATTTCCTCTCGTTGTGGTGTGCGAATAAAAGTGTTACTACGTGACAAAATATATGTGAAGTTGGGCAACATAGAAAGACAACATAAAGATATACCCATTAGCATAGATATTTGTATTATTGGCTTCTCACGTCTAACTTTTCACGTCCAATGTTCGTCTTCTTTGACGGCTGCGTGACAGGTAGTGCAAGACATGATCAACGATAACCAGCAGAAGGATGAAGATGCAATGTGCCAGGCCTTTGACTACGACTCAAGTCAGTTCCATTGTGTCGACTTCGACTACGACCTTGACGCGAACGGCCACAAGAAGATTCTCGGAAAAGGTGTGACGATCTTCACGTCTACCACCATTACGTAATGGTAGACATAAGCAGACAGTGCGATTGAACAAGGGGTAGAGGGCAAGTAGAAATAATGTTTGCAACTCACTTTTGCCTACGGGGCTATTTGTCCGCGGCCAACTCCGTCAATGTAAGCCTTTCTGACTGCTATAGCATGCTGTGTGAGTCTTTTTAAAAGCAATGTCTCTTATTAAAGCCAGGTTGCGATCTATTTTTGAATCGCCTGCTGTATGCATACCGTCCCGTATGCAATGTTAGCGCATACCTAATTTGTTCATAAGGCTACAATTCTAAAGTAGCTTGCCGTTTTCTGTTCTGTAGATTGGTATTGTATTCTATATTTCTTTGTAGTGGCTGCAGGGTTTAACTTAATATAAATTGAGTGTAAACATTGTTTTAACTTTTATTATTTCTCGTGTCTATATCACAGTTGAAGAAGTACTTCAGTATATGTAGGGTTTTTGCTGACTGTGTGTATCAAAAACTTAAATATTATAAATAGTATTGATGTTACAGAATGTGTTATGTTAATTTGATGTACATGTGAAGTTATCGGTGTGGAAGGTTTGTATTGATTGCCTAGAATTAAAACTATTTTTAGTATGGTTGTTTTTAATTCGAGACCATTGTCCGTCCCATACGTGAGGCATATCTTCAACGCACCGAGGGCCGGACATGTTGAGACACGTATAGAGTTTCCCCCAGCAGTTTTTGTGGCAGCATGGCCGCTGACCCTTAGAAGTCTGGTTTATCATCTACTCTTCATATTTTGATAGCTGATTTTGGTCAAATCAGTTTTCTTTGTATTATCTAATGTAATTTGTAGTACTTCAATTGCATTTTCTTTACTCTGACACAAATCCTAAGGCAACTTACTCACTTAGGCAGGCTGTTGTTAGCAGAGATTCGCAAATGCTATCTGTTTTATACAAAAGCAGACTAAGCATCACATCTTATCCATGGGCAGGTACGTACGGTGTGGTATACGCTGCGACCGATGTGAAGACGATGACGCAGATTGCCGTCAAAGAGATCCCCGAGAAGAACTTGAAGGATGTGCAGCCCCTTCACGAAGAGATCATGCTGCACATGCATCTGCGCCATAAAAACATCGTTCAGTATCTTGGTTCTAAAAGCGAGGATGGGATAGTAAAGATCTGTATGGAGCGCGTGCCCGGCGGTAGTCTCTCGCACCTGTTGCGCTTTAATTGGGGCCCATTACGTAACGAGAGCACGATCGCTCATTACTCGCGGCAGATACTCGAGGGTATCAAATATCTGCATAAGAACAACATCGTTCATCGGGACATTAAAGGAGACAACGTCCTTATCAATACGTACTCGGGAATTGTAAAGATATCGGATTTTGGCACCTCCAAACGTATGGTCTCCGGACGACTCGTCGAGACATTCGCCGGTACTTTTCAATATATGGCTCCGGAGGTGATGGATAACGGCGACCGAGGATACGGCAAGCCAGTAAGCATAAACGGACAAACACGCATATATATATATATAGATCATCGAGCAAAACGTCTTGTATGCGCTCTGCTGCAGTTATTAGGCAATTACGTTAGTTATGTATGTATATATACGCCAATGGAGAGAGAGATATCTTTAACAATTTACGTGAGCCCTGTTACTTCATTTTATCCATTAAGTTGGAATTTGTTGATTTCAAGCTGTCGAGCTTCATTTACCCATCGCGGGAATACTATGACATGTGCTTTGTTTAGGCTTAATTTAGAGAAATATACGAACATGTTATTGGAGCTTTAGTAACCATATGAAACGTTTTGTATAACTGATATGATGTGCTTTGGTTGTGTTCTTCTCATTTCTCCTATAAAGGCTGACATCTGGTCACTGGGCTGCACGGTCATTGAAATGGCCACTGGCAAGTTTCCATTTTCCGACTTGCCGCCTCAGGCCGCGTTGTTTAAGGTAAGTGTCGTTCGGCGTCAATAAATCAGAGTCGTCCCAAAGAAACGAGTATAACTCATAATATGTGTACAACAAGCGTTGTAGAAATAAGCAACACACGCACTTGCGTATATAAGCATGTCTGTTCTAAAGAATATCTGGGTGCAATACTATCTAACATTGTACGAAGTCGCGCAAACCGAACGTCTAATCAGCTAATATCTATTTTGTATTCAAGGTTGGTCAGTTCAAGATTCACCCGGATATACCCGAAACGCTCAGTGAAGTAGCCAAGACGTTTATCAGGAAGTGCTTTACGCCGGAACCTGACAACCGAGCCACTGCCGAGGACCTCCTAGCCGATCCCTTCCTGGATACGTGAGTGCAACACTCACAGAGTGCTTTGATTTAATATGAGCCGCCAGCAATACTTTGATACGTGAAATAGTACAGGTGTGTCATTCGCAAGAGAAATAGCTCAGATTTTGGAAGGTACGTTGTTGATGGCAGAAAAAATAACACTGATGTAGAGAAAACTTCAACATTTATTGTTGCGTTTTCCGGAATATTTGGACCAATCCTTACTTGGAGGTTCCTGTCCTTCAGACACAAATCAAATTAGGATACTGTTCTGTTGTCTATACCTAGGCGACGAAGAGCCCCCAAAAAGATGTAGGATCGGGGAGAATCATCAAGCGCATCATCACCAGCAGCAGCACCATGGTGAATAAAATCAGTTATATCACTAAGTGTAAATTCAGTCGAGCGTGCTGCGCTTAAGACATTTTTTTTTGAGGGACTAACTGGGAAATGCGGTTTGCACACACGGACACCACGGCAGGAAAGCTCAGCTGCAAATGTGGGCCTGTAGTGTGGGGCTCCAACCCACTAAACACCAGTCATGTCCCCATCCCCACACTCAACTGGGAACTGCGCAAGCAATACTTCAAACAATTGAGGGGGGGGTGAATAGTAGCGTCCTTATCTTAGCTGCCCTGGAGTGCCTCACGGGGCCTTGTCAAGTAAAACGATTCTTCTCTTTTTTGGCGTGCATAATACGTTCGATTGTACGAGCTATAGTCACGTGAGTTCATAAGAAGGTGTGCCAGCTTCTTAAGACTGCCGTCACTTGCTGTGGTTAACCTCGTACACGTTTTCCTTGTACAGCGGAAACAAATATTTTAAACGATTTCAGAAATTTTGATTGTCGATATGAAATCTGTAGAGATTACTATAAATAGAGACTCTTTTAACAACAAATACGCGAAGTATACAATTGCAGAGCATTGAACATGCTTTCAAAGATAAAGGTAACCTGCTCGCTAAATGTCCATGACTTCACATTCAAGCCATTTGCTTATTTAATTTCTGTGAGGGCAGTTATTTCAGAGTTTTAGCTGCGAAACATTACATGTGGAAGCTACAATAAAAAAAAATTAAGCAGATTGTTTTCACATGTGGGGGATGATAGCTTCAAACCTGTCGTATTTGACCATACTTGTTAGGCACTCTTGAAGTTGCAGTAGGCAATGTTCAGCATGTAACCCTCGCTCGTCCTCGGCCAATGTCGCACCGACGGTCCGCGGTAGTCTCTTTTTGGTAGGAAAGCTGTGCGCTAGAGGGCCCTGCTTCTTGATGTTTTGTCAATGACTTTGTCCGAAGCTACCCTCCATCCTGCCACCTCCATAAAGCCAGACTTAGAGGGTGTGCGATCGAGGTTAACGAGGGCAGCCAGATTAATATTAAGCTTCAAGTGCAGTGATCCATAACAAAAGCCTACCATCCCCAACTGTAGTTACTGTGCTCAACTTAGGACCTCTGTCGTGAAAGCACACCTACCAATCGATGTTGTATCACATGGGCATTTCGGTAAGTGCGCTCAAGTTGTTTGCTCGGTCGCACAATGTACATGGAAAAATTCCCAGTCCGTCTACGGGTGCGCCGCATCCAATGTAGTATGTATCGCCGTAGCATATGCCTCAACGGTACAATGAAACCGATGAAACATCGTTTGCTTCATCCAACTTGCCTTACTAGTACCCGTGCTCGTTGCATTTGCAGTAGGCAGTGTTAACCCGTTGAGCTGATAGCCCAGACCGGAATAGCTATATTTCAGGACGAGGTGTTTCGGAAAAACAGCTCCAGTCCATTGTCACTGCCCCAGCGACTGATGCCGTCGACAGCAGACAGTAACGCGGACAGTATGCGCCAAAAAAGGGGCCAGATGGGAGAATTTTAGGTCGTCGGCGTATAAGAGATATTCATTACACGGCGTAATATAAACTATTATGTCCACAACAAATATTGTGTATAGCACTGGGGAGACGCTGCTCCTCTGTGGGACCCCAGTCGTGGCCTACTAAAAGCTTCATCGCATTTTACACAGAACGGCCGATTACGTCAAAAACGGAAAGCCGTTTACAGGTCTGTGGATGGGCCTGAAGCGTCTTGTCGATCTTGTTGATAACAAGCCTATGATTGATCCTATCAAGGCGCTCTTCTGGTGGAAGTATATGCAGTGAAAGTCCTTGTTGTATTTAAGTACAAAGCCCAATTGTTTTTGTTCTGACAGCCACGTACGCGCAGGGCGTCGAGAAACAAATCTATGTGTAAAATAAATGATTCGCGGACATACAAGTGGATAAGTGTCTGACAAGTATCCTTTAAAAAATGGTGCAGGTAATGGAACATTGAGACACAAGGCGATAGTTCTCAATTTGCCACGTTTGGTCTCCTTCTTATCCGTCTTTGTTACAATATTATATTTGAAGAGGTCGGGAACTAAGGCGTTGTTGTATGACCGTCTAAAGGTTAGTCTTAAAAGCTTCGCTAAAAGAATAGCTATTTTTTCATTCTATTGGGGGATGTTATCAAGTGCGTGACTGCATTTGGGTTTTAGGTGTAAATATCGCGTAAATATAATATTCTCTAAACTCGATAGGCGAGTTGCGATAGATCGCGTAGATAGAGGCGTGTTGCGGTGGTTACTGGGACAGGGTTGAACAAATGAGTGAGAATTGGGATGCTAGTAGTTCAACCTTTTCTTCATCAGTCGATGCCCAATGTGAGGCTGATTCCAGGGTTGGTGGAGACTCGTTGATGGTGAGGCGCAAGTTGGCGTAGCAGAACAGGGACTAACTATCCTTGACGTTTATGGTCATCTCGGTCAGGATGCGACGCTTTGTTGCGTTCATGAGTTTCCGGTTATCTGCAGTGGACGAGGCAGAACCTGGAGACAATGAGATGAGTCGCTCCATACGGGCAACATCTGAGCGTAAATTCTCGGACTTGTCGTCGACCACATTAGGAGTGAACGCTACAATATGAAAGCGAGAGCACCACGTGAACTTATTGTACATCTCGTCACCATCATAGCAGTCTAAAAAGAACACGTTCTAGTCGATCAAGTTAAGGACAAGCTGACCATTGTCTCGATATTTTTCGCTGAATTATTATTGAAATGTATTATTTGCTAAACGTATAAAATTCATCTTCATTTATTAAGGAATAAAGATGGAGCTACAATTGTCTTTCGAGAACGTGTGCACAGGCAATATTACTCTATCTCGTATTGAGTGGGCTGGGACCACTTTCTTTGCTAAAAGTTAAACCCACATACCAATTGAACTGCTTCGTCAATCTTGAGGCCGAACTGAAAAATAAGCTTGTGGTTGCATCCGTGATCTCATAGTTAATTCGAATTATGGGGTCCCATAGTTCATTCGAACTATGAAATCACGGATGTTAATGTCGTCGATGGCTTTAAGATGATTGGACAGGAGAATCTCGTGGGTGTAGCCGGAATGGTGCCGGAACCCTAAATTGATGAAAATCGCTCCTATCGACTCTGCAGTGAAGATTTCTGCAGTAGCCCAGTCGATACGAGGTAGATTAAAGTCGCCAATGATGGCCATGGGTCCATAAAGCTAACAGTAGACATTTATAGCGTCATTCATTGACATTGATTGGCGTGCGACAGGGACTATCATTGGAATTTGATGAATAAAAGCAGCAACTGCAAAACTCATAGTAGATCGACTGCGCTGTGTTCGCCGGGTGTATCACACGACACAGTTAGAACACTTAGGCGAGCTGAGACTTGAATATGCACTCCTCTGCCCCATAAGCCACGATCCAGCCGGACGCATGGGAAACCTTGTTGAGATAAAGTTCGGCGTCCGCTAGACTGGTTGAACAAGGTTTCGCACTAAGGAATGATATCAACGTTGTTGGATACACTCTAAAAGAGAATACAATCGGTGGCACCTTGCTGCTGAACGAGTGTACAAATTCATACAGTTTACACCGTTAGTTTAAAATGGAAATACAGAAAAAAATATACATGTGGTAGCATGTTGTCGCGGTTTAAGGAACATCTTCAACGGAGCCTTCTTATAAAATGCGACTATAGGCTTTCAAGTAAGTTTGTAGACCTATTCAAAGACTGGAGAGCAGTACATCAGCTTAGAAACTACTATCGATTTATATAGACGAATATATACATCTGATTTATTTACAATAAAACAGATTTATATAGACGAATATATACATCTGATTTATTTACAATAAAACAGATTTATATAGACGAATATATACATCTGATTTATTTACAATAAAACATCTAAAATTGTATTAGTTAGGACTAGAGGAGATTTTGCTATGTTTGATGAAGGCTGAACTCGGGCTCAACCGACGCTTAACACCAAGGTCGCGAGTTTCGATTGATATAGGTCGTGTGACACCATTTATTACATAATTATCATTTAAATGACCATAAGTTAAGACGACGCATTCATGCGTAGAAATCAGATTCCATCTTCGGCACATCATGCCTACACCATTTGCAGCTCGTTCAAGTTTTTGTGATCACGATGGTTTTCAATTTGGCAGTACAATAAGAGGTCATCCGGGTATTTAAGGATTACCGCATCAGGCGGTATATATAGACCAATATGAAAAACATAGCAAATAACAAAAGAGATGCACAGCCGCCTTGAGGTGCCTCCGAGGATGCAGGATACGAGTGGCTGAGATCATATACCAATGTTCTTCATTTTTCCAAGTAACAATCAAGCGATAAAAACTACTCTTCTAGTTAAAACATACGCAGGCAAATATAGACCGCGAATTTAAGAACTTAGCCCAATTCTGTGACATCTTGACAAGTTGAGTACGCGTTGATCGATGAGTACTAAGGCCGAATTAAGCGGAATCGAATAGCTTATTTTGTGCAAGAAAACTTTGTATGTATGCCACAAGTAATTTGTCTAAGATACAACATGCAATAAAGCACTATGATACGGGTTTGTAATTTCTCACATCTGTTCCTTGCTTCTTTTTGTGGACCAGGGTTACACCACTTTTCGTGAACATATCGGAAATGAAACCATCATTAGAATACCTCTTGATTTCTTTACCATTTCTAGAGAAATTCTAGAAAGATTAAATTTCTTTATTGAAAGAGTAGTGGACGAAGGATGTAGAAATGCATGAACATACTTGACTGAAGTGGTACTGTATATCTTAAGTAGATCTATGAGTTTAACTTCTAAAAGTACATTCGTGCATACGCCACTTCTTTCAACAACCTTTGTCCACTGCTATGTCTAGAATATCTCTAGAAATGTTAAAAAAATTATGAGGTTCCCTACTCTCAATTATTATTATTATTATTATTATTATTATTATTATTATTATTATTATTATTATTATTATTATTAATATCAATGTATACACGAAACTATATAATTTAAACATTTGGCCTATATTCTCATGTGGGCCCCCCGCCTGGAATCCAGAGCTAAAACAAGTCAGCACAAGTTAAAGAAAGCCGAATATGCGTTTAGAAGAAGTGTTGGTTAGACCTGCAAATGCAATCGACCAAATCGCAACAAAATAGGTTCCCTGTACTTATTACTTCTAAGCGCTGCGTGATTGACTTGTTCTCACCGAGGGTCACAAGAAATATTCATAGAACATGTATTTGTAAATCTTTGACCTTATTTAAAATGTTTTGTAACAATATAAGTAATGTAGTAATTTTGTAATAATATAAGTAAGTACAAGTAAACTTCTACCATGTGCATATGGTTTGATAGTGATACCTTGATAATGGTGTAGTGGCATTTACTTTTGTAAAGTACTATTGTGTTTTAGCCCCGTTTAAGTCATTCCGCTCTGAAAAATTATATTTTTAGTAGACTGAAACGCTATTGCAACGTTACATCGGCATTTTTGACGAAGTTAAGAAGGTTTTGTCATCTGTCCTAAAATGCCCTAAAAAAGTGTCTCTAATATTTTGAGTTGTGATAACTAAGTAGCTTTCGCTGAAAACGCACTCCGTGTTGTATCAGTACATACGAGTATATGATGATTACATGGTTTTGAATTATATAGATATAGGCGACTTAACCTGAACATATCGAACCATTTTTACTGTACACTGTGTAACAATTAAGGGTATTTTGCAGAAAATGCTATTGCCCGTGTCTTCTATATATATATACAGGGTCGTTCAGAGAGTATTGTACTTGTTTCGAGGTTTGATAGAACTCGGCAAGAAAATAAGTTTTTCCTATGGAGGGAAGACGCGGAAACGTCTTGTTTAGGAGAGAGAGTGAAGTTTATAAAAGTAGTTTTTCTGCCTTTTTTCTCCTACATAGTTGTGCGAAATCTACGTTTGCGGGAGAACCAGTCAACGCATGAAGGAACCGATTACACCGGCGTGTTCGGAGAAAAATTCTGCACAACGGAAGACACTCTATTAGCTTGCGTAGCAAAAAGCGAATACACAGATTAAGGAAAGTCATGAAATGTCGATATTTTACGTTAACGCTTTTTCATGAAAAATCGTAAATTCTTCCCATTGCGACCAAAAACGTACGTCCAAAAGACCACTCTCGCGCAATAACAAATTTAATGCCCATCATTTTCGTACCAAGGTATGGTGCTGCGTTACGTAGTTGTCAAGTCACTAAGCTTTTTCGATAGCCATATCGAACGCGAAGGCATGCATATTTCCATAGGGCGTATGAGAAAGTTAGGTACATATTTTGAGGTTTAGTAGAACTCAGCAAGAGAATAAATTTTCCTAGTGGAAGGAGGGGGCGGAAACGCCTCGGCAAATTTTACGGTTCTGAACGTGAAAACTTGCACGTAAAGCATAACAATTATGGCTGTCGAAAACGCTTAGTTACTTGACAACTACGTAACGCAGCACCATCACCTTGATACGAAAATGATAGGCGTTAAATTCGCTATTGCGTGAGAGTGGTATTTTGGACGTACATTTTTTGGTCGCAATGGAAAAATTTAACGATTTTTCATGAAAAAGCGTTAACGTAAAATATCGACATTTCATGACTTTCCTTAATCTGGGTATTCGCTTTTTGCTACGCAAGCTAATGAAGTGTCTTCCGTTGTGCAGAATTTTCCTCCGAACACGCCGGTGTAATCGATTCCTTCATGCGTTGACTAGTTCTCCCGCAAACGTAGATTTCGCACAACTATGTAGGAGAAAAAAGGCAGAAAAACTACTTTTATAAACTTCACTCTCTCTCCTAAACAAGACGTTTCCGCGTCTTCCCTCCATAGGAAAAACTTATTTTCTTCCCGAGTTCTATCAAACCTCGAAACAAGTACAATACTCTCTGAATGACCCTGTATATATATAAATGATTAATTATTTTAATCTAGGGATGAATGAATCGTGCCAATTAATTCGTTTTGCAGTGGTTGCGTGACTTGTTTACTCTTACGATGGCTGGCGATATTTATGTATCTTGATATATGCTTTCTCAATATGTGCTCAAGGTGCCCAGTCAAGCGTTATGCCTTTGCTGGTGCTACATAACAGAAGCACCATCTTATCGATTGAGACAAGTAATACGATGACAATGAAGCTACCGCTTTGGGGCGAGCTAACTCATGCGTAGATTGGCAGCCATTGTAGTGTACTCTTTTAGTATGTATCTATTGTTACTATCTTTATGATAGTGGCCATAGCAGTAAAATTAATTATAATATGAATCTTAAATACATAATAAGATTAACTATAATATGAGTGAATAACTGTGATACTTGAACAAGTTGATTTGTCATGTACATTCATCTCTCTCTCTCTCCCCATATGATTAGGAGTCAACGAAAAAAGCGGCAACGTCCGACGGGCCCTCCACTGGAGATTCCCCGTAGCATGTCCGTTCCGTATGGAAACATTGTCAGTGGCTCGGGATCAGGCAGAGTGACTCGATTTGCTTCGACCGGTGAGGAGGCGAGCTCCAGAATTTCGGCGTCACCCACCTCCGAGGGTGTCCCGAAGAGTCCTGGAACCTACTCGTACAGGTGAGAACTTTGCACCTTGCCACCTCGTGGCCATCACCGCACGCACTTCACTGTCCGAACGCACACTTACTCATACACTCGTAATGATATGTGTATGAACACAAACAACAGCAAGCAAATGGTAATCTACGCACCATTGTTGCACACTAGTGAAAACGATTGCGCATGCTTTGGCCGATCTCAAAGGCTTTGGAGCGGAACGCCTTATTATAACGCCTTGCTTTGCAGGTAAATAAAGCTGCTATCGGGAAAATAAAGCCGACACACTTTTCACATACGTTTGTCAATGGGGTGTTTACGGAGGACGCTCTTACGATTAGTAAGCTGATGTTAGGTTTAGCAGATTACAAGTGTGTTTTTAATAGGTTTTATATCTGATATCACCATTTAGTGGTTGGGTCGGCTGAATCTGGAATAGGCCCTAGTGTAGCAGCTCTTTAAATTGTTCCCATTTATTTATTGTCCGGACAAGAATATGCAATTTTGTTTAAACGTTGAACAGATATAACGTTCGATAGGGGAGCATTCTTGTCTGAATATGACAAGGTTCTCCTTTGAGCTTTCGAATGTGTGTCGACCCGACATACAATCATTTACGCACATAACCTGTATACGTTGCACCGACGGGACTTGCGTTCGGAACTGCGGATTGCTGACCTTGAAGTAACACTGTTACCGTATAGAGTGCGGAATTTCTATAGTGACGTTGTGCAGATACATGTACCAGTCAGTTGTTGACCTCTTGCTTTAGTTGGAAATCATAAAAGAACTTTAAATATTGTGTTCACCACCATGACGCGGAACCAGTGAGAAACAGGGTTTCTGACTGTTAGCATGCACATCGATCTGGGTTGTCTGTTGTTGTTATTTATTTTTATAAATTTATTAGGCGCGTGTCACAGGGTTTCGTTCAGCCTTTTATTACACCTTAGCTTTTGGCACCTTTTTTAAAAATCGCATTCTCTTTACAGCCAGTTGCATCAGTAGTTTTTGGTCTCGTCTGTGCGTTTTGCTATACCTTAAAAAAAGTTGTCAATAGTCTTACTAATTGGTCGCATTATTTGTGAGAGTTAGCATTTTTATTGATTCACATAGATATTTATATGTAACGTGTTTAAGGCAATGTAACCTTTTTTCTAGTACATTTGAATGTGAAAATACTCTGTTTAATGCAGATCCATTTAAAATTTAGAGTTTGCATGATTAGAAAAACAAACACCTTACCATGCTCGATTGCTTGCTTAATATGCAATTTATATACCTACAAAAACGCTTACTGCTGATGCATTGTGTCAGAAAAGATTAATAATTCGTGGTGCTCTCCGCTGGAAGGGTAAACGTCACTGTTTTTTCTTTCCACCCACATTCGATTTGCTAAGACTTTGCTGGGACGGTAAGTTTTGGGCTTTCAGGGATTAAACCTGACCCTGCCAACGATTGTCGGGGATGACTTCATTGTTAGAATCGATTGTTGCTTCAGGTGATGAAAATGTTAGTTTTAAAAAATTAAAAAAAGCACTATCGACCTGTTGTTTCGTAACTTTGTAGACCGTTGCCGATGTTCCTGGTATTTAGCTAGACCGAAACAACTCGTCGCGCTGGTCTGCAATTATAGCCTAATCTATCTCTTGTGGACAGAGCGGTATGTCTTGAGCTAAGCTGACTGTCTCCGACACTAAGCCCGTGACAGCTTATGTCGTGCGACCTCGTCCGGTCTAGTGACGGACAGGAAAGAAGTCACCTAACTAGTCTTTTATTTACTGGTAACGCTGCGGCCGCGGCTCTAATTGTACCGCGTCCGCTTACACTGGAGCAGTACAATATGAATCTGCCCTTCGGGTTGGAGGAAGGCCACTCCCGAAAAGAAAGCGCTCAAGACCCTATCAAGTCGACTATGAGCACTAGATCCATTCGCTCGCTACCTCTCTTTGGCGGAATCTCTTTGTGATTTCTTTAATGGTAATTATAAAGAGGGGGTGACTGCCTAAGGTCTGTCATGCCGCAAATTGTGCGAACTCCGCAAGGAAACTCGCTAAGCTACGTCTAGTTTACCCTGCTTCTCGCTGACCTTGTCGGTTACATCTGATCGGAGTGCCAAAAAGAAAAAAGACGTGGTGGTGATGTATGCAGATGATATCGTGATCGCACGTCGCAACCTAGATGTCATCAAACGCAATACCTCTATGGTAGAGGCGTTCCTTCTCGCGAAAGCACTTGAGACAAACGGGGCGCGGAGGATCGGATGCCAGAGACGTTATATGTTGCTGCGGCCAATTGTTAGAGTTTGTTAACTCTTTCCCGTATCTTGACCTTCGTGTTTAGTGAGTCGGAACGACGTTCACATCGCATAGAAAAGAAACTGTACGGACGGCTCTTGTCTTTCTTTACGGGAAAGTAAGCAATGTCACCTCACGCTGGTGAATTTCAATTAGCTCGATGCGAGTAAGGGGCTTTTTGTGATATGTACCCCATTTAGCCTATTCACCAGCTCCTGAAACTAATTCGACTAAGGCTGAAGATGCCACGTAGAGAGAGACCTTACGAATATTTTAATTTAAAGGGGAAAGCTAACGTCGAACAAGCCAGACAAGGATTTGGACGTATGTCTTGCTTCTTTGGTCCGGCTCTGCATGTGACAGTCGCCACGTATACACCAGGTACAAAGGTGCATGGTTATTGTTACCTGGTAGGTTGAAACGCCGCCTTTCACGAGCAGTACGAGTTGTGCACCTGCCGGTTCTGCCTGTAGAGTTGTGCCAAGTACCATGCAATGGAATGCGGAGCACAAATCGCTGCACTATTTCTCTCTCCGAAAGCATAAAGAAGATAAGGGATTATGAGGACAACTTTATGAAGTGTATAATATACTACATATATATATATATATATATATATATATAGAGAGAGAGAGAGAGACTCTAGTATAAAAAGTTCAATTCTGTATATTTCTACAGAAAAAGTCCGCTTACCAGTTCAAGTGCAACTGACATTCATTAATTTGACTTACAGCCAGCTATAGATATCCTGCTAGCTGTCGGCACTGTCGGACATGCCGTTTCCGTTACGGGATGTTGGCCGAAATAAATAGGCCGAAATGACCGTAGTAAATGCTCGAAAGATTACGTTATTGCTTTTCGAATTATGATTGCTTTGTCAATAATGGCATTTTGCTTGACTTTAGCGACCCACAGCTTAAAGCTGTCCCCAAGGGGCAAGGGCCAATAAAAGCAATTAACCAACAAAAGAAGGGTAATTCCTACTCTCATCAAGGTTTTAATTATAATCTCTGTCCGATTCGGCAAACAAAGCGAACAAGCGGATTCCGCACAGCGAGAGGCCGGGCCAACCACCACGTGTCGATATGTGACGTAACACCTTTTAACTGAGGATCGATCGTGGGTGCCGCGGACAGCTCGTTGTTCGCAAATTATGACAGAAACTCTTGCAATTGATTCGGAGAAAGCCTACTGACGAACGTTTGGTCGTCGTCATAATACCCACGGCACTTACTTAGAACGTATCATGCAAATGTGCTCCCTAACCATTTGGACGCGACATCGACGCAATGACAATGCACTAATCACCGCGTTGGTCGTAGTAACAACAACGATACGAATGTGAAGTACACATTACAGTTGCATATTGAAGAGTGTGAACTTAAGTTAATTGGCGGCCGATAGTTAACATCTGTTCCGTCAGAGATAGGGGAGCTCTGAAGATAGATCATTGCTTCTGATCTCGACCAGTTCAGCTGTCGCTTTAAATTATTTACAAGCTTTTAGCATTGAAGTTTCGGGTTCTGCTGGCCGTGAAGAGTGTACACTCATACGACGATTGTGCATATTATCTGCTCAGTTCACTGCAGTTTAATATTGCTTTTAGTAGAGGTACCCTTTACAGTGCATCCATACTGGAATTGTAGGTGCACTACACAGTGCTATTGTTGTTGTTGTTGCCGCTGTTGTTGTTCTCTGTTCATTATCTCACTTTATATCAAAGTGTACATGGCCAGCTGGTAATCATGATTTTGGTACTGTATTCGTGATTATTGATGACAGTAATGCCGGGGAAGCTTGATGTTGCGTTGTCGTTCACCTGCACAGCGTTGACGGAATCGCCTGCTTCCTAGCTAACAGCAGAATTAACATGGCTGGTGTTATCTCTAGAAGTGCTGTTCAGTTCTCTTCGGCTGCGGAAAAATCAGCCTTCTTATCTTTACTCACATGTCTAGATGGGCCGCAATCGCTTCTTGCATATCAGACCAATTTGCAACTGCTAGAAGAACTCTGGGCTGCCTTGAGAAGCAAACTCGCATGTTCTTGTTAGTCGAGGGTATGGTGTATTTTTCCAATACATTGCGTTTATTATTATTATTATTATTATTATTATTATTATTATTATTGTTGTTGTGCGAGTTCTTCACATGTAAAAACAACACTCGGATATCGGCAAAAAAGTGTATAGCCTTCTACAGTAGTGCTCTGGTCTCATGCTTTGATCACTCCGGTACTAAGGGACCGATACGTACCATGACTATTACGGCATTTCGGAGCCTTTACGTATGGAAGTGGCTTTAGTAGACTCAGAGTTGACTGTCTCGGACGCCTTAACGATACGGACCTCAGATAGTTGTTTGCACTTCCACACTGAGTCCAGCAAATCGCATGAGCTACTGACCATCGCATATACACGTATAGACCGCGCATATTAATAGAAATCTTTACCAGCATAGGCTCACACAGCTAATCATCAAGTAAAATGCGTGTAGCTTGCTATTTGCCTTGGTTAAGGGCTTAAATTAGCATATGTGCACTGCGTCGAGTGTGGCAAGAAAGCAACTCGGACTTTTTTAGGGCCCCTGCAGTATATATATATATATATATATATATATACATATATATACTCTAACGGTAGGGTATTGCCAGTGACTAAAAATAGCACACAGCATTACAATGCTGTGCAAAACTTTTTTTTATTTGCGAAAAGGTTTAACATGGTTTAACATTTATATTATAAAGTGGTTGAATAGTTAGTATTTCGATTTCTAGTCCGTAGCCAGATAAGATTTTTCAGAGAATCGCACGAAAGCACTGTTTAGCTATATCTGATGTCATAGAAATTGTATAGGACTCGACCTGAATTCAGTTATTGTCAACATTTCTATATGACATCTTAGTTCTACGAAGAGTTTTGGCTGAATGCATTCTATCTTTCTGTTACTAAGATTTTGGCAATCCTAACCAATTTCGTTGAGGTTTGACTTTGCCATAGCTTGGACTTAGGACTAGTTTCACGGAAACGATTGCTATGGCACTCGACTCTGTATAATCAGTCAGATAGCCCAGCTGCATCCCACGTGTGGTTCGGTGTTGCCCGTGACAATCGTCATGTCTACACCTGGTTTATACTGGGTATGCACCAAATATGTACTATAACCTTTCGTGCTCTAACGTCGTCTTTCATAGGAAGTACTCGCGAGTATTCCGGCCGCAGTATGCCAAATACCACGCTGCTTAAAAGTGATCCCTCACGAACGAACGTCGTTGCAATTCCGTTCTCAATGAGGCGGTTGGACGTAACAGACTCATCGACACAACCACGTCTACTATTTACAGATCATAAACGAAACAAAAACACGCAATATAAGAATAGAAACACATTGTGGCAAGAACAATACCAGGACAGCATGTGCCAATAGTAGCCGTGTTTGGCAACAACGTAAGCACAAACAAGAAGAATGACAAAAACTAAAGAGCTACGCCATCGCAAGCAGGAACAGCATAGAAAACAACAACGGAAACACTGTCAATAATAACAAAAACGGTGATTGAAGAAAACTATTCCGACGGGTTACTGCTGGGTGTTTGCTGTTTACAGCTATTTTGGCACTGCTCTGTTATGACTGGTCGTTGCTTGCAGCCATCATTGTTTTTGTTATGATTATCATTGGTATTTTTGTGTCTCCGCGGGACATTGCTGCAAATCATTTACGATGAAAAACGTGATGCGTCGTTGCACTTGGTCAGACCGATCGATTAATGTATATATATATATATATATATATATATATATATATATATACATGTATGTGCGTTTATATATATATATATACACATACATGCATGAATATACATATACATGCTTCCACTTTTTCCTTAAGGTCACATGGAATAAGGCGATAAGACGCATCATTATCATCGTTATTCTAATCGCAGTTGTTACCACGAATATCGACGGGCCCACTTCCAGCACGTTCGACTTGTATCTGTGCATTCTGTGCGTGAAAATGGAGTGCGGCATGATGTCGCGTAGTGTTTCGGTTGTCGTCATCTGAGTTGTCAACGTAAGCGGCTCTTCACTCGGCCAGTTCTTACGACCCACGTTCGGCCTTGGCCGTTGATGTGGTTTTCCAAACACGGACAAACACGAAGGAAAATCAGGAGAGGGTTGGTTTGATCCAATCAGCGTTAAGCGACGTCTATTTCCACTAACCACCGCGATACCGGCTGGCTAACACTGGTAGGACGGCTTCAGTCCGAAAATACGGTTATAAATGAGGTGCAGGCTGCGGGTGTAGCGGTGCATCGAAACAAAATACAGCGCTGAGATAGAATAGTTAATTGTGAACGTGTTTTTTTAGGAACAAGAACTATAGCATAACGACAGAAGAAAAGAAGAACAAGACATTTATTTGCATTACGCAGAACATAAAAACGGGCCGGATAATAATGCCGACAGTAGGTGCTCGGTAGTTTAGTGGTAATGCATCGTGCGCTACATATCGCACCTGCGTACGCACTAACTGAGCAGCTCAACAGACGCCGCAGTTAAGGCGTCTAGTTAGTAGGTGGTCTATTCTCGTACGCTGATTGGCTGTGTAGCTATAGTGATGCATGTGTATAGAGCAATACAACCCCGCATTATATTAGTAGCGATTTGATATATCTGACTAAACGGACCTCGCTGATTAGCTGGACCCTCACTACTAGCAACAAGAGCAAGTAGGTATATATATATATACTTGTGTAAAGTACAATGAGCAGGTGGGGGGGGGGCGGACTAGGATCATCGTAGCCACGATGAGCGTAAATTGTTTTCGAAATAATGAATCGTTTTCTGCTAATGGTTTCGTATGGAGATGGATTTGGTCTGGAGAAATATCCTAAAGTTATTACGTACTCCTGGTATTGTTGTTGTCTTGTGCGCCGAAACAACCATGCAGCATTTCTGATTTGCAACGGCTCTTGAATTGCATTGCGGCATTGTTCTATCGTGAGGGCGACAATTCCGTCAAGTTTACCGAGGCGATAATTCCGACAATGCGAGTCTGCACGACGATGGCTTCGACGAGCGCTTCCCATGCATCAGGCGATGCATGGGTTGGCTCTCGTTAACGCGTGAACGCTTTTGCCGCACGTATTAAGTTTGTCGTCGTATCATGCACCAGCATCTCCCCATCGTCATCGAAACCAGCTTCATCCTGTTCGTCATTTTTGCCATGCACAATTGTCGCTCGTCTACAAAGTTGAAAAATACTTTTTGCTCATTAGGCTGCTCACTAATTGTATGAGGCCAGCCAATAACTTCTCGGTAGATTGTTTATTCTGTTAATTCCGTGGCAAAAACGTGCTGCTCGCCCGCTGCTGCTGGTGCCGCCGTTGCTATCACGCCGTCCGCGTATCTAGGCACGGTATATCGTGCACGACGAGGCTGTGTCCATGTCACCATTGTCGTTATTGTTTTTGGTGGTGGTGGTGCTGTACCTTTGTTGTTGTTTTTGGTAGTGATGGTGGTGCTGTATTCTTGTTGTTGTTGTTGCTGCTGCTGC
Source organism: Dermanyssus gallinae (assembly GCA_003439945.1). Lineage (NCBI taxonomy): Eukaryota > Metazoa > Arthropoda > Arachnida > Mesostigmata > Dermanyssidae > Dermanyssus > Dermanyssus gallinae. The sequence continues at coordinate 171,790 of QVRM01004146.1, forward strand.
TGTTATATGTCGTGCCGTCCCGTAACGACAACAAAAACTCGCTTGTTGAGACGATGATGCTGCTGCTGCTAGGACGAATCGTTCGTCGGCCGTGTCAGTATGAATAAGCGAATACGCCGTGTGCTCTGGGTGAGTGTCATGGCGAACGCAAAGCAGGCGAACGATAGACAGGCTATACAGCAGCGGGTGTATGTCGTCGATGTCAATGCTGGCTGCTTGCTGACGACTAAAACTCCCTTTCGTCGTCAACGGACTATAACAATGCTCTATAACAACTATAACTTCTTTTCGTCAACTGGTCGGACGACAACCAGTCAAACGGACAAACTACTCCTTCACTATCGTTGATCCTGTCGTCAGCGTCATCCTCATCGTCATCATAGTGGAGTCGTCGTCATCATCATCACGGCCACTACCTTTGATCGATCCGTCGATTGATCGGTATCTCTACTTCCTACCTGTCTGCCCGTCTGTTTATCTGTCTATGTGTGTGATTGTCTGGCTGTCTGGCAGGCTGTCAATCCGTCTGCCTAGCACCTATCGGAATTGGCAACAATGCTGGCGATAATCGAAAACGGCCGGCGTGGTCAATGGGGTGGGACGGCTTTTCCTTTCAAAGCGCTAGTGACTGTGGCGGCCAAATCACCCATGCCCGGCGTCGTTGTCGTCGTCGTTGCTAGTCGCTAGTGCTTCTGCAAAACCAGCGTCAGCATCTCCTCAGTCCACACATCGAGAGTTCCTCTTCATCCGCCACACGAGTTCGTTTGCAAATCATAAAGGAGACAACCTGGCAAGCATACGCCATGCATTAAACACCAAATAGAGAGCCTCTAAGCAACATCCCACTTTTGCCGCTTTCTATTTCCACCCCCCCCCCCTTCCCCCTACACCCTCTCCCTCTCTCTCTCTGTGTCTGCGTTTCTCTCCCCCTGCGTATAACGAGGGCTCGCCTGCGCGAGCGTTTTTGCGTCGCCTGTCATAGTGGTGACTGCTACCGCTGCTGTTGTTGCTGTTGTTGTTATTGTTGTTGTTGCTACTGCTCCTTCTGCTCCTCCTTCTCCACCACTCGTGGTTCGGCTTTTTCTCGTCGATTGTGTTCCCCGTCGCCGTCGACACGGATCGCTTTGTCAGCAGCGCACGCGGCGGTAATAGTTGTTGATGTTCGTATGACGCACTATGACGTTATGAGCCAACTATCTTGCCAGTCGCGCGAATAGCGCTGGCTGTCGCTGCTTGGCAACAGAACAAGCAGGCAGACCCGCCGCTGTTGTTGTCGTCGTCGTCGTCGTTGTTGTTGTTGTTGTTGTTGTTGTTGTTATTGTGGTGGTTGTGGTTGTTGTCGTCGGCGGCGGCCCTTTCTGGTGCTGACACCGGCAACGATGACGCCGACGACGTCAAGGAGACGCTGCTACGACGCCTACTATACCGTTGACTTAGCTGGCGGCTTGAATTGCTGCCAGCCGTTACTACTACGACGGCCATACCTCGGCAGAAACGAGTCTCCCTTCACGACGAATCTAATAGTAACCTAACGACTACTACTACTACATTTGTATGGAGGTTGTTTTTAACTCGAGACTATCCTCCGTCCCCTACGGTCTTGGGATTGCCTGAATCGCTACCACTACTACTACAGACAGCTATCACACGTTCAACGGCGGCTATGATGGTCATTCATTAGTTACTTCGATTATCTAATGCGACTTTTCGTAGGCTACTGAACATGGAGTTCAGCAAGGAGACGTCGTCAGCTCCACCAGCGACAACAACAAAAACAAATAGAACAACAGCAACAACAACGACAGCATCAACAACAACAACGCAGCATCAAGGAGACCGTCGTCAGCATCTTCAACAACAAGAATAACAAAAACAAATAGAACAATAACAAAGACAGCAGCAAGGATAGCATCGTCAGCACCACCAGCAACGACAACAACAACACCAAAAAATAGAACAAACAACAACGACAGTACCAAAAAACGACAGCAGAAGCGACAGCGAGACGATCACAAGGCAGTTTATCATCGTAGTGCCTACTATGAGAGATTCGTCTACGCCCGCGGGCCCTCAGATCCTTACATAAAATAAAAAAATACTTTCTCTAAATACATTTACGAACGCAAATTGCAAAGTTGAACAAAAAACCTTTTCAAATTAAATAATCAGATAATTAATAATAGTTAATGAAAATATCTATATGAAAGAGATGGGCAGAGCGGAGTCAATACGAGTCCGTGCAGCCGGCCTGCCGGCCCATCGCGGCCTACCGTGCACAAGGGCCTAAAGCACGTTTACGAATAATAATAGTAACAACAATAATAATAATAATAATAATAATACTAACGCACGTATACGCAATATCACAGCGCTAGCTTGGTATACCACCACGCATCGAACGATGACAGAAGAGACTGCAGGGAATGCAGAACAGGTCAATAAGGAAAATGATCCGTCAGATCCAAGACGGTCCGGAAGACGAGACGGGATGACAGGACGACAGGCCGGTGTGTCAATGGCCATGACGGCGGCCTCAAACATAGTCGGAAGTAGACGCTCCCTACCGTTATTCGCCGGTAGAGCCACATGCGGCCACATTGGTTAGCTAGTCAATAGATTTCCTGAAGCCAACGAGAACCTTCTCCACCGATCGGTCATGGTTATTGACATGCAATTTTGACGACGTTCTACTTTACGTCGCAACAGCTAGGTGAAAATTTCACCTTTCACTTTTTCCCGTTCATTCGCTGCCTACACGACGCGATAAAATGACTGATTAATTGGTTATTGTCGTTGTTGATGGTATTGTTATGGTTGTTGTAGCAATTGTTATAGTCATTGTTGTTGTTATTGGCATTGTAATGGTTGTTGTTGTTGTGGGCATTGCTATATTTATTGTTATGGTTATGCTATTGTCATTGGCATTGTTATAGCTCTATTTTTTTACCGTTGCTGGTATTGTTATGGTTGTTGTTGTTGTCTTTAGTATTGCTATGGTTATTGGTACATTTACGGTGATCTTTGTTGTTGTTGTGGTGCTTGGCATTATTGTTCTCTTTTGTTCGACCTGGCTGATCGCCAGCCTCCTTCAGAGTTCAGGACTCAGCTACTGCCTGTCGACAATTGTCGACAGTCTGTCGATATGGATGAGTAAAAAGATGTTGCTTCGCTATATGTGTACATATGTATATTGATGGATATTGTCCATTCATTTTGTTGCCGACAGCTGTTCTAATCGTGGGCTGGACCCCCAGACGCCAGTCACGCCATCACTGAGCACGATCACCTGGGATTCAGCTGTGAGCGGTACAAAGTAAGATTGTGTGACTTGTGAGCGTGTCTGTATGTGTGAGAGTGTATCTGTTTTCGAGTGAGAGCCTGTTCGAGTGATCTGTTTTCGAGTGAAAGCCTGTTCGTGTGTTTGAACGACGAACTGACTGACTGACTAGATATCGCTAATTGATCTAAGCAACTTTTCGACCGAGATCGATTAACGAACGACATTTGATTCGGCTAACAACGTGTGTTCCGTCCGCGTGTGTTCCGTTGTCAACATGCGTTTAACAACCAACATAACCTACCACGTCCGCAGTTTTTCCCCTCTTAACCAAGTCTGCAGTGGGTTTGCAGTGTTTCTGTTTGTGCTTGAATTACTCGCTTATAACAGTCAATCATTATCAAATGAAGCTACCTAGTTACTGCTATGACTACCCATAATTGCTACTGTTGTTGCTGTTGTTTTTGCTCTATCTCCAGCCGTTTGACGATTGCGAGAGATCGCCGATCTAAGTAGGAAGTGAACGGTTGATTGTATGCGCATGCATACATTAATATTATTATTATTATTAGCGTGTTTTGGCTAAAAAACCATCGTCACTCGACACATTATGATATCTGTTGCGGGTACTGCTACTCGCAGCAACCCTCCCGTTGCAAAGGCACGTTTGACGTGCAGGCAACTTCGACCACGTTGTTGGTGATTGATTTCTTGACTACTGATATTCGTATTATTGTTGTTGTTGTCGTCCTCGGCGTCGGGCTATCTCATCTTGCCGCCGGCATGTTTCACGTCTACATGCTGCTGTATGCTGACGCGGCTTGATATCGACAAAGTTTGATATCTATGTGATATGACATTGGCGACGTGTGATGTCGACGAGCTTTGATGTCGTCGAAGTTTGATGCCGATCAGGTTTGACGACGACGACCAAGTTTGACGTTGACCAGGTTTGACGACGACGACCAGGTTTGACGTCGAGAGATTTGGTGTCGGCGAGGTTTGATGTTGATGTCGACGATGAAGATGATGATGATGATGATGACGACGACGACGATCGCCGCCCTGATACCATGATGACAGCTGCAACGAATCCAGCAAGCCGTGGCTAACAACAGCCCGCTGTGGGCGTCCAGTACTGCGGGGTGCAACTGTCGGTATAGCTGGCTGGATGGCAGGCGGCCGTGGCAGACCGTGTCGCTGCCGCCACCACCAACAGCGGCGGCGGCGGCACAGCAGCAGCAGCAGCCACGACGGTGAGGGCAGATGCTGCTGCCGCCGCCGCTGCTGGTGCTGCATCAGTGAGGGCAGCATGGGCGGCCGATCGGGCGGGCGGACGGACAGACAGACAGACAAACAGACGTGCACAGCATGGTGATTATGATGATGGTGATGGTGACGGTGACGGTGATGATGATGATGATGATGACGATGGCGACAAGAGAGTGAACAAAGAAAGCGTATTGTCACAGCTCTCTCGCAGCTGGAGATGATGGCACATCGCTAACGCCGGCGGCAGATACGCTCACACGTTGTTGTCGTTCTGGCACCACTACCATCACAGGGCAGCTGTTGCTGTTAATTTTGTTGCTGTTTTGTTATTGTTGTTGTTGTTATCGTGTGGCTGTATTGTTGTTGTTGTTGTTGTTGTTATTTCTTGACCGGCATTGCTGTTGTTGTTGCTGCTGCTGCTGCTGCTGTTTTACCTGTGGCGGGCCTACATTAGGTTGTACCGGACTGTTGTGTTCCGAACTGAGGCCGGGCGGCGGTGGAGGGCTGGCTGGCTGGTTGGTTGATTGGTTCGCTGCTACTACTCAGCCCTTTCAACTGGCTTGACTCAGTGGTGGCGACCCTGACGACGAATGGCCATCGGGACAGCTGCTTGATACTGCCGCTGTTGCTGCTGCTGCTGCTGTTGCCGGCGCTGTCTCTGCTGCTACTGCAGGCGTCTATTGACGACGGATCGCCTTAGTGTTGATGTCGTCTCCTGGTGTAAACGGGGTGATCGCGCTTACTTGCTTACTTGGCTAACTGACTGATTGACTGACTGACTGACTGACGGATTGACTGACTGACTTACGGACTGACGGACTGAGTGGCTGAGTGACACTAGCTGCTACGTCGTGCGTGATTTGTGTGACACCGCGCCACCACGACACTTCGATATCATGCGCGGATTCTAATCGATCAGTATTCTGCTCGTTGATCAGCTTGTCTGTCTCGTCTGTTACCGCATTCGATTGCAGCGCCGATAGATAGACACAGACAGACAGACGCTACTACCACAATCACTACTTCTACTATTACTACTACTACTACTACTACTATTGCTACTGCAGTTGCTGCTGCTGCTTACAAGCTGCATTTCCATCGGAACTACTTTCGTTGGACTTTGCTACTATTACTGCTACCTTTGCTGCGGCTACTACTACTACTACTACTACTACAACTGATTGAGCTGTCAATATCAATCCCTTTGATAGCTAGAAGGAGGAGCGAAACGGAAAGAGAGAGAGAGAGATAGGGAGAGACACCTTTGTTCGCGGAAGTTTGTGTGAAATTGGCGGACAGCGACGACGGCCGGCATCTGGGAATGTAGCGACCAACAACAACAACAGCATCAATAGCAACAAAACCAACAACAACGACGACAAACCAACAACAACAGCAACAGCATCAATAACAACAGCAACAACAGGACAAGCACGACAACGATTACACCATGAAAGGCGTGTGCGGGGGGCTAATGTTGAAGTTCGTTGCCTTCATCTCAGTGCCACGTTTGGCCGCCTGTTAGCCGGTCACCGCGCTGACATCGTGAGGTGTCTGTCGCATGTCACTCCTCCGCCATCATCTCCGTCGCGTCCTACCCTGGCGCGCTTAGCAGCCAGAGACGTTCGCGATACCGCGCAGTGATTGAACGTATGCCATGAACAATCATCATCAGTTGTCAGTTATCAGTTGATCGATCGTCGGACCAGTTGAGCCAGGTGTGGAGGCTGGTTGCGGCGGGTGGCATACAGGCATACAGGCGTATACAGGCATACAGGCGTATACAGGCGCGGACTGGATTGGAAATCTTGCTGGATTTGGGCAGCCATCCATAATAACACGCCCGCGCGTGTGCTAAGAGCGAGCCTATGATTAGCACTTGCTCTAGAATCGAAGAGATTTTGACTACTGCAAGTCGTCGGTCGCTAGTACCATTCACGACGACTCATCATCGTTGATATTGTTGTTGCCACCCTCTCTCACTATCATCATCATCGTCATCATCAGCATCTATATCATCATCATCATCATCACCGTAAGCACAGTCTCTGAGAGAAGAGAAGCGTAGATTGCTATATTGGCTCTGTTTGTTCGTCAGCTCCTTATACACGGTCGCGTCGAGTAGGTTGACGTCGCTTGCGCAGCAGAATTGGCGTGCATGTCGTTTAATGTGTTCCCTGTGTGCCGTGTTGTTGTTGTTGTTAACTAGCCAACTGTGAACTAGCTGAACCATGATGGAAAGTATGAGCCGCTGTAGTGAACCCGGTGGGGGCGGTGGCGGCGGCGGCGGCTGTGGGGCTGGAAGTGGGGTTGGGGGACGTGGTGGTCGTGGCGGGGCCGGCACCTCACTGTTTGGCCGATTTGCTGGCACGTTGTTGTCTTCGTCGTCTGTCAACAACGGCGACAACAACAACAACGACGACGACGACGACGGCGTCGACGGCGATGCTCTCGAACCTCCGGAACACGGCGGTGGTTCGCTCGACCCATTGGGACCTGGGGAACGCGAGCTTCGCTGGTCCCTCCTCCGGGTCCGTTGCTGGGACTGCTGGGAAGAGCCGGGCGCGTGGCTTAAGGAGTGTGACACTGATGTCGATGCTGAGCTCGCGCTTGAGCAGGCACGCTGGCTGGATGAGGTGACGCCTATGACCGTTGTTACTCCGGACCGCCGGCAAGTCCCCAGCTTAACCGACCACGACGACCACACGGACTGCCTAAAGTTGGCGGCAAAGCAGCCATCATGTTGCCTCACGGCCGATTGCAGGGGTGAACGTATCGGTGGTGGTGTTGGCGGGGGTGGTGGTGTTGGCGGGGGTTGCAGTAGTAGCAGCAGCAGCAGCAGTAGCAATAATGATGACTGTGGAGACAGTAGTACTGAACTTGAGCTGGAGCCTACTAACCGCAAGCAATGTTCGCGCACGATGTTGTTGTCCCCACTCGTAATCAGCTCCGGTCTTCTCAGCCCTCCGGTCGATGGCGGTCCGCTCAATGGCGTCGAGGAGAGCGCCGGCTTCTACATGCTCAAAAAAGACTCACAGAGAAGGCAGACCATCGTCAAGGTGATGCAAGAAGATAAGGATCAGGTAAGTGGGATGTTTTCAGCATCATATTCACAGCTATGGTATATATATATACATTCTTCTCATTGTCTTATATAGCATGACGCCAGGAACGTATGCTGTGATGAACGTACATGTGCTCTCACCTGGTCTTCATCCAGCCGTGCAAACGCAGCAGTATAACTTCGAAAGAGTCAAACTTTTAAGAGTCACGAAATGTTGAGATCTCGGTCATCCAGTTCACTAATAAGAATATTATATAGCCACCCTAGCTAAAAGTTTTCGGGCTGACCCTCAGCCAAGATTTAACGTCCACGGAACTGTTTTTCACATTGCTTCATAGACGGACCCCCATAAATACAAATGTGCAGCGGTGGGGTTCGAACCCGCGCACCTATGTGTCTCCTCCGGTTGCGAGGCGGAGACTTAATCCACTACGCCACCGGGCTCGACAGCCACCCTAGCTGGCGCAAAGCAGTCAGGTGCATGCGCAATTAAGTCTATAGTTACGATACGTATTGGGTACCCTCAGGGGTGGGCTGTTGCGATTCCAGTTGGTGTTGAATGCAAAATAAAATGATAAATCTAGAGGAAAAAAATGTATATATACGTGTGTGTACGTGCGTATATGATTTTTACAGGCAAATAACGTTTAAAACAATGAATTAGCTTAAGGTAATTTTGGTTAATCCGTATTTTGGATTAAATAATGTAATTAATGCCGTATGCAATTTCACTCGTATCTGATTACTAATTTCGGTTTCACCATTTGCATTGATGTTTCCAGCTAAAGAATGCATTTCCTTCTAAGGCGTACCATCTCTTTGCGCAATTTGTAGAGGATATTAGGCACGACCTTTTTATAGTATAGCGTAGTGTATAGTACTGTATAGTAGCAGCAGGTCGAGTGTAACCTTACTTCTTGGATAAATCATCTTCTTAAAACAGAATGCTCAATTTTGAATATTTCAACAATCATAATGAAGAATATGTCAGGTATATGCATTATTGTCTAGTTTGTAGTAAAATGAGGTATAGCTGCGTTTTCTGAATCGAACCTCGGAAGATAGAGCTGAAATATATTCGGAACAGATTCGCCGCATGCGAAACAGACAACCACGATAGGCCAGACTGCCTTGAGGGTAATGAATATTCCTTTTCTACATGGTGGGAAAAGCGAGCGATACGTTATCAAGCGTATCTGAAAAGGCTCGGTACAGACACTGTGTCTCATTGTGACGTCGCTTTTTTCGTCTCATTTCCGTACTAAAAGAGAGAAATACTTACACTCCCACCGCCCGCGATTTAATACGCGCGAGCCTTTGACGGGAGTGCCCGCCAGCCCGAATAGACAGGCCAGCAGCTCCCCCACCCTCCCCCCTATCGAGGTTCGGAATGGGGGTACCACACTACTCCGCCGTACCGATTAGACGCGTTCACCTCGCGATTCCGCGTTACACCCCAGAATATACATTCCTCCCGAAGGACGTCTGACCACTCCAGAGCAGGGGTTCCCCGTAAAATACGGGGCCAGAAGGTCCTCTCGACCGGTGGTCTGCTTTCATGTCGTAAGATGGCGAGTAAATTCACATTAAAGGCACGAAACTGTCCTACAGTAGACAGCCGTATTGGACAAATAGTAAGCCGGCCGCTTGCTTGGTTGATTGACTGTTATTCACACGTTTGTCCCGGAGCATCTTTGATCATCTTTAACCTACATCTACATACTCTCAGCAATATTGTCTCAACTAGCAGCAAAGTATTGCAGTGCGCCGAGATTGAATGCAGGTCGTCCACAGGTTCGGTGCTGAGTCCCTGAGTTGTTTCTGCTTGCTTACACATCCAAACCAGTAGTGGTTGAGTATATAGTCATTTAGTTGGACACCTCGGTCTCGGTGAGACTTGCTTTAGCGTCCACTCGCTTGGCTTCTTGGTCGACATCGTCGGCCCGAGAAGGAAACGAAACCTACCTGCTGGGTAGAAATCGTTTGAGAACTGACTTACGACGACATAGTTTGCCGCCGCCGACGACGACGACGACATGCCGTGTCACGCTTGGCACGCGTGCGTGCGTGCGTGACACCGTCAATGTGATGCGCTGGCCGGAGCAACGTTATGCCCGTATTTCATTCGACGCTCGACGCACTACGGGGTGTCGTGTATCTGTGGCTCCCTTCGACCATTACCGCCGTCATCAGTACGTGTCCGTAGATGTAGAACTAGATCTCTACTAGTCAGTCCTCGAAATATTGTCGAGATATTGCGCACGACAATTTGTGGTTACACACAATTATGCCTTGTCCGCCTAGACTCCTCTCTCTCTCTCTCTCTCCTCTCTATTGATTCTTTCTTCTCTCACCTTGTGTATTCCTATGCCTACTTTAAATCTGGATAATTTTAGGAGAGCCGACAATACACTACGTGTGTCCAATGACGAAAGCTATTCAAAGATTGCACCCGGTGATTTTTCCATCTGCATATCCTCTATACGCGGCCGGCACAGCTCTAGTTATATATATATATATATATATATATATATATATATATATACATATATATATATATTTAGTCTTCAATCAACGGGCTGCATTTTTGCTAGCTGACGACACATTACATGCAGTTCGTTTGAAGCATGTACGGGCCCGATGAGCATGTTGTTTAGTTGAATCAGTGTTTCCCTCCGTAGGGATTTGTTGCGACTTGACGCGACGAGTTGAACACCACCGATCAGGTAACTGCAGACGTTGAACCAGCCACCAGCCTCCGTTCCTTGTTATTCTACACAACACTACATCATTACCACGCATGACGTCACATTGGCATACCGCAGCGTCCCGTTGAAATACCACGATGACAGAGATCGCCGGTCAACAGACGATGCTGATGCTGGTGATGTCGCTGTGGCAATTTGATTGGAACTGAGTGACCGGATTGACCTTTTTTTGCTTGGTCGTTTTGGAATCAGTGGCAAACTTCGTTCAGAGTTGTGTAAAATCTACGCAGAGCGTAACTATTCACGAAAAGCGCTCCAAAGCTTTTGCATGACGTAATGATAGGATCATATTACTGCCCTATCGTCACATTATTCAATGGATAGTCAAGTTTTCTAAAAATGTTATCATTTCCAAAAGACATAAGGCCTACCCTGTTGCTGTAACTCGCAAGTTGTCGTGGATGGCAAATGTCAAAAAAAATCCGAAGCCCATGAGCTCAGCTGAAGAAGGCGGCGCCCAGCAAAGAACAGTCGATGCGCGAGTCGGGGTAACGCGATGCAGAGGGCCAAATAAGAACGCCCTTTCCCTTCTCCATTCTTCTCTTCCGAACACTCTTGACATATATATATATATATATATAGTTAGATAACCCGTGATCACACGATAGCGCGTAGACAATCATCCACTCTAAAGTGCTAACATTGCAAAGTTATATAATAAATCCAAAATGGTTTCTCTATTTCTATATATATATGCACAATTTGAAATTACAATTTTACAAGTATATATATATATATATATATGCTTGTCAAATTGTAATTTCAAATTGTGCATATATATATATATATATATATAGAAAGAGAGAAAGAGAAAGAAACCGTATATATATATATATATATATACATGTGCCTCACTGTGCCCTATGCGGGGGATGCGGCTTCATGCCTTCGCCTTGGCCGTCACTACTGCATGTGCAGGCAGGTAACACTAGCGTGGCTAGTTTCGGCGGCTGCAGAGCGATCGTAGTTCGCAATAGTACATAGAGGTTCGCGGTGGGGAGCGTCGTCGTCGTCGTCGTATCGTCATCGTCATAGTCAACCGCAGCTGCAGGAGCTCCGTCGGCGGCTCCGTTCGTTGCGCGCGCCTGTTCCTTCAGAGCGGTGGTGTTCGTTCCTCTTTCCTTGACTCATTCAAGTCTATCTTGCTTGCTTTCGTTTTTCCTCCTTTCTTGACTGACTGACTGACTGATTGTTCTGGTGGACAGCATCATCAGCATATTGATGACGACCACTTCGCTATCGTCGCCGTGGCCGCCGCTGCTGCTGCTGCTCTATCTACCTCCCTTCCAAGGGAACTAGAGATAGAAACAGAACAGTAAACATTGCGACAGGGGGCGCGAGAGGGCACAGAAGAAAGCGGCTCGCTCCCTGAATTTACTACGATTACAACAACCACTACAACTATTACAAGTCCATTACAATCCTGTCGCCACCTTCTTTTTTTTCGTTCTGCCTCTCTCTTGGGTCGTCCGTCCGTCCGTCAATCTGTCTGCCGGCGTTTTTGTGTGTCTGTTCGCCATTCGACGGTCCAACCGTATTTGTTCTCTTATTGTTGTTGCTGCTGCTACTGCTGTTGTTGTTGCTCTTCGCGTTGTTGTTTGAGCTCTTCGCGTTGTTGTTTGCAATATTGTTAATGTTGTTGCTACTGCTGCTACTGCTGCTTCTGATATTTGTCGTCGTCGTCGTCCAATCAACTGAGCGCGTAGTAGTAGTAGTAGATAGTTTATCCACCAGTAGCGCTGCTGTTGAATACTGCTTGCTCAGGAGCTCAATGCTGGCGGTGCTTTTGCGGTTCCCTGCCACCGTTTCTACCGCCGCTATGCCTCCGTCTGACTGGTACGACTTCCCACCCGGGCAAATCGTCGTCGTCGTCGTCGTCAGCTGTCGTGATGTCTGTTAGATGGAGAAATTGTTGTTGATGGCAGCAGAATGTTGTTGTTGTTGTTGGTGGTGGTGGTGGTGGCGGCGGCAGCAGCGGGGGCCTGTCTGGCGTCCGGACGGCCTAGGGAGCTGGTCGCTTGATCATAGACAGCAACAACAGCAGCAGCAGCAGCAGCGTGTTTGCTCCGGTTGGCTGGAAGGCGGGCTGGCGGGCTGGTTGGTTGGGTCGCTCGCTTGTTCCCTCGCGCGTCCGCCGTATGACGCCATATGACGTTGAAGCCGACGACGGCGGCCACGACCATAGCACCATCACCATCATTGGAGGCAACGATATGGCTACCACGCTGCCGCTGCCGTCGACCGTGGTGATGGTGGTGGTGGTGGTGATGATGATGATGACGACGACAACAAAACAACAACAACACGTAGCGACAATAACAGTAACAACAACAACCGCAACAACAATAGCAACTACAATATCAACAACACGACAACAACAACCGCAACAACAATAGCAACTACAATATCAACAACAGCAACAACAATAGCAACTACAATATCAACAACAGCAACAACAATAGCAACTACAATATCAACAACACGACAACAACAACAACCGCAACAACAATAGCAACTACAATATCAACAACAGCAACAACAATAGCAACTACAATATCAACAACAGCAACAACAATAGCAACTACAATATCAACAACACGACAACAACAACAACCGCAACAACAATAGCAACTACAATATCAACAACAGCAACAACAATAGCAACTACAATATCAACAACAGCAACAACAATAGCAACTACAATATCAACAACAGCAACAACAATATCAACAACAGCAACAACAACAGCAACTACAATATCAACAACAACAACAAACGCCCGGCTGTTTCCATGCCTGCCTGCCTGCCTCCCTGTATGAATGAGTGACTGCCGAGCCGCCTGGCTGGCCTGCCTGCCTGCCGGCTTGATGGATGGATACGAGGATCATAGTCAGACCAGTAGTCAGTAGTCTCAACAGCTTTTTCTTCTATAACGAACTAGCTAGTTCGTCTGTGCTTGTGTCCATCCGTCCTTGCGTGCGTGCACTGTGCGCGAATATATTGCTGGCTCTATAGGTTGTTGTCGCTGCTGCTGTTCCCTGTTGTTAGTCGCCGTTGTTCCCTGTTGTTGCTGTTGTTGTTGTTGTTGTTGTTGTCGCTGCCGCCCGCCGCCGCTTGTCTGGCGTTGTGTCTGTCTGTCTGTCTGTCTGTTTGTCTTTCTGTCCTTCGACTACGTATTCCGTCGCCGGACAGCACAGACAGAAGATGCCTCTTCGTTTGTTGCTTCTTAGTTAATTGTTTGGAAAAGGCACAACACAATACGAACGCGTCCACCTAGTGCCACCGTATCGTCGTCATCGCGTTCAACAACGCGCACCGATGGTCATCTGGTGGTGATGCGAAGGGAAAATAGAGCGCCAAATTAGATGAAAGAGAGGTGGGAGGGGAGAAAAGGGAAGATACATATATATATATATATATAAATATATATATATATATATATATATATATATATATATATATTTATAGAGAGAGAGAGAAAGATGGAGGGTGAGAAAGATCAAAGCAAAGATGGAAGGCGCAAAGGAGGGGAAATGGGCAGCATAAGCACAGAACATTGACGGCTCAATGTCGGGCCCAGCCGATACGATATGGGCCTCAACGATTGGAGAGTGTGTGCGTATCGGCGCCATATACGGGCACAGCCAAGTTTATTCGGGAACGAAACGTGTAGTTCAAGTGGCTGTCGCTGTTTTTTCGTCAGTAACAATGGTAGTCATGATACACTACAATAAAATCAACAACAACAACAACAACAACAACAACAACAACAACAACGTTATAGAACACATATTTTAAAATACGCCTTAACTGAACCGGATTCGTAGTAGCATGTATAGCGTCGCTGTTCATACGTGCGAACCGTTTTAACGCGTTACGTACTATGACACGGTGGCGGTAATGATGATGTAAAGATGATTATTCTTATGATGATTAGTAATGTAAATAATCATGACGCTGTGATGTCAACAATGACATCACTGCTGTGCATTCGCATTGAATATCGCTGTGCGATGAAACGGGAATATTCGCCGATACCTGGATTTGTCCAAGACACCATCTTTCGGGTCGACGCTAGGGTCACCGCGCAACTTGCAATACAAGATAACGCCTAATGTTCTGTTCGGTTCTGCAGTGGTAGTTGCTCTAGTATGGTAGTACTATATGTAGACGAAGGTGGAAACGTTGGCGAGTAATGCAGAGCTATCCGTTCGGCAAGCGGTAGGCGAATTATATCCGGCACTGTCATTTGTCAACATTGTCGACCCGCTTCGCTTGGTACGGCCTACGCATTGTGACCGCCACGAAGCACGCCCTCTTCTTTTGTGTCATATGCCTGGAATAAAAATAATAATAATAATACAATTTGTAGTATTTGGTTTTTAAAAGTACCGCGCTAACACACGTGTATATTAGATAGTTATATTGGACCCGTCTGGTGTCAGAGTCAGGAAGTATGCATCACACATTATCCCTGCCTAGTAATAATGTACGAGACCATACTCTGCTAGGCGAATTATTATCTACGTATCTCTCTCAATCGTCTTGCATTGCCATCATTGAAAATCTGCAAACTCTATGAAAAATCGTTTTGGTTGTGTTGCCAAATGTGGGTCAAATTTTTCGTAAAATTGGCCCACAATCACTGGTCATGTAGTTTGTCCACCAGTCACGTTCTCAGCTCCATTGCATTTCCGACAGTAAACCGTTGGCCAGCTAACTTTTATCCAAAGTACGCTTCGACTAAACAATGAAAACTTCTTCCTATGTATTATTGACAAGTGACCATTTTTTTGATGATGGTTACACTTTACTACTAATATTTTAATTATTTACAGCCTATATTTTGTTGGTAATATTACTGATAATAGTTTATTTGGCATTTATACTAAGGGAGATCGACTTTGATATAGGCCGTCTGTAAAAAATATGTCTACGTTTTTGTACACTTTAACGTGTATGTTATCTTCTGTTGTTACACAGGTGGCACTAGCTAGATGTAATACTAAGTATCGACAGTTTAGTTTAGGCGTAGGGAACATTTTCTATGAAACCCACAAGTTTATTTCTGTCTAACTTAAGGTAGAACATATGCTGAACGACTAAATGAGTGTTTCGCATGTTTCCAGTTAAAGCTACTTATGTACACTTATAGTATTATGACAGGCGTTCCATTATCAAACTCGATAGTCTAATGCAAGGCCCTGCAAGCGACTGCCATAAGGTATATATATATATATACATTATGGCAGTGGCTTGAAGCGTCGTTGGTAAAGCTGCGGTAGTGTGAACGTATGGCATATTGAGCTTCCTCAGGGGGTGTTTTAGCATTGCATGAGTGAGCGCTTGCTCGGGTTTTGTTGAAGGGTCCAAGACTGAACCCCATTTTCTGCACCCTTTACTTAATGAGATCTTTAGGAATGTCTTCGAGCCTAAATGGCTCATCCTGGACTCTGATTATGACAGCCTTGGTCTGTAATAATCAGATTGCTTGGACAATCGCGTACAGGATGCTGGGCTCTTCTTCTCCTTTGCCGGACCAGGGTTGGCCATGAAAGCCCGTAGTGCACAGAATGTATTTCCTGATTTCACGAAAACTTATTGCTCGGTCTTTTGTTGTGTGCCACTTCTGTTTTACGGCCTTTGACGCTGATTTCCAAGGTAGTGTGTGCATCTTGCACCGGGGTAATCCCTGAATATTGGCTGGTTTTCATTCTCTTCGACGTGAAGCTTAATCCTTGCACAGAGTGCCCGTGTTGAAGCTGGGAAGCCGGAGAGACCTGAAATCGAGTATCCTGTGATCTCTCTCGATTTTCAGGATGTTTTGATTCTGTCGGTAAATACCATAACTCTACCTTCCTTAAGGTGTGGCAGAGCATATTGCACCCGCCTTTGGCGAACTTTGGTGATAGCTAAACAGCTCTTCTGGAGCCTTGTCTCCTAGACTCAGACGCGGTTCCCCAGCAAGCCGTATGCATGTACACATATGCATATATGTGTATAAATGTTTGGCTAGCAATTACAATACAGCAAGTTGTCGCTCTCCAGAACGAGATATTCCCATACATCTCTAGTATCTTTGAGATCAAATGCGGTGTTTCGGCTTAGTCGCGGCTATCGATATAGCGTATCTCTATAAGGGTTCACCGGAAAAACATCCGAGCGTGAGGGGAAATTATTGCTTGTTGCGTGATCCCGTGACATCATTCACGTCGCGCTTCGCCGCATATTTCTTTCCATCTTAGTCTGCTAATGTCAAGTGCTTTTCCTTATCAGGTAGAGAGATAGTCGGCAAAGGTTTTATTTGCCTTTAACTTGCCTGGTTTGCTATATATATATATATATATATATATATATATATATAAATGTCAGCTTAGTTGGTTATCTGTCTACGCTAGATTAAGATAAGGCTAATGGTTGTTATGTGAAATCTCGACAGAAATATAACTGTCGGTGTCGGAAAGCTAGAGAGGACAAAGAGAAAGATTACAAAGTAATTTTTAGTTCTGCAAAATATTGTCGTCATGTATTTCGATGACACTTTTGACTACCATAGTCATTAAACGACCTTTCACCGTTTCAGTACAGCCGGCTTGCATTAAGATTATTTGATCAATGGTCAATAGTGACTACAAGCTCTTACATTGATAGCGACGTCATTTAACTAGCTCGTCGATACATGTTCGCTTGGATGATAGATCTATATTTAAACACCTAGAAGTTCCGGTTCAGTAAGGAATATAGTTATGTTGCGTGTATGACATCATGACACTCATAGCGAACTCTGGGGCCGGGGATATATATATATATATATATATACACAATTTCCCCGGTCCCAGGGTTCGCTATGAGTGTCATGATGTCATACACGCGACATAACTATTTTCCTTACTGAACCAGAAATAAATATAATTTATTTAAATTATGAATCAAATTAGTTAATTTTAAGCACCAGTAAACTAGTACCGAATTCGTATTGTCTTCTTTGTTTACGCTGCTGTCTGGTCTATTCTATGCTATACGATGTTGTTGTTGTTGTTGTTACTGATGTTACTGCTATGGTTGTTGACTGTTGGCTTTAGCTGTTGTCAATCTGGATGGACCGGATTAAGCAAACGTTGCCACCGGCGTCGGTATTGCTCATTCGCGAGGAGCATCTCAGACAGCTGCTGACGGGCATCATCGCCTACGTACCGTCGCAGGACAAGGCTCAACTCAGCAAGGTTCTCGCGCTCCTCAAGGAGTCGCTTGACTACGACGGACACGCCGTCAGCCAGCTTCAGACTGCGCTATTCGTTTTCCAGCACTCAGTAAGTGGCGACTACCGTGGCGAAGCGTCACTGAATCACTACACGCGCGAATAATGCAAAGTCATCATAACACTATAGCGTATATATACGGACACACATATATATATATATATATATATATATATATATATATATATATATATATATATATATATATATATATATATACGTCGCCTTTAGTCAAGGGATACGTAAAAAAGAATATATGCACTTCAATGCAGACGCGCATACAAAACTTCCCAGTACTATTATCGCCTCACAGTGGCACTAATCGCGCTTGAAATGATGGTAATAAAAATATAATAGAAAGACTTGAAACAAGTAGGTTACCTGACTTGAGCTACAGCAGCTGCCTTAGGCTTTTTTTAGGAGAATATATGTTCTTAGGCCTTGCTATTTCTGTAGAACACACATTAACTCTGCTGGTGAGTTCACTGTCATAAAAATGTTACGAAACTTTTATGGCATATATATACTATTATAAAGGCAAAGAAAGCAACTGGTTAGTAAAATGTTTAAGGTATTGGCAAAGTTTCAACAAAGGTTGGATAGAAATTTGTTATTTAATTATTTGAAAGCCGCTCTGAACTTGTATATATCCGAGCTATCCGTTTATTGAGATGCCCGAACCTATACTATATATTCGTGGCAACAACGATGACTGCATTTCTCTTTATTTGTTTGATAGTTGTTGATTCTTTGTGTAACGATGATTTGCCAAGACAAGGCTTCTACATATATATATATATATATATATATATATATATATATATATATTATGTACGAGTACGTGTTTATTTTCTACTTTTTTTGTGCATTACTTCTGGTATGACCTGTTTTGCCAAACTCGCTTCGCAAACACGATCTTACGCTTCTGAAGCGATTTCTCTGGAGCTGTTTCT
Organism: Dermanyssus gallinae; assembly: GCA_003439945.1. Taxonomy (NCBI): domain Eukaryota; kingdom Metazoa; phylum Arthropoda; class Arachnida; order Mesostigmata; family Dermanyssidae; genus Dermanyssus; species Dermanyssus gallinae. The sequence goes on from QVRM01004146.1 coordinate 190,383, forward strand.
GTAACCGGCGCTCTTGCTTCTGCTGTTGCTGCTGCTGCTACTGCTCTTGCTCCAGATGATGGCGATTTTGACACTTCGGCAGAACATCAAGCCTCACTGGATGTTTGCGCTGGACAACCTGGTAAAGCAGTGCTGTCATTCAGCAGTCTCCATTCTGTCGCCGGAGCTGGCGGCCAACATCAGCGGGCACAACATCGAAGAGGAGGAAGATGATCGCGCTTCGACAACGAGCGGCGTGTCGACGTCGAACTCGGTGAGGTCGGCCGCACCTCACCGCTCCTCCGTCATGACGCCGGCCGCCGGCGGCGGCGGCGACATTTCACCCGGTCAGTTCGTTCCGCCGGCGAACCTGCCCGGTACGGGCGAATTTCTGCGCGTGTTTGGCCAACTCGGAGCAGCCAAGGAAGAAACGGCAAAGTATGTTCATACAACAACGAACGCTGACGCACAGCATTATAAGAGGCGTGAATGCTGCCTAGTATGCGAGCGAGAGAGCGCTGTTTTACAATACAGCCTGAGATTTTAGACATGAGAACACAGAGGGCCATCGAAGGCAAACAGAAGCGGCGTAACGTTGTCTGTGTGTTATCTTCGGCTATTCGAGCGGTATCTAGTATTCGTCTTCTGTTTCGACGGTCTTATTAATCTGTGCGATAGCTCTGTTAAGTCGAATAAAAATCTTATTTGCAATACGAAGTCGCAATTAATTGCCGCAACAACTAATAAGCCCGCGAATCTGCGAACATGGATTCGCATTCATTCATGGTCGTTTAACCGCTATTGTTGTTGTTGTTGTTGCACTGGTTGTTTAGTCTCGTGAATACACTGGTGCAGAGCGAGAAACTCTACCAGGATCTGCTCGTGTCGCTGCTGCAAAGTCGTCGACATCAGAGAAAGTTTGTACAGGACGTCGCTAGCGATGGCCAGACCTCACGACAAACGTCACAAATCCAACCGCAAACGCCAGACGACGACGACGACGCGCCGGGCAGCTCAGCTGCGTCCATGCCGACGGCCGTCGGTAAGGAGGACGGAGATCCTGCGATGGTCAAGTGGCTCGAGGATATCGGACTCGACGAAGAGAGCGTAACGAAGTTCGTCAAGGAACGCTTTACAATCGAGGACGTTTTGCAGCTCGTCGATCGCGATGACCTCAAACGACTCGGACTCAAGTAGGTAGCTCGCGTTGTCGAGCGCGGTGGCGTGATGGTACATTCGCGTGCGCCCTGCGACCGGAGGCGGACACATTGGTGCACGGGTTCCATCTCCGTCTTTGCACATTTGTATTTATCGGGTCTGTTACAGACAAATGCGAAAACAATTCTGTGAATGTTAAATTATTGTTGGCTGAGAGCCAGCAGCCCGAAAGTAATTTAAGCAGTTCGCCTTTTCCTTTATCGATACCGGTCGAGTGGCCACTGACCGACTGTAGCGTCAGAATTATCCCGATAGCTGCCAGTAGCATTGCTAGCATTGATATTTCTCTGGCCGCGATTTCTTCTTTTGCGATTCGGTCAATGTACACCGATTCCATAGCGCTATGCCTTATCCGTCTGTCTCAATCATTACGTATTCACGTATATTTCTACAATATTCGAAAACAAAGTGCTAAAGGTTTTCCTTTCACATCTAGGCATACATCTAATATATATAAACCACGTTGCGTTTCTTTTTGCCGATTTTTTCGTCAGGTTGGGCTATGAAGTGCGAGTTTGGACGGCAATCCAGCGCCACCGAAGTCGGAAAGAGAACAGCGCCTCTAGCGGCGCCGGCAGCAGCAGCAGCAACAACAACACTGGAGACGCTGCTCAGCAGTAGTGTTGCTGCGAAGCGAAGCAAGTTTGGTTGGCGCAGTTCCCGTGAGATTTCTGGTATCCGGACAGAAGAGCACTAGGAAGAACGGGATGGGATAGTGGCTAATTTATAGGAGCATTCAAAACAATAGTGAGCAAGTGCGAACCACTGCTGTTCGCGACATCATGATTTCATTACGCCTTACCCAACTTGGCCAGCGTATGCATATGACGGTATCTGGCGTTCGTATTCATCGATGGTTGTTGTTGTTGTCGTCGTCGTCCAGCTCCGGACGGCCTTATTTGTTGCGGCTTCAGGGGAATTTCGCACATTTGTAAATACATATACAGTAGCGCTAAATTGCTATTGCGTCAAATGTTGTTGACGTTATATATATATATATATATATATATATATATATATAAAGCATATTGAGTTAAAATGCTGTTGCGTGAAATATGTTAAAGCTACGCTTGTATATAAATATATAAAGCCAACATATCTCAAGGCTCAATTAAGGTTAGAGCTTTTTTTAATTATCGCCACGACAAGCGTTCCAGTCAGCAAAAACTTTATAAGCTTGTTTACTAATATATTCTGGTCAGTGATTGATGACACACAGGTTGTTTGTGCTATTCATTGTCCAGTACGATCTTTTTGAGCAGGCGTGCTAGCCGTATATACATACATGCAGTTTAAAATGGCGCACGCTAGCCTTCGCTTAATAAATATAGGCTTGTGTACCTTGTTGTGTGATTTCACAATTTCGATGTCTTTTTATTTCCCCCAATCGGATCACCAATTGGGGCTGCATGTTTTACGGTTGGGCTGATACTGGGCGGAACGGAAAATTACCTTAAGGTATTTATTAGATAAATAGTTCCTCTGATCTCTGCTACGTTCATTGCTAAACTTCTGTCCGTGCTTAGTTCACTTAAAAACACATTTAAAGAGAATACTATCGCTGTGGATTCGATCGGAACCTGCGGGCCAGCACGGTACTACATAATATCAATTTCGGTTTGCGAGATACGCAAATATTCACAAGATGTTGTCATCTAAACCAGTACGAACTCTAATGTTAACTGGGGCACTCTCAAACCCAAGATAAATAACCAAAGTTACAATCGCTTTTTCATGTAATTACGATACCTTGTAATCGACGTGTCAGCTTGCATGTGGATGTACCAAAACATATGCAATCAGAAGTAATTGCCACATGCCTATAATATGTTTCTTCCTTTTGAAACAAAGATGTATGAAAAGAAACGCGCTAGGTGGCGTAGCCACTGATGTCTAGGTAATGTGATAGCAAAATTTAGCAAAAACATATAATACGAGTCTGCCTGGCTGTCTCATCTGCATTGTTGAGTGCTAATGGTCTTAGGGTCTTTTTCTTCGATGAAATACTTGTAATGTCAGCCTTTCTTGTAGCGACAGCTTTACCTAAGCTTTAGCCAATCACTATAGGTACAATCAGCACACAAATGTGATTATAGTAGCATACCCAACTTGACTATGCGTTATAGTATAAGACAACCATACCAATACGACTTAATCGGCTTAAAAACCTATTTTGATTACTTTAATGAAAAAAATAATACATGAATTCGGGATAAAAGCAAGGCGCATTATACTAGATCGTAAGGCAAAAAAAATCTGATTGGCTCAGACGAAACAGACACGGGCTTCATACACGCCCGCTAATAATATTGCTAATCCTTCTTTATACGCATAACATAAAATAAAAATACATGACTCGTATTCCTTATTACACTCTCGGGGAACGTCAATCAAATAGTTTCTCTAGCTTATAAGTCAACATACAAAACTTTGCTTTTGAAGACTAGACTTTATAACCAGGTCTATCTATATTTATCGTCAGATGACAAGATTCGACAATAAGCATTATCATGCGTATTACGACATAACACCATTCCAGCTCGCGGTTTATGTTAGGTACTATTAAAACGTTCTAATGGACCAATACATTCGAATCGATCCATACAATCGAAATTTTCATTAAATAATCCGAAATCAGTACCGATAAGTGCGTCTATCTGTTGTCGTGATGGAGGATCGGACAGTTGTTTGCCCAGAGTTTAATTCTCTTGCGTCGGACATTTTCGTGCAATCTTCTTAAAATCTCATGGTGGTATGCCTAATTGACTGTGTACGCATAAAATTCGCGGAATATTATTTGCTTGTGGTAAAAAAGGGTCAAAAGAATCATGGTGTTGGAACTGCTCTTTCTGAATTCCTTCCGTCGACTTTCTTCTTGGAAGCACCACGGGGAGGATTGCGCCTTGGTCTCGATGTCGTAACCATGTCCCATGACTCGACTCGGCTCCTGTAGTCACTCTCTGAAGCTGTCCAGGGTCTTCTGCTCTTGCCTGTGAGTTCAATTCGGACATCTTCCGACAGGCGTTTTTTCCTCAGTCGATGTTGGGTGGCGTCATTCGTTGTGTGCTCCAGACTGTTGTGCAGACGCTTGATGTAGCTTGAAACGTTAGCGGCCTATTTGCGAGTACGCGGGTCTACGTTGGCCTCGACGACAACGTAGAGGTATTCAATGAAACCGTTGTACATCGCATCCAGAGATACCGCTCCAGTAAACATTCGGTCCCAATTCATGCTAAGTAAGCTTGCCACGACGCTGTCATAGTCTACATTGACAAAATCCAATTTTTCCTCTGGTAGTTCTCGGTCGATGTTGAGTGGCAGCGAATGTTGGATGCTGAGGTGATCACTAGAGGCTGGGCACGGTACAAGATGGATGTCCGATTTATCTAGGATATTGTCTGTGCAGAGAACGACGTCGAGCAGGTTGCCACTGACGGGCCTGGTTGAACCATTTTATTAAGCGAGTTGAGAACGCAGAACTCTAGAAGACACCTTTCGCGAGGCGCTGCATGTGGATCACACTTCCGTGCATCCCAGTTGATGTACGGGGCGTTGAGGTCGCCAACCAATACCACCGGAGAGTCTACGTTACACAGACTCTCAAGTTGCTCAACAAGGGATTCCACGGCGGTAAGACTCTGAGTAGCGCCTTCTGTGCCAGGGGAGTATATTGTGGCTTGTCTAACAATCGTAGCAGCATTCTCTCTCTCTCTCTCTCTATATATATATATATACCGTGACTCCGTATGCTGTTTTTTAGTACGTGGTAGTACCTATAAATATGATTATAGCGCATGAGATCTTCCAATGAATCGGCAATGTCTGCCCAAAACTTCATATGCCTATCGAACATAACTCCTACGTCCTTGTAAATATATAGGTATTTTTTTAGCTGTTACGTGAAGTTGTCGGGAGCTGTCTTCAGAACCGGAGTCAAGTCCGGTGGCGTGGTGCATTCGTGTGCGCCTCGCGACCAGAGGAGACACATAAGTGCACGGGTTCGAGCCTCATCATTGCACATTTGTATTTATGGGGTCCCTCTCATAAAGCAATGCGAAGGCAGTCCCGTAGACGTTAAATGTTGGCTGAGGGTCAGCCCGAAAAGTTTAAAAAAAAGTCTTCAAGACCGGACACTTCGGACCTGAGATCACCATATCATTTAGCTCATACCATATAGCAATACTATTAATGAGTGCTCAAATATTCAGGCAATCCTCGTTTCCTCTGAAATGGGCATATATTTTTAGATCGTCTGCATACATTTTGTATGTTACGTTTAGGTTGCGCACGCGTACATCCAAGCCCTGAGCGAAGATTATACACATAAGTGGGGAGGAGCCTTGAGGAACTCCAGAAGGGCATGGGGACTTAAATAGAATAAAACAAATGCAATTAAATTACTGAATATTCGCATGTCCAGTCGGCTGTTAATATGTAAAAACTCCACCATTTTAAACGTTCAAGCTATAAACAAAACGCATTACTAATATTAAACAGTCCTGCATATGTCCCCATTTGTCACGTCTCATCTCAAGTCATCTATGCCACCACAGGGCTGCTAGGAACAGAAAAACAGCTTCAGCCTGGATCCCATCAATACGACACTATTAATAACGATACTTATTTCCTCTGTGCATAGGACACATGCTGTACAGAGTTGCATAAAAGCTGAGACACATTTAGTAGCGGAATATATGTGGGCTGTGGGCTCTGTTTCGAGATTAGTCTTCTCTCTCAGGATCCCTTCCGCCATCCGTGATCTCCCCTTTTCCCAGTTATCGCCTGAATCGCAGATGCAGCTTGCGAATCCTTGCATGCCCTCTTGGATTGCCTCCTTGAGCTCTGCGTCTGCCAGCCTATCTTTAGTTGCCTGCAGTGTCTCACAGACGGCTAGAGTTTGGAAGGCGTGTTCATCAGCTCCAGTCCTGCAGAAAACGCGTGTACTACGTGAGCTCTCCTCTAGGACGTTCGGTTCATTTCTTGATTAACGGGATAATATCCCTGACGGACGCCCCTGATTTACCGCTTGGGATCCCATCTCACCCGACCTGTCATCAAGCCTGCGTTTCTCTTCTAGCTTCTTCCTTTCCGAGCAGGAGATTGTCTCATTGTTATTTGCGCTCGTCTGCTTTCAGGTCCCACGGAAAATTGCCTGCCAGCACTAGCGCAGCCGGCGTACTAACCGTCCTATGCGTAATCCTCAATGTAGGGGCACGCTGCGTTCTTCTAAGCAAGTCCCGATTCCTTTGCGTGAAAGTTGCATGCGTAGGCCAAGCTGGAGTTGGAAACACTTAAGAGTAGTCCTTATAAGGCATTTTTGGGGATAATATCAGATAGACTCGAGTACTTCATCGAAACCAGAAACGCAGTACCAAAAGAACAACATGGGTTTAGATGATCAAAATCGACCCATGCGGCTTTGCGCCAATTGCTAGCAGAGATTTGGGAAACTCTAGCCGACCTAAGAAGACCGTTATATGCAGTATTTATAGATCTCAAAGCCGCTTCTGGCCTAGCGCCGAGAAACAAAATTATGAATAAGTTGGCCTTGGAAGGAGTTTCGAATCAGCTGTTAAAAAATGTTGGGGCCATTCTTAGGGAGAGCACAGTATGCATCGACAAATGTATAAGGATTGTGGGAAGAGTAAAGCAAACCATAGGCGTGGCCCAAGGCGGTCCAAGAGGCAGATCTACAGTTACTAGATAGAGTCAGATTTTTCGTTATGAAACGGGTTTTCGGGTTAGCCAATTCTTGTAGGAATAGAATAGTTCATATCTTAGAGGGGGGACTTTAGTGACACAGGAACTACAACTTCAATAGGGTTTACCTAAGACGGGAGCGTTTGAGGCCTTAGCTATGAAAGGGACGGGAAAATGAAAGGAAATCGATTTAGGAATATATACTACGGTAGCGATGATAAGCACGGCCTAGCGAGCAGCCGGATATAAGGATAGACATTTTAATACGGCGGTTGTAGCCCACGGGTTTCATCACGTGCTATGCAGCACGAATGAATTCCCCGATCCTCAGTGTTGCATCCTGAGTGTTGCAGGTGCACGAGGCGCTATAAAAATATAATAATAAAATTGAAACCATAAAAATATAATAATAAAATTGAACAGCAGTGAGCCGCCGATACTCCCCTGAGCCACTCCAATCGATTTGTTCTCGGCATCTGAAAATCGCTGCCCGATCTACTATTGCTGTAGTCTTTCTGACATAAACACGCACCCACGATTGGATACGTTTGTCAGCACCATGAACTCCGAGTTTGGTTATTAGGATATTGATGTCGACAGTATCGAACACCTTTCGCAAGTCAATAAAGAGAGCAGCAATCGCTTTCTTCTTGACGGACGTCATCTACAAAGCTCATTACAGGGACGATGGTGGATAATTTTGGGCGAAGTCCGCACTGTTGGCGATTGAGTACATTAAGCTGTTCGAGATAGTCTCTGATTTTTTCTGATCTGAATTGATTGAGTATTGCCCTTTTGTGTTGACCGAAACCATCATACGCCCAATTGGATAATACATTAACTTAATATTGTAACGAAGTTACTGTGTACGCATCATAGCGCAATTCAAATAAGTTCTAACCGACCACGTCCAACGGCTACAACGCCCGCGCCAGAATCTCAACGTACACAACGTTCACCGAATGATGCATGTCTCAACCGAACAAGACATGTCTCAACCAGCCAGCCGAGAACAGCCACAGCCTTTCGCGCCGAAACCCCAACGTCCTCCGCCGTCCAAACGATCATCGGCCGACACCGGGAGAGGGTCGACCTATGATCGGCAGTCCAAGTCAAACAGTCACTTAACCTGTATTCCTATACGAAACAAACACAAACTGCTGTACATTTCGACCGATTGGAGAGCGGGTTCTGACACCTTTTGGGGTGTCAGCACGCCGCGGTGCCTCGTGAACCAATAAATAGACTGAGCAGCATGGCTTAACCCCCATCCGTTGCTCGGCCGTGCTTTGCATTAGACCGTATGCTGCGTGTCGTCATTCATCGTTCCTGACTCCCTCGGGCTGCAGTACCCGTCCGGATGAGTCTACATCCCCAAGCTGACTTAGCGTAACACAACAACGTTACAATATGACGAAACCTTAATTCTATGTTATGTTATTTGATGTCAATTATAACACGCGCTGATACATGCGTAGTATTTACCTCTAAAGAACGACTAAAAGAGACTGAGCAAATATACGTCAAGTGGTGGTCACAAACGAAACGTGGGCTAGGTTAATATTGATTTTCTAAATATTTTAACAAACTTTATACAAAATACGTTTTATATGCATATCGAAAACATCATTGACCCAACAACTAAATAGTTGGGGCTGACCAACATGCTGCAAATGAGGCCGCAGAATTGGCAGGGGTTGTGAAACCCAATCTGATTGTGGCACAGTTTGTGGTGGCACCCGTGGACGGAGAAACGGGTGAGAGCGTGGCCCTGCACGAAATAAGGTTCTACCCATGCACTGTCCAACATGCAGGTATCCTGTAGAAGGCTTCTGGTACACCCTTCTTTTGTTAGCTCGGAACTCTCGCAGTGAAGCTGTAGGTGGAAGCTGAAAGCCGTGGTCCAAGTCCTTGATGAACAGCGTCGTCCTCAACAGACCATACGTTCGGTGCGATTCAGAAGAGGCCCAAAACTCACTTAAAGAATGTTGCCTTCACCTTGTCGAGAGCATTAAGCTGCTGAGCGGAAAGGTATTCCAAATCAGTATTGTACCATATGATGCCACGGAGACGACCTTCAGGTCGAACAGCATGAATGCTGTTATTACTGAAATCTTCTACGGCGCTGGGAAGGTTGATGTTTGAAAATGTTTTAGCAGCACGACTATGAATAATTGGGCGTAAGCTTGATTAATGGAGTTGACATGTACTGAAAATACGCTGCACTGAACGAAAACGAAGCCAACATGTTTCTTGCAGATGAGAGCATTTCTTTGTACCAGCTGTCATGTATGCAAATGTTGACATCACGAGGAATTCTGCCAAATGTTCTATTTAGAACAAACAACAAATGAAGTGTGTACGTTATGTAAGTCCAATGGCCCACAGTTTTAAAGACCAATGTAAGAAGAATAAATCTGGAAAATATAACGAGTTAAAACATGTTACAAGTCTAGAGGCCCGTAGTGTAGGTTTCGTAGGATTCAGTGAAATAATCGTACGTGTGAAAAATCAGCAGCTGTAACCAGCTGTTTTTTAGAGTAGGTCCCTATAATACGCGCCTCTCCGTAAAAGAAATACTACAAAAAAAAAGAAGCAAGACAAAATGTATTTACATATAAATATCACCACGGCATTCAATCTATTTGCGGTCTAACTCACGAACATATGCTGTCTTCGGCCCATCGCTTTCATTCGGTAAGCCTGGCGCTTGATTTAACGATACTTGGGCCCACCAGAATATTTCGGCCGGCAACCGGTTTTCCGCAACAACGAGTAATTATCATCTAAATACATTTGTTTATTTATGGTTACTATATTATTATATTATCATATATCATTAGTCCATCCAATTCAACGAATATCGACAGAAGAATATACTCATATGAAACGAAAGAAGGAGAAAAAGTTTTCCGCAGCCGACAGGATTCGAACCTGTGCGGGGAGACCCCAATGGATTTCGAGTCCATCGCCTTAACCGCTCGGCCACGACTGCTTGCCATTTGCGTACCTATGAGACCGATGTAACGGAACTTTTCGAAACACATGCATTGTGCATGCTTATATGCGAATACCTATGTCAGTAAACGATCGAATTAGAGACAGACTTTGGCTACCATCGACCGCCACCATGGTTGTACATCTGCTTAACTAACACCAACATACTCCAACCGATTGCCTGCCCAACTATAGCTCGTGCTATAATTATCCGGAATTTTGGTTGAATTAAATGGTTGTTTTTATTGTGGGAGTGCACGTACATTTTATATGTCTATCTATATATGTAAATGTTATCAAATCAGGTGGAGTTGCAGACGCAGCAACAACTTTTATTGTAGTGTAAATAAAGTACACTACAAAAAAAGTTGTTGCTGCGTCTGCAACTCCACCTGATTTGATTAAATTTACATATATAGATAGACATATAAAATGTATGTGCACCCACACAATAAAAAAAAACAATCATTTAATTTAACCAAAATTAAAGTAAACTCACTAAAAAGCTCACACTAAGTAAATTGAAGTTCGTAGTTTCACGACTAAATGGTTTGGTAGTGATTGCCGTAAGAGGTGTATTAAATACAACGTTAGTAGTGTGTCCTAAAGGATTTTAAAGCCCTTGTCTTTGTTTCAGTAAAATATTTATGCAGCAGTCGGTACAGCACAGCTACCCAGACCGCGAATTCATTTTTACTATGTAATACAAGTTGTAGCTAGCTCACATCACTAGTAAGTCTATAATTAAAAACAACCTTCTTAAAAATGCTTTTAATTCTAGGTCCAGTACGGTTATCTATAAATATATCATTACTATTTTACCATAACTTTGAGCTCCGCCTAGTTGTTTAACGAATTATTCACTAAAAGCGAGCTCACTAAATACATGATGATTTTATTATTATTATTATTTGCTTAAATATTAGAGGTAACAATTGTCTCTTTATGAACGTGTACACCGGTTATTTAAAGTGAAAATGTCACATATCCGCCAGGTTCGGGCGTGTCCAGTCTAGCAGAGTTCCGTGCACAGAGGTGGCGTTACCCCGCTGAATGTCCAGCGATAGTCTCTGGTGCAGGTAGTCGATAGCTCTAGTGTCCCCTATCGAACGTTGAATGAGTTTGTGCGTCTTCGGGCCGGGTCCCCCAGTGTCTCGAATGCCAGCGGGCGAAAATCGTAGGGGTAGGTAATACTGGCATACTTTCTGCACTTATTCGCCTCCGCCAACATAGATGCGTGACCAGCATGTTCCGCTCCCGCACTGACCATTGAAGGGGCTAATGAGTCAGTAGCGGTTGCATCCCATACCAGCATGCGACCCATCTCAAAGGACGTTAGTGTCAGTCTGTCCGGTCGTTTTCCATCATCCCTGCAGAGGCCAGGAGGCTCGAGAATGCAAGGAAAACCAGCAGACCTCAAGGTTCGGCTAAATGTCCCATTAAGAGCTGCGTGCCGGGCTCGACGACCTGAGCTTGAAGCACAAGAGAGACCATGGTGTGCCTGTGGCCCCACTTGATCGCCGCATCTACATTGGTGCGGGAAAACGAGAGCTGTCCCCAGGCGTAGCCCCGCACTAATCCGAACAGTGTCGTCATCTAGTAGATGCACAAGTAGATGCACAAATGTCTTCTCCTGCAGTGGGGTCGACCAGCTTTTCTGGGAAAGGGTGTCCGTGGGTATGACACAGCACAGAGACGCCAATCTCTCGACTAAGGCTGCCAAAGTGTGATCCTAGACTCTTTTGCCGGTGTCGTCCAGTAACCGTTTGCCTTTTCCCGATGCCTGGGACATAGATGAGACGATGGTAGGCCCAGCCAACGCTACAGCATCAGGCATTCCCAGTCCACATTATTATTATTTATTTATTAACACCCGGACTGGGTAAGTGTGCTTATGTTACATCACAGTGTTTCGACACAACAATCAATCTAGCGTTTTGCCAGTTCTGCTATAGACCGACATACATGTCCACATTTACTACACCATTGTTTGCACCGACATTCGTCTTGTGGTTCATGGAAGCCCTCCACGTTGCATAGATGATGCGGCCTACGGCCTCTGCAGCCCACGTGATGAAATCCGTGGAATCCTGCAAAGGCCGTAGTTAAATGCCGCTCTTTCACCTTGCAGATGGTTTTCTTATTTGACGACAAACTATACTTTAGAAGATAATTTTCCCATTTAATAAAGTAATAAGTAAAGTTGTACCAAAAAATATATTTTTTTTATTTACCAGTTACTCATTTAGTGATAGCTTAGAATATATCCAACTATCTGCACCATCATACCACGCCTTCATCAGAGTTATTTCCTGGCACTTAACTCAAGAAGACCACTTATGGCCCTAATGGCTAAGATACATCTAGTACGAACCTGAGGTCTACTGAGTGAGGCCACTGTCTGATTATAATAATCTCATTATAATGTCACAGGGCTACTGTGTTTAACCGTTAACCTCATTGCGCTAAATAGCAGAGTGAGGGCAAGTGAATATTACTCTAGACAATAGCAATATGAAAAGCACCACGAGAATCGTTCAGAAACTACATTACCCGAAATTAGCTGATATATATACATATATATATATATATATATATATATATATATATATATATATATATATATATATATATATATATATATAAATATATATCATTTTTTTGTACCAAAGTGATGGTCCTGCGTTACGTAGTTGCCAAGTAACTAAGTTTTTTCGAGAGCCATATCGAATGCGAAGTCATGCATACTTGCATAGGGTGTATGAGAAAGTTAGGTACATATTTTGAGGGTTGGTTGAACTCGGCAAGAGAATCATTTTCCCAATGGAAGAAGGACCGGAAACGTCCTGGTAAAGTTTTACAGTTCTGAACGTCAAAGCTTTAATGTAAAACATAACAACTATGGCTGTCGAAAAAACTTAGTTACTTGACAACAACGTAACGCAGCACCATCACTTTGGTACAAAAATGGTGGCCATTAAATTTGCTATTACCTGAGAGTAGTCTTCTAGACGTACATTTTTGGTCGTTAATGGCAACATTTTACGATTTTGCACGTAAAAGCGTTAACGTAAGACATAACAACATATCGACTTTTTATAACTTTCCTTAATCTGGCTATTGGCCTTTCGCTGCGCAAGCTAGCAAAGTGTCTTCCAAAATTTTTCCGCCGAACACGCCAGTACGATCGATTCTTTCATGCGTTGACTGGTTCTACCGCAAACGTAGATTCTGCATAACTATCTAGAAGAAAAGGCAGAATAACTGCTTTTATAAATTTCATCCTCACTCCTAAACAAGACAATTCATGGCTTATCATGGCCTGCAAGCAGTAGCTATTCGCCAAGTAGGCGGGTACTAATTGAATTTGCATGCGCCCAATTGGCCGACCGCCAAAGGAGCATGTTCTAGAATTAAACACAACCTTCTTAAAAGTGTTTTTAATTCGAAATATGTTGATTTGCTTGAAAAAATTGTCTAGACTAGGAATAACATCAGTTATTCCTACGTTTAGAAGGCACCTGAACCGCAGGCGTCCTACGAAAGTCTCTTGGGCACCTTCCACTAACTTTCTTTATTTGGTCAGATAGGGCTCCTAGACAGGAGAACAATATGTAAGTTCGGGAAGAATAAGATATTTCTAAAGGCGAATACACGCATAACAAGACGTAAGAATGAAGCAGCGAAGGATGATATTAACAAAGCCAAGTGATGCCTCCACAGCCTATATATATATATATATATATATATATATAAGTTAAAGATTGATGCAAATCCACATGTTTCCTAAAAATATAAGGTTTTTATTTCCACAAATTAGGATACACTTAATTGACATCGCTTGGTCATTCATTAGTGCCCATTATTAGCTTAGAACAATTTAGCTAGACGTCATGTTACTTTGTCGTCTACCCTTAATCATTAGTCCACTCTAGTACCAACAGTCATAGGACCAACAGCCGCAACAATAATGGCGTAAGGAGTCTGTCTTAACTCGTACATCAGATTCGATACTGCGCCAAACTGTAACAATGAAAACTCGCAGTAAACGCGCTAATTTACGTTATCCTCGAAATACTCCACGAGCCAAATGGTACGTAGCATTCCTATGTAAATGACGTACCTTCGGTAACATCTTCAATAATTAATTAGTACTAATGAGTAGTAATTACCCTTTGATATTAAAATGGCACATTGCAGTTGTCTGTCTTCCGTTGCTGCCGAACGATAAATTGAGTGTCATTCGCAATAAATGGCTTGAACGGAATCTAGTCCATTTGACGAAAAAAAATCTATGCCCATGTTGTTGAACAAGTTTTTTGTATATATATATATATATATATATATATAACATGGATCAACTAACCTGCTAATACCCGTATATGTTTATCAGTGTAGCGACAAATAGCTATCTAACAAGAGTCCATTATGGTACGTTAAAGTACGAGACTTGACAGTCCAGTGAAAAATTGACAGCTTTCTGTAACGTACAACGCATGTTTGTATAGTTTGCTTCGATCCATTTTAAACTAAGTCCGCAACAGAAAAGCTTTCATGACAATATTAAGGAATATTCTTCATACCAGTTTGGCCCACTACGGGGCACCGTTAGCCATTTCAAAGCAAGTTCCGTTTACATTTATGTCACAAAATAGAGAACATGTGTTAGCACTCACACAAACGATAAAGTTGGTTGTATTATACTAACTATTCCTTCAAAAATACATCTGTTGTACATGATATAAAAGCTTTTATAAAATATACATATTGATATATTTATGTATACATATATATATCTGTATATACATATATGTTGGTACATGGACGCAAACACACAATGCTATACATTATTAATGTCGCAGAAAATAACAGAGTGAAGAAAACATCAACCTGTTTAGACCACGCGCGGTCCTCCTACGGGTTCCAACAACTATGGATATTGCAGTTAGCTAGCTATGTCATCGCAGTTAATGCACATGAACAGCTTCACCGTATTAGTGAACAAGGGACGGCCAATGATATCTACAACAATACAAGGACACTTCGGCTTGAGGTGGGTAAGTAAAATGTTCCATTACTATATGAATGAATAGTTACAACCATTAATGACGAAGTACAAGATGCATATATATATATATATATATATATATATATATATATAGGGCTACAAAAAAGTTTTTCGGTTTTGTCCGTAGAGAATCATTAAAAAACCGAACAAACGTTTTTGTAGACCCAATATATAGGAAGAAAGCCAGCCACACAGACAACGGGAGTCAACAAATGTACCATACATTCAATGTGCTGTGTTGTGGTGTGTGGAATTTTACACTGCCACTACAAGACACATAAACACGACTCAGCCCAACAACATTCAATCACCATACATCACAACACCATCCAACGCCAATTGCACACATTGATAATGTTCCGGATTAAAGTCAATAGAAGGTCTAGACAATAGAGCGTGAAGTTTGCCATACGTATCTCCTCGTGCACCAATAGCTCGTCGAGAATCGTCAATTCCTCACCCTTCAAAAAGCGTACGATGTCACATCTCATAGCTGAATAAAAACGAGATAATTTAAATTAACGGTATACTAAGGCCTGCTCAATTCTCACTTGAAGAGCCTTTGCCAAAGACAGTCGTCATGCGTAACTCTGTGTAGGCTGTGTGCAGCCCAAATAATAGCAGTGCCACTAGTAACAATCAGGACAAATTTCTCAGTACTAAACATTTGCCACTCCTCCTAAATATTGTCAATATCACAACTAGGTAAACCTCAGTGAACACACGCACAGTATCTAAAGCAGGTTATAATAATGCTCGTTTTGAAACCTTCAGGTGTAGCATAACTTGTTAATAACATTTGAATTGACAAAAGAGAACTGTATTATGGAACTGCCGTAACATTTCCAATTGGAGTCAATGAGCATATCGACTGAGAAATAGAAGCCAAAAGTAGTAAATACTGACTGAAAATGTTGCCGAAATAGTCTAACTTATGACCAGCTTTTGGATAAATTTCCACGGACTACTCAGGGCACATCGCTTACAATTAAGTAGTTACGCACGTGGAAAAGTATTCTTCTTTAACAGTGTCAAATTTTCTAATATGCGGTCATTGTTACGAGATAAGGTGCTGACCACTTTGTTTATATATGTATATATATCAGAAATTGGCGGTTCTACTGCTCACTACGGTTAAACACGACTGTGCTGTTTTTCGTAGGCATTTTCTTGGTAAAGTTTGCTTTCTGTATATAAAGATATTTCGAGATCGTCATATAATAAGCATAGTCACTTGACAGCTGCAAAAATCCTGCCATTCCACCGCTGCTATCGGACGGTTTAGACGATTATTTATGCATCAGTTCCTACTAAGCTCATCAAAGGGCGGCGCTCAAATGAACGTGCATTTTAAGCACTTTATGTTGTAGTGAATGGTCCACCAGCGGTGGCGTTTCAGTGAATTCGCTAAAATATTTACGCATCCGCTGCTAACTATCGTTAGCGTCAACTGATGAGAACGAGCTGTAGCGCTAAAAACAATTTCCCAGTGACGGTATTGTTATACGCTCCAACTAAGCATCATCACAAGCGCCGCTCTTGTAGTTGCTGTTCACAGATGTACACCATTAATACTACATTTCAAGTTATATTTTGAATTATTTAGGTTATTCGATATTACAAGAAAATACAATGACAATGCATTTAGAGCGTCTCATAAAAGTAACGGGTGGCACACAGTAAATACGAGATGCTCCATATACAATAGAATATACCATTCATATATACCACAACAGTACCCGAAATGGACTTACTATCTGCCTCACAAACAGATCCTGACAGATCTGACGTATGTATGTATTTATATATACACACTGAAAATTAAGCTTCTCAGTTAGAAAAGCTGTATGAATCTCCTAAGAGTACTTGAGGGCAGACTAATACGTGTAAACTCTTAAAATAGTACCACGTTGATTGTATAAAAGGTCTATACGCTGGTGCAGCAAAGAAAATGTCCATTGATTCATATTACTTTCATATGTGTACATATATAAGGCCTTATATATAAGTCAACACCAAGCCAATTCAGATACGTAGTCAGGGCATTGTGCCATCAGATGTAAACTAGTGCCAATAACTAAAACGTCCCTGTATTAATGGCAAGAGTATGGCAACCTATCATACCTTATGAAACACAACCGCATTAAGATATTTTTATTTTTAGCTAAGCGCACTCGCTCACGTCCGAAAATCAATTGCTTATTATTTTAGTAGGATATAAGTCTAATGTTAAAACGCAGACTTTTAAAAATTATTTGCCTGGGAATGCACCCATTGCATGGGAATGCACCAATTGCCTGGGAATTACAAACACAAATAATAGATGAACGAAACAAGAATGCAAAAAGCACGTACAAAAGCACAAAGTCATGCCTCGTATCAACTATTGCCAATCAAAGAATATCGACCTTTTCAAGCAGCGTTAGAATACTATGAAGCACAACCGCTTTCATTCAGCTTTACCAGTCTGGCCTACACAATACGACAAATGCCTCAGAAAAAAAGATGCCTTAGACCACAGAGCACCCACGTAGCATAGTTACAGTTAGCCAGATCAAATGAGTGATAAACGCACTGCATCGAAAGCAACGGAAAGGCATCAAGCCTGCTAAATACTGATTCGTATCGTCTCCGCAGCCGTGCGGTACAAAGTATGAAACGTAGCAAGCTAATTGTTAATCGCTTAGTAGCAGCCAGCCAAACACGCCAGTGCTATTTTCTTCTATGCCTCCTCTCTGCCTAGTAACAGCACAGCTATGGAATACAGTTTTGATTGTGCACTCATCAAAGATTGCTGATTGATTTATACATGGCTATGAACAAAAAGGAAATATCTACATGGCACAGTTTTGGAAACAAGTATACATTTACGTCCCATATGTCATCTTTAAAATGTATATATATATATATATATATATATATATATACGGTCTTCGCATACGTTTTTGTGAAAGAAATAGTGGAAATATCTGTTTTGTCCTACTACAATTACATATATGTGTGTAGGTTTAGTGCTAAGTATGGCATGCTCGGCAATTGCTTATTAAGTACTAGATTGCTCGCATCACTGCAACGTAGTGATGTAAGTAGCTGGTCCGCTAATAGATTACACGCCCTATTCTTCGTCAAAGTTCCGCCGGTCGTCGCTGATGATCAGATGACTTGCGTCTTCCTTTCGCACTTCACTATTTGTTGCCATCTCACCCTTACATAGCAGTGCCAGCACGAACACTAAGCTTAGACTTTGTATTGCGACGAATGGCTGCTGATGTCGTACAGTGGTCATTCACCAATCTCCATCATACCGCAGCTCCATTAGCTGCTGCTGCTGCTACTCGATCCTTTCTTTCGTACCCGTGTGATCAGCTAGCGCTGTTTCTAGTGCTGTTACTGTTGCTTGTGATGGTGGCGGCGGCAGTATGATTATGATGACTGGCAGAGGCTGTGGTAGTCGCCCTTGGGGTAGTGCGGTGGTCCGGAAAATTTGAGTGAGCAGCAGCTGGCGTGCCATTACTAGAGCTGCCGTTGCTATAAGCGGTCGTGTTTGAATTGCTGGAACTGCTTCCACTGTTGCTTACATTGGCAGTGCCAGCAGCACATTTGCTATTACTAGCGATATTGCTTTGGCTGGAGCTTGCAGCTGCTGGTGCAGCAGTACCACCAGCACCAGCACAAACAGAAAGATTGGTAGGAGCGTCGGGGGCGGACCACCGTCGGTTGCCTTTAACAGCTAGCGGATATCTTCTGAGATCGTTGACGTTATCTTCCTCGGAGACGCTACCAACGCTTGCGGCGCCTGTGGGCACGGAACTGCCACCTTGAGCTGCCTGAAAGCCCATTTCGAGCAGAAGAAGACAGTTATTGATAACACGTTCACCATTTGCGCGTATTTATAATCACTCTTTCCATGCGAATGTATATGTATATATATAGTGTGTGGGTTGTACGTACATTCTTGCTAAGAGTTACACAGATGTCGCCAGGCTGCAACTTATGGCATTGCAAACCGAGTTTGAGTAGAGTTTTCGCGGGGTCGCAGGAACTCCAGCCGCGGTTAAACACAAAGAATGGTCGATCTACAGGCGATTCCACTGACACCTGAAAAGTACAACAAACAGAGTTACGCACTGATTTTTATTTTTTAGATTATTTTATATAAACTGTAAAAAGTACGATAAAATACAACAAACGAATAAATGCTAAAGTTATAAAAAAATATATCGTCGTTAGTAACAATCGCATGTCGGTAAACATAGAAAACGTTGTAACCAAGCTTTTTCTAATATGCCATAATCTTGCCAGGTAACCACCATGTAGTATATTTAAGTATATGCCTTTATGTGCCTTGTGCATATCCAATAAATCCCGAAAATTTATATATATATATATATATACATACATATGTACATATTGTTTATTTTGCAATAACTTTACATTTCAAGGTGGTAGATAATTACAATAAAATCAACGTTATTTTAAATTTTATACAACTTGAACACTTCAGCGACCTTCCCACCGGGTGAGAAAGTGCGAAGACCGCCGATGCGTCTATATATATATATATATATATATATATATACATACACCATTAAAGATCAGTTGATGTACCGTGTAACTATGTGTAACGTAAGGGTCTATATAAGGGTATATAGACATCTCAACACATCCGCCATTTTTAAACTTTTTGGGCTGACCCTCAGCCAAGATTGAATGCCCATGGGACTGCCATTTGCTTCATAGATGGACCCCCATAAATACAAATTTGCAACGGTGGGGCTCGAACCCGCGCACCTATGTGTCTCCTCCGGTCGCGAGACGCAGGCGGATGCACCACGCACTGTTCTGAGCACCCTTGATATAAAAGGGTGAGATATGTAAATTCATATACAACTCAAGCGAATAATGAATTTATCAATTTATAATGGTTTATTAACACCCAGATTTGGTATAATTATAAACATATACATCAGACACAACTAGTGCTTCCTTCATGTCATTGGGTCTTCTCTCATCTTGCTAGCTCAGCTATTGACTGAACTGGAGGACATGCTGCGGCGTGGTATCTATCGCACTCGCCAGAGCACCTCGTACACCTGCAACACTCCTGAGGATCGTGGAATTCTTCCGTGCTGCATAACATGTGATGAAACCCGTGGGCTGCAAACGCCGTAGTTAAATGTCTGCCCTTATATATCGCTGCTCGCCAGGCCGTGCTTGTCATCGCTACCGTATTTTATAATCCTAAATCGATTCCCTTCAATTTTTCCGTCAACTTTAAAGTATAGGCCTCAAAAGCTCTCGTCCTAGGTAAACCCCATCAAAGTTGTAATTTATCATTTTATGGAAAAGAACCGTGGATCGATGATTGTAAAGCTAAGCAGTAAGTCACTTACCTCTTGTTTGCTGGATGTGACAGCAAATGTAATGAGTATCGAATGTGGTTGATGAGCAAGTTCAAGACGAAGCACACGCGACGAGTCCAGTCGTACGCCCGGTGTAGCTTCGGCACTCCGCACGAGATCCTCAGTGCTCACTTGTTCGACCGTGCGTAACTTGCCATCAGCCAACCTTATCACCTGTAAATGCGACACGAGACGCACATGCCCGCGAAAACACAATTCACAGGAAACACACAAAAACACGCAGTTAGTGTCTGTCAAAAAAACGTCCGCCCTATCAGGCAAAGATACTAGGATGATTTTGAATGAAAAAGGATAGGAGATCCTGGGTGCGCTGTCGTCGCAAACATCCTCAGAATAGTTTTCAGCAGACCTTTCGAACCGCAATTAACTAAGGCTAAAGCTTTTCTAATTAGATATGTACATATATAGTAATTATAAAACATAACTATGTAAACCTACATGTGACAAAAGCACCTGCTGTGTTAAATTGACCGACGTCTTGTGCTCACATCTCATGTCGTCTTGAAACAATACCCCTACATTTGATTTACCATCGATGCAAGAAGCCGTAATCGATTGATAGCATACAAATGCGTACAGATATCGATGATCTTTGTAAAAATGCTCAACATCGATTTGTCATCAACAAATAAATGCATGGGACTCTGCGGATTCGCTATGCACGATTACCGCCGCAAAAACTGCTCTTTCCAGGATCTTGCAGTTTTTCCTATTACGTGCCCACCTTTAATGCATTCGCTCCCTTGGAACCTTAACCATACTGTCCTAAGTGGCCTATATGTCAGAAGGACCGTTCCGAAGCCGGACTGTGGCACTCCAGCCACCGGCCGTGTCACTTCCACGACTTGTATTTATTGGAGCTTCTCGTCTTTAAAGGAACTCCGTTACCGCCGTCTTAATCTCCTCAAACGTGACAGTTTCGACAAGACGTCTTATAGTAACGCCGATCTCCGTCCACCCTATTTTAACTTCGGTGGTCGAGTCAGCCTTACACTAATCTATTGGACAAAGTTTTAGAGGTCGCCCTCGCTGGCATCCCTAGCATTGGAAATTTAGTGTTGCAAATGTAGCTTGTAGGCAACTAAGAAACTCCTTTATATCCTAATATACACAGGCATTATATATTTAAGTGGAGTCCACTGTAAGCAACAATCGTTTTTTTGTAAGGGATCGACATGGTTTTCTTTGCGTCACGGAACTATACAAAGTCCACATGTTTTGGTAAGAATATTCCCTAAAAACGAATACTAGTTGTTCTTTCCCAACAACAAATCACATTAATCCAAAAGTTACAACAGGTTTGTCCAACTCAGATCAGGGCGATGCTACATATCCATTCTGCTCACATAACTAGCGTTTCTAAGGATGTGCCTGAAAACGTACCGTGCATCACACGGAAAATCACACGGCTATGTGTCTGCGGCCATTCCTGTTGCGCAACAGGCGTCTTGGTGTTAAGGGAGATGCACACAGCTTCGCGGTTGGCAGTCCCACAGTGGCTCTTTCGCCCATTATCAGAAATCTGAACCCTCAGACATTACGAGGACGGGTTTTCATGGCACGTGCCCTGAACTGGCACAGCATCATCATCCTCACGTGGCAAGACTTTCTTCCGTGAAACTGGCTTACCAGCTTATCTATGGCTTACGACTAGCTTCTCCGTGAACTGTATAGCAAGACTGCAGGTATAGCATGATTGCGTCATCGCCAGGCCCATAGGCCGACTCGCAGGACAGGCCAATGTTTCCCCTAGCTGGATTGCATTTCTGTTATGAAAGTCAACGAATTATTGGAGCACGTTGTCGTTGGACGCCATAAGCGCAGCTAATTACTTCCTATCCTTCTTTGCACGTCCCGCAGATGCAGATGCCGACGACACGAGAAGGGTGCTACCGTGGACAAAACGTGATCCATCATCGAAGAAAATACCACTACAGCAATAGTTGTTTTGGTTGTCAGCAGAAAAGCTCTGTCTCAACACGTGGCCGGTGTCTCCCGTTTTGAAAACGCATAATGGAGTCTGTGATATATGGGCAAATAAAGGTCACTGGCGTTGGGTGAGGAAGCAAGGCCAAATACTTAGCAAAACTAAAACAATAATCAGCATTCGGCAGCGACACTTTTACGACACTTTAGAACCGTTGGATACCACACGTTTTGAGTTTCAGCTGGTCATTCCGTTGCCGCCAAAACCAAGCAAATATCCTTCGCGGTATTTTGCAGCGCTTTCACGTTACTTCTCCAAATCAAGAATTTGACTATATATATATATATATATATATATATATATATATATATATATATATATATATATAACTTTAGTCACTTCCACAAGTGTGTTATATATGATTAAAGTTAAATTATATTAAAGAAAGTGGTTTAAAAAGTGGGAGTAATTTGAATTCTTATGATGCTCTACCCGATAAGAGGTTTATAACTGGTCACTCTCGACGCGGACGTGCTCATCCAACTCAATCCACACGCATGTTCAATTAATCCAGACTATTAATACCGAACGGCATTAATCCACTACGTAAATACGAAACGACGTGCAAACTCTTTGTGTATATATAAAACCTTACGGAACAGCAGCAATGAGAAGCATCGAAAGGTGGGCTAGCGTAGTGAGAGGTCGGCATACCCCTACGGCCTTCGCAGCCCACGGATTTATCACGTTCTGTGCAACGTGGAGAGTTATCATGAACCACAAGATGGATATCGATGCAGACAGTACTGGAGCAAATGTGATAGATACAGCGCCGCGATACGTCTGGCAGTTCGGTTCTATAGCAGAACGCTAGATTGATGGTTGTCTCAAAACTATTTGGTATAGCATAACCCATTTAGTCAAGCCAGGTAATAATTAAAAATTGTAACAAACAAATAAAACCTTATGTGCGTATTAAAAGAATATATTTATATATACATACCGCTCCACGCTTGAAGTGTGCTAGCCCTGGTGGAGGTGGTTGAGTCGGTGACTCTCCTTTCAATAGCATACTACATCCCGATACACTGAAATTCAAAGCAAACCCAAACTTTAGTGAAACTGTCGATTTTCTCAGAGAGATTATTGTTACTAATTTCTGTACAGCAACCCAACAAAAGATTAGTTTCGTCCTAGCCAAATTACTATATGTGAAATAAGGTAAATAAGAGTTCTATTTTCGGCAAGTATTGACAGTTGAGTACATACATACTTGCAATTTCTGGGCTTAAAGCAAGTGTCCTATAAATCTCTCGTAAGGCCGTAAGAACCCATTCAGTAAATTACATAAGGTGGTATCGGTCTCTCTAGACTTGTCCATATAAATATATAATTTTTTTTTCCTTCTATGTTAAATTTAAACCGTGCCAGCCATTAGACGTAGGGGTTCCCTAAATATGACACAGAAATGAATCAATATAAGGGTAGTAATATATAGCTTACGAGGTCTGAAAATTCAACTAGCATTGCTGAAAAGGTAATTCTTGCTTACTGATTTAAACTCGGATATTCATCAAAACCACCTTAACTTTGGTCAGTCTGCTTATAAACTAGATGTGACTCAAATAATAATGATCTGCTTGACAGTTGAATCTGCTTGACATTGTGACGCTTACACAAGCCAACACCTAGATTCAATCTGATATCCCATCCGCAGTACGTGGACTCATCGAATTTCGTAATTCCTTTACAAAACGAGAAAGACCACGCGCTCAAAAGCCTGATAAATACGGCGAACTAGGGCGCATAGAAGAATAAAAAAAACACACGTGGCTCTATTTTAAGAGAAACCTTAAGAAAAACCAACCATTATATAATGGAACATGGATCTCTGGTGAGCTACTCATATGCATATGCAAACAGTTATTTTTGTTTTTGGTAGAATGTCATCAAAATTAAAAAAAAACAAGTAAGAAATATGAGCATTTATAATAAGTAAAGTACGAAGCCAATACAGCGACACTTTATGATTGTTTTATAAACTAAATAATAAACGTACATTTCATGCATAAGTAACACGAATTTGAATTCTCAACTTATAACGCTTCATCACAAAGAAAGCAGTCGCTGACCGTGGCTAGAATAATTGCACCTTCTATAATTGGCTTGACGGGCTAAAGATTAAAGCATAGACACTTGCACAAGTTCACACTTAACAAGTTTCATAAAATGAATAGTAACAACATTAATATAACTATATGTTACCGAGCAAGATAGCTTAGTGGCAAAGCATTTGCCTTGCATTCGGGAGGACTGGGTTCGAGACCCAGACCAGCCACTCTTAAATTGGTTTGCATGGTTTCCAATTTAGACAAGGTAAATGCCAGAGTGGATTAAAATTAGCCATGGCATGGAAAAAAAACCGTACACGGGCAATATTAGCCTTACAGAAAATCTTAAAAAAACCTAAACAAAATGTTCTATCTTAAATGCACTAAGGCGCAATGTCGGGAATCAAACCTATCGAAACAGAACACATTGCAAGTACTAACTCCTTGTTCATCCATAAATAGCCATTTAGTTTAGCTTGATTCTCTTCACGTATCACGCATTGATATACCTAAATGTACGTCATTCGCCACAGGAGCTCCACTTGCGATAAATGGAACGGAATCCACAATATTATTCATTAAAGTTTACTGGTTACTTAAAATATGTCCGACATTACAGCACTGGCCAATTGCCTTACGTTAGCTCACCAACTTTTTTGGCATGCACAATGGCGTTATTATTTATAACAGAACTAGAAATTAGATAAGAGCGATTATATGTACATATGGCACACTATAGGAGAAGCGGCCACAAAATCGCCATGGTCAGCCTTTTTACTTTGCTAACCGTCACGCATTTAGTCGTCCCATGACAATATGATATTCCAATGATAAAATGCACTAAAATGCCTAACCACAATTTGACGATGAGTCTTACAAACATTCGTGAGTTCGGGGCACATGATTGCTATTATCTAAAGTCCAATTTCGGTTGTCCTAGTATGAGTTGAGTTCAGAGTTACTCCGCAGATTTCCAAAACGACGGACGCCGAACTAAAAACAGCCTTGATAACTAAATAGAAGACAAAATAGAGACAAGCTGACCAACCGCATCTCGGCAACAGGGTACTTCACTTTGTTCAAATTCGCTTGACGCTCGGGCAATCCTAAAGAACGGCTATACGTTCATAAATGCTTTTGAAAATTCGTAATGAGGACTAAGTGCTATACTAGATGTTGTTGCGCAAGTCTCACATGTTTCTTGCTATCTCGGTCAAACCCATTAAGTTGAACCACATTATGACTCCGATCCGAGCGTCTAAGGTAAACAGATGCCCCTTACTTGTGACAGGATGACCTACAATTTATTGGGAAGATAAAGCAACCTTCGCCATAATAGTACGACATTGTACAGTATATTTCTCCCACGGCGTTTAAATAAATATTTGTTTTTGTATCACTACTTCGTAATCCTACCAGAGCCAAGCGGGATGACCATCATTTCAAGGAAAATGCATATACTAAAGTATTCTTCTTAAAACATCTGTACTCGCTTGTTAAAACACAGTGATATTACTTCGCCCTGTCTAAATGCAAAATAATGAAAACCAAATCACATAAAGCCAAACTTCGATTCAAACTGCTGACCTTTTAAATGCGAGACAATGTCTTCGCCAATCCACCACCTGCGTAATGCTCTCCTTACACTGGTCATTAGTGTCCGACAGAAATTCAGCGCTTTTAACTGTACTTTGCATGCTCGTGAAATCATAACCGACCAGGCGTTCATATAAACTAATTTGCAGTGGCGGATGATCAATTTCAGCGTAGTACTGTGAACCTGGATTCCATTTCACCGTATTAAGAGCCCTAACTAACGATCAAAACGATGGTGCAATTCAAAACTACGATACACCAATACGTACGCGCCACATCGGCTTAACAATGCTACGAGGACGTTACACAGTGCGACTAATATAGTTACTTAACATACCCGAAATACCTAACTGTACGTGCATTATTCGTATCCTAGTGTTTCCAGTCGTTTCAAAACTAGCGGTTCAAAGAATATCGACACAGACTTTGACCGGTTCAACGATCCACACAGCGATTGTTAAATTGCGGGGAAAGAGGCATAGTGAGTATTTATGACTAGACATACTTTTTTTGGGCTGACCCTCAGCCAACATTTAACGTCCACGGCATTGCTTCGTAAGACGGACCCCATAAATGCAAATGTACAACGGTGGGGCTCGAACTCGTGCACATATGTGTCTCCTCCGGTCGTTATTCGCACGCAAATGCACCACGCCACCGGACTCGACTGACTAGACAAACGTATCCTTTAATAATATAGGTAAAAAAAAAACTATATATATATATATATAAATGGGCATATCCAAGCATGTACTGGTGTGAAGTACCACTAGGTGTATGTAGGTACATATGTATATAGATATATACATATATATTTGGAACATAACAACTGCAGGCAAATACAATATAGACATATCATTCCCAGTTATTATGCATATACCGGTAGTTCAATAAGTTCTTAGAATGAGCTTTTTAGAATTCGAATTTTGGCGCGCTTCCACCGCTATTAGGAACTGCAACTTTTCGACTGCCAGCAGTCAAAATATTATGGTGATTGGCCGTTGCGATTTCGTTTGATCGCTTTTCCCGTGCAACGTATCGGCGTGATTTTGAAAAATTGAGAAAAAAGAGTTTCGAGTGGTTATCAAGCATTTTATTTCAAAGGTTGGAATGCGACCCAAGTGAAAACTGAGTTAGACGAGGTGTACGGTGACTCTGCGCCATGTTTTGCCACTGTTTCCAACTGGATTAATGAGTTAAAAAGAGGTCGCAGGAGCACCGGGATGAACTACGTTCAAAACGCCCAAAAACGGCAACTGCTTAGGAAAACGTGGAAAAGGTGCGGAAAATCGTTGCCGCAGATAAGCGAGTGAACATTAGGGAGATAGCGGAGGCCTTGGGGATCAGTTTGGGTAGTGTGCATTTCATCCTGCACGAAAACTTGAAGATGAAAGAGCTCAGAGAAAAATGGCTGCCGCATTTGCTCAACCAAGGCCAAAAAAACGCGCCTGTTTTCGCTTCACAGCGAAATTTGGCCAAGATGTCGAACAATCCGTCGAATTTTTGGCGCAGATTCATGACCGTCGATGAAAGCTGGGTCCATCACTACACTCCCGAGACCCAAGAAGCATCTTGCCAATGGTGTGCACCTGATGAAGGACCTCCGAAGAGGGTGCGGACAACGGCATTGACCGGAAAGGTGATGGCTACAGTTTTTTAAGACCAACGTAGAATAATGCTGGTCGACTACCTTGAGAGCGGTAAAACGTTCACAGGAGAATATTAGGCAAGACTGTTAGACTGCCTTTAGCAAGAACTCATCGTGAAACGGCCCGCTTTGCAAAAGAAGGTTGTCCTGTTTCACCAGGACAATGCTCCTGCACACAAGTCCCGGCAAGCATCGGCAAAACTGGCCCAACTGAGGTTCGAACTTATTGAACAACCTTCCTATTCTCCAGACCTGGCCCCCTCTGATTATTTCCTCTTCGGACATTTGAAGAATATCTCGGTGGAAAGCGTTTTTCCAGCAATGAAGAGGTTAAGGCTGCTGTCAATGCCTATTTTAAGTCTAAAGACGCGGAATTCTACTTAAGAGGTATAAAAGCTCTGAAATCTTGGTGGGAAAAGTGTATTGAGCATCTCGGGGAGTATATCGAATAAGATAAATTTAAAAACATGATTTGGAAAATTCTTGGTTTTCATTCTAAGAACTTATTGAACTACCTGTAACTAATATATAGAGGGCGTTATAACTCCAATAAATATTGTACTCTGAATAATTTGATAAGGAATTTACCTGTCAGATCCGGACGAGGAAGCTGTATGGCTTAGCTTCTGATGACTCCGCTGAGACGAGAACGAGTCTGATCCTGGACTCGAAATTGTTGATAACGTCGACGGGGTAGCCGGTATGCCAGAGCTGATACTAGCCGCCGCCGACAGATAGTCCATTCGAGCGAACTGAAAACGACAACAACTGTTCGTGAAATCATAGACGCGGAAAGGTTCACTAATTCCTTTATACAAGACAGGCATAGCTATTTACCGGCACTCGGTCTTGATAATAAGCTGCAAAGAAAACCGTTTCATGAAGCAAACGTGCATATAGGATTTGTGACCAGAAATATGAACTGTGATAGCTGAATTGCAAAAAGACATATGAATATACATTAAAAACATATTTCATATGCCGCTTGATACTATAAAAAATATGGTAGTAGCTGAGCATGCTAAGGTGTACAAAACAACAACAAGAAAGAACTAAAGCCAGAGTAGCAAAAGACAAACTAAATAACTAACCTTAGGTGAGGGCGTGTCATCATGTTGAAGGACAACAGGCTGAAAAGCTCCACATGAATCTTCTTTTTTTATCTTCAACGGAGAAGCTGACGGCGGGGACGGAGAAGATGGCTGAGCAAAAAATCTGCAAAAGCAATATTGCCCCGTTAGCACCGATACCACCATACCAGTCGTTTTCGATCGACAATGAAAATTAACGCATGGAAGGCTGGAAAGGATTATTGAAACAATTCTCCTGAATAATTACTAGATTATATATCCTTATTTCTACTGGCGGATTTGATCACTGATGTACAGATTTCATATCAATTCGTAGGCATAGGAAATTGCCAATCGAGTCACCGGCAAATAACCACGACGACTTTTGAATGTGAAACAAAACGTATGTATGATCAATGTTCAAATTTCTACGTATACGAGTGCGCAAAATGCACCCGAGAAAATGTATTTTAGTGAGCGAACAAATTGCAACATTGTGCGCAAATAGTTACCTCGAAGCGAAGAACGGGCTGAGAAGAGGCGATTGAGCGGGATTGAAAGCGCCACTTGCTGCTGCCGCCGCAGCGACAGCCGCAGCCGCCGCTGCTGAACTAGAAACTGTTGTTTCTGATAGTTGTTGTTGTTGCTGCTGCTGTTGCTGTCGATGCTGCTGCTGCTGAGATTGTTGCTGTTGTTGTTGCGACAACGCCTGACCGATCGTATGCTGCGAAGCAGAATTACCTGCACCCAGCGATGCAGATAACTGCTGACAGCTGCTGTTATTGCTGTTGTTGTTGTTGCTGCTGTTCTGGAGATGTTGCTGCAGGGACGTCAAAGATGAGCTGTACTGGCGTTGCAGCTGTAGATGAGTGGCCAGATCGAGCCCGGCTGGAAAAAAGGCAGCGGCCGCGGCGGCCGCCGCCGCCGCCGCCGAACCTCCACAGAAGCCACTGATGCCCCCAAGACCCCCGAGTAGACCACCTCCCTGGCCGCCGGCCAACTGGCAACTCCCGAAGAGCGCCGCTTGCGAAGCATTAATCGCTGCTACAAACAACGACAACAGGCAAAACAAATGACAACGCAAAACACAGTCGTTAGTTTAGTACAAACGTCACGTCAACAATCATACGGACGGAGAACTTATATGTTTAAGCTAAAACCTTTCGACGTTCTGGCCGCCGCCGCCACCACTACTGTCACCATCATAATGAAAGTTCTCCTCATCATGCGTTCCCTCAACCTTGCGTGGTCACGTGCTCAGAAGCATGAGGTGAACTCTTAACGAACTGATCTCCTCAAACTTGCATTTATCCAACAATTACTTGCATCTCTTGCTCCTGAAACTTGCATTTATCCAACAATTAGCTTCAAGTCTCTTCCCTTTTTTCCTTTAAGTGCCCTACCAGTGCTTTATAACTAGAGCGCTCAACTAACCCTAACAATTATTTTAACCGTTGCCACTGATTTATAACTGAACTAAATTGTCAACTGAAATAGTCAAGCCACTGCAATGTGTTCTTAACGACTTCCTTGAATGGCCAGGCAATTGTTGAAATGTGATTCGAAGATCAGGACAAAAACTAGCCTATTGACTGTTAAAATCGCTAAGACATTGGGAAGATCAGGTCAAATAAACGTATACACAGTTTAGTTCTTCATACTTTAGATAAGATTGATTATGGCAAAACGAACCAACAGATTTGCGTGTGCGGCAAAAATCGTGCCATTGCTACCGACTTCTTTGTGGCCAAAGATAAAAGACCCACGCACCAGATCCACCATCAGCTCAACAACTCTTCAATACAGCAATCAAGTAATGATGTTTGTCGAATAGGTAGCTCGACAATAAAACCCTTCTAGGCAAGCCTACAATGAAATGAATTAGTATGAGCTAAACATTCGTGCAGGGTTTCGACCTATCATTGCTTCATCTCATGCGCCGCTAATCAAATATTTCCTTCGCATATCCAAACATTTTTTTTATTTGACTCGAAAGCTGTAAAACGCAAACATATCGCCTCTATACCACCAGCACTCATGACTTGCCGAACATAATGGCCACGACTCGACTACGTGACCTGTCTCTGTTCAATTTTTGGCTCGATAAGGCTCAGCGTTTCTTGTAAGGTAGTTGGAACTGGCCTTCAGACGCCTCGCCGACCCCGAGAAGATCAAAAAAAAGAAACAGCGCACTGGCAATAGAAGGCGTTTTTTTCCTTTAGCTACCTGCTTCAGAACGTCAGTGCTTCAGAACCCAACAAGCTCAGCGACAAGCTACAAAGCCCCGTGATGTGCACGAAACAGCCCAAGGTGGATAATGTTGCTCTACTGACTCTCCCCACCGGTCTATATCTTCCCCGCGAGCTGAAACCAGCACAAGCGCTCCTAGACGTTCTCGGACGACGCCTGTCTCCTAATATGCTTATTATATACATATAAATTGTATATGGCAATCTGCTCTTCTACTGCTACTCGGTTGAAGCTCCCACCAAATCGATGCTGTCGTCTCCATGAAATGGCGTTGCAGCAGGTAAACCCCTGCCGCTAACATGAGACGAAAATCACATAATTGTATGACGCGAATATGGCAGTGCCAATATCCAATAATGGACCCTCGGCATCCACAAACAGCAACACTACATCTTTTCCCGTAGATGATCATCGAACCCTGTTATATTCATCACCCAGAGTTCCGCCATCATTGAATTACGAAACGTATAAGATCGACACCCAATAAATATGAAAATTTATAATAACGTGTAGAAAATAGATCGCGAAGATAGAACGGTATGCCAAACATGTCCATGTCCTAAATGCAATCTTCACCTATGTCATTCAGAAACCTTGGGGTTAAATCTAGACTTCCCAAAAGAAGAAGAATAAGAAGAAAGTTTACATTTTATGACACACACGCTGAAGCAGACAAACACATACGTCATACTCAATAATTAGCTTTCAGAAAAAAGAGCGCACAAAGGGTGACAAAAACGACAATTAAAAAACCACACCTTTATGAACCTTATTACACGCACACTGTATGTATATAGGTGACGGTTAACATAATGTTCAAAACCATTGAAGAGAGCGCGTGACAGAGATAGATCAAGCGAGTGAGAGAGAGAGAGAGATGAGAGGACGCCACGGGAGCGTAACCTGACAGATATTGAGGTTAGGCCATGGGGGGGGGGGGGGCGGATGGGTGAGAGCCGCCAGGGGAGATGGTCATCAGCTTCACAAATGCCCATACTTACCGCGCACGCATCATAAATGCCCATACTAACCGCACGCATCATAAACGCCCTTACTTACCAAACGCGTCATGCTGCTGCTGTTGTTGGTGGTGGTGGTGAGCCGCCGCAGCGTGGGCGGCCACGGCCGCTGCCGCCGCCGCAGCACTCGTGGGCGTGTGCGGGGGGGCGCCGGTACCCGGTGGGGCGGTATTGGCCAACAAGCCAGCCGTGGCGCCGAGGTGACGAGGTGACGGCGACTGCGGCGAGACTAGCGCCACCGGAGACGACCCGCCCAGCCCGCCGTGCCTAGGAGGCGAGCACCCCTCCATGGCGCTGCTTAGCGATGGCCCTGCTCCCACCAGGCCGATGGCCGACACCGACGCCATACAGCACCCCTCGCTTGACGCTCCGACGGCTACTCGAGCTGCTCCAGTTGCCGATGATGATGACGATGATGAAGGTGATGGTCATGGTGAAGATGGCGGCAATGGTGATGATGATGATGATGATTCCGGTACCGTACGGGGCAACACATGACATTTGTTTGGCCCAGAACGACGTGGCCCAGATACGACGCGATAAATCGTCAAACGTTGAACATTCGGTAGAAGATAGGCGATGACCGAGACAGGACAAACACAGCGAATAAACATATAGACAGACAAACAGAAGAACAAACAGTTCACACAAGTACGCATGTTAGAAAAGCAGCGGCCGACAGAAGTCGTTTCAGTCGCAACAATACAGCTGAGATAACGAGCAGAAACAGCCAATGATGAGGCATTGTTTCTGTTTTGTTGTTTGTCACACAACCATCATGATAGAGGCGTCGAATAAAGCGAAAACGACGCTGACCAGAACGCGAGTCGATAGATAACACACTGTTGTGCAGGCGATCGGAGACTAGGCAGACACAGAGGAACAATGAAAGGGTTACTGCAAACACTCACTAGTGGGGAAAGGTTGTAAAAATGTCACTTATGTTTATGCGTTAGGCGTTAATTATCCAATCGTACCAGCTAGAGTTGCCTTAGCTGCTGCGCGCGGTACTTAGGGTACTCCCTCAGCTTATACAAATTCGTTATGCTGATCGCGTACAGCCCTCGTGTCTTTTGTAAAAGACAGTTAAAGAGACTTCACTGCATTATGCGTAGATCATGTTTTGGCGGCATAATGGTATCTCCGCCCTGTTGATGCTGGCCACGCTGCTCAGCCACTCATGCCTGCCGTGCACCGCCAGAAGCCGCTACATCGACGCTCTCTCAGACGCATCCTTGATGAGTTGAGCCAAAATTACTGGATTTGCACGGGGTGAAAGGCGCTCACTGTTAGCCTCAATAATTAAAGGCCTACCATTGTCAAGAACTCTGGACGGTGGTCGGTCGAACTGATAAAACGATTTACGCTGCATAGCCATAACTATCATGTCGCTGACGTTAACGTAAATGTTAAGGCTGATAGAGTGTACATATATTTATGCTTCTTGAATATGCAATTATAAGTAGAGATTTGCACATTTGAAGCTAACAAACAACAATTTGCTCAATACTGACATACTCGTATATAAGATTTAAACACATGTCCGACTGACTTGACTTCCATTAGAAGTCAAGTCAGTCTTTCTACCTGTGAAGCACTACGGTGTCGTCTCAATTAAGCCACCTAAACAAACAAAGTTACAGTTATAATAATAATAATAATAATAATAATAATAATAATAATAATAATAATAATAATAATAATAATAATAATCACACTGCACCCGTAGGTACTCTTGTTCCAACAACCCTTTCCCCTCATATAAATTAAACAGAGTCAGAATAGTAGAGAGAACAGCTGAAGCAGCTAGCCCGAAAATGTAACTGCGCTACAATAGCAACAATAACAACAGCAACAACAATATCAGTAACAACAGTAGCAACAACAAAAATAGCAACAACAACGATAGTACGAGCCAGGTTAGTACCAGCAACAGAATTCAAACAAAAGACGACGGAATTCAATGGAGACGCGCGCCCTTCTTACGTCATGGCAGTGTGTGGGTGACTGGAGGACTGACACCGCCCCTGCGTTCGCTGTCATGCTGAGCATGGAAGAACTACTCACGTTATTCGATAACGATACAGCCGGCAACTATCACAAATACGGGATTGTAGCTATCAAACGTATTTTTGGCATTGGGGCTATTTCTGTTGTTGTTGTTGTCGTCGTCGTCGCAATTATAGTTACTATTATGGTTGTTGGCGTTGTTGCTTTGTTGTGATTTACTGCCAGCATGTAGACAGACGATGCTTGTCGGAGTTGGACGATAACAGTGATATGACGTCAGTAGTGACATTTCAAAAAGAACATCAACCAGAACAAGAACAACAGTAGCATGCCATGCCGGCTCCTGAAGGCCGCCAAAGTCGTCATGCATAATCATCATGACAAGCTTCTCCACACAACATGCAGCCAATCAACACACGTCACTAGGACAACGACCATACTCTCAAACACACTCCGTACCTCGGATGGCAAGGCTTCCTTTCCGCGTCTTTATAAATAGAGTTAGCGAGGATGGTGGAGAGAGAGAAACAGAGATAGAAATAGATAGATAAAGCAAAAACGAGGAATAAGAACTTTTCAGCATTCTAACTAAAACCAAATTGCTTTGCAAGTCACTCTGAAAGATACGCTGCATACATTGTTCCCCAACCTGCTCATTATGTGCCGTACGATGTCATCAGACAACGTCGATTGCGCGTCGGATACCTTAACCAAGGTTTTCGCATTACGTTCGGGCTTGTACTAGCTGCCAAGGGTCCTTTGAGTACTAAAGCCAGTTAGAGGTGCCAGTAATAATCGCATTCCACAAGCAGTGGTAGTAGTAGTTAGTAGTGGTGTCATGTTTATCGTTAGAACAGACGTACTGACTGCAAGAGCAGTCAGCGTAGAAGCCATGTGATTGTAATAGGAGCTGTCACTGTAGTAGGTTGATCAATACTATCCTACTAACCAACACTTACTCATATTAGGACAGCGGCAGCAGCAGCATCAGCGGAAGCCACAGCTATCAACATGCAGTCTTAGCGTGAACCCTCGCGGAAGGCTCACGTATTCACACAAAGACATCTTGTTCGTTCTGGCAGCCCACGGCAAGTCGGTCCCTCTATCCACCTGTCTGTCTGTCTATTCATTCATGCCGTGTACAAGTAAATACATGTCAGGTCACATAATATGGCCAGGTTCGTCAGAGGTCAACGACATCGAGCCAAGTGTACGGGATATACCTGCTACAGACCACATACGGTGGTCCACTTGGTTGTGCCGCTACCGCCTACATGGACTCGTCTATCACTGCTTGTAAAATATTTTTTGTTGCAGTTTCCTGGCAAACGAATACACCTTTCTACCACCTCGTAGCCGCCAGTAATAATGCTCTAACGACTCTCGTTAGTATAGGTATTCTTAAAGTTCTATAGCTCTCACTATCATGATTATATGTATATATATATATATATATATATATATATATATATATATATATATATACAGCGTACAGAGAATAAAATGATGAGAGATAAATGTCTAGGTTCGAAAGGTAAACGACGTGTATCTCCAAAGACATAGTCTTAAACTGTTCTAATCTAGTCCTCCTGCGGATTCAAATACTGACATAAAAATGTCGACTCGACCAAAACCCAGAAGTCAGGGACCTTAAGCTGTACGCTACGTGCGGTCGAACGTACAGCGATGTGCTAATAGACGAAAAGCCAAAGCATGTCTACACATCTCGAACACAATGCGTAGCGGAAAAAGGCATGTGATAAACTTATACTTTCCAACAACAGGCACCCATAAACATAAATTACGAAGCGATCTCTAGCGACTCATACACTGTCTGATCATGGGGAGAGAAATCATAAATAAATGTAATGCATCTATAATGTATTCTTCAACTGTAAGATTACAGGGGCATGTGCTTATTAACACACTACACATCTGACCGCTGTACACATATGGGTGCTTATGTATATAGGCAGTGTAATGACACCGAGAACTTTACACGCGTTAGGAAGCACGATCGTTTCAGCCATGTCCCAGCCGCCATTTGGGAGCGTTGTTATTGTACGCAGACAAGGCGGAATGCAGACAAACAATCGAGCCGTCGAAGTCGCTGAAGAGAAGAGACAGTAGTCCCAGAAGCTGTCGCTCAGTAAAAAGCGTTGAGAATCGACGACGCCGCAGCGCCGAGGGTAGCTGTTTCTACAACGGCCGAAACGGTCACTTACACACTCGTGCTTGCAAGCGCAGACAACCATTACTGTTGCCCGTGTCATTAAATTCTACGCGCGTTCATGTATCCGTTCGTACGTTACGATCACAATGTAGTACACTACTTGACACAACAATGGCTTTAGAAAGCACGGGCCCAGAGCGCGGTATATGCATATATATGCGGAAAAACTTTGCGAATATATATATATATATATATATATATATTATTTTTCAGCAAAGCAGTCTGTCGAAATGGCTAGTCGAAATAGTATACTTGAATGGGAACGGCATATTGCGCTAGAAGCATCTACACTAGTTTTTACATTACCGATCGGCACAATATCCTCTCCTGTGTGTATGTAATGAATTATAGGTGGAATGCTGGACGCATGCCTTTGAGTGGTAATACTTTTGCATTTAGGAAAACGCAGACAAAATTACGCTACGGTTCCAACCAACGGCCATTCGCCCTTTAAGAGTCTCTCTCTCCCTTCTCTAATATTATATTCTAGATTTTCAAGTTTAAGATTCGAGCAGCGTAGCACAATAGAAATAAGTAAACAATAGATATACGAAAGCAAGCGAAATGGAGAGAGAGAGAGAGAATGTAAGGGAGAACAAACTACAACGTTAATCCTACTCGAATGTTGTTAGACATCGCATCAATGCACCCATTACAACTGCTACAGTGTGTTTGCTTTCAAGTCGGCCGGCAGATCGGATGTGTTGCTTTATGACATCAGCTTGACATCAATTCATATATAGTAGTTTATATATATATATATATATATATATATAGAGAGAGAGAGAGAGACTTTGAAAATTTTATACAAAATTACGTTTCTCGAATTGGCTGCTTACCAAACTGTGTCACGGAAACGAAGTAATATCTGTCGCAACAATCTATTGCTGATATAACAACCATCGATATCAGGTCCTATACTTAAAACATGCGTATAAAATATGTACGTAGACTCAGCATAGACTTACTTACACATAACCTTATGGCACAGTTCTTGCTCGTATTATTGCGATTCGTTGCAAGCAAAAGACTACAACCTGCAACCATAACCACTGCAATAACAGTTATCAGAATTGATAACTTTAACTGCTACTACTATTACTACTATGATAACGATTACTTTAACTATGACAGTGACAACAACAACAGCAACAACGAATATTCTAGCCAACATCATATATACTCGTCGCGAACATTCTAAGCAACGAGAATAACGACGATATCGCAGCGCTGAAACAACCCGAGCAGCAAAACAAGACGAAATGTGTCGGCGGGAATAGTACCGAATCTAGCTTCGAAAGCACTCGAATGAGCTGCTAACCTCAGCGGCCAACGCTGAGGTCCTGCAGCGTTGACTCCTGGTAACGGCGCACTCTCGTCGTCGTCGTCGTCGTCGTCGTCGTCGTCACGTCAGAAGTGGGCCACCTCGCACATCTCTTGCCCGTTCAACAATGTTTTCTCGCTCACAATCCATCTGTCAGCACGAAGCTGCGCCACACAAACCCCACCCGTAGCTGCAGAGGCTGCATATTCAATCACAATTAACAAGAACAACAGCAACAAACGATAACAACAACACAACAAGAACAACAGCAACAAATGATAACAACAGCAACACAACAACAACAACACCACCAACAAAACAACACCAACAGCAAAGAACAACAGCAACAACAAACAACAACAAAAGCAACAGCTTAGACGTCGTCGTCGTCGTCGTCGTCGCGCTCTTTGAGAGTACAGCCCTATTTATACACGATCATCGAGCACGTTATCGGTCGACCACGGTGTACGCATATGATATGATGCAGTAGAATCTCGTAGCATCATCATCATCATCACAACATCATCTCGCCTGAAATGAGTACGCTTGTGTATGGACACATATCACAACATACAACTTTTACACCACACGCACACACATAGACACACATGTGCAACCGATCAAGCGCTCGCCCGCACATCCAATTTCGCTACTGGATATTCTGACGCGTCCTGCCACACATATAATGGCACGGTCGAGCGTGGTCGAAAAGCAGCCCACAGCCAAACCGCGCACGGCTGCTGCTGCTGTGCTGCTATTATTCGTATGAGCACTTTGGAGAGCAGCGGACGTTGTCTGACGTCTCCTCTGTGCACTACGCATAATACGTCGTGTACGTGCTGTACGAAGGGAACAAGGAACAGGATCAACTGGAGACAGGCAAGAAACGAAGTAAAGAGAGAGAATGCGGCGAAGAAGGCAAACACGGTGAAGCTGCGAAAAAAAGGTTTACTGACGTTACTGACGACGATGACGACAAAGATGCCGACGAGACGACGCAGAGACAACGGCCCCGCCACAATGCAGAAGGACAGAGACAGACGTTAGAAAAAAGAGCAATATAGAAAAAAAAAACACACTGTACGGGCCAGCCAGAGACATGCGGTCGCGGAGAAGGGGTGGGTGGGGGCGGAGAAAAGTAAAATATGAAAAAGAAAACCACAGAAGAAACGTATAAAGAAGAAACTGACAAATAAAAACAATACTATTATTATAAAGAAGGGTAGCAACGTAGTAGCGCGAATTGAAACCGATCATCGTCAGCATCATCATCAGCAAAAACAGCAATAACAATACAGCAGCAGCGGCAAACATTGTGGTGTCAACAACAACGACATCGCATAGAAGTTCTGCGATATCCTAACAACAACAAAAACCAACAAAGCGAAAGCTAGAGAGTAAGTGATTAGAGTGGATTGCATTAGACTGGGTCACTACTACTCGATGAACTTCTTGGCGATAGGTTGCGTGTTGCTGTTTCCCGCTGCAGCATTGGTAACGAGAGCGGCTGCAGTGGCAACCGCAACGATATCAACAGTAAAAAGACAAACCACAAAAACAACATCTCGTTATCGTAGTCGTTATGATCATCACCGACATCATCAAATCACATGATGCAGCAGCTGCATCAGGCAATGCCGACAATGATCAGGCGACCGGACTCAACCTTTGCTGAGTTGCTCTTATGATTTTCAATCGAATACTAAATAATAGAATTTTTAAATGATTTTCGTTGTGATGCGACTTTGCTTAGTCCGCATAATAATAATAATAATAATAATAATAATAATGATAAACAAATATAAGAAAGAAAAACTACAAAGTAGAAAAGAAAGTGCAGACAAACCAACGGTAAAACAGACACAAATAAATTAATACGGAAAGTGTTGATATGACAAACAACAACAACAGCAGCCCAACAACAACAACAGCAGCCCAACAACAACAACAATAGCAAAGATGGCAGCTGCAAAGCGCTTGAACAGACGCGCATGGGGCTGGCTGGCTAACATGCTAGAAAGATAAAGACAATGGTTATAATGATGGTGATGATGGTGGTGGTGGTGGCGATGTTGTGGTTGCTGTGGCTGCTGCTGCTGATGATGATGATGATAATGATGATGTTCATGACGACTCCGACTACTCGAAGCGGCTACGATCAGTGCAGGGGGGCAACGGAGAGGAAAGCCGGCAGTTTGTCGTTGCGTTCCGCTCCGATCTGCTGCTCATGTGATGCAGCTTAAGCAGCAGCAGCAGAAGCAGTTACAGAAACAGTCGCTCCCGCAGCTACTGCTGATTCCTCCACCAACTGTCCGTCTGTCTGTCTGTCTATCTGTCGACGACGGCGGCGGCGAGCGGGCGGCAATCGAGCGGTCCGAAGACCCCCGGGGGGTGGGGAGGGCGCTGCCGTGGTATCATCTCGACGACCCTTGCCGCAGCCGCCGGGCGGCTATACCAACCCGCAGTCGCCCGCTCTACCGTCCGTTGGTCGTGCTGTGAATGCAGCAGCAGCGGCGACGACGACGACGTCGAAGAAAAATAAACTAGCGCCTCAATACAGAAGAACACGAGAAGGGAGGAAAAAGAAGAAGAAAAAGAAGACGACGACGACAACAACAACAACAGGGGCGCCTCCCTCCGGAGAGGCTCCTGCCCGTCTCCATCATCAGGCCACCCAACCATCTACATATCTACTATCTATCTACCCATACATACATCCAAACATCTTCACGTCCATCTACCCGTCTATCTACCTATCCATCCATCCATCCACTGGTTGTTTCTCCTCGACCTTGTTGTTCCCGCGGTAGGCCGCGGTCTACTGTTCGATGCTGCTGCTGCTGCTGCCGCTGCTGCCTTCTGTACCGGATCAGACCTCGATACGGCGGTGGCTGCCGCCGGCCCGCGATGCACCGGCGACCTGACGCACCGAAGAATAGGACAACGGTGCCTATACTCTCTGTGCTTGATTTTGACGTCGACGGACGCATCGACGCCGCCGCCGATCAACATTGATGGTCATCACCATCACCATCAACAACATCATCATCATCATCATCATCGTATCGGCATCAGCCATCTATCTATATGAGCATCATTATGATGATCAACATCCACATGACGAAGGGAACAGAAGAAGGAAAGGGGGCAAACGAGCACAGAGAAAAGGAGAAGGAAGGCAGCCATAGGCGATAAGCACAAGAAGCTGCTGCTTCTGTTGTTGTTGTTGTTGGTGTTGTTGTTGTTTCTGCTACTTCTGCCAGGCACGACGGCGAACAGCAGCGACATTAAGAACCACGACAACAACTGCAGCAGCAGCAGCACCGGCAAATGTAACAGCCAGAGTAGATTATGAAACGACGACGACAACGCCGACAACGACAACAACAATAACAACAACTACAGAATCAGCAGAAGCCAAAGGCAAAGGCAACAGCCACATGTATGCATGCATAAGACTACGCCACAAGCAGGCAGGCAATACCAGCATCACCAGCAGTAGCACGAGTGCAGTGCATGGCTGGCCAACGCTCCTCACAAGGGAGACGACCTCGCCACCAACGCCAACAACGGCAACAACAACAGCTACAACAGCAGCAGCAGCAGCAGCAACAACAACATTAACAACAGAGGAAACAACACAGCAATAGATGGCGCATCTAGTTCGGACACCTCACCCACTCCTTCTACCGGCAACCGGCAAACACCACGCGCAACGCAACACAGCAACATCAACCAACAGCCAAAACAACACTCGCATATATATATATATATATATATATATATATATATATGTGTGTGTGTTCGAAAATGAGCTGCCGTGGAGATGGAAAAAAAAACCTGTTCTTCTTTTTCGCATTCTTCGTCATTCGACGGGCAACGGCGACAACAAAGGCAACGACATCGGCATCATCATCATCATCGTCATCAACACCAGCATTAGTTCAATAACGGCGAGAGGAACAGGCGTACAACAGTCAACACACGCATGCATATATCCATACATAGATGCGCGCGTGCGTACATACAGGCATTCACAACAGAGGGCAGACTTCAGCAATACCGGCCGGGCCAAGAACGTACAACCAGAACCAGAACTCCGGCTGCAGCCCACAGCAACAACAATAGCAGCAGCAGCAGCAGCCGCCTCTTAAGCTCTGGAGGTATTAACCGCGACAACAAGCATGCCAGTATCAACAACAGTGACAGCACAATATAAACGGTGGCAACAACAGTGACAGCACAATATAAACAGCAACAACAACGACAATAACTACGCAGAATAGTACGATAGACAAACAACAACAACTACAATAACGGAAACATAACTGAAGTAGTCAATCGTATAAATACACATATAATAGAGGGAACCTGGATGCATAATCAAATATATTAATTATAATCTACTAATCGTAGACAAAACCACCAACAAAAGGAGTGCTAAATAAGATCAATATTACTACTACAACAAAAGCAACAACAACAACAACAACAACAAGACTTCAACACTAAGTACAGAAATATTGGCTGCAGCAACAACAGCAACAAACGCAGGCAAGCAAAGAGGCACCATCAGGGCAAAGAAGTAAGAGCAATATCAAAACACACAGGTAGATGCGTGCAGTATCAACAGAGGCACCGAAACCTCGAAACCAAAGGCAGGTTTCGACTAAAAACACCAGCTACATCGAGTCGACACGTATAAATAGGCAAGCAAACGTTAGCAAAACCCACCAAATCTGCGATGGAGCACAATAGCGCCCGTCACACCGGCGCAGCAGAACACCCAACAACAACAACAGCAACAGCAACAACAACAATAACAGCAGCAGCAGAATCGTTGACCAGAACAGGAAAAGATGCCGCCATAGATGACAACAACCGCAGTAGACTATTATGAGACTATTCTGTTCTGACGAAAACACAGGAGGAAATGAAAAAAAAACGACAAAACAACGCCAACTACGCATGAGAAAAACGAGGCTAAGAAAGCTAACGAGAAAAAAACCGCGGCAATAGTGAAAACGCGCTCGGTGCACTGGTGACATCGGCAAAAGTCATCAAACACAAATGACAAGTATCTCCCTTTTTCTTCTTCTTCTCAAGGATTGTCAACATTTTGAATTCTAGGTGTTGTTGTTGTTATGTTCGTTGTTAATCGACGTCGTCGTCGTCGTTGTCTTCATTACGTTTCTCATGACTGTGATAACGATCAGGCTTTGGCTGTGAATATGATACGGCACGATACGGCTTCTCGCGGTCCGCTCCAACAATCAACACAATCATTCACTTCAACACTCTACTCGTCGCCACAACAACAATAACAACATCAACAACAGTAGCAGCAGCAGCAGCAAATCGAAAACGAATCGAAGAGATCGAATAAAGACGGTTAAGTGTCAGACATATCAGATAGACCTAACCGCTAATAACGCAACAACAGCAGCAACAACAACAACAAAGCCAAGAATCCGAGAATGCCGTGGTAGCATTAGCAACCAGAAGAAAACAACCGAAACCGCAATTAATTACTAATATGATGATGATGATGATGATGACTATTTTCTGTAAATATAGTATTATTCGTAATAAATAGATTATGAGCGCATTGCCACCATGGAGTGCATACGACGACATGCCTCTATTGGGCCAACTCCTCCGTACAGATGCTGTATGCTTTCAAGCATAATTGTAAGTACTCAATAAACTAAATCATTCATTCAACAGCAACAACAACAACCACAGCAACAACAATAACAGCAACAACAACAGCAGCAACAACAATGGCAACAACAACAACAACAGCAACAACAACACAACAACAACAACAGCAACAACAACACAACAACAACGATAAAACAACAGCAACAACATCAGCAACAACAACAACAACGATTTAATCGATTGCAGCGGTGAATCGAATCGACATATGTAGCTTCGAGATAGATAGATAGATAGCTTCCCGATAACACCGCTTTACAGCAACAATTGACGACAACGACGACAACAACAGCAACAACAACAACAACGACAGCACCTAACAACAACAACGACAGCAACTAACAACAATTATATCAGTCGCATGCACCAGCAAAAAAAACGCACACCGACCGAATTCCCGCAACGCGACAAGGGAGGCGTACGCGCATGCTACAGGCTATGACACGCCTGAGCGCGCGTGAAAAGCGAGCGGTGCACCTTCAAGATGGGTAGATCACTCAAGGGACGGACACCTGTTGCTCGCTGCAGCAGCTGAGCAGAGCGGGATGCCTCAATGACGGCGGCAATGTCACACCAGCAGCAGCAGCCTTCCTAGCGACTTCTCAGAGCAGAACGAGATCGAGGCGTTGCCGACGACGACGACAACGATTGGCGTTGGGAAACAACTCGGATTTCCCACGGTGACTGTTGACGTCGCAGTGGTGGTAGTAGTAGTAGTAGTAGTAGTCGTAGGAGGAGGAGGCTGTTGAAGCTTGTTGTACTTTAGTTAGGTAGGAGGCTGTTGAAGAAGTAGCAGTGAAGTAAGTTGTTGTTGTTGTTGTTGTTGTTGTAGCAGCAGCAGCAACAGTCGGGTACTTCGACCAGATAAAGCACGAGACACAATAGCGCAGCAGAACAGCTGAGGCCTCCTGAGTCCTGAGTCGTCGGAGCAGAAATAATAGTCGAAAGTCGTGGTTCACGTCGCCGTTCGTCGTAGCAACAGTAGAACAAATCGTTGTCTATGCCGTCGTCGCTGTCCGCGCCCAAGTCGACTGGGTCGCGCATTCGTCACGGTCAGCACCAGGTACCGGTGGAATGAAACGACAAGTTCGGAAAGTTCGGCCTCGTCGGGAATGAGACAAAACTCCACCATCACCA
Organism: Dermanyssus gallinae; assembly: GCA_003439945.1. NCBI lineage: Eukaryota > Metazoa > Arthropoda > Arachnida > Mesostigmata > Dermanyssidae > Dermanyssus > Dermanyssus gallinae. Next base: position 234,814 of record QVRM01004146.1, read on the forward strand.
CCACCACCACCACCACCACCACCATTACCGCTATCACCATTCTCATAGAGGCTGCTGACGGTAGCGGCGGCGATAGAAGAGTGCTTCATCGCGGTTGCTCTTCGCTTTGTTCTCTTTCTATTCTGTTCTACGTTCCGTAATGTTCTTCGTCGTCGGCGGCGTCACTATCGTTGTTAGCATCACTGTGTTGTCGAATTGTCGACTAGATTCAACTAACTGGCTTATATGATGTTTGTTGATCGAGTGGTGGTGATGACAATGATGACGACGAGATGACAACAACAGGTAGATGATATCATCAGTGCAAAACCGTCCTCGAGCATTAATTCGCCTTACGCAAAGAATTAAGTCATGTTAATTGTGCATGTTATCAATAAAACGCACCTACTTAAATTAAAACGTAAACAAAACAAAACGCACCACCAGAGGCGGATGGCACACCGTACCATACACACATAGAACAAAGAGAAGCACTTTGAGTGACACATATGTGGGAGGGAGACGTCATAATAAGCAGCTAAGGTGATACTGCTGACGAGTGACATTCACAGCCGCAGCGATATCTTGGTTGACGCATGTTAACTAAATATGAGCGATCTTTTCAACTTTCGCGAGCTCGATTGCTTGAACTATTCCTGTTTCTACTCTGTTTCTTTCTGCTCGCCTTTGGCACGATTTAATCGATTGCAGCGGTGGCAATCTAACTTCGAGCTTGCCAACACCTTGTTTTTTTTTTGACATGACGTTACTCTAAAGCAACAATCAAATGCCCCCCAAAAGGAGAGTCAATGCCAGAGTGTCATTTCCTGTTCTGTCCACATACCTTGTTCACATCACAAAGTCATCAATCACGTAGTCATTAATTTTCTTATATTTGGTCTCGTGTGTTTGTTGTTGTTGTTGTTGTTGGGACTGGACTCGAACTCAGTTCAACAACAACAACATTGTTGTTGTTGTTGTTGTTGTTGTTGTTGTGATTGTTGACACCTGCCACCGGGAAACCATGTCGATGTCGAGCAAAACATCACCAACGGCCACAGTGATCTGTATTATGTATTATTATTCTGTATCTGTAATATATATATATATATATATATATATATATATATATATATATATATATACATAATATCCATGTATTATTCTGTATCTGTATTACATGTATTATAATCTGTGAAGATTGTTGCTTGCGACTATGTCTGCATCGTTTCATCTACTACGTGGGCGTCACGGCGGAGCGCAAGCCGCCAAAACTTACGGTTTCGTCTAGACGTCTTGCGATGATGGTTGGACGGCCGGACGATGGAGCACAGCAGCGAATTAGCGGCTAAAGTGAGACGACGACAGTATGAAGATATGAGATGGGGACGATACTGCCGCGGCAGTGTCACAACAAATAGCTCCAGTCTCAGAGATCCATCCCGAGATTTGCGAGGAACAACCGTATGGCCGATTTGCCAGCGTGATGACAAATCTGCCACAGGCAGTGAAAATACGCGGGCACCAATCTCGGCACTGGCAGCAGTACGATGAATGATGACAACATCAACAACGATAACAATGCTAAGAACAATAATAACAACAACACAGCAGCAGCAGCAACAACAACAACAACAGCAAAGGCAGCACTGTAGACTGACTACGTTAGGTTAATTCCATCATAGCTCACACACTGTCGATTCTTCTGCCGTTACCAGTCAACAACAACAACAACAGCGGAAACAGCCACAGTAGCATCATATAATCCTGGCTCATCTTTATCATTGTTGTTATTGTTGCTCTTGTTATTGTTGTTGTGGTTGTTGCTGCTGCGTGTCGCGTCCCTGTCACGAGGAGGCACTAACGTCACGACTCGGTCGAATAACAGCAATGACGGCAGCAACAACAGCAACAACAATCGCAGTTACAGAATACACCACTACCACCACCACCACAACAACCGGTCACCGGTGACGACAACAATGTACAACAAAACCAACAACAACTTGCATGTATCGGCGAACACATCAGTCAGCGAGTACGATGTCGATCATATCAACAACAACACCGTCAGCAATAGCAACAACAACACCGTCAGCAACAACAACCACAACAGCAACGCACAAACACGACTACTACAACAACAACAACAACAACAGCAGCAGCAGCAACAACAACAACAACTACAACGACGATGACATCGTCAGCAATGATGAGGCGATGAGGTGCACTTTTCCTCTTGGCTTCCACTTGTGGCTCGTTCGTCTACGTCGGTAGAAACGGGTTGTTGTTGTTGTTGTTGTTGTTGCTGATGCAGTTGCTACTGCTTCGATTGGCTGACTGGCCGGCAGTCTCCTCTGTTCAATTGCCGCTCTGTCCACTAGCCGCTATCTTAGCGGTAAAACTAGCAGCAGCAGCAGCAGAAGTAGCAGCAGCAGCAGCAGAAGTAGCAGCAGCAGCAGTGTAGTCTAACCAACCGCCTGACACTGGTGGTAGGTAGGTGTTGTTGTTGTACTTAATAGTTGTCGTAGTAGCAGTAGTAATCGTAGTAGTAGTAGTAGTAGTAGCAATAGTAAACGGTTGTAGTTGAGTGCTGGTGGTGGTGGTGGTGGTAGTAGTGGCTATGGTGGTGGCTACCGCTGCCGCTGCTGCGGCTGCTGCTGAGCGGTCGATGGACAGGTAGGCGCCGCCGCCGCTGCCGCTGCTGCAGCTTCTGCCGCGGCCGCTAGTCACCCATCATCACCAATGTTGCCGTCGCCGCCGCCGCTGCCGCTGTTACCACGCTCACCACGGCCCCCGGTGCCGCCGCCGCCGCCACCACGGTCGCTGGTCTTGTTGTTGTTTTTACTGCCTGCCCGCCGTCCGCCGCCCGCCCGCCTGTTGCTCTCGGGGTTCGTCTGTCTCTCACCCTCAGCGCCGCTGCTGACAACAACAACAACAGCAGAAACAACAATAACAGCTACAACAACAACACTAACGGCGCCGGCGCCGATAATGATGAACTCGTCATCGTTGTTGTTGTTGTTGTTGTGGACCGCCGTAGTGATCGGCTGCTTCCCTTTCCCGCCGCCCACGTCGTCGTCGTCGTCGTCGTGGTGGTGGCTGTTATTGTTGTTGTTATTGTCGCTATTATTGTTGTTGTTATTGTCGCTGTTATTGTTGTTGTTGTTGCTGCTGCTGCTCTCACCGCCGTTTTAGCGGCCGCTGCTACAGCAACTACTAGTCTTACTACTACGACGACGACGACGATGACGACCATAACGACACAAGTACCACAGCTAGCACCACTCACGTACCACGTGATGGCTTTGAATCACCACCCCGCGCCCCCTTCCCCCCAGCTGCCCACGTCAATCTCTCTCTCTCGTCTGTTCGCCCGCCCGCCCGCTCTCTCTCTCTCGCCTGTTTGCTCCCCGCTTTCTCTCGCCTGTTTTGCTCCCCCCCCCCCAATCACCGCCTTCCTTTCTATCGCTCTCATCTTATAAGGACACTGTCGTCTCCTCTATCTCTAACACACAGCCCCCTCTCTCTCTAACTTTAACTCTCTCTCGGTCGCTTTGAGTACTCAATACCTTTCCCCCTTCCTCTCTAGTTAAATCACAGTTGCTATAGGAGAGTGAACGATGACGACGACGACGACAACAACAACAGTAACATCAGCAGGGGCGGCGAGGGTCGTTGCAAGCATCCAACAGCAACAGGTCGTTCCTTCTTCTTCTGCTGCTGCTGCCGCTATTTAACTTGACTCAAGACGCCCGCGACCTGTGGCTGCCGCCGAACGAAAAGAAAAGAAAGTCGCTGGTCTGCGCAGCCACTCATAGAAACAACAACGACGACGACGACGTCGACAACAACAACACCACCACCACCACCACCAAACAGAAGTGGTGTGGTATGGTGGTTGCTTACCCCCGATTCGGTCCTGCTTTTTTTTTTAGTTTTGTTGGAGAGAGTGGCGCAGACAAACTCGGCGCCGCCTCCGCACCCGGATGTAGAGCTGGACATGCCAAGTTCTGCCTCTCATCTGACTCACAGGTAGCAAACGATATATATATAATTTTATTTATTGTATTTATTGTCACTGTCGTCCGTTGCGTCGTGTCAATACATTGACATGACACAACGGTCGTACGAAGCCGGCATTTCCGATTAGTTAGCTGCGTCGCTGTGCGACACGTCCCTACTTGCGCCCCCGTTCTGTATTTTACAGCTTATTGAAGGAAAAGGTGGCAAATCGATTTTAGTTGCTTCATTTTATTTATATTATTTATTATATTACGCTAAGTTTCTTATTAGTATGTTAATCTAGCTAGACCTTAGCACGTGAACCCAAGCAGCGAAGACTCCCTTAGTTAGTTGGCAAACGCGGCTGACTCTCATCTCGACAGCAAGTCGAGCTACTCGGCATACCGCCCTACAATCAATCAATAAATCAAATCTGGCCATCCTCCTAGATGTCAAAAACCCTTTTTAACACGCTTTCGTGGGACGCCATGAAGAAAGCATTTGTAAACAAATGCCTCAATGGCTGACCATCTACCTACGAAGGCGACAACTAAGCAGTTACAGCCGGGGTTCGCACTGGGATCGACGCAATGGAATGAAACCTACATTGAAGTACTTGAACTCCCAACGGTTTAAACGGCCTAAAGCGCCCTCCACAGAGTCTAAATCTACGGCTTGAAGGGCACCAAGTCCATAGGCATGATCTTTATAAGGCTCTCTCAGGAACACCCCATGTGTGGTAGTCAGCAGAAAAACTGCCAAAACTTCGGCAGAACTGCATAAAACTGTGATTTGATGAGGAGAGTGATTGCAGTTAACCGATAGTGATGTGTCGGGCGCATGTGCGACACGTTTGGTGTCGGGTCCGACCATGTGGAGGCTCTACGTGACAAGCACCCCTGCGCACCAACGGACTTGAAGTGGACTGATCTCCCTGCCGAAGCTTCCTCTGCGGAAAGCTTTCACGTATCAAGAGCACATAAATACCGCGCAGCGGGGAGATTTTTCAGAAGCTCCGCTGCTGGCCTAGATTTTATTCGACCAAGGCTCCTTCATAATGTACTTTCTCGAGCAATGGGCAAACGAGCGGAGGCTTTGGCCGATGCATTTGCCAAATTCATCGAAATTTTACTACGAGGGGAGCCACCAACAGATCTCTTACCAATCATATTTAGAGCGAGGTTATTTGCTTTGAAAAAGAAGAATGGCACAACCCGACCTATCGCATGCTCATCTACACTACGTAGGATAGCAGCGAAGATTGCCTGCTGGAAGAATACGTCGCAAATCGAAGAAGCAGTAAGTGAACACCAGGCTTTGCTTCTAGAATAGGAACAGAAGTGGCGATCCACGCCGCACGAGCCTATCTTCAATCCAGGTCAGAAGACATAGTCATGGTCAAACTAGACTTTCAAAAAGCTTTCAACACCGTTCGATGTGACCATCTTCTAAGGGCTGTTGTCTTGCATGCGCCTGCTCTATACCATTACATTATGCAGGAATACAAAAATCCAACTCAACTGCTGTTGATGGACCACGTCATACTCTCGCAGTCGGGCTTGCAGCAGGGCGACCCATTAGGTCCTCCACTGTTTTGACTTGCCATCGAGGAGCTAATAGATTTTCTTGAGTCCCCGCTTGATGTATGGTACTTGGATGATGGCGTGCTAGCTGGTGACCCGGTTACGGTAGCCCGTGATATTCAGAAGGTACTGGATTTTGCAACGAAGAGCGGATCATACCTCAACCCACAAAAGTGCGAACTCTTCGTGTCGGGGCTATCAATATCCGACTCCTCGGTCAGACTAATCACCGACCTCTTCCAGACTGTATCAGGATAAATAAGACTACCCTTACTTTATTAGGCGTGCCACTTCTTGATGACGGGAAGAAAGAGCAGATATCTGGTTGGGTGGAGAAGTTAAAATCGTCCTCAAGTCGTTTGGGTCTATTGGGTGCACACAGGGGATTGTTCCTATTAAGGTCCTGCTTCTCGACAGCACGGGTAAACCACCTGCTCCATGGGATTGACGCAAGACATAAATATGTTAGAACAATTGAACACCCACACGTTAAAGTCCCTGTCTTCCTTACTTAACCTAAGTTTACCAGAGGCAGCTCGCAGGCAAGCCCTTCTGCCCGTGGCAAAAGGAGGCCTAGGCATTCCAGACGCTGTCTTGATCGCAGGTCCCGCGGTGGTTGCCTCAATGTCTAATGCCTGGCAAATGACGTCAAGTATACTAGATTCCCCAGCTGTCGAACGGTTACGTACTGTACTAGAGAGTTCCAAGGAATGTCTCTTAGCACGCCCTGGAGCACCCCCTCCGGAGGATCCGATTTCCTAGCCAAGCTGAATCGCGTCGTTGGAGAATATACAGTTGGCCAATCTTCTCAATTCAGCAGAAGACGAGGTGGACAAAGCACGGCTTCGAGCAGTTTCATCTAGTGGTACTGGCGCATGGCTCAATGCTCTACCGAGTGCCCCCGTTGGAATCTTCGTAGATTATTTTGTCGTCAAGAGCTGCGCTGGTCTTCGCCTCGGGGCCCTCTAGTCGAGGAGCATGAGTGCAGCTGTGGCGAGAAGGTTTTTTTCTCGCACTTCTCGCACACTAAGCACCCTTAGGTCACCATGGCTTATCCTGCATCCGCAGCTTAGGCCGTAGGACAAGACACGCTGCTTTGAATGATACCCTAGCCCGTGCCCTAAGGTCTTCTGGCTATCTTTGTGTTCTCGAACCCGCAGGTGTGTATACAGACGAATCCCGTCGACCTGATGGGATGACCCTAACAGTCTTTGAGGGTGGCAAGACACTCGTCTGGGACGCTACCGCGACTGACTGTTTAGCACCTTCAATGGTCAGTCACGACGCTACCCAGGCTGGTTATGCTGTTTCGCAGGCAGAAAGAAATAAGTGTCGGAAGTATGCATCTATCGGAGAATCTTTGGATTTTCGACCTTTTATCTTTGAGACCTTAGGGGGCCCAGGTAAAATGACTGAGGGAGTTATTACTAAGATATGCAAGTGTCTTAGATTGGCCACTTGGGACCTACACGCTGGTGAATTTGCCTTTGTTTTCCGTCAAAGGCTCTCATTGGATATACAACGTGGTAACGCCACAGCGGTGCTTGGCACCTTGTACAAGTGCTCGACACCAGGTCTGGACCTAGGGCTGATGTAGTGTGTCGTCACGTTCACTGGGGGACAATTGTTTACACCCCGTTATGAGTTAAGTAAAAGTATTTAAATACTGCATAAAATATCCCGTGGACTTGAGGCGCAATCGACTATTGGCACCGCCTCTTAGCGTCATTAGCCTTCTCAGTAGTCGACATCATCATACTATATGCCATTAGTATATGCCACATGAGGGCGCACGATTGCCAGGGCTAGAACACGCCGCTTCCTCAACAAGACACAAAGACTGATGGTGCTAAGCATCGCACGGGCGAGTCACACAGCAGCCAGAGAATCTTCTGGCAGATTCTCTAGCCCCCCTCACCAGTCCCGGCATGAAGGCATTCTCCCGAAACCTAAGACTGGGAAGTCTCCTCACATGTCAAGATCTTGTGGAGGCGTTCCTCAAGGGCCATGAGTCACGGTCTATAGAAATACAATTTCCAGAATTTGCCTATGAATGATGATGAGCAGCTAATGGTAGCAAGTTAAAATGGGCACGTGAAATAGTCGAATAAGACAGTGTTATGACCACACCCGACAAGGGCGAACTACTTTCGCAATATTTCTTCAGATCGAGAAAGCTCTCCTGAATATTACTCAGTGCATGTTGTCATTCATGGAAATCCATGCGTTATAAATACGTAGAAATGTCAATTCTGCCTCACACACTGCATATAGAGATGACTGACGTTACTGAAATCAAACGAATATTAATGGGACGTCATCCAAGCCTGCTCAATTTCACCCAGTCGACATCAGCCATGAACAAAAAGGGATCACACAACTTTTCATCTTGTCTGCAGCTCCATGTAGCCAATCTGGTTTCTCGATATCAAATCTTGATATATCTAAATAGCATCCAATATCTCGAAGCCACATATTGAAATAAGCTCCCTCCAGATGTGCGCGCAACTTCTTCTTTGACAATATTCGAACAAAATGCTAAACAATACTATTTAGGTAATTTACTCTAATGTTGTAACGTCGCTGCTACCAAATGTAACGATGTCGCTACGCTGAGTGACCCGGGGATCCCCTCTCGGTCGAGCCTGATGGCGTGGTGCATTCGCGCGCCTCGCAACCGGAGGAGACACAGGTGCACGGGTTTGTTCCCCGCCGTTGCACATTTGTATTTATAAGGTCCGTCTTATGCTGCAATGCGAAAGCAAACGCGTGGACGTTAAATGTTGGCTGAGGGTCAGCCCGGAAAAGACATTGCAGTATTGTATCACAGTAAATACACGGCGGACTTGATGAAGCCTTCTTTATCGTGCAAAAGTAACTTTGGAAGTCACTATGTACTGTTAGTACGTATGTCGTTTAGTCCTACCGTAGCTCGGTCAATCTATTCATGACTGTTAGGAATCAAGTCCCTAACGCGAGCTCCGGATGAGCCTTCTTCAATAAGGTCCCGTTCGGGATTGTACCAGGTAGAATCAGTGCAGAAGATGTACTGGCCGTGCGTTGCGCTCTGGTGAGCCTTAGTGCAATCACACGCGGAGCTTTTCTTAGCAGTGCTCGATTTCCGACTGCGTGCGAAACGGCATCATTGACTCGGCCACTGACAGTCGTCGCCGACTCTCCCGTGGTCCGAAGGTATGCGGCGTAATCTCACCAATATCGCTGGCCCCTTTCCTAGCTATTGCCATCGCGAAGCGAATATGAGATCCCTATGAGTCAAGAGAACCACTGAGGCTCGCCCGAAACTAGCCCGTCCTTCCAGTGTAGGTGAGGTTTAAGACACGATAAGATAGGCTCGCTTGGGGAAAACAGCAGGCTTTAACCTGATGCGGAACAAACACCTATAGCAAATAGCCTATCTAACACTGTGCATTGTTGCCCTTTTATTAAGGCGCTGAAGACTTGTAATCTGCCCCCATTATTATTAATATTTTAGAAGAAAACAGCAATCTATTAGCTCCCCCGTCGTACCGCAGAATTAAGAAAAAGTGCTGTCTTCTGCACTATGTAACGAGTTGCCCACGAACGTCCTAAAACCTCTACATGTTTCTTTGTTTCTTCCCAAACCGTTCCTTCCGTGAAGTTATTCTCGATGATGGGGCTGCGGAGCACGCTCCTATCGCGTAAACTACAGGCGTCTGCCAAAGCGATTATTAATTTGCAACAATTGCTGGATCGCATTGCAACTCTACGTCGGCCGCCATTCCCTAGATATATATTTAAATGAAACAAAGACGATCATGTCACGCCACGGGGGAAAGAAATATGCGGAAAACAATGCACTCAGCCTAAAATCGGAGTCCATAGAGTACGTATAACAGTTCCATACCTGACAATAGGTGTATTTAGCACAGGAAACGACATTAAGCGAGCAGACGGAAGGAAAAGTGCGTAAGGGACTGCTGCCCTTTTATGGGGTGGCAAAGCCTCGTAACCTGAGGCCTCATAACCGTGGTGATAACTGTTAGCAGCAATAGTATCGTATGGAATTCAAGTCTTGTGTTCTTAACTAACTAAGAAAAACCTCAGAGCGTTTGACGGCATTAAAGCTAACTTCTTGAAGAAAGTACTAGTTTTGCGTCATACCAGCCACAATCAAGTAGTTTATTTGTTAGCCTCTACACTTCTCCTTGCAGAGGACCACTGGAAGACATACATACGCCTTCCCGATGACATATGATAAATTAAGATAAACGAAAAACTCTTTGAGTGGGCAAAAACTGGTGAAAGGGGCCGTGTTGTGCTACGAAATGCAGGCAATAAAGTTGAACGCCTAGAACGGCCAAACAACAGACAATCAATGCCTAACAACCGGTTTCGCTGTCCGTGGTTTTCATACAAGGATATGCACGCGTGAGAAGTTCCGCAGATGATGCCAACGAGAATATTAACGTGCAGCCCATGTAGAACAAATCAGTGATAAATAAAATAATTTATATATATATATATATATATATATATATATTTATACATATATATATATATATATATATATATATATATATATATATATATATATATATATATATATATATATATATATATATATATATATATATATATATATATATATATATATATATAATGAGAATTAATAGAGAACGGGTTTAAGTTAAATGCATGTGTGTATAAAAAAAATATTATTATTATATGAGAATGATAAAACCTATCTATCGATTTATATATTATTCACATAATGTTATTTAGGTTACAGTACAAAAAGAGCCGACGACGAGAGAAAGATATGTTATTATAATATTTTTTTTATAACTTATCAGGCATGACAGGTAAGGGAAATGTTAGATAGCTGATTATCGACGTTTAGAGGTGATTTCCTTCGAGGATCTAGATTATGGTGGCGTGAACAACCGCTTCGCGATGGCTAACGTAGAAGGCAGCGGGAAATTTGAACTTGTCACAACAAGACCGAACCTCTCAAGAAAATTCGCCGACTCACCTCAGTCAGATTATTCAATGGGTAACGAGTGAAGCATGTAGTCAAAACTAGTCACCTATCGATAGGGTGAAGAAAACGTGTCATGTGTGATAACGGGAGAAGTTTTAGAGACTTCAATTGTTGTTGTCCGTGAATAAACTTCAAATTTGGAATTGAAACGGATGCGTACAACCAGCTACTTCATGCATAACTTAAATATATATATATATATATATATATATTTTTTTTTTTTAGCGCTTTGACAACCACATTTTAGACGCTCGTAATGGACTTAGTTGCCTGTGGCACGATATCGTCTAAATGCATCTATCGGACTGGATTTATATAGGCTTTCTCCAGCAGAGGTATGTAGCAGCAGGGCAATGACAACCACGTCCAACAAATACAACCAGCAAGGCCGGGGCTCGAACTTGCGATTGTTTTGCCAACCGTGGTCACCATGGCAACGCCCCGTTTCGAACGGTGCGTTAGTCGCATAAGCTACCGCCGCTACAAATGCTAAATATATATATATATATATATATATATATATATATATGTGAAAAATACCGTGCTCGTTGCAAGCGTTAAGTGCGATACGTTGATACACCACATATAATGTTGATCGTGGCTCTGCTGTGAGGTCGTACAGCCTTTTGCCTTTTTGCCTGCGAATGGGCATCTGAAGGTGCCGGTCATGTAATCCCCCCAATCGAGACAACGTCTTTATACGCACACAGACACAAACCCTGGGCACATAGAGACGACAGATTCACCCCCGTAGGCCTAGGTATATCCGTTTTTTTAAGAATGATTCCTGTGTCGATGGATGGCGCTCGCACTGCAGCGAGAAATTACCATGATAATGCTCGCCGGAAAAATCTGTTGATGAACAACACTAAAGCTTGTTAATATTAACTACTATATATGCACGTTATGTTAATGATTTTGTTGTCAGAATAATGCATATATATATATATATATATATATATATATATACGTTTAAGATTATAATGCCAAGTGCTCCGAGATAAAGTATATCCAGTATTGTCAACCAAACTAAGTCATATATATATATGATTTCGTTTAGCTGACAATACTGCATATACTTTATCTCGAAGCACTTGGAATTATAATCTTAACTTTTCATATAAAAGCATGATATCTAGTAATTTATTCAAGTAGAGGTTCTCCTGAGTCCGTTTGTTTATATATATATATATATATATATATATATAAACAAACGGACAAAACCAATCAATATATATATATATATATATATATATATATATATATATATACAGGTGTTCACTCAAAGTGCAAACTTTTAAGAAATATTTGTTTAGATAATAATAATTCATATGAGATGCTACAGTGTCCTTCCTGCACAGTGGCTCCCTTCTATACATATGGGACAGCTCACTAGAGGCGGGATGGGTGCTGAAAAGGAGAAAAAAACGCTAGTACCAAGAACTGAAGACGGGCTACATCGTGATGCCAATATCTATGGTCCGGTAAGCAAGGCAACCAAGAGATTCTTCAGTGAGCTGGGCAGACGGATTACAGATCTCACAGGCAATCGGTTGTATTGTCGGTTCCATCGAATAATAATTAGGAGCTAGAAGAAGACAAGGAGTGCACGTTCACACCTCACAATCGTAACGTTTAAACAATAATAATCTTTCTAATAATAATATTCCAATACAATGACAATAATAATATTCCTAATAATAATAATAATATTCCTAATAATAATAATAATAATATTCCTAATAATAATATTCCTAATATAATAATCCTAAACGCCAACAATGCGGCAACGCCGCGCGGCCGGCGGGCCTGGTGTCTCAGTGTCGGCGGCAAAACATGATGACAAACAACAATGCGTCAATCAGTCGTGGCGGGCTGATAGCAGCGGCAGCAGCACCGGCGGTGGTGTCGGCGGCGGTGGCGATCCCGCTTACGCCGCCCTGTGTTTCTTTCGTTGGTTGGTTGTTCGGCTAATCCAAGATGGCGTCCTGGTGGCGGAGTGATACATTCACTCACACAGACAGACAGCCAGCCAGACAGCCAGCCAGACGGCCATAGACACGCAAGAGTCGAATAGAGCAGCACTTCGCAGCTAACTAGGCTGCTGCGGCTGCTGCTGCTGCTGTCGCCGGCTTGAGTTATTATTGTGGGCGCTTTGGCTGTTACTGCTGCTGCTGCTGTTGCGGCTGCTGCTGCTGTTATGGCCGAGTAGAAAACATTGTTTGTATGGGCGGACGACGGACGGACGGACAGTGCGATCGACCGCCGACGGACCGCCGAGACGTGCGACAAGAGAACGAAACGCCACCGAGGTCGGTCGTTGTCGTCGTCGTCGACGAGGGAACAGCCGAGTACCACCATCGGCCACTGAGGACAAATGGACTGAATCATCGTCGATTGACTGACTGATTGATGATTGATTGATTGACTGATTGATGATTTATTGACTGGCTAGCAACCGAGCCACTACCATCACCACCGAAACAACGACGACGGCGGCGATATAGCGACAGCAAAAACGGTCGCTCGAAACCAACCAACCATCGGTCGCCCCCGAAAACGACAACGACATCGTGTTTTTATTGATATCTCTCTCTGTGTGTGTTGTGAGTCTGTATAGCGTTATATGCTGCTGCAGCTGCCTGCTGCTGCTGATTATATTGTTGTTTTTGCTGCCGCCGTCTATCGCAAATTCATTGTGCTTGCGCCCAGAAAATCACAACGAAACGGAGTGCCCCCTCAACTTCGATAAGTCCAAAGTGAAATTGAAGACGTTCTCTGAACAGGTGAGGTGAAACATTGGTCGTTGGTGTTGTTGCTACTTTGTTTAGTGTTGTTGTTGCTATTGTTGTCACTAGGCGAATAGACGTCGACGACAACAGCAGTAACGTACGGACAGTTAGTTCGTCGCCGATGAGACGGCATAATAATCGATTGGCGATCGGTTGCCTGCACTAAAAGCGAACTAATGTTTTTTTGTATGGATTTGAATTGATGCTACACCAGTGATTAATGTTGCCGAGATGAGGATGTTCCGAGGAGCGAAAAGACCTGTAATAATAATAATAATAACATCATCAACGATATTATTCTAGTTACAACCAGTAACAACATCACAGCTATTTTTTATTCACTACGGAATTACAAACTACTTTCATTTAATCTTATTATGGTTCTACTACTACAACTACTACTACTACTACTACTTGTTTTGCTGGTAATGATGCGATCTGCGGACGGCAAGAGGCTTACTGAGGCTGATCAAGTTGTGAGTTCGACTTTGTCAACGACGATCGAACGATTGCGGTGTTGACCCCGCAACGGACGACCGGCGAATTTGTGTCATCGGTCAGGGTATTTTTTTTGTCTACTATTCTACTAAATCCAGCCATATTATTCCTAGTATCATCTTCTGTCCTACATCATTGACTCGTTTTCGACTCTTTGCTGGTGAAGTGGAAACGGAGCGGTACGAGCTGCTGCAGTTGCTCACCACTGTTACACCGGCTGTTAATTGACGTTTACGTTCGTAGCTTCTCACAAAAGCCCAAGCAATGAGAAATCATTACTTGATTCACTTAAACACGGATTCAACTTTAGGCTGATCTACTAACAAAGATTTTGATTAGGCTATGCAGTATTTATCATTCAACCATGATTTCAAGTAGGCATTGCTAAACGACGGTGGGCACGAATTTTTTCGGAAACTGCTCTGTTATCGACACAAACAGGTAGTTTACGTGTGTGCTTCGTTTATTTACCTGATACCCGTGGATATAAGGATATGAGGTAACTTGATAGTTACCTCATATCCATATATGGTTTTAGTTGTCTAAAAATATCATATAAATAGAATAAAACATGCATTTCTGCAAGGATTGCTAATATTCGATACAACGTTGCGTTGTTTGAAAAAAGTGACAAATTTTCGCTAGGAAAATCGGACGGCGGATCCTGTGCTTGGTTATTTGGTGTTTCTACAAAAGGGCGCAAAATTGGTGCAACCACTCGATCCTGGAACAACTAGCTTGGAAAGTCATAGATAGGCAGAATCCTCTCTCCTCTGGCTTTCTGGAATATTTACCTAGGATGCATTTGTGAGGGATCACGCAGGCAGCGGGGGGGGGGGGGGGGGGAGTGCAACCGTTGGTTGAAAAGGACTTAGTTTTGCGTATGTTACAAAGCAAGACGTGTGAGGTAGACACGGTTAATGTCTGATTAACTTTCGCTTGCTGAGTGTTTTAGTGCCATTGTGTTGCCACTTACTGTGATACCCCGCTGCATCTTATTGGAAACCACACAATTAGCACAAAACGAATCTGAGTTATTTTAGGTGTGATAATCGTAAGAACGTTGTTGCTATTTTCTGTTTGTTTTTATCTTTATGAGAAGTTTCAGCTGCTGGTAAACAATTATAAACAACAGTAAAAGCGCTTCTGAAGAAAGCCAAAGTGTCGTTGTAGTACGCTTGCTAGAGATTTCAAAGCGTCTTCGGATGGTTTGAGACAATCTTCGTGAACGTATGAATTGCCACCTTCTTTCAACAAAGGATGGAATACGTTTCGTTTGAGTTCCCTAGTAATGCATATTCCGCTTTGAGATGTTACTGACGTTTTCTTGTAATCTTTGGATTTGTTTGTTGTCGTTCGCTTTCGCGGCAAAGGTATACAGCCAAGCATAACAATATGGGTGACAGCGATGATGACTTTGACCGTCGTCGGCGAGACAAATTTGCAAGGGAACGAAACGACTACCGGGATCGTCGCGACTACGAACGGTAAATGTTCAATTTCTGCTTTGATGTATTACGCATACTGTAGAAAATTCCGCGAATTAATGTGAATGTTGTCTTCCCTTTATCCCGTATATATATTTATATATTATGTTCTCCATTTTGACTTATTTGCTAGAGAAACCTAAGTACGATGTATTTCCATCGGACATGACGTCGTGGAGACACGAATTTGTTCAATTTTTGATGACATGAGTTTATTCTGCTAGCATGATTGGTAGTATACGAATGAATTGCACATGCCCGTAGTGTAGACGATGCTATGCCGAACTGAACAGCTAAAGAAGTTATCTTGCCGATTACAGAGACACGTATTCGCGGGGGGGTCGCGACTACGGCCGCGACTATGACCGCCGTCGTCCATACAGCCCTCTTCGAGGTGGCAGAGAGATCTCGCCCCCGCTCAAGCGATCACGCTACGATTCTGAGCCGGGAGGCGGACCTGCGGGAATGGGCGGCGGAGCCAGTGGTGTGGGCGGCGGTGCGGGCGGCAGCGGGTCTTCGGGACCGCTGTTGAGCCAGCCACCTATGCTGACCTTCAAGCAGTTTTTGGCCAGTCAGGACGACTGCATCGGCGATCAGGACGCCGTCAAGAAGTACGCCGACTACAAAACCAACTTCAAGCGTCAGCAATTGGAGGAGTTTTTCAAGACACACAAAGACGAGGAATGGTGGGTTTCGCCAGTGACCTTGGCACTTATGGCACTAACATGATAAGCAGCAGCAGTAGCAAAATTCGTGGTGATATCAAACATTACTTAGCTAGCTAAGCAAGCGCTGCAGTAAGCGCGAGCGCCGTTGTTAAGAATAGCATGCTTAACCACAGTAGCCGGCGAACGAGCTGCAGCAACGGAGGTTCAACTTAATAGCGCCTCGGAATTCGCATATCGGCTGTCTCGTTGAACAGACAACTGTCTGTAGATGGGAGCCGATTGGTTGAGCTATACAGAAGTTCGTGCTGAACCAAGTTGTCTAACGCTGTTTAATGCCTACAGTAGACTGCCAAAGAACCGACGTACGCATTAGAATCTGGCGGTGACGCCGCTGCGTGTTTACAGTCGTTGACCACCGTTGGGCAGACGCGTTGGTTCTGTGAGATTAGGTGCCCTTATGGTGGCACGATGTCATTCGCCAACGCCAACACAGGGAGGTGTTGCGTCCGCCCATATGTCCACTGTTGGCATTCTTTTGCCACGTAGATGACACCACTGGCAGTTGCACTCTGTCTACCAAGAGAGCACTGTTATAGCGTTCCAAACTATTGCTACCTGTCTGAATCGTGTATGATTCGTTGCAGCCAGGATTGCTTCATTCAGCGTTGTATTACTAACCGAAATGCATTAGTGATAATGGTAGCAGCGATTTTAGTTGGTATTGCCGTTGTTGTTAGGTGCCAATGTTGATTATATAACCACAAGCCACCAGCGTGCTGCCTATTTATGTGTGGTTTACGAGCAGCGCGCGGATAAGCTGATCAGACATCTTTACTGAGTAACTGACACTGCGACGAACTACGACAGGTAGGGGCGTGTCCGATGGATTTGGGGTGTGGTTGGTTGGTTGCTTGTTTGTGTAAAGGGCATGTGTGTCAGTTATTCGATTTGCTCAAGGGGCAAGTCGAAGATCAATGAATCAATGGCTTTAGGTTATTGTATCGGCCCGGATCGGATCCGATGGCCTTTGATGACCTAACTGGACATTTTCAGGCTGGATGCGGGAGCCGAGCTGAGACCGTGGCCGGCCTGCCCGGTTGACCCTGTTTCTTTCTCTCTGTCTCTCTCTCGCCGTTTCTCTCTTTCATTGTGTCTCGGTCTCTTTGGCTCTCGTCGCTCCTCTCTGTGTACGTGTGTGTATGTGCGTAGTTGGGGCGGCCTGTGCAGACCGCGACAGATCGGCATGGCCGTGTCGTCGTCTGTGTGACAGACTAACCACTACTGGCTCTGCAAATGTGACGCTGGTCTCTGATCAACCGGCGGAATTTTGCACCTCCTGCTACTGTCGGCGGCGCCGGCGCCTCCGCCGCCACAAGCGACCGGTGATGACACCTCCTTCCTGTGTGTAGGAACGGGGGGTGCGCGCAAAGCACCGCCCTAGCTCATTTTCTTACGGGAGCCATCTGCTTGCCCGTGTCTAGGCTCTAGCTCATAGGCTCACACTCTATGCGGCTGTATGTGATCGTTAGTTGTGAGAACTGACGACGGTTGTCTTCGAGACACCAAAACGCAAATGGGTAAGAGCAATCGACAATAACAACAGCAACACGCTTCAAGTTGTAACAACAAAAAAATGGCAGCAAACATTTGAGTTTATGACACTTTGTATAATAAATGTGAACCGGCGGTTACAGCTTCAGCAATTGCAACAACAGCTAAAATCTGAACAATCAGTAATCACAACGGCAAACATTACAGCAGCAACAACAATTACACTTTCTAAGGACGGGAAAACGAGAAGTTTTTCACACCGTTCTTCTTCTAGATACGCACGCCGAGCACCAAACTCATGAGCCTCACATTCCACGGGAAGTGCAGACACCTAGAAATAATATAGAGATGCGGACGCACACACGTAGAGACCACCTCAAACGAAAAGAACTATGCTCTTTTGTGCCCATTGTTTTCGCTCAGACTTTTTAGTAGTTGAGTTCTAATTTTATAATTAGGCAGCGTATTATAACTCGCCTTTCCTCCGTTCCGTGCACAAAGGATTCGTTTTGTCTGTACGGTAGCGAGAAAACCTTCGGATGATTGGCCGCTGTAGTGAACGCTCGCCTGGATGGCGTCTGTCGAGCGTTACTCAGATCATCCATTATGTTGTTGATTATTGCATCATGGCATTTGTGGTCGTCGTGTTTACACGTGGGCTTGTGTCTTTTTGGCGTCTTTTTCGTTGGCTTTTTGATAGGTTTCGGCTAAAGTATCATCCGGACGAATGCCACAAGCGTAAAAAGCAGACGCAGGCCAATATCGAGAAGCGGCTCGAGGTGTATCAGAAGGTTCGGGACATGGGTCTGCTGGACAAGGTCGAGCTGGATGTTGAGAAAAACGACGACATCATACGCATCATGGACACAGTAGCCATTTTCCTCGAGGGTGGTACCGAGGAGGACCTAAGTGCCCTTGACCAGCCTGAACCGGAAACGAAGCCACACACCCTTGAACCTATAAAGTGAGTTTATATATATACGCGTTTTCATTATTGGCTATTGATTGGAAGTAGGCATGGTCTGCCCTAATGTAATGGCTCTAATTCATATATGACTTTTGCAGACGTCTATAAGTTAACATATGTATGGATCAATTAAAATGCGAATACTCATTTTACTCATAAGTTAGTTACATAGTTGGTTGACGACTCTGATCTGAGTACATTATCTTATCAATTGTGTTTGGATGTGCATTTGAACAGACCTCTTCCCGAGAAGGCAGAAGAGAGTGACAAGGAGAAGACGCAAAAAGACGAGACTGCCAAGAAAGATAAGGGTGACGATGATTCGGGGATGAGCGAAAACGAGGCCGATGATACGAAAAAGGATGAGGACGATAGCGAATGCACAGATGGAACAACTAAGGAAAACAGCAATGCAAGCGGTACCGCCGGTGCTGATCAAGACACTAGTGGTGAAGACAAACACGTCGAAAAGGCTAGCGTAGGCCAGAATAATGATGACAACGATGACGAGGCCAGTAAGGCCTCAGCCACCGCCAGCGACGCCCCGGCTGCGGGCGGAGATGATGCCAGCACTCCCGCGCCTGCCACAGGCGAGACTAGCGAGAAAACTGACCAGCAACAACAACAACAAGAACTACCGCAGCAAAAACCTCGACCTCGATACTTACACCGCACCTCGTCAATTTTTCTGCGCACTCTGTCGGCCGCAATAACAAAGCAGGAGGTAGAGGCTATGTGCAGGAACTACCCAGGCTTCCTCCGAGTCGCTCTTGCCGATCCTCAGCCTGAGCGAAAGTTCTTCCGACGGGGTTGGATAACGTTTGAGAGACACGTCAATACCAAGGAGATCTGCTGGAAGCTCAATAATATTCGTGTAAGTAAGCTCTTTGTCAGACGCTAGAAAGCATGCATTTGTTGGTGGTGTTTGCATTTCTTTAAATGTATTTACAGTTGTACGCATCTTTGTTTTAATTTACTTTTTTGTTTTTTATTGCCAGTTAAAAAAATGCGTGACACACATGAATAAGTGCCGCGATTAATCTGTCGTTGCAGCTTCGTGACACCGAGTTGGGGGCGATCCTCAATCGTGACCTTTCCCGCCGGGTGCGTTCCGTTAACGGGATCGTTTCGGCCAAGTCGGTGATGAAGTCGGACATGAAGCTCGCCATCAAGATCATCGAGAATTTAGATAAGCAGCGCGGACTGTGGATGCAGCCAGGAGAGACTGAACCAAAGAACCCGCTGCTGAATAACATCACGGACTACCTCGTCGAAGAGGCTAGCGCCGAGGAAGAGGAGCTACTCGGTGGTAGCGTCGGCGCCAGCGGTGACGATATCAAGCCTGAGAGCGTTGAGTCGCTTCTTGAGAAAGATCCTGAACTTACACGCGTTCTTGATCGATTGCTGTGGTACCTTCGCATCGTGCACTCGGTTGATTACTACTCGCACAGTGAGTACCTGAACGAAGACGAGATGCCGAATCGCTGCGGAATCATCCACGCACGTGGTTCCCTTCCTACGTCCCAAGTAACAGCAAAGGAGATCGAAGAATACATCGCTCAGTTCGAACAGAAGATTGCTCCCTATGCTGAGCCAGTGCAGCTTCTCTCATTAGAGGAAGCGCGAAAACTTGGCTTGAAAACCGAGGAAGAGGAAGTCAAAAAGTTTATGGACGCCAACTGCGAAAAGATTGAAGAGGAGAAGTACCTCTGTCCTCTTTCCGGGAAAAAGTTCAAGGCGCCAGAATTTGTACACAAACACATTACCAACAAGCACGGAGAAAAGCTTGAGGAAGTAAAAAAGGATGTAAGTCATGGTTTTCCACTCTCTGTATTTATGTAGTTTTGTATTTGTATATTGTATATATATATATATATATATATATATATATATATATTTGTATGTAGTTTTAATTTTTATTTTTTTATGTAGTTTTACTTTGCTACCTTAAGCGCAGTTTCATACGCTAAGAACTCCTCACTGAATGACGTTAGTGTGTCTCTTCTTACTCGCGTTGCAGACAATGTACTACAATAACTATGTTCACGATCCTAAACGACCAATGCTGCCCGAGCATCCGGCGAATAAGCCTCGACCGTCCGGAAGCAATGGTGGTCCTACAGCTGCAGGAGGGCTAGCTGGAGATAACAATGGAGGCGCCATGCCTGCCGGAGCAGGCCCTTACGGACCCTACGGAGCAGCACCTCCGTATGGAGCGTATCCTCCAGGCAGGCCTGGAGCCTACGGGCCGCCCCCGGCTGGATACGGGGCGCCTCTCAGAGGCTACGGACCGCCCCTAGATCATGGGCCCTATGGAGGACCTCGATATGTAAACAAGCGGGGAGGACACTTCCCCGGCGGTCCCAGGTTGGTAACTGGCGCGAGAGGATTCCTCGTGTCATGCTGTTATGCGTAATTAAATTCATTGGGTGTACATTGATGTATGATATGAATGTGCGCATGTGCTTTCTCGGTTTCAATTCGGCACAATTTTTAGCTGATCTTACAACAGGCCGGGGCTTAGTAGGGTGTGGTTAGGCTGGCTCCTCCTTTCAACCTCATGGTCGGCTTTTATAGCTTCCAAGGAAGAAAAGAATGGGTTGAGCTCTTGTGGGTGGGGTGACTTGCAGACAATCACCCAGATTGTATGATTGTGTTGTTGCGTTTCAGGGGTATACGTGACCCCCGGCCTGTTGTAGGATATCACGACCTGGACGTGCCTCCTGAATTTGACATGTTTTAAAGCCGTGGCGCTTATACGGCACGAAATAATCACTCATATGTGTCGAGGCTCGGGAGGCTTAAGTGTCGAAAAAGCTCACAGTCAGCAACATGGGAATGGCAGGGCGGATAACAAGAGCAACAACACCAGCCATTCGTAGGCGAGACGCATAGTAGTACTAGCATGATATAGCAACCGACGGTATGTTTTTTCCGGTCGTTGAGAGAGTAAATAGGATGTAGCCCCTTGTTTGGTAGCTACCTCTCGAATGGGGTAGGCAAGTTACATCGGCAGAACAGCGGTGGCAAAAATTCACAATGCTTGCTTTTGCGATTCCAGGGGCTTCCCGGGTAGACGGCCGTACACCGATTGGGATGCACCGGAAGAATACTAATAGGCAAATGTGTCTATGAACATATATATACACATAAATACATACATTATTCTGAAGTGTTCGTTTAAAACTTGGCCAAACGAGCAAATAAAAGGCTCTTTCAGCAACGGCCTTCGACATTGTATAAGTCGATTGTGACGATAAGGAAAATCTGTGGGAGGGGGGCAGAAAACGTATGGTGTCAATTGCCAATAAAAAACAGCTTCTATGTAGGGTCATGAACGCGTTTTTTTTCTGGAATTTAATTTGTTTCCGTCGATCGTGAATGGAGAAAATACTGATCGATCTTATATAAGTAGCATGTTCAGTACACACAGTGTACCATTTTCTCTTCTGCACTCGAGCCTACCGGCTTATGTGCCAGCTTTTCGATCCCTTTTTTGTTGCAGTGTTCTGTAGTCAAAGAGGTGGTGTACCTTATTTTGGGCATCTTCGAAGGGTTTAAAATCGTTCCAGTCAATACGTTTTAGAGAGACTGGAATAATTGATAGCCTAAAGATGCAGGATTCGGAGGATATGGCGGGCGTTCAATAAGTTCCGAGCTTAGGTCGCATATTTTTTAATGCCGGTATTGATCATATGATTATTATATATATGTATTATTCATCATTTCCCCAACCCGGGTGTTAATAAACCATAATAATAATAAATATTCATGTGAAGTCGCACGTTGTTTTGGTAAAAGACTGCCCCTTCATGTTCACGAGTTACATACGCGTTTGGGCGCCTCTTATTTCAGAGTTCACGGTGCCTCTAATACCCCACCAACAACGCAACATAACCTTATTTAAGTGCGCGTCTTGCTTGGTGACTCTGTAAAGTGCCTGCGCCCTCGGACCAGAATCTTTGCTGCTTACATTCTCGTAGAAAACTCACCAGTCAATCGCAGGTTACCAAACGATTCAAGAGAGGAGCTTGGCGGTGGCGATTGAGGAGAGAAATGCCGAAGCATATGTTTTGATTTGTTGACATTACTCTTGCGGAACCTTGCGGAACTTAGACAGATTCTTTTGTTGATTGAATCGTCCCCGAACATGGTGGGTATGTTTCAACAAGCTACAGCAGGTTGGAAAATTAGAAACTCTTACAGCAAAAGACTCAGAATTTGCACTTTTACATTTACAATGTGCTCGTCTTCCTGGAAAACAATTGGCATCAAAGCAAGCACGTCTCGACTCTTCCATCCCAAGCGGTATCACCAATGCTTGGCGATTTTCAAGTAACTTGAGCTTCATTCCCTAGAGGTCTATAGTTAAATCGTGATTGGACACGGCTTTCGCTTTTTCGCATTATTTTGGTAAATTAGTACTTTGTAAATGACTACACCTGAATGCCATCAACTCTGCTGGCATAGTGCTAGTATGACTTGCGCACGTCCCTAACATCACACCACGTGACGCATCCTACGTTAAGAGGTTGGACTGCGCTCTTTCTCTCAATATTTCTAGTACTCTAATAGTCCTATATTCTGTACACCCTGCACGCGCCAAACTTTAGTTTTTGCGTTCCTAACTCTTCAAAGTAAGCTCAACCACGTTAGGCGTACTGTTTTCGGTTAGCTACAAGAGAAGAATCATCATATCGGCAAACTATGTCTCTGCTCTTAATTCGGTTTAATGGGGTGCTTTGGGAATGACTGGGGTTCCCGTTTAATTTAGCTAACGCGTTTTTCAGGTGGAGTAGAAGAAATACAACTACGCTGATTTATCTTTTTTATATCTGCACACAATTTACTGCCGAGCACTATATATATATATATATATATATATATATATGCAAAGCGTCCAGTTCATCTATCAATCTGGGTAAGACTGCCCAGACTTCAGAGCTCCAGCTTAGGCCGTCAGGCAGGGTCCCCACGACAGCCGCGGCATTCCCTCGTTTTTTTTGGGTAAGTAATGAGGTCGTTTGTATAGACCTCCGAGAGATACTGCTTGCCTGAGTGCATCTGACCTCAATGAATACTTCTAGACCTAATGCAAGTGTCCTTATAAAGCATACGGGTTTGTACGCTCCGCTTTCTGCAATTTATACACTACTCCGAAGGTTTCCTTCAGAGTGCTGTAAAAAAATATCTTTGCAGTACCCTCGTGGCTCTGTCAGCCGCGAGACGAGTTAATCTATTTAAGTGTGGTGGCCTCAGAAGGTGTTACGCTTGGCCCTGGCGCCTTTTAGGACTGGCCTTTTTTCTCTGCCTTCATCATTGCCAGGATATCTTCAGTGCCTCCTACTGGATCTTTGTAGAGAGAAATCTATTGTAGATGTTGTTCGTAGTTTGTGGACGCCGGGCTGACATATTTTGAGGTGATTAGAAATCTAGGGCAGTACTCATTGGCCAAGCTTGTTACGCTGACTAAGAATAGAGTTGGACGAATCCTCGAATATTTATCTATGGGATTTTTTTACCGGCGCTCTTTCTCGCCAATCTGTTTTCGTACATCGAGATAGCGCATATGTTCATTCTTCTTCCCTCATCCAGTGACAATGTTTTCATACTGTGTTACATGTCGAATATTGTTTGTCTTATGAACTAATTTCCGTTCCACTAGTGGTTTGTTTGCACAAGGCGTTTCTTTCTTGAGTACGTGAGTAGCGCCTGATAGCGCTGCAGCATCGCACGCCTCCGCCAATGCCTTTCGTAGGGACTTTTGCACAGTCAAGGGTTTTCCCTTGTATGTTTTACGTGGCTCATTGCTTTTCCTCGATCAGTAGCGGGGACCGACCACAGATATATTTTCGTGGGAGGCTCATGAAGTTTTCGTCAAGTATATTCCATTGCACAAGTCTCTGTGCACAGTTGGTCTTGCATAAACTAAGATCGATTCGGCTCCGCTTCTGTTAGAGATCAAAGCCGCCTTTCGTTGACCGTAACTAAGTTGTGAGTTGCCATTTATTTCTGGATTGGACGCTCCCTCCCTATCTTCCCCCCTTGGAACCCCGCTACGCTGAAATCTTTTGTGGTGATTTTACATCGTACATCCATCAAGAGCGCATGTGTTTTTCATCTCTTCATCCCTCGTGCAGTGACCATGTTTTCGTATTATGGCGTTGCGGGTTTGATCAAGCACGGCGCCAAGTGTTTGTGTTACCCAAGCGTATCAAGACATCCAGACGCCGCTGTTGCAATTTGACTTCAGGTGATGGCTAGAAATTATTGCGCCAATTGCAAACGGTCCCTCAAATTGTGTATTTTAGAAGAATACATGCTGCTTCGTTTTCTTATACCTTCTCAAAAGAGTGATATGGATTATAATTCAATTTGGCGCAGGTCTTCTATCACAAAATAACTCGACCAATTGTCTAATGACACTTGCAAGACACACTAATCTTATCAGTGTATCACCGGTTTATCTAAACCTTTATTTCACTAACATTGCTGGAAGTCTTTTTGAGCCGTTCTAGTGTAAGTCGACAACCTGTCTTATGCATGCAATGTGTGCAAACGACCACGATAGGGCATCCAGATGGAGGCCGTCATGTATCTAGTCTATGTCGGCATTTAAAGATTATTTCGGCCAAAAAAGTAAATTCATTCATTACGGCGCTCGCTACAGGTGTAGGTAAATGCAGAACAGTGTCAAGCTTGCGTTGTCAAATAAAATACTACCTACGAGCTGCAAAAGCTACTTCTACGAAAAGCCGGTCAAGTGTACAACGACACAGTGTGCTTTATTTCAGAACATAAGTCGGGACTTTTCAGCTGTTCAGACAGCACTGTGTTTAAGAACGGCGTTTGGAAGATTGCTTCCGAACGAACAGTACAGTTTTGTGATGCGTCTACTAAACCCCTTAAACGACAAGTGCCCAGAACCAGGGTTGTCCATCCAACTCGTAATAGTGTTTGGCTGATCTGGCGTTTAGCATGTGAAACGGCAATAGCATAAGCGACTCAGAACTATGTGAATGGGTTAGCATCGTCGTTCATCACGTACGTACCTTAACTGCCAGCCATCCTCAATTCAGTGCAGGATTGCACTGCTCAAACCCTTCAGAGTTGTTTTTTTATATCACTAAACATCGGTTTACTTTTTTTGTCACAAGAGTCCCAATAGGCACACGGCAGCTATGCTACTACGTGAGGCGCACATTTAGTCCATATCTATCTAGTTCAATCGGTGTGTTCCAGTGTTCACTAGGCACATAGACGAACAACCTCGGCAAGAGATGTGGCATGGAGACAATTCACAGATCAGCAATAAAACGTCTTGTTCGCGGGATGATTGACTCATATGGTATTGGTATAGATATTCCGAGTCACATTCGATTACAAGATCTAGACGCATCTGTACAGTTTTCTAGTACTTGCGCATCATTGAATGGCTACTAATGGTAGGGGAAATATTATATTTAGTAAGCCTCTATAGCAAATATATATGGTTGATTCTTTCTTAATAGTGGTTGTCGGATCGCGTGTGTATCGGGCCTGTGCTCCAAATCTCTAGTGTGTATTGCCTGACGTCGGCTCATCAGCGTTTCAGGCTATGTTTGACGTGTGCCCTCAAAAACCACCTGTATATTTGGGAATGTTTTTAGTGTCTCAATGCACGCCTTTCTAAACAAACTAGGCACAAATTACAAACAAAACTCATTATCTCGACCGCATCAACAACAACCCTGATGTTAGGCTATGCACAAAACTAACAGTAGTCTTGCTATGATACTTGCGTACAGGTATTTCGTAGGTGATCCGAGGTAAGCGCGCATTATTTTAGTGAGTTTGTACTGCTAACTTCGTAGAGAACCAATGTTCTGCAGTAACTTCTTGCTCTGCTCCACTTCATTGTGATTTCTGACGCTATAGACGCAGAGGCGCATAATACGTAATTCACTTTCTTCAAGCAATACATCACGCCTGGCGTGTCTATTTGCTTGGCTTTACCGCTGCTGTGCCAAATCGTTAAGTATAATAGATTTCGTCATCTTTGTGTGCACAGATTTTTGTCATTTTATTGTTTATTTATTCTGTACGCTTTTTAAATGAACGCTCAATTCTTATTTCGACACACATAGGTCGCATTAAGTTATGCAGAACTATCGATCGTTTGCATATAACATTTTAATTCGTTGCTTTACGTAAGAAGACATTCTTTAGATAGGCAATTCGTGGCATTCGTGCATAAATTGTCATGAGCTGCCTGCATGTACGTTCGACCTAACTACGTGCAATTCGGAATGTAGCTGCACTAAAATAGCCGACGGTAGTTGATCCCTATGGCGCGCAGCCAACGTGACTTCCTTACAACATCAGTGTCCAATGTCGGTGGGTTGCTATTGAGTTACATGGAGACAGAAGAACATTATATATATATATATATATATATATATATATATATTGAGTGAGACTGGAAAGCATAGTATCCGCTTAAAATTCAAGAAAATTATAACTTAAAGAAAAAAATAAACATAAACAACGCACAAACGCCCTGACGATCTATGTAGTCATTTGCTTTGCTTGATTAATTTGAAGTTCGTGCTGATTTGACATTAAGCTTTTGCAAGACGTAGGTCCAAATTAAGTGGTTGTTTTTCGGATTCTGGATAGCTCTGAATGGTCTGCAAGTGAAAGGACGGCTGTCGTTGCTTTAGTGGTGCGCTATGGGGATCATTTTCTCGCCGCGGGCTTCCTCGATAGCAGGCAGCGGAGCCGCAATGGTGAGAATTCCATCGCGAGATAGGGAAGAGGTGATGCGTTCTGGGTTGGTACCTGGAAAATGAATGAGATACTAATCTTATTTTCCTATTGACGTTTGTACCATCTAAGCGTGTAGGCTGTAAAGGCGCTATATATATACATACATAAATGTACTGTGGCTTTCTAAAATAATCTATAGTAACTTCTATGATCGTTAACCACTCCCATGTGCACTTACTTCGAACAACAAAAGCCGACGCGTATGTCGGACTCGGTGAGTCCCATAAATGCAAGCCCCTACTTACGAGTACTTTATAATATTATCTGCAACATGGATCCTATTATGCACATACACGTATATACGCACTGGTGGTTCATACATGCCGTTAGACAGCCTATATAATTAAATATATAGATACAGGGTGTTGCAGGAATATTTGAAGCGCGATAAACAGAATTGTAGAGCTCGTTAAAGCAAATATTTTTTTCAATGGAACATGGTCTCTGAGAAGTCTTGTTTCGGAGTGAGAGTGAAATTACTACAATTTGTGACACTGGTGTTTTTGCCCGACATAGGAGCACAAAATGTGCTGTTGCGAGACAACCAGTCTTCCTAGAACGAAACTAAGCACACCATCGTGTTCGTGATAAAATTCTGCTCCATCTGAAGAATATGCAGAGCCGGTCAGAAAACGCGACATGGTCGCTTAGAAGAGAATTCGCCAAAATTAAAGTTCTTTATTAGCGTTCACGCCAAATACTTTAGAATCATAACCCTACAACCACTCACAGCGCTCAAAACGGACATATTCAACCAATTCATGGCGATCATTTTGGTATCAAACATATGTCCATGCGAGCTGTGGTTGCGGAGTAATTACGATTTTTCGGAGGGCATGTCCAGATTAAGTGCATGTAAAATGACTGTGTGGCGACGTTCACTACCGCCGACGTGTCGCGCGACAGCCGCAGCGCGTTATTTTTCATGCATTTAACCTGGACATGCCCTCCGTAATTACTCCGCAAACACAGCTCGCATTGACATATGTTTGGTACCAAAATGATCGCCATGAATTGCGCATTGGCTGACTATGTCCGTTTTGAGCGCGAGCGTGAGTGGTTGTAGGGTTATGATTCTGAAGTATTTGGCGTGAACGCTAATAAAGAACTTCATTTTTGGCGAATTCTCTTCTAAGCGACCATGTCGCGTCTTCTGACCGGCCTTATTCTTCAGATGGAGCAGCATTTTATCAGGAACACGATGGTGTGCTTAGTTTCTGTATAGGAAGACTGGAAGACTTGTCTCGCAACAGCACATTTTGTGCTCCTATGTCGGGCAAAAACACTAATGTCACAAATTGTAGTAATTTCGCTCTCACTCCGAAATAAGACTTCTCAGAGACCATGTTCCATTGGAAAAAATATTTGTTTTAACGAGCTCTACAATTCTGTATATCGCGCTTCAAATATTCCTGCAACACGCCGGTATGATCGGTTCCTTTGTGCGTTGACTGGTTCTCCCGCAAACGTAGATTTTGCACAACTATGTAGGAGAAAAAAGACAGAATAACTGCTTTTATAAATTTCATCCTCACTCCTAAACAAAACGTTTTCCCGGCTTCCACCCATTGGCAAAAATTATTTTCTCACCGAGTTTGACCATAGCCTAGCGTTTTGGACACACAAATAGGAACACCCTGTATATATATATCGTATAGGTCAACACACATACCGACGCATATGTGTGCGTGCAGAGCACTGCTTACTACGTACCCTTGGGCAGCATAAACTCGCGGTTGTACTCGCGGAAGACGCTCTTGGTGTCCGTCTTCTCCTCGTGCTTGGCGTGCACCTGGAGCCGATTGTCGACCGTCTTGACGACGATCTCTTCGGGCGCGTAGTCGCTGACGTCGAAACGCAGCTTGATCTCGCGCCCGCCGCCGGGCGTTTCCTGGATCAGCGGCGACGAGATGTCGAGGTAGCTTCGCGTCTGGCTGGCCGGACCGCGAGCGAAAACGTCTCGTTCGTGGTCCACCAGCTGGCTACGGAAGCGCGACATCTCCTCTTCCATGCGCCGCATCTCCTGCTCGAACCTTTCGCGAACGCTCGAAAACTCGTTGTCAAGAATCGACAGGTTGCTGCGGGAGATCGGCACGTGGCGTTCCGGCACCATTTTGCTTAGCACTGATAGACGCACAGCAAGCGCCCCCCCCCGACAAACAACAGGTACGTAACAAAAGACATTTTATTTACATAGCTAAATAATCAGTCGCGCGTATAGCATGCGCCACAATTCAAATCAACAACAAACGCTATATTTCATGCTGACCAACTTATTTACTCAATATGATGCAAATAAAACATTAAAAAAGGGTAATGTGAAAACAAATTGCGCCAAATCATCAAGATGAAACAAACAGAGGGTTTAATGGGTGTTACATCAGTGACGCCGACATCAGGTCGTATACTACAATACAGTTGTGCCACGGCACGCCGAGAATATTACGTCACGTATGTACGACAGACTGCTGCAAATACGTATTTATATTAACATCTGGTAAAACAAATCCATCTTTATACATATATACATGACGTACGTCACTCTTTCCACAGTAGATGGACAAGGGAGGAGCCCACTTATGCAGACCAGATCATATATATATATATATAGCAGCAGGTATTAGGCATACAATGTTCTAGTATGCATTGTCCCGAGGTTCCCAGGTCAAGGTCGAAGGCAGGGGCTATAAAAGATGCACTTATCAGGTACGGGACATGCCAGCAAGTCAGCTATTCTGACAACCAGCATGTTCAGTTGTATGTAAGGAAATAGGGCTATAGTAGGGCTTCCCATAGTAAAACCGCTCAAACTATCGCATAGCGAAAACCTTTCGAGTTTGTGAGATAAGCCAAGCAACACAGCGCCGCCGTGTATTTATTCGCAGTCGACCTTGTTTCTCTTCTCTTCACTCCCTCAAAATTGCTCCAATGAACGCATAGCAGATAATGCATCTCCGTGCTGCGCAGATACGAACCCCATCAAATGACACACCGCAGTCCAAGCATGCCGAAATTCGCCGCAAATAAATTTGTAGTACAAATAGTAGCAATTAATTACTTAAAGTGAACCTTATTTGGTGCAATATTGTATCATAAGGCTGCCGCACACTTCTCCAGAGCGCCGTTGAAGGTCGCATCAATAACCCCACAGGTTGCCGATATACTCCGAGGAGACCTTCCCCCCCACAGTAGATCTTAGTGCGAAGACCGTGCACGGCGACACTTATGACTAAATATCGGCTTCTATAACCCAATTGCTTTTAGGAGTCTGACGTCATAACTTTTTCATCATCATACGTTTTATAGAATTGCGGGTTAATGTCGTGCATCCAATCTTCTAAGCATAATATATATATATATATATATATATATATATATATATATATATATATATATATACATATATTGATATATATATACATTATCGAATAATAATATATATATATATATATATATATACATTATTGAATAATATTCTCGCGCCCTTGTAGTGCTTCCGACGATAGTGAACATGAGGGTTCGCGGCTATCCGCCTAGCGCGCAACCATCGATACGGTTGCTGCTGGATGTCAGTGACAAGCTTACTCTGTCGTCTTTTTATGTGCAGCTGTAGCGATCTAACGTACAGAAGCGACATCTTTGACCGTGCATTAATATAGGCCTGGATCATCGGATTATTGTACATTTTGCCTGTATTTGAGCACCATAGTGTTCATACGCCAAGCATTATTCAATGCTTGGACATGTTCCAATGGAGCACAGAGGGTGTGATTCAATTACACACTTCTAAAGTTTTTTTTTAATGGCACTAACCGGTGCAGTTTGGAGTGCACCTCCGAGCGTTAAGCGTACACATTTTATTCACACATCGTCTTAAGAAAGCTTCCTCACATCTCTTCACGGAAGTGTCTTCCTGACTGACTGTTCACAGTGTCGTACATGGTGATCATCTAAAGTTCACAATATTTGGTGGCACTACTTTAACCTGCATAAGTATAAAATAAATGTGATTTGGAAGGGCAATAAAGTAAATAATGTTTTGTTTATTTACATGCGCACGTTAGTGAAAACGCGCTTCACGAGCAAAAATTATAAATTTACTCCTCTCCACAATCTGTTTGTTTCGTAAGCAGAGCTTGACTGCCAAATCCTACATGGGAAAATCCAATATAGAATTTGCAGAAACTCCGTACGAGCGTGCTGAAGAGCTCCTTGTGCAATTTTCATAGTCTACATAGCTGGCCTTATGAGGACACCATTCGTGAGGTTCTCCAAATGTTTTGCAGGACAGGTTCAGCACATGATGTGCCGAGCCGTTTAAGATTACGGTGCGCTCTTTCGGCTGAAAATATTGCCGCTGTGGCCGCCAGTGGAAAACAATGTGCGGAAACATCAGTTCCGCGATGTGCCTACCCACTGTGTTCGCCCACCACAACCTGGTGTATTTTAAGGTCGGATCTAGCCATACATCCATATAATATTTAGCTGACGCAAAAACTTAAACCAACGGACCTTCTGGAGCGGCTAAACTTCGCCAATTGGGTTCAGAAACGATGTAGCGTGAAGAAAATTATACTTTTCAACAAAGCCTATTTCTGTCTGAGTGAAGTGTGAATAAACAAAACCGTCTTATCTGGGCAATCTTTATGTGATTTACGAAAAGTTATATGTGTCATATGTAACAGTCTGGTGCGGTCAGTGGTCTAAAGGAATCATTAAATCATCTCTCTTTTTCACTCCACGGTGAATCGTAAGCGTTATTGCAGCATGATGCTTAATTGCCTTAGGCTGAATTTGGACTCGATGCGCGTGAATTCTGATTCCAACAAGATGGCGCCAAAAGCTAGACACGCTGTGTGACAATTGATTTTCATATACAGCTTCTAAATACCAAACAGGTCACCACCTCACCGATATTGTATTTTAATAGAAATCGCATAACGTAATTGTATTAATATAATTTTGAAAATATCTTTAAAATTAATCTTACACCCTTGTTTTTCTATATATATATATATCATTAAATATCTTATATATATATA
This sequence comes from Dermanyssus gallinae, assembly GCA_003439945.1. Lineage (NCBI taxonomy): Eukaryota > Metazoa > Arthropoda > Arachnida > Mesostigmata > Dermanyssidae > Dermanyssus > Dermanyssus gallinae. Next base: position 267,217 of record QVRM01004146.1, read on the forward strand.
TATATATATATATAATTAACATATAATACACAGGAACATGGTTTTAAATCTCTACCGTAAAGTATACAGCATATATATACGTCATTTAAATAATAATGTGTATTAAGAAACTCTAACTATATATATGTATATACCGACTGAAATTCAAAGGTAAGCATAATTTTCCATCAGCACATTGACTCGTATCGCAAGTTATATTTTACTTTATCTACTGAGCTATATATGTTTTTCTCTATTTATTTTTTTGACATTCTTTGACGACTGGTTACAGATGAGGCACCGTTAACGGGAACCTTTTGCAGGATACTTCATCACGCCCGACCACGCCTTCGTCTGTGGTCTGCGTGGCTGTTTGCGAGCGCTTTGTCGCACACATCCGTCCTTGGCTCTCAGAGCAAGGAAGAGGAAATTGCTCGTGAAGACATTGAGAAGAGCCAGGACAAGGGCGGGGTGGCGACTTACGTCCTTGTCGGCCATGACATCCTTGACCCATGTCGTCCTATTTATAACAACGGGAGACATTCGTTGACATCAGATTGATGGAGCAACTTCTACACGCACCTTGTTAGGTCGTGTCGCAAAGTAAAATCGTGATGGTGTGGAAATGTATATATGTAGAAACTTGATAAGTAACACAATGACTTCTAAGCAAGTATCACTTCCAATTTGTGGGGTGGGCGATTGTAGAAGTTGTTATAGTCTAGCCCAGTTTCATAGAGTCCGTCTGCAAGCTACAGACGTGGCCTAAGCTGCACCAGTGCGCTAGTGTTTGAGCGTAATATAAAAATGGAGTACAATGGAATGAGGAGCTAGCCTGCGCTTCTATGCTTACGTGAATATTGCCATAGAGTGCCTAGGGGACATATATACGCGGCGCGTCGCGTAATTTCCTCACTGCTACTAAAATCAACCGTCAGAAGCAGATGCCAGTGTTTGTTCGGTTTTCCCGGGGGGTGCATAGTCATAGTACTTTCTCTTCTTTGTTGGCTATGTTCAAACGACATATTGGGCATTCGTCGGGCCCGAAGTCTTTCATGGGCGACTTTTCAGTGAACTACTTAGAGTACTTCAAGGGGTTTCTCTGAATTAATCACTCGTTGTCGAGCGCGGTTCAAGGGTCACGAATTTGCGTCGAATCGGCTTGCTGGAACTCGCTGCTGCACGCGGAACCGCCGTAGGAAAACTTCGCGGCTCGGTAATGATTTTTGCGAGCAAAAGCATGTGTATGACGCATAGTTGGTAGGGAAACGTTTATATAGCTGTCTCATCTTCATTGCGAAAGAGGGACGTAAAGAAGCACGTTTGCGCAAAACACGACGGACGAGTGCTTACCAGAAATTGGCCATAAAAAAAATAGACTTCAGCTAGGCAAAAATCCATCCACGCGGAGAGAACCTTCGCATCATGAGAGATGTCATCGCTCCGTGGCGTATTGGTGATAGTGTTATTGTACGACGAGTTGTTTGTTGTTACCGAAGCTGAAGTACAACAGCTGGTGCCGTAGCACCATCAGCTTCGGCCGCGAACGCCGCGAGCGCAAGGCAGCTCGCTCGCTGCGGCGGAATTCTCGGTCCTTTTTGGGTGCCGTTCAATGGCCCGCCGCACGGTATCCCTTCGTACTATGTCGTACACTACAGCTTTGTCACGTCTCACAGAAGAAGTTGTTGTTGTTGTTGCACTGCTAACAGGTACACCTTTGTCTCATATGAACAACAACAAATACACACCTTTGTCTCATATGAACAACAACAAATACACACATCTATCTATCCATCCATCCATCTATCCATACTCGCCATAGGGCCAATCAATGGGCGATTGGCGACCGCAAAATCGCTATTTCTCCACCGTGCCGGTGCTTAACCTCCGCACCAGCCCTTAACTTCCCCCCCCCCCCCCACATGTACACGCAGGACACCAAAAATGTTCAGTGCGCCCACGAACAAACCATACATGGCGACACGTCAGAACGCCGTTTGCTGTCGTTGTAGCAGTTCCAGCAAAGCAACATAGAGCTATTTTTTAAACTATGCTATAACATCCGAACATTTGGACGACATAGGAAACGACCCAATCTTGTTGCTATATATGTAAATGTCGTCGCTGTTCGTGAAACATCTTAAATGTGTTCGTTTAAAACGCACATTTGTTCATTACTGAGCAAATGCGTATGGCTAAGTAAAGAAAATAGTTAATTAAGGTAAGTTAGACAGAGCAAAAAGCATCTCTAGGAGTCTCTAGGCGGATTAGAGTAAAATGCACTCGTCGTGCCAGCGCAGCTGACCGAATAGCTGAATAATCGTGCCGCCACTAGAACGCCATGCCATACTAGTCCTACGCCGACCCGCTTGTGTGTGTACTTATGGAGTGCACGCGAATACAAAGCTTCTCCAGCACGAAGCACAAGCCGCGCATTTGAAGGTCGCTTGACGTTACTCATTTTGCCAGTCGCCCGTCGCCACCCAGACTAGACGGCAAGTCCTTAGTTCGTTCTCTCTCTCTCTCGCTCTCTCTCTGGACGGTCGCAACGAGCGGGAGAGGGTGGTAGTGGCCTCATAGGCTGAGGACACTTCCGAGCACCGCGATGACCTTGGCGAGGCTACGAGCGCGGACTCAATTGTTCGGCAAACTCAGCCTAAAGCTCAGCACCACATAGTGTGCAGCTTCGCTGTCAAAAAGAGGTAGGCATTGCTAAATCGAACTTATTATTTCGGCACTGCTAAGCCTACAGCCAACAACGTCTCGAGTTGGAAGGCCAATAAAAAAGTGCCTGTTCTTCTATTCTATTCTAAATACGCTTGCGCGCATCGGCATGTAGAACTCCTACCAGCTGTTACCTGTGATGCTTGTACCTTACTGGGTCGTTTGTTTTATCGAACAAATACTTCGTACATACGTATGCAGTGTATGGCGTATGACAAAAAAGATAAACAAAATGAGTACGTTTGTAACGTGTTGCTGCAATAGACATATTTTTCATACCACATAGGTGTCAAAGCGAATGCCGGTAATGACTCATTATCTAAGCAGATGTTTGTAATTTATATTTTAGTGAGGGGCAGACAGTAGCTAAACAGGGCACCCACACTCAGTTTGGCCAGATTTGAGGGAAAAGGATAGTGGAACTCGCTAAAATATTTTTTTTCTCTAATGGGTTGTGGTCGGAAATGCCTTGCTGAGGAGTGACAGTTTCCTTCACAAACTGTGACGTATTGAAAGCAGTTGAAAAAAATTGCATATTATAACAAAAGGTTAACGTGATGAACGTGAAACACAAAAACCAGGCATCACATCACATTCAGCATCAAATGAATCTTGATTTTTGTAAACTGTTTTCAATACAATTATTAATATTGCGTTAGCCACGTTGATGTCACCAGACGAAGTAATGAATATATATATATGTTTTTTTTTATTTTATCACCTACTTGTTTGGTCACAGATTCCCTATCGATGTGCAACGGGGTAACACAATTTCCGTGTTATGCCGCTGACAGCTTCGAGTTGGCCAGGTTTAAATTTAGACTAACTGTGAACAAGTTCGCAGACACACAAGTGTTCAAAGTTATATATAAGTATATACATATATACACATATATGTATACGAGTATATATATATATATATATATATATATATCTGTGTGTAACTGCATACTTTTGCATCCCCCGTAAGTGTATTGCCCTATACGATACGTAAATGCGTCATTGGCTGCTGTAGGCGGCTGATCAGTTCGTAGAAGATTCTTCCTCCTTTCCTTCGTTGTTGTAGTTAGTGTTGTTGTTGTTGTGGCTGCTGTTGTTGTTGTTGTCGTCGTCCACTCTGATGGCCATGTTCGGTATTCTGTGGCTTTTGTGCGGCTTCTGTTGCCTTTCTCGGCAACAGCTGCTGGAGTGGCGACGCATCAGCAGAAGTATGAGCATGGTCAGCAGAAGTCAGTTTCCCAGCAGTGCCAGTCGTGCTCGTAGCAGCAGAAGAAGTGATGGAAGAAATGGAAATCGTAGTCAAAGTAGCACCACCACCAGCAGCAGCGGTAGCGGCAGCAGCAGCAGCAGTAGCCAAAGTCGAAAACTGCTTGATGGCTTTGGACCGCTGGATATTTGGATATAATGTGGGTGGGTGGGTGGCTGGCTGCCATTGTAGCTCAAGAGATGACAACAGTCTTGCTGCTGCTAAGGGCGATGCTGCTGAAGGCACTGTTGATGTTGCTGCTGATAATGATGTGATGACGATGGTGGTCTTCGGACGCTTCGGTTTGACTCGATTTGGACGTGACTTCGGGGGGTGGGCGTCGTCTATTGCGACGCAAACCGTCGGCTTCAACACCACGCCGTTCTCACACACATAACTTTAGAGAGGTAGGGTTGACGACGATGACGACAAATTATATTATATCATATATATATATATATTATAACGCTTCTTCTTCTGTATCGGCCTTCCTTCGTGTGTTTCTTTTTCTGCTATTTGATCATCTTTATCTCTCTCTCTCTCTCTCTCTTAATCTTCTCAGCATTGTTGTTGTTTTTCTTCCTCTGTCGCTGTTCAGAGGTTCAATGATCGAGGGACAGCTGGCGGGATGAAGCCGTGCAGAAGAGCGGAATCCCTCGGAGTGGACAAACTTTCACCCTGACTGACACTGGTGCGCTTCGCCTGTATATGGTTGTAATGAATGTTCGGTCCCTGAATAGAAAATTTCTATTCGGACTGATATTGGCCGGCCGCGATCACCTCCTTTAAAGACTACAGGACGTGTTTAAGTAAGACTGAAGAACGGCGGCCGTAATCGTTCGTATTGCGACATATAACACATATAATCGCGGTATAACGGCGTCGAAAAGCAGCCGCGTAATAATATCGGCCGGAGTGACAACAAGTCGATTTAGTTCACAATAATATTCTTACCTACATATACTTCACGTCGTCTGTTGCGTCTGTCTATCTCTTTCACTTTTGCTATCAGAGAATATATCACTGGAATAGACGTTTCCCTCGACAGACTCGTACCATCGTGGGATAGAATAACACATTAGCTGGTGTCGAGAATGTCGCTGTCGCAGCCAGAACCGCAGCAGCCGTCAATCGTGATAGCCACTAACGATAATAATAATAATAATAGTTATGCATCGATGATTCTGCACAGCAAAACCAGCTAACTACTAACAAACTAGACGACAGTCTCTACCAACCAGCTGAGTAAAGCCCTGCCTCGCGACGTCGTTACGGCAGACTATTGTTTCGACGGCTCATGGCCGCCAGTGCGAGCCGCACTATTATGGACGGTCTTACTCGCTACTAAGCAGGTTCAATGACCATTAAAGCGCATTTGTTTAGCAATGCAACCACGGTCACGTTTTCCCGCTTGGCAGTCTGTCCATGTCCAAGAAAATGGCTATCGATTGATAAATAGGCGGCGACGACGATGACTGAACACAACAAGGCCTTTCTCCCCCTTCCCCTTCAGCCCTGATCCTGTGGTTACTAGCTATTTCTTAATGTAGAGAAGTTATCCAAAATAAGTAACTTGGAGTATTGGAAGAGATTTTGTGTAGCACTCATGCTCTGGCCAGCCTGTTTATGTTTTTAGCGTTTACTGTGAGTTCGGATTTTAGGGTGTAGTGTGATGTCGGATTTCGACGTGACATCAAAAGCTGCGTCGTTTACATACGGCTATATTCTTCCTAGTAGGTCTACAGGTGAAACGGCTAGTCAGACGTGTAGCGAAATTTTTGGCCCAAGTGCAAGTTGTGGCACGGCTCAGGTTGTGAAGATATCTGGTTGGCGATTACGCTCTTAGTTGTGACAGTAAACTAGTAGTAGGGGGTTAAATAAAACGATTGCGTTAAATAAATCATACCCTTTGTGTTATCCGCAGTGTCGTGTGTTGCCTTTATCCGATCTGTCACTCGTGAGGCCTGTCACCAGGGTCCTATCAGGAGGACATGTCTCATTTCATATGTGCATCTGATTCTCGACATCCACTAACCGCATCCGACTAAAATAATAATCATAATAATAATAACAGTAATGATGATAATGCCAAAAGGGCAGGATGACAACGAAAAATAATAATAACAACGTTCACGGTGACAAACATGCGCCTCGCTTCGTCGTATATCTCTGACGGTACAGCGGTTACACTATCTAAACGCAACTAAGCTATCATTAACAAACGTACTTTACCAACGTATGATGTTTTTTTTTCGATACGGTCAGTGAGTTGTTCGGATCGAAAACAAACTATTTTATGTTTCGAAAATAAACCCTTTTTGGCGGATCGCCGCTACATTGCCTCCACTAAAGTCTGGACGACCAGATCGAACGGGTTTCCAAAGCTCGCATTCGATGCAACAAGGGCAAAACGTTCATTGAAAACGCATTTCATCAAGAACATTTCGCTGAACTTCGACGACATTACGTTAACGATGTTTCGAACGATTTCGAATGGAAGGTACAATAAATCGCCTCCGGTCATGTGGAACACATATCCGTCTCGGGTAGATGGATAGTCAAACATGACCATCTAGCTGAGCCTGGGTATCTTCCAAGATACTCGTGTACACGAATAAACGTATTCAGTAAATGTATTAAGGTTGAACCAAAACGATTTACCAAATACAGAGAACAACTACAAACCAAATTATGCTTCTTTCTTGTTCCGATGGATCCGAGTGCTCCTGAGAACCCCAGCCTCGATTCTGCTTACCGAATACAATATATAGGCAATATATAGGTTTGACACATAAGTTTCGGCGTTCATCATTGTTGACGGAGAGAGCTTTTGGGCGTCACTTGTCTCACTTTGCACCCTCAGTCACACTTTATGCCCTCTCTACGAACTTTGGTAGAGCAACTGGTCTGCATAAACACAGAATCTGCGTCGCTGTTCGTCTCTCTCTCGTGCAGGAGTGAATCGAGGAGCGGACGTTTTTTACTCTAACCGTAGAGATAGGCACCTTTCCGTGATCCCGCTGGTCGACCGCGAGCATTGCTCATTGGCGCGTGAACCTCGAGTACTACAAGGAATCATCGCCCGGCACCGCGTACGCTCATCATTATTGTGTCTCTGCTTTGTGACCGGCATACCATTGTAAGCTCAACCCCTGGCGTGGATAAAGCCCTGGCCTAGTGGACAGTTTGACAGGTTGTCATGACGGATTCTTCGATCCTTATTTAGTGCTCAGACGTGTGGAAACGTATGTTATTATATATATATATATATATATATATATATATATATATATATATATATATATATATATATATATATATATATACACGTATGTATGTTTATATATATATATATATATGGCAGGAGGATCAATAGATTCAATACTTCAGTTTACCGCCAACCGGACTGCCTGAACTTAAAACACGCTGTATTATTATTCCACTCAACTAACAATATGACGATGTGAACTGAATTCCTAGATCCAAAAACCGATGGAATTAAGTCGTCCAACGTGAGCTTTTACAACATACACACATAGCGCAGGTACGGTGGGTGGAAGTTAGATCACCGATATTTATAGCGTGTATCTGTGTACATATGTGCGCCGGATACGATATTTGGCTATTGGTGAGGATGCACTCTGCCCTCAATGGCCGATATTGGAACGCACCCAACTAACGCAGCAATGGGGCAACCCCCATCAACTGAAAAGGGTCTCTCCGTCGAAATTCTTGGAGCTTAGGTCCTCCCATCTTTTTTTTTAAGATTTTCCGTAAGGCAATTGCCCGTGTACGTTTTTTTTCATGTCATGGCTAATTTTTAATCCACTCCGGCATTTACCTTGTCTAGATTGGAAACCATGCAAACCAATTTAAGAGTAGCCGGTCTGGGTCTCGAACCCAGTCCTCCCGAATGCAAGGCAAAGGCTTTGCCATTAAGCCATCTTGCTCGGTTGACAAAGCAGAGTCCATAAGACTAGGGCGGGTATCGCTTTAGCGAATATCAGCCGTATTCACCGTTACGTAATTATTGGCTGGATCTACGGAGGACCTTTATGACGTCAACTTGAGGTGATAGTTTTCACCAAAGTAGTACGGCGTTAGAAATCAACATAAAGGTCTGCAGAAACTATAATCAACTAGACAAATATGTAAAACCATATGTGCTTTCTCATCAGTTTCACGGAAGTACTGTGACGAGCAAAATTACACTTGAAAGTGTGCATCAACTATAATTAACTAGACAAACATGTTAAACCATATGTGCCCTCTCATTAGGTTCGTAGTTGCTCACTCGAAACATCGCGTGTTAACTTATACGACTTAGTCAAGCCACTGCCCAGTTGGTATTAGGTTAAGTATCAGTAAGCCAAAGCAAGGTCATAACTTTATGCAATGACATCATGCAAACGCAATGCATGCTAACGTCAACGCAGTAGTAGATTAGATAACTGCGCTAGGTAACTCACGTTGTAAAGTGGTTCGATCAAAGTCAGGTGCTGTTGTTTTCCTTGTCTTGCTGTTGTTGTTGTCGTCGTTGTCGCTGCTGCTGTTGTTGTTGTTGTCAACGACGTAGCTAGTTAATGATCAGAGATATCGCCTTTGCCTTACTTCGCGCGCTAGTGGAAATTATGTTTATCCGGGGCGCGAGCTAAACTTTGTGAGAACACCAACCACTGGTCAACGTCGTCGTCTTCTGACTGACAGCAGTTCGGGGGTTTTCTTTTCAGTCGATAGATGATGCTCAGGGCAACGGATAGAAGATGGGAACACTAAACGCCGCGTGTTGAGCACTCGAACCGATCTGGCTGAACCAAGTACGGATGGATCGACGGACGGACTGCCGCCTTCTTTACTGTCGGACGAACAACGTTGATCTGTCGTGTATGGTCCATGGCCGTCGCCCCGATGACTGGTTGCTCCCCTCCCTCTATCCCTCCCTTACCCCCGTCTCTCTCTCTCTCCCCCCTTTCTCTCTCTCTCTATCTCTTTTGCGCACGCTCTCCCACAAACACATGCAAACAGTCTCTTTCTCTCTCTCTCTCGTACGGGCTCGCCTCACGCGCTTTTCCTGTTTTGGCAATAATTTTGCTAGTTTATTGCCATCGTTATGCTCTTGGTTGAGAGAGGGTCATCTCCCTCAGTAGCGACGGCGCGGCGGCCAGGGTGCGTCAACAACGTCCTATAGTATCATCATCCATCGGTCGTCTATTGCAGCAGCAGCAGCAGCAGCGGCAGCTACAGCAGAGCAGACTCACTCACTGCACACACATGCATGATACCGGCCGCCGGCAGCCAGCCAGCCGTGTATGGAGTGTGGTTGCTGTCCAATGCCGGCGCGCGCGCGGATATGAGCAGAAAGGCGCTCCTGCCCCGCGCGGAGAACGAGGGGAAAGGATTGACTATGTCGATGTTGACGTTGACGCTGGAATCGTCTCTCGTGGTTATGGTAGTGTCGCTGTTATTGTTGTCTTTGTCGTTGTTGTTGTTGTTGTTATTGTTGAATCGGCAGTGCGTCGACAACAGCACGCAGGTGTAGTGACCGCCATATCAACAGCTGCGGGAAACCTTGGATGAGTCGCGGCTGATGGTGAGCTCGGACGGCGGTCAGACACAGAGAAATAATTACCAAAACAAAAGAGCGAGTATGGAGAGACACAGATGAGACGACTCATGGCAGACAAACATCAACAGACAAATGCATAGCAGATAAACATGTAGCTAGGCGACAGACAGACAAATCCCAAAGATGTCCACCTAGTCAAGGTGAGCGACGTGAACAGAGAAGCATTCGCTATTCGCGATGTCCTTATGGACTTAGCGTCCGTAGCTCCTTAGCGTGAGAGCGTCTTTCCTGCGCTGAAGAATTACCGGTTTGCCGGTGAGATCCAAAAGTCTAAGGGTACGTTTAAAAAAGTAGACAGAGAGATCAGCGAGAAAAAAAAACAAAACTGTCTGTATAAAGAAGGAAAGGGCTGTAGGCCGCCAGGGACCCGACCACCCACGTGATTCGATCACTCGTCTGATGGAAACACACCAGCCCCGCGGCCAGTGATGTCTATGAGTCACAACTTATTTATTGCTCTAGTAGTAACAGTAGTAGTAGTAGTAGTAGTCATATTAGAAATGATATTTTTAACTGTAGCAATCAATATTAGTTGATCCGTTTGTATCGTGGTCGCGATATTCGAGATGTTGGTCGCTTTACATTGCCTTGCAATGAGCAACATTGTGCACATCAAAGGTATCATATTCTCTTTTGTTGGAGATTATTATACATATACCTACCTGAGCCTCGGGGTCCAATATACATGAGCACATCCACAGCACATCGCGGACAAGTGCCGGATAGCAGTTGCGACGAAAAGATGCTCGAAGTATGAGTCCCTGGGTGTCGTAGTGCGATCCTTCACGCTTAAAATTGTACCAATGTTGACCTATAGACTTGGTAGGATCTGGAGACATATCTCACTGGCAAACCTTGCACGATTTATTCAGTGTACATGAGACGGGCTCTCTTTTCGCGCCGTTTAGCACGTAGCCGATTCGTGTATCTACAAGAGGGCTGCGGGCCAGCAGTAGGAAAATTTAGAATCAGGCAGAAGACACCAGTCACTGAGCCTTTTGAAACTTTTTTACGGGAATGGCAAGGTAAAGTTACCACAGAACAGATGGCTCACGCAGATGTGCACCTCACCAGGAACCCACAACGTACATTGTACGGTTACCACCGAACTGCCAGAAGCACCAGCGGTCTTTGCTTTTTCTACCGCAGTGGAGTAAAAAGCAGATGGAAGAAAATATATTGTTGTTTTATAAATTATATATTGGATTGTGTTTGAATAAATTAAATATTGGAACTATATATATAAATAAATTGGAAAAATCTAGTAAATGCAAGTCAGTTACGAAAAAAATTAATCAAACATATATTCGATGCCTTTTCGGGGTACGTAAAGAACTGGTAAATATGACGATCATCTGAACACAACACTGTAATCTCCTATATTCTAAAATGATACTTTAAAATATTTATATTTATGCGTTTGCCATATATGAAGGCAGATCAAGAATATCTAGTGCTATGAAATGTGCCGCCAGGCCGAAACCACCAAGGTCTTCTGATTTGTTGCGCTTAGAAGCACCATGCAGCTACAAACGGGCCAAATTTCGGTGGTGGCGTTTTTGTCTGAGTTTTGTTCAAAGGAGTAAAGATGACAAGGCTCGGCGATTTTTAAGAAGCTAAAACTGAAAAAGCTATAAATCTGCATTAAGTTCTGCGTTAAAAACCAAATCATATATACGTCATCATCATATATACGTGGTACATACGTCGATTTGGCGACGGACGTAAAGATACCGAAAATGACCCCCGTTTGAGAAGGCCTTCAATGTTAATAACAGAAGAAAACGTCGGAACTTTCGTGATATCTTGCCCAACAATCACGAAGTTACTATAAGGGAGATACCTGAGGAATTGGAGATATCTTATAGATCAGTTGTAATAATATTGATCGATATTTTATGCGTCAGAAGACTGGCAGCGAAGTTCATCCCCAAAAATGCTGATTTTCCAGCAAATGAACGCCCGCCGGGAAACGTCCGAATTGAATTTTCAGTGGGTAGCAAAATACCTTGGATTGTTTCAGGGAGTGATCGCACGAGACGAGTCATGGGTCGAGACCAAAGTCCAATTCTCCCAGTGGTGCTTTCAAGAAGAGAGCCGACGGAATTCGAGCAGAGCAGACTCCACACCAAGGTTCTGGTAATCCTGTTTCCACGGATAAAAAATGAAGAGACAACGTTTCGAGACTATAGAAGAGATAAAGAAAAAAACGCAGAAGCAACTCAACTCGATCCCAAATGGCGCGTTTATAAAATATTTCGAAAAGTGAGAAAGAAGGTAGCGCAAGTGCACTGCAGCCGGTGGGAGCTATTTTAGAGGGGAAAAAAAACAATTCAGAAGAATATAATATTCCTTTGAATTGATTCACTCGATGATGAATACGAGTTGGTGGCCATTAAACCGATAACCAAGCATGTGTGGAAGAAGGTTGACAAAACAATCCAAGAAAAAGGAAGGGCGGATATGGAAAGCAAGACATCCTTGCAATCGCACAGGCAACAAAAAAGAAAAGCGGCAAAAAATATGTCATTTACTCGAACTCACAAGCCTCAGGGCTGCTCACTGACTGCCTCAACACCCGATTGCTGGTGGCCAGATACTCGGAAATTCAAAGCGTTCGGCGTAGAGCGTGGGATATAGAAGATGAATCTACCAAACACACCGTGTTAAAGTTTGACGAGCTAAAAGGAGTGGAAACAATGCCCTTGGCCGAGGCATTAGGTTTCGGTGATAAATCAGTAGCAGGCAAGAGAGAAATGAAACCAAACGCAGTCTAGGGAACTAGCCTATATTGTAAAGAGCCATCGGAAACACCCCGTTAAACCAAACGTTTGTGATGATTAGGTAGTAATATAACTATTGTAATAATCCAATTAATATGATCTATTAATTGCATCTGATTCAAAAGATATTCGACTAAAAATAGTGAATAAAAAAAATTATATATATATATATATATATATATATATATATATATATATATATATATATATATATATATATATATATAACCGTTCAAGTACAAAGTGATATTTTTAGAAAATGGCTGAACCACAGTGTACGTATCAAACCCCCCGTAATGGGTTTCACGTGAACCATCTCCATAGAACTCTAGCCAAATTATTTCAATCAAATTACTATAAAACAAGACTCTAACAATACAACAATACAGATTAGAATCTATTAGGCATGGAACTTCTCTGAAGAATTTGAGGACATTCAGCATTTTTGATTTTACGTTTTTTTACGATTTTACGAGTCGAACGTGGAAATGTCTCAGCCATATAACACAAAAGTGGTATAATACATTGGCTATCTCTCGCACTCTACCTACAACTAGCTACCGAAAAGCCAGCTTCTTCTATTTGACACATTGTCAACCTAAAATAAATTTAATTTAGTTAATCACATTTTCCTGTAGTTCTAAAATGAAATATAAAAAATAACCTTTTTCCTCGTATATTTGGTTTGAAATTATATACATACATATTTTTTCATTCAAAGCGTTATCCATAATCTGATCGGTTATAATATAAATATAAATATAAATATAATATAAATATAAATATAAATATAAATATAAATATAAATATAAATATAATATAAATATAATATAAATATAAATATAAATATAAATATAAATATAAATATAAATATAAATATAAATATAAATATAAATATAAATATAATATATATATATATATATATATATGTATGCGAAATGTCCGCCTACGTTCTAGATTGGTTATCGACAAGATAGGCGTGCAATGCAGCGTTGTTGTTTTGGTTGGGGCTGCTACTGTGGCCGGTGCTCTTGTTGTTGTTGTCGTCGTTGTTGTCGTCGTAGTTATTGTGGCGGCGGCAGCGGCGGCGGCCTCTACTGGTGCCGCAGATCAGCAGAAAACGTTGGGGCTCTCCCGGGCTATTGGGCCCGTAGTGGTGGAAAGTCGTAGGCGTTACTAAGGAGGGAGGGGGGGGGGCAGAGGGGCAGAGGGGGAGAATACAGGCCGGCCGGGCTAGATATACACATGACAATCGTAGCAATAACGGGTGAATGATGGCGCTCGTTACAAAAGGAAATCGGACCATATTCGTGTCGTGCTGGCTCCTACTAGCTGGCTACAACTACTACTACTACTACGAAGTTCATCCAAACTTCGTCTGTCTACGTCTACGAGAGCAACGTCAATGAAATACGTATCGACGCGATTACAGATGGACAAAAGCCGCCCGCCGAACAGCCGCGGCGATAGTAAAAGCTGCCGTCGGTGTCGGCCGTCGCCGACGATGACGGAAACCACGCCAACAGTGACCAGCCAACTAACAATGCCATCAAACAACAACAGCAACAACAAAAACCGTGTCAGCTAGATAAATCTAACGGTACCGAACCATACAAACAGCAGCAGCAGCAGCAGCAACAATAACAACAACAACAACAGCGACGACGACGACGACAGCAAACATAACCAGAGCAACATGAGCAACAACAAAAACAACATCGACGCCAGCAAGCGCAACAATAACACGAACAATCACATTAATACCAACAACGGCAGCAAGAACAACAACCTCAACAACAACAAAACCAACAACAACAATACGAACAACAACAACGAAAAAGAAGAAGACAGACAGTGTTGAGCAAGATCGTGTTGAAGACATGGAAAGCCGGCGTGACTCACTCACTCAGCTAGCATATATACGGAGCGGTATATACGTCAAGCACGTATGTATGATATGCATGATATGCATGATACGCACGCCAATCTATTGAGCCCGCCTGCCTGCCTCCTTCGTTCGTCATCGCCCGCCGGTTGTCTGTATATGGACACCTGCACGCGTGAGTGTCCACGTGCTAGCCAGCATATGCATGCACGTTATTCGTATGCATTGCCGTCCTGCTACGGGAAATGGGGACAGTCATCCGCCGGATGAACTGGTGGCTTGTGGCTTTCATTGACCGCCTTACTTAGATGAACGTCAAACGAGACAGCAGTAGCAGCAGTAACAACAACAACAACAGCAGCAGCAGCAACAGTAGCAACAACAGCAACAACAGCAGCAGCAGCAGCAACAACAACAGCAACAGCAGCAGCAGCAACAACAACAGCTGCAGCAGCAGCAACAACAGTCGAAACTCGAAAGTCGGGGTGCACCTAAAAAGGAGACGTTAACAGCAACAATACATGATAAGAGCACTAGTAGAAACAGTGTACAGAACAAACAAGCAACACACGACAGCAGCTGCAACAGCAGACGCAGAAGTGGAGCGTTCGTACAACGGTAGTCTACGAAATAGTAGTCATCGTAGTAGAAGTCGAGTCCTTTGTTGGAGAATTGCCACTCCTACGTCGTCGTTACGTCGTACGACGCTGTTTCGGTCAGCGTCGTCGAGCAAACCCATGATAGATCATTCGCATTGACATGCAGACATATCATGCAACCAGGGGCGGGCCGAGACAATTTGCAGGATTTGTGCAAACCCTTGCGCACATATGGTCGTGTGGTAGAATTCGTTACGCTGCGTAGCGTGCAACCGTTTTCATCATCAGTTGTCGTCGTCGTCGGTTCAACCAACCCGTCTTCCACTATACGTCTGTTTAGTTATTGATTTTTCAGTGTAGAATCTACTTCTGCAGTTTTTGAACATTCCGCATATATAATCATAACGCCACGCTACACCAAGTCATCACTGGAAAACATTTGAATTCAAAACCACTCGGAGCAAAGTTGTACTTAAAACACAATGATCAAAAATGATCAAACCATAACTGTGTAAACATGTACACAATACATAGATAAATAATTGCAATAATACGAGATACTACGGCATTGAGACTGTTCGATCTGAACATTGCTCTAATGGCCGCCTACGGAATAGAAATCATTTGGAACGATCTCACCCCAGCCTGCCTCGAGCGTCTAGCTAATCTGAAGGCAGCGGACCTGAAGCGAGTCCTGAGCCTACATCGCTCAGCCCGCAAGCCCGACCTGTCTATCTCCAGACAAACACGCTCTATTCATCGAGGAGCTAAGACGATGCTTTGAACTGGCGGCATCTCCTAATTACGTCAACGTCCTCAAAATGTGGGAGTGCATGTGTGCTGAAATCGATGTGGAGTTCTTCATAACCGGAGCAACGCAAGCTCGGCATGGAAGAGATAGAACCGATCTAACCGCCATGCGGTGACTAGGTTTGCCGTGCGTGGTTTCCACCACGTGCGCGACCCCCGGGTTCCATGATCCCTCGGTCTCATGTGTGTACCAACGTTATAAACTACCGTACGGTTGATACCATGCTGCCTCCTACACCCTAGTCCCGTCTCTAGCCAGTTTAGATAACCAGGGTCGCGTCATAACTTTATAGTTTTTACATATCTATTGTTTTACATGTGTGATAATAAATCTGAGTTGTACTAAAAACACCGTTTTGATTTGCCTGAACAATCAAAATGCACACCAAAATACATAAGACTACAGCCAACTGCGCAGCTTCTCTAATTAGAAAATAAGTCCGACTTGTATCTTGAGTTATATATATATATAAATATATATATATATATATATATATATATATATATATATATATATATATATATATATATATAAATATATATATAAAACATATATATAAATATCCAACATGAGCTGTTATCGATAATTCGTAAAGAGCGAGATTGACTGCCGATTCTGGCGTAGCAAAATACAGACAATTCTATCGAAAATCTGCGGCCACATACACAAACGTATGTACATTACTGATCGTGCACCACGGCAATTAGCAGACGACGTGACGCGTGCACGCTTTCGTGCATGTTTGAAAAGACAGCATTCTGTGGCAGAAATACTTATAGCTAATGAATCGCATGGAGCGTACTGCATTGACTCTGTATGCTGGCAACCATTGGCTGACGACGGCTAGTCTCACAAGCCGTTTCGATGCAGTGTACTTTCAGAGTTGTTCCGTTGGGCAAACCTAATTCTGCTGTTCGTTCCCGACACAGATCGCGCATCTATTGAGCCAGTTTGTAAAAACGCGTCAGCTTGTCAAACGGTGTGCTGTCGTTACACTCTCGTCTAGACATTGCTGGTTCGTTAAACAATCGCAGTTTGTATGAGCGGTCACCTGTGATTGCGCATGCAAACTGTCGCGTGACTACTGACCGAACGCAGCAAGAAGGGAGAAAGGTTTGTCGTTAGCACCTTACGAAATCATGGACAAATGCTCGATGCGCGGCCTTGCGATCCTCTCCGGTACGCTGGAGCGAGTTCGCAAGCGTCCGCCGACGCCGCAAGCCCAATTGGACACTCTACACGAGCCCATTGAATATCTTTATAAAGCTTACGCTTTTGTTGCCCGAAACATGGCAGAGAAAGGCTATCAGGTAAGAGCAACAAGATTTGCCACTATATATATATATATATATATATATATATATACAGGGTGTTCCTATTTGTGTGTCCAAAACGCTAGGGTATGGTCAAACTCGGTGAGAAAATCATTTTTGCCAATGGGTGGAAGCCGGGAAAACGTTTTGTTTAGGAGTGAGGATGAAATTTATAAAAGCAGTTATTCTGTCTTTTTTCTCCTACATAGTTGTGCAAAATCTACGTTTGCGGGAGAACCAGTCAGCGCACAAAGGAACCGATCATACCGGCGTGTTTGGCGGAATATTCTACACAATAAAGTATACATTACTAGCTTGCGTAGCAAAAAGCGAATAGCCAGATTAAGGAAAGTCATAAAAAGTCAAAATGTTACGTTAACGCTTTTTTGTGCAACATCGTAATTTTTTCCATTACGACCAAAAATGCACGTCCAAAAGACTACTCTCAGGCAATAGCAGATTTAATGCCCACTACATTCGTACCAAAGTGATGGTGCTGCGTTACGTAGTTGCCAAGTGACTAAGCTTTTTCGACAGTCATAGTTGTTATGTTTCACGTTGAAGTTTTCACGTCCAGAACCGTAGCATTTTGCCAAGACGTTTCCGTCCCCTGTTTCCATTAGAAAAAATTATTCTCTTGCTGAGTTCTACCAAACCTCAAAATATGTACCTAACTTTCTCATACACCCTATGCAAGTATGCATGCCTTCGCTTTCGATATGACTGTCGAAAAAGCTTAGTTACTTGGCAACTACGTAACGCAGCACCATCACTTTGGTACGAATGTAGTGGGCATTAAATCTGCTATTGTCTGAGAGTAGTTTTTTGGACGTGCATTTTTGGTCGTAATGGAAAAAATTACGATGTTGCACAAAAAAGCGTTAACGTAACATTTTGACTTTTTATGACTTTCCTTAATCTGGCTATTCGCTTTTTACTACGCAAGCTAGTAATGTATACTTTATTGTGTAGAATATTCCGCCAAACACGCCGGTATGATCGGTTCCTTTGTGCGCTGACTGGTTCTCCCGCAAACGTAGATTTTGCACAACTATGTAGGAGAAAAAAGACAGAATAACTGCTTTTATAAATTTCATCCTCACTCCTAAAACGTTTTCCCTGCTTCCATCCATTGGCAAAACTGATTTTCTAACCGAGTTTGACCATACCCTAGCGTTTTGGACACACAAATAGGAACACCCTGTATATACATATGCTGTTCAATCGTTATCGCGACTTTTGTGTTTTTTCAAAAATTATTCATTTATTCATGAATATCTATTTTGTCCCCTTTAAAGTAATCCCCATGAGATATTATACACTTGTGCCAACGGTTTTTCCAATCTTCGAAGCACTTCAAAAAACCATTTTTTTAAATCTTGTTCAGCTCCTCCTTCGATGCCGTCTTTATCTCGTCAAGCGTAGCGTAACGTCGTCCTTTGATATGATATGATATGATATGACGTTTATTCATTCTTAATTGTAGTTTCTCATTTGTGTTACAACTTCATATAGCCACAGGCTAGTGCGAAGCATATGTACAAGTTACAGTAAGATTTTATACATTATCACCGTAGTATCTCGTGTTATTGCAATTATTTATCTATAGATTGTGTACATAATTACATAAATATGGTTTATTCAGACGCAAGTAAGGTAAGATAGTGCGTTCTAGCAGTGTTTTTGAATTGACTAAGCGATATTAGTGTCCTAATGCCACTAGGTAACTTGTTCCACAAGGTAACACCTGAATTACATAGTGCAAACCTTGATTGCGTACTTGTGGCCGGGGAGACAATAAGCAAGTGAGATGCCGAGCCTCGGGTGTTTTGGGTCCTTGCAGATTCGATAAGGCCAACCAGGTTGGGATGATGGCCAAGAAGAATACGCTTTATTTCGACAACTATGGTAAATTTAATTAGATGTGGTAACGGGAGCACCGAGAGTTCCTTATATTGTTCTATCGTTATTGAGACGCGACGTGGGAGGCCTAAGACAAGACGAAGTGCTCTTTTCTGAAGCAAATGAAGCGGAGTTATATTAGATGCATAAGAAAGACCGTACACCTCTAGACCGTATGTTAGGTGGCTCTGTACATACGCGTGGTACATTGCCGTAAGGCATTGGCGGGGAAGGATTTTGCGTGTGCGGTATATGGCGGCTACGCCACTGACAATTTTTTTTCTGACATGTTTCGCATGCGCCTGGAACGTCAGATGTTCGTCAAGAACAATGCCCAGGAACTTCGCTTCAACTAGTATATTAAGCTTGCGGTCGCATGCAAAAGCTTCAGGATTGATTGTCGATTGGCCTCTTGGAGTTTTAAACTGAACAATTCCTGTTTTTGACCAATTAATATAGAGGCCGTTATTTTTGAACCATAGAGATAGCCTTTCAATATCCTCACGAATCATTGTTTCAACTTGTTGGGGAGAGTCGCCCACGAATAGAGCCGTTGTGTCGTCAGCAAACAAGGTTAGTTTTGCGTGGTTAGGAATACTAAAAATATCGTTAACAAAAATATTAAATAATAGCGGACCACTGATACTCCCTTGAGCCACTCCAATCGATATATTTTCTATATGAGAAGAAGATTGTCCAATTTGGACAACTTGGCGTCTTTCACAGATGAATGAGCGCACCCACTTTATAAAATTTTCACTAGCCCTATAAGTAGAGAGTTTTTTTAAAAGAATGGTTAAGTCAACTGTATCGAACGCCTTTCTAAGGTCAATAAATACCGCTGCTACAGTCTTCTCTGATTTTAAGTGTTTCCGTATGTCCTCGACAAAATCCATGACAGGCACAATCGTCGACATCTTAGGTCGAAAACCAAACTGCCTACAATGTAGGACGTTGTGTCCTTCGATAAAATCTGTAAACTGTTTAAAAATGCATTTTTCAAAGACCTTCGATATTGGCGCGGGAATGCTGATAGGTCTATAGTTGTCTCGGGACAGGCGATCCCCGCCTTTGAACAATGGAACCACACGGTATAGCTTTAGGACATTGGGGTATACTCCTGTTCTGATGGAAAGATTGATAATATACTCAAGAGGCGATGCGAGTGCGTCCGCAGCCCTACGAAGAACCAGTGATGGAATCTGTTCGGGGGCGGTGGAGCATATTTTAACATTTTGTAAAAGGTGGTGAATTCTGTGAACGTTGACTGGCTGCAGAGAGAATTGTTCGGCAGGCGTCGAGAAGTTATCCGGAATGGCATAGCTCGATGAGCACTCGTTGTAACGGGTCACACATGTTGCGTAGTAGTGGTTGAATATGTTAGCTAGCGAAGTTTCATCGGTGACGAGTTCCCCGTTTACAAGAAGTTTGGTACATTTTTTATCCTGAACACCTCCAAGTACAGGTTGGATTGCCTCCCAAGGACCCCTCCGGTTATTAATTCTGTCTGTAACTATGTTGCAGTTCGCTTCCATTCTACATTTCATGGGCCCCTTCAGTTTAGGGAACAAGAAAAAGTCACAGGGGGCCAGATCTGGGGAATACGGTGGCTGCGGCATCTTTAGTGTGTTTTTTTGGCCAAAAACTCGCGCACAAGCAACGATGTGTGAGCAGGGGCGTTATCGTGGTGCAAAAGCCAATTTTTGTTCTTTCACAAATCCGGGCGTTTCTGGCGGATTGCTTCGCGCAAATTGCGCATAACTTGCAGGTAATATTCCTTATTGACCGTTCTACCCTGTGGCAAGAACTCATGATGCACCACGCCCCTGCAATCGAAGAAAACTGTCAGCAAAACTTTCACATTCGACCGAACTTGGCGCGCTTTTTTCGGTCTTGGTTCGTGCGGCAGCTTCCATTGAGATGATTGAGCTTTGGTTTCCACGTCATAACCATAAACCCACAATTCGTCACCAGTTATGACCCTCTGGAGCAAATTTGGGTCGTCGCGGACAGAGTCCAACATCTCATTAGCAATGTTCATGCGATGCTGTTTTTGGTCGCAATTGAGCAATTTTGGTACGAATTTCGCGGCGACCCGTCTCATGCCCAAATCATTGATAAAAATCGAATGGCACGAGCCAATCGATATGTTTAGGTCCTCAGCAACTTCTCTAACGGTGATTCGACGATTGGCCAATACCATTTTCTCCACTTCATTAATTTTTTCGTCTGTTGTTGAAGTGCTCGGGCGTCCGGCACGCTTTTCGTCGTTCACATCTTCTCGGCCTTCTGAGAACATTTTGTACCACCGATAAACGTTGCTTCGGTCCAAGGTAGCTTCTCCGTATGCCACAGTCAACATTCGGAATGCATCCGCGCACTTAATTTCGTTTTTCACACAAAATTTGATACAGGTTCTTTGATCCATTTTTTTGAATAGGTAAAAATCGAAGACGATCCAAAACACGTGCAAGCAAAGCAGCTGTCAACAATTAAGTGAACATTCAAAATGGCCGAGCTTGTCGGCATAAGTGAGAGACATGAGTACCAACATAACGCCACAAAAAAAATCGAAATTCGAATATACGTAACCCGCGAAAATTCAAAGGTCGCGATAACGATTGAACACACCACGTATATCGTTCATTAAACAAATATAAAAGGCAACACAATCACCTAAGTTTCCATTTTTTGTGCGACGTCGCCTCCTTGAATTTTTTGCACACTTAGTCCAGCGGTGTTTCAATATTTTGTCCTTTCGGCAAAGAAAAAAGTCTCATTGCCTTCAAAGTACGCATCCACAGTGGTAATGACCTCTTTGTCGGGCGAAAATGTCTTTCCCCAGAGCCAGCTTTTCAGGTTAGAGAGTAGGATAAGCCACAAGAGACCAAATTCGAAGAGTGGCGTTAGTGGGGTAGCAATTCCAACGATATTCGTGCAATTTTGTTGCTGAGACCGCGGAGATGTGAATCGGACCGTCGTTATGGTGAAATATTACTTTTCAGGTCCAGGTGTCCGTCCAGGGTCACGAACCAAAGCAAAAAGTATTGCGGATTGCGTTAAAGCACTGACCAATACTGCTGTGAAATGTTCGTTTCTTTTTCACTTATGATTGTTGCACTAAGCTGTTGGTGAGATGCCTATGATCTCACCTATTTTACGCAAATTTATGCAGCGACCTTTTCTAATGATACGATGAATGCTTAATAAATAAGAATAAGCCTGGCCCATTTCGGCTTTGATTTTTGCAGCCCTCCACTTCTTGAGAAAAGTGCTTATTTACGAAGTATTCGTCTTCTACTATGTCTAAGACAAGTGCTAACGTAGGCAATTCAAATATCTGCTCCACGTAGTCTAAACATTGAAGCTTGATATACGGTATATACTATTGTATATATCTATCCACTGAGCCTCGGCCAAGCGTTGGACTGTATTATTAGATATCGACGCTAGGTAAGTAGTTGCTTTTATATGTGTGCGTATTTACTTTATGCGTATAAGTATGATGAAACGTATTAAAAGGCCGAAAAACTTAAACGGCCTGGCAGCGCTTATTACGTGGAAGCAATTCAGCTGTACCAATCGGTATAGACAGCATCTTGATTTGCGGCGTTTCAGATGCCGCCACAAACTGAGGTTGACGTGACCTACGAACAATGGGTAGAATTCGAAGAAAACTCGCAAGCTATGTGCAAAGCCCAAGTGGAATCGATGGGCGGCACAAAAACATTAATAGAGCAGACACTACAAGCAGTAAAAGACGAAACCAAGCGTAGAGAGCGTTCGAAAGTTTCGAAAAAGGTCCAAAAAGAAGACACAAGCGAAGACGAAGCTGAATGGTCGGACGTCTCTGTAAACTCAACGAATTCCAGGGCTTCGAGGTCAAACAGCCTCATCGCTGCCAAATCGGTAAGCACACATTCTAGTAAAGTAGTAACTTCAATTGACGAATTCATTCAAATAGTGACTTGGTATCTCACACGTTTATGTGTACATGCATCAATTAATAAACACTCTTAGATATTAAAGCGGAAGTGTGTATGCCTTGAAAAATATGTTTGCTCGAAGAGGGACAATTAGTTAAGGTACAGTGTATTACTATATCGAACCTGCTTTGCTGAAGAACCCAATGCACTCCTTGTCAAAACTTGCGACCCCGCTCGATGACGTGGGAGTTCCCAACAGGGCGAAAATCATCATGAAACAGTCACATTACATCATACCGTTTTTAAATATTGCTAAACCTGTATTATAGCCAAAGGTTGTTCATCAACAATACGTATTTTGGTTTAATATAAACGACAAAAATGTCTATGTCAACATCTCTTTTTTTACTTTTTTATAGCAGTATATTTACTTTCCGTGCATCCATCCTATAGCCTTCAAGCTTTTGCATGTACTCTTGCGTAAAAGCCAACTTGAAATATGACAACAAGGTAGTTGTCATTTACACAGCTGTAATAGGCGCGTGCTAGACGCGGCGGTAGTAGCTGTTACTGTTAGTAAAAGAAACTTGTAGCAGATGTAATGTCATTTTACATAAGTTTATGTGTGTGCGTGTGTGTAAGAGTCCTGTACTTGCTCATTTGCCTATGTCGAGTGAACATTTTGACGCACATGTGCACTAGTAGAGCAGCGGTTCATGCGCGTGACTGTCTATTAACAAGCAGGTAGCCCTTGGTCCACAGCCGTCGTTAACGTGATCACATGAATGATGACAACGGAACATTGCAATATAGCTCTTACTATTCTGTACTGCCAACTCCCACAACGCCATTGCTTCATGTTTGCAGAGGCTCAAACGCAACATGTGCGAGAGCTCAGAGAAGCGAAGTTTGCGCCTCGCGGCTCAGCAGGCAGAGTCGTCGGCTGCCAGTCCTAATAGTAAGCGGCAGAAAACGACGAAGGTCGCGACGGCACCGCAAAGAGTGACCGACTTGAATTCGGCGTCCGATCCGGCACGACGCACCGGCGAAGACGGCGGCGGCGACGACGACGACAACGACGTGTTTGGCCGAATCAGCCGACCGCGGACAGTGAAACGAGCTCCGTCTCAAAACAACTCCCAGAGATCGGCGTCGCGGGCACCCAAATCCGTTTCCAGCAATGGAAAACCCTTGCCGAACGGCTCATCGTCGACCGGCCTGCAACAGCGAGGCACCAGCATCGACAGAAAGGCGCCTACCCTTCATGGCAACAGTGCAGCAGTGTCTCGTCCACCGAGCGCTGACAGAGCCGAGTTTGCCAGGTTTGTAGGACTCGCCCGGGCAGTGGGGCGTCGCTAATGTAGAAACGTTAGCTGTAACAGCGTGCCCCCTGCGTACGTTCTCGTAATACGTCGTATACACAGGAACACTACTTACAACTTGCACATACATACCGAGCAAGATGGCTTAGTGGCAAAGCCTTTGCCTTGCATTCGGGAGGACTGGGTTCGAGACCCAGACCGGCCACTCTTATATTGGTTTGCATGGTTTCCAATTTAGACAAGGTAAATACCGGAGAGGATTAAAAATTAGCCCTGACATGAAAAAAACGTACACGGGCATTAGCCTTACGGAAAATCTTTAAAAAGACACACACATACAACTAAACATTGTTGTTGCAACTTTGGGCAAAACCATTGTGCTCGGCGAACATTTTCACACTTAATTTTAGTTAAACTTAGCCCAGTGGCAACGAGCACAACAGCACACACGCAAGAGAAAACAGAAATTACGTTACGCCGTCGTATACCAATAGAGACGAAGGAACTTAGCGGCCGTTTTGTTCTGTGTCGTGGTCTTCAACTTCTATCCTAGCCTCGCCAAGTCGTGCAGTCAAAGGATCGGCAGAGCCTAAAGTTTTAAAGGCCACTGGACTAAGGTGGCATAATTCGATCAGATCCGCATATTTTCTCATCTTATTCCTTTTGGTCGCTAAGGTGGAATATGTCCTAGCAGCTCTGTAACTGACCATTAGGATCAGCGCGCAAGTCGACGTAAATCTTTGAGATCGGGTCGTCCAGTAATGTGTCCAATAATTTGCTTGTAGCCAGACACTTGCATATCCAGAGAAGGCGACTGCAGCGACTCCAGCGTTTCGTACCTTCTTATATATATATATATATATATATATACATACATACATATACATTTTTCTTAAGTATCTGAGTTTGTACTAATAGTGTATTCACAGAATCGGGCTGGGATATTTAAAAGAACATAAAACAAGTGTTTATAAAATTTCAAAAATATTTTAATTTAAATATAGATATAATACTATTTTATATGAAATTTAACATCGGTACGGTGTTCACCTTTTTGAATGTCTCTGTTATGCGAGACGCAGTTTAGCACATCACGTACTAAACATGCTCTGTAAAAAGGTTTGCACAAGTTCACGTACGAATTGTGTTCTCTTATGGCCAGTTATGTCAACCGTAAATTGCAAGAGGAGCCCGCCAGCATGCTCGTACAGAGTTTCTCAATTTAGGATAGATTTTCAGAATCGCTAGGCATTCTTTCGTTAGAGCATCATCATGCTCTAAGCGCGCCTGAAATGAAAACGCGTAACATATATACTTAGGTATGCATGTCAAACGAATAATAAATTCATAAATAATATTATATATGCAATGTTATATATATATATATATATATATATATATATACAGGGTAATTCGTACCAAATTGTAACTATTTCGAGGTTTGATAGAACTCGGCAAGAGAATAATTTTTCCCTAAGAAGGGAGGACGCGGAAACGTGTTGTTTAGGAGAGAGAGTGAAGTTTATAAAAGTAATTATTCTGTTTTTTCTCCTACATAGTTGTGCGAAATCTACGTTTGCGGGAGAACCAGTCATGAAGGAACCGATTATACCGGCGTGTTCGGAGGAAAATTCTGCACAACGGAAGACACTTCACTAGCTTGCGTAGCGAAAAGCGAATAACCAGATTAATAAAAAGTCGATATGTTACGTTAACGCTTTTTCATGAAAAATCGTAACATTTTTGCATTGCGACCAAAAATGTACTTCCAAAAGACCACTCTCACGCAATACCAATTTAATGCCCACCATTTTCATACAAGGTGATGGTGCTACGTTACGTAGTTGTCAAGTCACTAAGCGTTTTCGACAGTCATAGTTGATATGTTTTACGTGCAAGTTTTCACGTTCAGAATCGTAAAAATTTGCCAAGACGTTTCCGCTCCCTCCTTCCACTAGGAAAAATTATTCTCTTGCTGAGTTATACCAAAGCTCAAAATATGTACCTAACTTTCTCATACGCCCTGTGCAAATATGCATGCTTTCGCTTTCTATATGGCTATCGAAAAAGCTTAGTGGCTTGACAACTAAGTAACGCAGCACCATCATTTTGATACGAAAGTGGTGGGCATTATATTTGCTATTGCGTGAGACTGGTATTTTGGACATACATTTTTGGTTGTAATGGAAAACTTTACGATTTTTCACGAGAAAGCGTTAACATAAGACATAACAACATATGGACTTTTTATGACTTTTCTCAACCTGGGTATTCGCTTTTCGCAACGCAAGCTAGTGAAATGTCCTCCGTTGTGCAAAATGTTCCTCCGAACACGCCGGTATATTCGGTTCCTTCATGCCTTAACTGGTTCTCCCGCAAACGTAGATTTCGCACAACTATGTACGAGAAAAAATGGCAGAATAACGACTTTTATAAATTTCATCCTCACTCCTAAACAAAACGTTTCCGCGTCCTCCCTCCATAGGGAAAAATTATTTTCTTGCCGAGTTCTATCAAACCTCGAAATAAGCACATTTTGATACGAATGACCCTGAATATGCAATGACCACATTGTTTTAGTGTGTCTGTGTTACTTTAGCAAACCAAAAACGTTACTGTGTGTGGTTATGCTTAATAGATTGCAGAATCAACGAGTAAAGGAACGTCTTGAACAGCAACGCACTCAGCAACAGAGCGGACGGTCGAGATCGAAAGAGCCGAGTCTATCTTCCAAGCCCAAGCAGAAGCCACGAGATCAGCCAAAGGGAGAATCGAAGACATCAAAAGGCACTCAAAAGCGGCTCCAAGACGTTGTTACTTCGAAGGCTCCGCAGCACCAGCCCATAGACACGCCGCAGCTCGACAACCAGAGTTTGCTAGAATCTAGCAAGCTGCCGCAAATACCAAATCTTATCAGTTCCACGTTTTTGGTAGGTTCCTGCAATGATATACGCATATGCTACGGTCAGAAGATTAAAGCGAGACGATGGTCGACAATACATTGTCCCCGAAAGTTGCATAAACTTTACATGAAACGTATCCTTCTGCAATTTGTTTAAAAACGTGTTTGGCGTTGGGTTAGCTGCATAAAATGCCACCACATACTAACGCCGTCGGTTTCACCGATGTATATTTTCTTTAAATATTAAATTCTGTCGTGTTGTTACTGAGATATAACATGTAACTATTGGAATCATAAGCTTACCTGAACGTTGAGCTAAGGTCGTTGAACAAAATGGGCAATACAGCATTCGATAAAAGCTTTCCGTTGAAACGGCATGTGTCGTCAAAAATGGGTAAAAAATCGGAATGGACATATGTATCAACCCAATGTGTATATATATATATATATCGCCGTCAGGCAATGTTGTTTGCTTCCGCTGAGCCTTAGTCCGCCTTTGACTTTCGCATCTTTGAATTCTGACACGCGTGTCAGAGTTTGTGAGTTTATTGCAATTGACCTGGACCCGACAGAATACACTAGTAGATAGACGGATGGAGACACATCATGTATGATAGTTCGCGAATTTTGTTCACGATAGTTCATGAGTTACAGTACTAATTTATTGAAATATGAATGAGTAACACCTGCTGCTGTTGCTTCTGCTACTGCATTCTGCACAGGCTGGCGGGGAGGCACAGCCGATGTTTGACGCAAGTATGATTCTCGCCAATCAGCAAGCTGTGGGCGCCCTTCTACTGGACGGCGAAGACATCCGCCAGACGAACGGATTCGAAACGAACACGGTGCTCAGCAATCAAGCACCTTTGAATGCTACCTATGCAAAGCCACCACAAGCACAACCGGTCGAGGCCACAACAAAAACGACGATGCTTAAAACGTTTATTCCAACCAAGTTCGGCGGATCAACTCACAGCGAAGATTTGGCACACGCCGTCGACGACACCCTGTATAATGCGTCGGAAGCGTCGTACTGCAACTACGGCATAGAGGACCTATGTTCGGACTCGGATTACACCGATGACGAATCTGCCCCCAGCAAGCCCGTAAGTCTGTTCTACGTTTTGTCCGTCGCGCTGCACAAGTTCGTTAATTTCAATATATATATATATATATATATATATATATATATATATATATAAATATATATCCACTGATCTGTTTGAAACGAAATAATGTACCGGCTTGCCGAATACCGAACTTATTTTTTTAACAGAAGAAATGACTTCTCCAATTAGCGGTAAAGAATAGGGTCCAGCATGGTACACACGTACAAGAGACACAGGACGTTAAACTATTTATTTAGCGTTGAGCGAGTAACAAGAGATCGCCAATAGGGCCGCCTACCGTCGCTTTCTGATACCAGCCAAGGAACGGTTTTTTGAAGTCAGGTCTGCTACTTGAGTAGGTCTGAGACTAGTTGAGTGTAACATGCTAACATTCTTGAATGTTCTAGCTAATTTATTGATATCTCTTGTAGATGTGGGTGTCGCGGTCTCGCTGCTTTAGGCTTGATAAAGTAAATAAGAATAATAATAAGTCGAAACAGGAAATCAGAAATTAAATAACAATAAATTAATCAGCACAAAACAAATAATCGACAAGGTCAATCAGGTAACTGTAATTTTGTCAGCTATATAAAGACAGTTGGTCCCACTGTCTTTATGTAACTGACCAAATTACAGTTACCTGATTGAATTCGTCAATTCGCCGCACTTCTTGCATACCAAGAGCATGGTGCACCTCTCGGCGAAGTGACCCGGCCTTAGACACTTGTGACATAACTTGGGTTGGTCGGGCTCGGGAACTATTTGATGAAATTGGTATCCAAGAAATACGGATGCTGAAGGTTGGCGAGTAAAGGAAAGAATCGCCTCATGAAGCATAACTCTCGCTCCGTTTCACATGTTAGACAATTTTTTCACGTGATTGACTCCAAGTAGCGACAACTCGCGTAGTATCTAGTAGATATTGAAACTCCGTGTATCCTGGCTCTTAAACCGATAGGGAGGGGCTGTGTGTGGCCACCGGTAGGTTCCCTAGGACTGAAATTGAAAGCATCTGGCATGCGCCTTCACTTTGCGCAAGCCATACGATAATTAATCTCCTGTCATATTCTGCATCCGGGAGCCACGTCGTGTACGTATTTATACGTCAATAAAAGCGAACCTTCAGGGAACTCTGCTAAGGCTTCGTCTTTGGATGGTTCTCTCCGGATAATCCCCTTGAATGTCCCTAGCTCACCAGACGATATACTCTCCCTTAGCTTGGCTAGACTCTTCTGCTCGCGGACGATATATATATATATGTAAAGCGGGCGTTACTAGGGTCAAAGGAAGACATCAGGTTGTGTTACTAACTTAATCAGTTTATTCCAACCGCCGATTTACCGGCCGTCTTACGGCTTCTCTCTGGCACACCGCCGAACTCTCCCGACCTACATGCGGCACGTAGTCGTTCTCCGTCCTCCTCCTACACGGTCTCTCCGCCGACTATATCTTTCACTAAGCACTGCCGCTGGCGCAGTTGGTGTACCTCCGTCAGCGACCACTAGAGGGAGCTGACGGATGCCAATCATGACATGCACATTTTAGCTTTAAGCTGCTCTTGCTCTCCTCAGTAACATTATCAATCATCGTCATCTGTTTCCCACTCATGTAATTATCTCTATACTATTAGTATATCCCTGTACCTGACATATATATATATATATATATATATATATATATATATATATATATATATATACGCTTTATTTGCATGCGTGTGAATTTCTTAGTCACACCCCTCAGTAATCGCCTATCGTTCTCATTCATGTACCACACTTAAGGTTTTCCAATTTATCAGACTTAAGTGATAATTATTTTATATATATATATGTATATATATATATATATATATATATATATATATATATATATATATATATATATATATATATATATATATATATATATATATATATATATATAATTATATCGGTACTTTCAGATACCTAACTGGGCAAACCTTCGGTCGGAGCGCTTCGCAAGACGGATAGCCAAGCAGAAACTTCTAGGAGAGGATATCAACAAGTACGGAATGAAGCAAATTGTTGTGCCGGAATTCGTCGATCTTGGCGCCATATTTGATGGAGACGATGTGACACTGCAGAGAGACACGTCCTCGCTACTTTGGGACACAACGCAGACATTCCTACAGTGACAGCAGCCTTCTTTCGATACCTCCGACAACAACACTGAAACAAAGCAATGAATCTGACAACACACACAGGTGGAAGAAACCCCCAGTGATGCCTAGAGTGAAGAGCATATTTGGAACGTCTCTCGAATACTCGAGATCCGTTCGTTGGTTTCTTGTGAACCATCGTTTCAACCGCATGCTGTGGCACTCTTTGACTCTCTCTTTGTCCCTGGTGCTCCTTGGCTGCACCAGGATGTCCCAAACAATGCGTTATGCTTAATAGCGTTCGACTTGCGCTAAACAAAGCGTATTATTATTGAAAAAAAACATCGGTTTGAGGTCAAGGGAAATCTACTTTCAAGGGGAATCTCTAGAAACGCTTAAGAATGTTGCTGTTTCACTGCTGTTGCTGTTCATGGCTTCGGTAACTACCCTGCCCTGTTGATTTGTCGGGGCCGAATTTCTCGTAGATTTTCCACAATCTGACCGTTAAAAATCTTGTTTGAGCCTCCAGCAGAATATACATATAGTACTCTCTAACATTGGCAAGCACTTTGCTGCAAATTTGTATATTTGGTTTGTCTGACGGATCAATATAGCTCTATATGCTCAGTGTGCTGGCGAAATCCTGGAGTGCGTGCCAGTTTAAAAAATTAGCAAAGGTGGCTGATCTGGCGGATTACGCCGTAGCATAAAAGAGCGCCCAACGTATGTCGCATCATAATCATATGCGGATAGCCTTCCATTAGGCGAGCTGAAGATAGAATAGAAATCCGTATCACCAGCTGTAGCCCGTTCACTTCACGCAGTTGTACTTGATGTTTATAAGTCGCAACACTTGCACTTATATAAGCAGCCAGTAGAACCCACAAAACGGGATGTTACATTTTTTTAACCGTCACTGGGCGATAGGTGCGTCGAAAGTGCATGTAAGTCAGCCAATGAGTCCTCGTGAAATGTAATGTCTAGATATTAGTCGACTGTAGTGGTGCGACTAAGTTTCCAATCCGTGCTGCCAATAAATAGGGATGTTCAGATTATCGCACCTTGCTTTTCTCTCAAATGAAGTAACTATGTAGTCGTGTTAGCAGTATACAGCCACTCCGTGGACATGGTTTGTGGCTTTTTTACGCTATAGATAATACATGTGGCAACGTCAGTAGCTCTCAGACCTGTACAATACATTAATCCATTCTTATATAATATTAAACAATTTTGTAATACTACAGTGGGTATAATCCTGCAATGCCTTTCTAGATTTACGTCCATTTCATCAGCAATGCCAGTCGGTGCTAGTCCTAATTTCTGTCGCGCCTATGTGTCGATTAAAAATGTTGTGATACCTTTTTCGAGCATTCGTTGTGGAGTGCTATTATTGACACAACTGTGCCTTTACAGACAATCATGAATTGAATGTTAACTAGTTCCTGAGTATGTGTTTGTATTTTCCGAGTTCTTGTGGATCAAGCTGATGTTAAATCGAAGTGCCTCACACATGGACGGACCATAGAGGTAAGTTGATGTTTCTGCCTCCCTCTTTTGAAAGGGATAATTTAGAGTGAGTTTTATAGGTATAGTTTATCTAAACGATACATGTTTTAGACCGGTGAAAAGCTAGAAGAAGCAAAAAGAAACAAGACAAAAAGAAAAAAGACATAAATTAAATTATTGAATTTTAAATGTTCCACTAGTCAAGAAATTCAGTACGAGAGTCTTCGGCAGTCAAGGGTCGCCATCATGTATTCAATATGGAACTTTCGGAATCATCCATGTATTTAATGCCCAATATTGCCCGGATAAAAATAAATTTCGGGCCGATCCGAAATTAAATGAAAACTGTTAACAACGACGAGCGGACGTAAATGTCACAGTACCATGTAAGTTGTAGCAGAGACTAGAGGATTACACACTTACTTAATTCCTTAAATATAACATTTTTGTAGACGAGACGTGAACAAGATGCATATCGGGCTGCATATCGATTTGTCTTCCGTTTAAGGCTAAGTAGAACCTGCTGTGCATTGCACTATTAGTGTGCAACAACACACAAAATCGTAATTTTTCAATTAAAGAGTAACACATTTTTTAATTGCACAAACTCATCGGTCATTCGAAAGGATTATATTATATTAAACATTTCGTTAATCACAATTGGAATTATGTGCAAAAAACACATAACTAACCTATAGCCAAATCCGTTACGTTGAATGAGAGAGTGGTCTTTGGCAATACGGGCAAGTTCCTTTTGAGCCTTTCCTATCATCTCCTTGTAGACTCAACCTAATTAATATAAATGGCTCCACCAATTACCATGTTATATTATGTGGCGTTCGTACTACTACCAATGATGGTTCCGAAACACTACAGCAGACACCACCGTCAAAATACAAACGGCATTGGATAGTAAAAAGTGGCGCACAATTTTAAACACATTTAAAAGCAGAAAGTAACAATAACAGGTTTCATTGAATTTGAGGAGATTCCACATCACGCGCTGTTGCCTCAGTGAGCGCGATGCTCACTGAGGCAACAGCAGAGTGGCATTCTGGAAAAGCGAAACAAAATTTCGTTTAAAAGTCTGCTTGCACTGTAGTAATAGCGGTAATGTATACTAACGAAAACTATAACAATATGCACACGTGAGCAATAGATGAACATGACTTTGGCATTGTGTATGGGAGAAACCACTCAGACTGAGTATGGGCCATCTCACCTGTTACCAGGTTCGAACGATCATCAAGCAGAGGCGCTTCCCCCGAAGAAGAAACACCAGGGCAGATTCACGCTCAGGCCCACACCCTCAACGCATCATCGAGGTTTCTGTGTGTACGAATCCGGCAAGCGGATACGTTAGATCGACTACAGAAATGATCCTGTGAAGTACGATCTTAATCTAACAGTGCAACTGTGCCTCCTGCAGTACTCGGGCGCTTTCTGTTGCGGTTAGGTACCGGACGTAGGCATTGCCGAAATTACTTGAACGCCGCTGCAATGTATAGCATATCTGGTAGCCGGTCTTGCAGCTTCCCGTAACGGAGAATCGTTTTATAACGCACATTTACAAATAGCTTGACCCGGTTAATATATTTTTATTAAAAATAATTTATGTGCCACCTAATACAAAAAGGCACCCGTTTGTCACACTAAGTGTTCGAAAAGGGTTATCAAACGCGAGACAACCAGTTGAGACAAGCGGTTACTTAATTATGCATTCGAACTGTCATGTGAACACTGACGGTGGTTGTAGTTGGAAAAGAGCTTTGTCAGCACCGTTGCAAATCACGGACAACTGTGCGACCATTCGGTCCTGTCTGATACGCTGGAATGAACTCGCTAGAGCCTGCGTGAGCCGGAAGTTCAGTTGGACTCAATGTACCAGTCCACCGAGCATATTGTCCATCGAGCTCAAACGGTGGCAGAGAAAGGTATAAGGAAGGAGAAACAAGATCTGCTTAAAAATTGTTATATAGGTTTGCCATAGCATAACATTTAGAATTACCTCTACGGCTAACTAAATTACACCGAAAACTGACTGGTAGTACGTGTACTTTAAATATATATATATATATATATATATATATATATATATATATATATATGAATATATATATATATATATATATATATATATATATATATATATATATATATATATATATGACTAAATACCCATGTACATCATGTATTTCTTTAAGCAGAGACCAATCAGCTGTCCAAAAATGATCTCAGCATGTGCTTGATAGTGCTTTTGCAAGTGACTCGGCTAGGTATTTACTAGGATGTGTACTACGAGATGTGTTTCTGTACGCATAAGTATAAAAAGTATTTAGACAATTACTATTACATAACATTCCTCTAATGCACGTCACACAAAAGCAACCTGATATGTGTATATTCCTTATGAACCCTTAGCAATCGTTTACGGTGCCGCTTGAGATCAGGGTTCCAACGGGGTGGCATATAGTATGATAGTCGGAACATATGTGTTAAAGAGTTTAATAGACAATTCTGGTCGCTTCATTATGAAGCTGTGTAGTAATCAGCTTGCGCGCTTAGAGGCACTCTTAACTTTTCCCGTTATATGTTCAAAACATTTAAGATTTGGGCTAATAATTACTCCAAGGTTACGAACAGAGGACACGCTCTGTAAACTCGTACCCCAATGTGTATTCATGTTTTCGATTTGCGTGATCAATGTACAATACAACTCATTTCTACACTACAGACAGCTGGAGAAATAGACCCTGCGTCCAATGGACGAAAGACATTTAAGGAATGCTATAATGCATTTGCATTGTTCGTGTCAGTTTATAGTAGCATACAACCTAATATCATCGGCATATATTTGAATCGATACTCATGATGGTTCGATTTAAGAGATTGAGTCTATGTAGAGAATATGCATCACCCGACCAAGTAAAGTTCCCTGGGCACATCCATATATCGCACTTGTACGAAATTCCACACCGGAAGATCGCAATTCAGTTAATGAGCCAAGATCCAAAGCCTACAGTAGGCAGGGACGTCAATGAGCTTTTAATGCGTTACACATTCGAAGACCGACTTGAAATTAAAATATACGACGTTCATGCAGCGAGACTCATTAAAGAACGTCGCCCAATCATATTATATATGGAGAAATTGTAGAACCGTAGACTGTCCCTGATGTAAGCAAATTGCTCTCGAGTTATGAGCAACTGAGAGTTAGCATTCTCGTAGATTGGTTGCCAAATGACTGATTCCAACAGTTTGCAGAATAAACTAAATGGCACGTTTTCGTGCTTCCGACGTTTTCCAAAAAAAATGATTCAGGAAAACGCATATCTCGTAATCACAGTTTTTGTCAAAAATATATGGAGAGACCTTTAGCAGTAGTGCTTCTTTTAGCTTTTACCTGTAAAAAGTCTTATGGTTAATTCACCGGGGAGACATCAACATCTCGAACGAAGCTGACAACTCCTTGCGAAGCAAGCATACGCATTATTTTCTTGATTTGTCGCGTAAAACACAGACCAATGGTTGTTAGTTCGACATCGAGATAGGCGAAATGTTTTACATACTCGACGGGGTACCCGAAAGTGAAGCCCATCGCTAGCCAGCCTCTCGCCGCCTCTGAATTTATTAGCATTCCTTCAATTCGCATTAATAACCTGACCATTAGCATTCACATAACTTTGCGGAGTTGCAAGCTCCTGCTGAGTGTAGAAACGGCTTCTGGAGAAGAGGACAAAGTCGTTGGCATCGAGCAGTATCTTGACAAATTTGTGTCATTTAGAATTACGGCAAGTTCGAAACCATACGAGGCACCTCTGTGGTATTAACCAAAGATTCGTGCGCGGACATCCCGTCGTCAAACACGCGTGTCAATTTTACCAGCCATGACAACCAGGAACCTTTCCACTAGATAGCAATTTAATCAAGTCACGGTCGAGGTCTTACAACCCAGGTGAGCCAACACCTAAAAGAAAATTTTTGATTTTGGTAGTTAAAAGCCGTCGCAACATAAAGATAAATCCCAACGAGATTTATTAGAGCTCATTAGATACATACAGTTGTGTCAAGGCTGCAACAGTAAGCCTAGATGAAAGCCAAACTCATGAAGAGATAAACCCCCCGACTTCCCCAAAGTCAATGTCCAGTCGACTTTGTATAATATTTGCAAACATACCTCTCTGAGATCAAAGAGCCCTGTCATTTTTTTTGTTTGTATAATGCAACAGCAACGTAAGACTTTAGGCGTCCGGAGAACCAACTGGCCTTTTTAATGAGATGTTAATAGCCTTTGTCATGGGACCAACAATCAAAGGTGCTCAACCCGTGTATAACACACGATATTGATAGACAAACATCTTAGCTGCATAAGTAGCAGTTACATAACGCTTCTGAGAAGACAGGTACAGAGATTATATAGAATGCTTAACTTAGCCGGAATTGAGGCTCGCGTTTCAAATGTCGAATCGGCAGCAGTTTCATCATAGACAAAGAGCTAGATAATCTCAGTTTATACTTCTTGCATCATGACACCTGAAGGCCAACTGAGCAGCAATTTCACAATGGGTTACCCTATATAAGTACTAAGCAATCAGATAACCTTTAACTTCTCTACCTTAGGAGATATGTAGTTTGTGTCGTTCATGAATTAATAGCAGCAAAAGCACAGATGCAAACTAATGAATAGCTTATATAGCTTTGAGGTGCAGATAAAGATGGTGTCAGCAGATTCACCGGCTCTTGAAGACATTGCGCGAGCCTTTTTTTCCAAAATGGCAACTGTCGCTACTTCAGGAGCAGGCTTGGATGGAATCTTGGGGATAACTGTTTTGCCAGGAGGATACAGACAAATTTCAGAGCCTTTAAATTATTTAACAATCAATGATCTTTGAACAGCACCACATCAGCGCGTAGATGGAGAGAAAACACAAAACACGAATCGTCGTTACGAGTGTCCTTCCAGCTGTTTTATAACTTGACTTTTTCTTTTTTTTACCAAGGCTGCCAACAAGAGGCTACCTGAGCCCAAATTTATTTTTTGAAAAATTATTCAGGTGATTGCTATCGTTTTTATTCTTCAGTATTTAGTAGAAAAGGCACTGACGTAAGCCAGTTCCCGGCAATACAGCAACTGGTAACACTCTGAATTTACTATAATTAGGCCGTGGCAACACATTCTTCGTGCACATCTCTCGACCAACATTTAAAATTTTTGGGTGGCTTTAAAACTAAATTTTTGTTATGCATCTAACTTCACGAAATGTGTTTGCTGTCAAGAAGGATAAGCTATATTAATCCGTTTGCATGTCAGGTGTAAGACACCTGACACACAATAAGAATGATTTCTTATTTAAGGAGGATGTGACGAGTATTTCTTATTATTTTAGGGTGTCACAACATGTGGGTCGGCCTCTGACTCTCCTGGGCGTACGGTGGCTTAATGAGCGGCTGCAACCGAGTCTGCAAACCTTAGTGCATAAATAGCGGAACACCTTGACCGGTAGCCTGGCGTCGTAGAAAATGTGCAGATGGTAGTGGATTTCTGCAGTATTCACTATCCAAAGTACAAAACATTATCTATGAACATCTGGTTTGCCCCAACATTAAGGCATTGGATGTTAACGTGCTACAACTTTTATACCTACCTCGCGACGGCCACTGCTACGAACTTAGATAAGGCCTTGCCAGTTAGTAGGTTTCTATATGACGTTTTTGCTTTAGTGCTGTCTATGGACTATCTCGTTTCTTCGTTAACATGATATGTCTTTTAACAGTAGACAACCTTAAAGGTTACCGATGACGATATCCGAAGCGTTGTATAACGTTTTCTTAACGTTGACGTTAGATGATAAACTCTATGAGCAACTAATTCTTCCTTTAAAATGGTGGAAACCAAAAATCTGGCCTTATACGGGTCTGCGGCGGCGGCGTCTAGGAAAATATTTTAAGATCTCGCGTTTGTCCCCACTATGACCCGTCAGTGCCTTGACATAGCACAGAAAGTTTTCTTGGCAAAGTGGAATTCAATGCCTGGCAAGTCAAGTTAAGGCAAAATAAATTGTTGAAGAATCTGGGGTAGTAATTAAGGGCACATGCGTTTTTTTCCGGAAGTCGGGTAAGCGAATGACGTGAACAACCAATGAACAGCCACTGGTTTGCTCCTGCGTCAGTGGTCACTGTGAGCGCAACGACACAATTGGTTACTGCGGCATTGAGACTTCAGTTCCGTGAGCCTCGACTTAGAACATGCTTCTGTAAATAACTGTAACGAATAGTAAAACCACACTATAATTACGTAGCAGAAGTAAGTAGTAGCAACATCAGGGCATACATGTCCTGACGTGCAGCAATGCAAAACCGCCGCCATCAGTTCTATCCTTGCAAAAAACGCTGTAGCGTCTCTACAGCTACGCTGTTAATATACTGTCAAATTTGGTTTAATCGCCTCACAGGTTAAAATATACTAAAAACTGCCCAGCCACCGCTTTAAAACACATGTCGACTAATGTGTATCTGCGCTTTGACTTCGATACCTGTCTTTACTTAGGTACAGTTAATAGATAGATCATTACCCATTACCAAGATGCGCTAGGCACACCGTAAAGAAGATCTGTAACGATCGCACTCGTAACTGCCTATGTAGCAAACAACTTGAACATGTCTGATAACGAACACATGCGAGAGTTAAGCACTTTTAGTTGCCGGCCTTTAGTCGGTCACCAGCAACCATGAAGGTGTACGAACCTAGCCCCTGCCTACCGTGTATGTCGAGCCCGATGGCGTGGTGGATTAAGTCTGCGCCTCGCAACCGGAGGAGACACTAGATAGGTGCGCGGGTTTGAGCCCCACCGTTGCACATTTGTATTTATGGGGGTCCGTCTATAAAGCAATGTGAAAAATAGTTCCATGGACTCCGTTAAATCTTGGCTGAGGGTCAGCCCGAAAACTTTGCCTACCGTGCATGCTCTGCCTTCAAGAGCAATCCGCTATGTTACGAGCCAATCGCCCGTTTTACCGAAGCGCTAGATGTGTTCGGCTCAGCACGACAAACTAGATGTTGAAGTAGTATTAAAGAATGGTTCCAGCTCATCGCCTCTTCCTGAGGCCATTTAGGTGAGAGGTTTTTAGTGGGTATTTATGCCAACAACATCGGCATTGAGTTCCACACTACCCGCTTTCGGTGTGCGTTTTTGCATACGCCACGGCTTTGCACAGACATCTGGCTCCTTGGATCTTTCGATCGGGTATCAAAAAAGTGACGGGCGCGCTGATCCTGCCTTTTTTGCGTTTTGCACACACAGCCACTACTGCAGGTTTGTATGCACGGTCACGTCTGCGAGTGTGGCCCGGCATTGTGAGACTCCAACCCACTAAAACCCATTCTCGGGCCGACCGGGAACTTCATATGGAAATTCTTCAAGCAATCAGGGAGAAGCGAGTGGCTAGCTTCTTCGCCGCATTGAAAGGTGGCACTCCCAAAAAAACAATATTTCACTCACGCCAAGTTAAAGGCCATAAGAAACGAAAACAAAATAACAATCGGAAACGTCGGAAATCGAACAACATAGCTTTGGTTTTGTATGTGGGAGGAACCACTCAGACTGAGTATGGGCCATCTCACCTGTTGCCAGGTTCGAACGATCATCAAGCAGAGGCGCTTCCCCCAAAGAGGAAACACCAGGGCAGATTCACGCTCAGGCCCACACCCTCAACGCATCATCGAGGTTTCTGTGTGTACGAATCCGGCAAGCGGATACGTTAGATCGACTACAGAAATGATCCTGTGAAGTACGATCTTAATCGAACATAGCAACTATGCCTCCTACGGTACTCGAGCGCTTTCCGTAGCGGCTAGGCACCGGAAGCAGGCATTGTCAAAATTACTCGGACGCCGTTGCAATGTATAGCATATCGGATAGTCGGCCTTGCAACTTCCCGCTACGGAGAATCGTTTTATAACACACTTTTACAAATAGCTTGGCCCGGTTAATCAATTTTAATTGAAAATAATTTACGCACCACCTAGTGCAAAACGCACCAGTTAGCCACACGGTGCGTTCGTGAAGGGTTATCAAACGCGAGACAGCCAGTTGAGATAAGCGGTCATCTAATTGTGCATTCGGACTGTCATGTGAACACTGACTGAGTGGTAGGAAAAAAGATTTGTCAACATTGCTCCAAATCACGGACAATGAATAACCTTCCGATCCTTTCTGATACGCTGGAAAGAACTCGCAATGGGCTGCTAGGGCCTCAAGTGCAGTTGGACACAACGTACCTGTCCACCGAGTATATTGTTTCATAGAGCTCAAATCATGGCAGAGGAAGGTATCAGTCAACATGAACGAAATTTGCCTATAAAATATTATATATGTTTCCCAAAGCTTAACGTATAGAATTACCTCTACGGCTAAGTAAATGTTACCGAGAACTGAAGGGTTTTACGTACTTGATATATATATATATATATGAACAAATATATATATATATATATATATATATATATATATGAAATCTCATGTACAGAATGCATTTGCTTAAGCACAAACCAACCAGTTGTCCAAAAATTATCTGAGCGAATGCTTAATAATATTGTAACGTTGTCTCGTCACGCTAAGTTCGCTGGGGGATGCAGGTTCAGCAGGGCGGTTACTACAACATGAGCGACTCGGGGGCAATGAGTAAAAACACACAGCGTAGTGTCTGACACGCAAAGTTACCGGACGGAGAACGCGTTTCTAGCATCCTTCTCCCGGGCTATTTATTGGCTCAAGTGACGCCGTAGCGTTCGTATAGTAATAATGTTAAAAGGACGACTCGACTCTATGGCGTCGCTGATTGGTCGACGGTGGTGCACGTGTCCTGTTCTCACCAGCACGCAGCTTAGCGGTCTCCTTGGTCGTCACGTTGCACGTTGGATTGGATGCTTGCTTGGCTTAATGACGTCGTCAGTTATCGGCGGCGTAGGTCGTTGTGGTTCACATCGGCTTGGGTGTTTGATTGGTCTACTGACGTCACCAGCTACCGGCGTCTTCGTGACTGGCAGTTCTGTTGCTACGCTGTGGTTAACTTCATTACAATATAGCTCCTTGGCTAAGTATTTGTTCACAAGGTAACTGCGTTAAGTAATTGCCCTTACAGATGTGTTTCTGTATGCATAAATATGAAAATAACTTAAACAAATGAAAAACTTAAACGGCATGACGCATTTAGCAGTAGCGATACAAGCAGCAAATGCAATCGTCCATGCATCCTTGAACCCCCAGGCCTCTGCGCGGAAGACGGCAGGCGTCCAGACGGGATGACACTTACAACCTTCGAGCAAAATTCTGGTTTGGGATGCAACCGTTACCGGCTTCTTAGCCCCTTCTTTCTATGGTCGATGGGGGGCGCATCCGAAGCTGGTTATGCAGCCCACCTTCCGTATACCAGCAAGCTGAAAAACTACTCATCAATCGGGTATCCCCAGAAATTCTGCCCTCTTGCGTTGGAAACCCTGGGTGCTCCTGACGTTCGGATGACGAAGCTGATCCGCGAAAGCGAGGCACCTTCTTAAACCTGTCATCTGGTGATAACAGGTCGTCAAACATTCAAACAACGTCTGCATCTTGACATACAGTGTGGAAACACTGCCCCCGTTCGGGGAACACTTCTGAAGTGGTTTCTGCCTGGCCTCATCGAAACTAACACGTGATAGCCACTATCCCGGCCGCTAGGTTCATTGGCTTAGCTAATATTGCGTGATATGTATAATATATAATATGCAAAATAAATTAGCAGCAATTTAATTCAATTTTAGATTGGTCACCGCAAAGTACGAAAAATTATCAACTTTAAAAAGAACACGCAGGCTTTGCGCAAATATCCCAACCAGAATCCAAGGATGGACAAAGCAAAAGGTCAACATAAGTAATTAAACACTAAATCAAACTTAGAGAACGTCGAAGGTTTCGAAAAAGGATCGAACCGATTGTCTGAAATCTCTGTAAACACAGTCTACTCTACTACGTCACAAAACCAATCATCGTTATATATGTATATATATATAAATAACAACAACTGCGTTTTCTGTATTTGCAACTCCATTCCGGCAGGAGTTCATGCGAGAGAGGATTGCGCCTCGCCCAGTCAGTAAGTAGTAAGCGGTAGACGAACGCTTAGATGACGGCAAGCTGATTCGAGTTCGAAATCCGGCTGCAACAAGAGTTGGTTGCTTCGGTAAAGAACACGCCTGATTTGAGAATAAGTGCAATCACTCTAAAACCGTAACTACCCTGTATTAACATGTTTTTAGAATTATTTATGGGAGAAACCACTCAGACTGAGTATGGGCCATCTCACCTGTTGCCAGGTTCGAACGATCATCAAGCAGAGGCACTTCCCCCGAGGAGGAAACACCAGGGCAGATTCACGCTCAG
Organism: Dermanyssus gallinae; assembly: GCA_003439945.1. NCBI lineage: Eukaryota > Metazoa > Arthropoda > Arachnida > Mesostigmata > Dermanyssidae > Dermanyssus > Dermanyssus gallinae. Next base: position 309,387 of record QVRM01004146.1, read on the forward strand.
GCCCACACCCTCAACGCATCATCGGGGTTTCTGTGTGTACGAATCCGGCAAGCGGATACGTTAGATCGACTACAGAAATGATCCTGTGAAGTACGATCTTAATTCAACAAAGCAACTATGCCTCCTGTGGTACCACAGCGTTTTCTCCAACGGTTGGGACCCGCAGTGGACTTTGTCAGAATTACTTGCATCCCGCGGGAGTGTGTGATATAACGCATTTGCGACCGGACATGGTCCGGGGATGGACACTATTATTATAACATATTCTTATCAACTGCGTTACCTCGTTATTTTATATTTAATAAAAACTACTCTAATTGATCAGTATGCTTCATTCATCAGTGGAAGCTCCTCTCCACTCTCCGCACAGGGGAGGAGTGAGGAGACAAGGCTGTCGTCTGCTCCGCGCGGCTTTATTGTTACTCCGAACGCCCGGCGCGGAGTTTGAATATGCTCGCTTATCGTATTCGCCATGGTAACTGCTGCATTTGCTGACATCATATAGTTCCAACGGCGCTCGAGACCTTGAGACAAGTTAGCATTTACGAATGCCAGAGAAACTTAGATTTGCTTCGTTAATCAAAAGTATGAATGTATTTATAAGGAAAACACGTTTGTGCAAATGCACGTGTTCAGCATACCATCTTATTTGCCTATATATATGAATACACCAAGCGCCATTTTAGCTAATCGCCTGCTATGTAAATATAGAAGCGCTATCCAGCTGGAAAAGTATGGTGTCGGGTCGATGATACTAATCGCTATCCACACGTTGTGTAGGTTCTCACTGTGCCATGTTTATGCGTTTCAAGTCATGAAGAGAGAATGAAGTAAAAAAACCTTGTATTTTAAGATTAGGACCAAATGTCATCATCATAACATTTATTTCACTCATATTGAGTATGCATATAATATTGATTCTTAAACTGTGGTCAGCTGCTCTCGGTGTGGTCACCCTTCCAAGTACTCCAAGTACAGTAAGTCGAGCCCGGTGGCGTAATGCATTCGCCTGCGCCTCGCTACCGGAGGAGACACATAGGTGCGCGGTTTAGAGCCCCACCGTTGCACATTTGTATTTATGGGGGTCCGTCTATGAAGCAATGCAAAAAGCAGTCCCGTGGACGTTAAATCTTGGCTGGGGGTCAGCCCGAAAAGTATATAGCGCTGGTCTCAGTGTGTCATTCGAGAGAGGCAGTGTAGTGATCTCTTCTTAAAGGCCAGGATGATACTTCGTCGAAACATGTTCTCTGTGTTCTCCTCGTGGAAGTTTGTATTTGAACAGACTGGATAATGATAATCACCACATTTGAATGTGGTGTAGACGTAGCGATCGTCACATGCAAGATCAGACCATTGCCGGCCACCATCACCGGACTTGTTTAACTTTATTTTCCCCATTCGAAGACAAAGCTTTCAAATGGTATTGTACGCGGCGTCTTCAACCTAATTTTTTAAACTAAAAAAGCGTAAGACACGCCTGTCTGCTAAACATGCGAAACATATGCTCCAAGACACTAGCTCTATGTGTATAAAGTAAATTACAATTAACCGGGAGGTAGTCTAATGCTCTTCGACAAAATGGTAGCTGTCTTATTTAGGCAAACATGTTGCATGTGTCTCATAAGAGCGACCGGTTCTTAAGCAGTTTTTCACTGTAAAAATGACTGATATTGACATTGAGCACTTGATTTGCAAAGACTGATTGTTATATGGCTTTTAATGCATTCATCTTCTAATGGTGTTGAAAAAGATGCGATTTCGTGAGAAATATTTGTGCATCATTAGTTATCCTGTATTTTAAAGCTAAGGCTTCCAAGCAAGTGAGCTGTGGCTAAAAATCGTATCGTTTGGAGCACAATATGTTTGCTGATAGTGATTATCTAACTTGGAAATAGGCAAAAATACTCGTAGAAAAATGTCAACTCAGCTATTGAACAAACTACTTCATATTAACTAGAGAACTAACTTTAAATTCGGAGGGCGCAAAAAGTACTTCTCCTTGAATTGTAATTTGGTCAGTGTTGGCTACGTTAGTTAAAGAGGCTCGTGTTTGGCATGGTGTTAACTCCTTGTGGCCTGGCGGTTAAATGCTCTCTATATTGTACTCAAACGAGTACCATTTGAGATAGCTGTCTTACGGAGGTGCGGAGATACTGCACTAGAAAAATCTTTTTATATGTACGACGTAGGGATGCTATATACTAAACGTCACTTTGTCAACGTACTATAAATATGATTAATAGCACATTCAGCGCTAAGGCAATCTTTCCAAAAGCTGACATTAGCTGGCTTCACGGCATTATCTGAAACTACAATGTACAAGCACTCGACAGCAACTAACAGGTTTGAAAAACTTGTTGTAGCTCACTTCTCAAACTTTCAAATTGAAAAACCTTAGCCCACAGTCAGGAATGTTATTTTTCTGAATTCTGAAACAGCTATATGCTCTTATACTGTATGTAGAAAATCCAATGTGTATATGTATATATTGATGCGATGATGCTACGGTGTAATACATTTGTTCAACCGTAGCATCATCACATAATTGTATAGGAGAGAGTCTGAAATTAATGCAAGTGGGAGCTACTTTGCGAAATAAAAACTACTGTGAGCTTTTTGAAAAGTTATTTTTCTTAACTAGATACCAAAGCCTACCCAGCGTAGGTTTACATGCACGCTACATTCTACTATTAGATGCAACATATGACTGGCATAATCTTATAAACTACTAAAGACCAAAAGACCGCCTTCGACAAAACGGTGTACTCTTTCTTTTATAGAATTTTTGTCCCCTTTATATTTGTGTTGGTCAGGGCATCTGTAGGTAGCTGCCCCTAACTGCCAAATACTTGGGGCCCGCTGATGAGCTAAAAATGTATTCACTTTAAAGTGTCACACCGTACAGCAGTAAGCTGTCGATGGAGTAGCCCTATGTCCCGAGAAGGGACACGCTATTTACCGCTGTAAAATGTGTTGTGCCTAAACATGGTGCATATTAAATGAGCTAAACCTCTTTAACGTTTTCAAATTTTGCACGTGACTTCAGAATTATATAACCGTAAATCTTAACTCTGCCCAGATCTGAATTTGTGAAAACCTGATCTTTATAATATATATATATATATAATATTTCAGGTAATACGATGAAATAATATTAATATATATCTCTTTTCCACCACTTCTGAGCCAGAACTGACAAATGTTCCCCTGTTGTAAGGTGCCTACTTACATGTTTCTGTCATATATATATATATATATATACGACACCTTAGCATCGTTCTAGTATTTTCACCAAGAAAGGCAGCCGAAAAAACTAACAACACCGGTTGCCTTTGTAGAAATCTGTTATTGATTTTGCACTGCGGTTACAGGAAGGATAGCTACGGTTGGAGATTCGAACCGGAGTGCCCGAATCCTCTCTGTATCTCGCTAGAAGTGGTTATGATTTGTGAAATGGATCCCTGAGAGTTTCTGCAAGCTGGAAGCACTAACATCGTGACACCAACGCGATTAACAAAGTTATTCGAAAGCGACAGCCATACAGGAAAGTGCACATTTTTGTGCAGACAGATACAATTTTTCTGCAGCTGATTTCGCTGTGCACTTAATTGAACCTAGACGCGGCCCCAGCTGTGTGGAATTTATAATTGTTTAAACTTAAAAATAATTGTTGTTTGCTAATTAAAGTGTTTCCCCTCAAAACACTGCCCAATCAAACATATCTGGTGATGGTATCCGTGCCATGTCACTCGGCAAACTAGCGCTCGGTTCTTCTGGGCTCCTCTCTTTCCATTTGTCCGAGCAGAACGCTGGCCCGTCCGTATAGTTATTGGACGCAAACTTCACGTTGCGTATCTCCCGAAACTCGCTATAAACTGTGAGTACGACTCCACTAAGTGGCAGTCCGTCTAGAGCAAAATCCTCTGTAAGAGTTCGTTCGCGACATAGTTCAAGAGCGAAGGTAGCAGATGCGTTTTTGGGTAGACATAGCACGCGCTTAATATAAAATGCATTTAAACGGTCTAGCCTTTTCAGATCGCTAATAGTGAGAAAAGGTGCTATTGCAGGAAGGCCGTGTCGTACAATAGGAACATTTTTAGCCTGAATATGTTTAGTGCTAACTTCAGATCGATGTCTCCGTCATAATGAAGCATGATCTGCATGCACCTTTCGCTGTTAACAGTATTTGTCTTAAATCTTACACAACTGTCAATTCAGTTAAACACTTTAATTAACATATATGTTATGTTAATTAAAGTGTTTAACAGAATTGACAGTTGTGCAAGATTTAAGATGAATACTGTTAACAGAGAAAGGTGCATGCAGATCACGCTACATTATGTCATTCGACATTGTGTGTATAAACAGACTCCAGGCTATATATCGGCTGTTCGAAAAAAGCACAATTCCACGTGACACTACCACTCATTCTAATTTCACAGTGCTAGACTACTATTACTAACAAAGCAGACATTTATCGGCTAAGTCGAATAAAATACAGCAAACCCGCAATCAGTGAGTACACGAAGTTTCGTCAAGTTCTAGCCGGAGCTAGAAAAATAGGATGAAGTGATATAATTTATTGACATGCTCGTTTTGCCGTTTACCGTCGTCCTTGTGGTTATTACTGTTATAGTTGCTGTTGATGCATGGAACAACTGTGAACGCAGAGGAGGCTTTCCCATTTCGTTCTGCAGTCGGCAATTTCGTACGGGTAGAGTCGGCGGACGGGCGACAGAAACCCCCTACCGCTAGAGTTCATACGTCATTGTAATCCTCTGTTTACCAAGTAGCGTCTGTGTCGCGACAGAACGAACAACAAATAGAAGAGCTAAACTAATTACTTGCTTCGGCTGCGTCATCGGCCGATACTACTGCATTCGTATCGAATGCTTCGTCTTCATCTGCTCAGTACACTCAATGAGTGCAGATGACCCCGTGCAGATCACCTGTTGTATCTGTCGTCCATGGCCGTCGTGAGGTGATCGTGGCGTCAACTTTGATGGCAGATGGTGAACAAGTATCCTCCTACATTCGCAACACCCACACGAAACAAGCAAACCCAGATATTTCGATGGACACTCGAGTACGGCCGAAAATCTGACGGAACGAAACGCTGCCAGCAACGTCTTCAAGAACAGCGTCCTTGTACTGGTTCAGGCTTCATCGTCCAAATCTCCCGATGTGACTGGGAGATGCATTTATGTGACGAGTGAAGGTGAAGTGCATGGGCTGAGCAGATGATGACGATGCCGTTGGTGGTACGGGCCGTGGTTCGGTGAGATGACGGTGCTGTATCACCGTTTAAGCACTCTTGGTGCTCATGTACTTGATGAGGTCAATGACGCGCGTGCTGTAGCCGTACTCGTTGTCGTACCAGGCGACCAGCTTGACGAATGTCGGCGACAGAGAAATGCCGGCCTTCGCGTCAAAGATCGACGAGTGAGTGTCGCCGACAAAATCGGTCGAGACGACCTCATCCTCGGTGTAGCCCAGTACGCCCTTCCATTGGTCGGAGTTGGCAGCCGCCTTGATAGCGGCCTTGATGTCGTCGTATGACGCCTCCTTACCCAGTCGCACGGTCAGATCGACCACGGAGACGTCCGGAGTAGGCACGCGGAATGCCATACCTGAAACAACAGCAATAACGATTAATACACATTTACAAAACACTGGATGCATCGAGGACGGTTTTTGTGTCCGGCACGAGTAAATGATATATAATATATAGCCAGGGCATAATGGTTTATATGTATATATATATAGCGATGCAAATAGATGCCAAAGACTAACCAGTGAGTTTGCCGTTTAGCTCCGGGATGACCTTGCCGACAGCCTTGGCGGCTCCCGTGGACGATGGGATGATGTTTTGGGCTGCGCCACGGCCTCCGCGCCAGTCCTTCTTCGAGGGCCCGTCGACCGTCTTCTGGGTCGCTGTAGTCGCATGCACTGTCGTCATGAGGCCCTCGAGAATGGTGAAGTTATCGTGAACGACTTTGGCCAGCGGTGCCAGGCAATTGGTCGTGCACGAAGCGTTCGAGACGATGTGCATCGACGGATCGTACTTCTCGTGGTTGACGCCCATCACGAACATGGGAGCGTCCGGAGAGGGCGCCGAGATGATGACCTTCTTTGCGCCGGCCTTGCGGTGAGCCTCGGCCTTCTCAAGCGACGTGAAGACGCCCGTCGACTCGACGACGTACTCAGCGCCAGCCTTCTCCCAAGGAATGTTCGCTGGGTCGGATTCCTGAAACACCTGGATCTTCTTGCCGTTCACCACCAGCATGCCGCCTTCCTCCGAGACGGTGCCCTTGAAGCGGCCATGGGTCGAGTCGTACTTGAACATGTACACCTGCAAGTGAAGGGCAGTACTTCTTTGGTGAATCGTCAGCGATTTCAGACGATGGTGCGGGCCAGTGGATTGCGACATAATCATCGATCAGGAGCAGATCCGCGAATAGCGAATCTATCCCGAATGAATAACGCGCATATAATATAAAGCTGGATACTGGACAAAATCAAAACTCCCTGATCTCAAAAAATGGTTCCGCCTGAAACACGGCTTACTTATCAACCCACACTCACGCAACTGCTAACATGCCTTGATAGCTGTTTCAGCAATACCTACACCGCATTGGTTAAACTGACTTTCCCGTATGCCGTAAGTGCAACTCAGGAGAGACAATGTAAGACACTGCTATGAACGCTGCGCCTTTTTCGACACTGATCGAGAGCTGCTGTCCTGAAACCTACAATTGAAGAACCCCTGACATGCCAAGGCCTTGTAGAAGAGCTCCTCAAGGATCCTGAATTCTAGACTTATGGTAAGACGGTTCGCAGAATCTGTCTCCGCGGCGAAAATAGTCCCGACACAAAAGTCGAGTAGCCCAAATAGCAAGAAAAAGTGGCCAGGTGAAGTAAGCTCGAGAAGACAGTACTCCGTATTATATAAATCCAGTATAATAGAAAGCTACGAAAGCTGTCAAACATATGCTAGTTTTCGTTAATACGCCTTTGTAATACTACGCTGGAAAACAGCTCTATAATGCACATCAATCCTTGTCAGCATATCAATTTGACAATTCACGGTGGCCGTCACGACGTAGTTATAGCGTACTCAATATATTTCGTACATAATAGACGTGTCTGCATGTATGATAGTTGCAATTGCTCAAGATGTTCACCACATAGTAAGTATGATTATGTGTTATAGACGAGTAATCTTATTTTTTTAGAAAAATTCAAACCTAGTTAGTAGAAAAATACAACAATAGTACAGCTTCAATCATATTTAAATACTCCTGCGGAGAAAAATGTAGTGACTTGCGCTAAGCACAAGTGACTTATAAATCTAATATGTGCATGCATGTAGGCCGTGCATAGCAATGTACCTAGACATGGCATTAATAAGTAGCAGGCAAAACAGGTACTACCCCTAGAAGTACACGCGGATTACAATCAGGGTCAGCAACAAGCTAATCACTTGACATCAGCGTCGCTCTGTTTCCAGCAGGTCATTGTCGTTTTTGGGTGTTCAACAATTGCAAATGGTGGGAGTGAGACAACGCGAATAAAAAAAAACACGAATGGCAGACACCAATCGCTTTACGAGATGGAGGTGTCAGTCTATCCCCACACCAGTTGATTCATTCGCCGGTAGTTAGCGTAGAGACAACCAGTTGCGCAGCGTTTTGCCCTTGTGTGCCGTCACCCCGATAATCAAAGAGCTGATAGCGGACAAAAAGATCTAGTTCAAAGCATATCAACGTTTCAACCTGTTGCCACTTTATTGACCAGAGTAGTAGAGGGCTTACTAACATCAGTAAGCTTTTTCCCTACTACCCGTGCAACAATAGCAATAGAAATCAGAAATGGAATAATATATATATATATAGAGCGAGAGGGAGAGAGAGAAACAACAACAGTTTTATGATATGGACTACAGCTACAGTGATGGCGCTGATTATTATGACTAACTCACGGTATTTGATCGTCCAAAATAACGACACTTTCAAAACATTCAAGTTGGGAGTAAATCGACAATGTGTCCAGCGACAAGTTAGAATTTAGTTGAAAGAATGGACCAGGGAAGCTAATCGCGGCTATTGACAACTGAAGAAAAATAATGAACCGTGTTACTTCCGGGAAAGAATACCCTAGACACTGTTTGTTGCAACTAAAGAGGCGTACAGTAGAACGAGCTTAACAAGGGCGGATCAACAACGGGTACTTTGGTTCTTTTTACAAGATAACGATTCTAGTTTTTGGCTGCAAAAACTCGTTCCAAATACCACTGTGACAGTCGCTGCCTGTCATTGGCTATCACCTTTTCTGTAAGTTAACGCCGCTCTCTTGTTTATAATGCTAAGTGCCACTCATGTCATTGACAGGAATATCTTTCGGTGGAGGCTTCTCGAGGATTTATATATATATATTATTAGAGGCTTGGTTAGAAAGGACCTGGTCGATATTACAAAGAAGAGGTTCCAATGGAAGGCAAATACTCAGTAGATATTGGAGGACACATTGATGATATGGATGCGTAGGTAATAAATATGCTGCCGTTCTAAGCGCCCCTGATATAGAAAGGTGACATGTGTATTTAGGTATACATGCCAAGGGAATAACAAACAAATCAGTCAATATATCTGGACAGAACTGTGCAGAAAATGCACGCTGCCTCTCTCTCTCTCTCTAGTACTATTTATTACTAAATGAATGACTTGCATTACGTATCTGCATGAATGTTGAGATGTGTTAGATCGCAATTAGCTAAAAAAAATGAGTGGGTGTGCGACACAATAGGCTTCCGTGGAGTCTCGTGCGAGTAGCACCATTATTTGTGAGCGACCCGCACAAAAAAATAGCAGCAGGGAGATGCATATGAGGCCATATTATGTTGACCGTGTTGAACCAGCATAACGACGAGCATAATACAAGTAGCAGCAGCAGCAACAACAACAACAACCATCACACCCACCACCACAACGTCACCAAAAATACAACAAAACCATTAAGGCTAACCGAGGCGTTGTATCGTCGGCCTACGTGACTCGTGAAACAAACCCAAATGCACCTACACACAACTAGCAGACAGCCGGACCGACATGCTCGACCATGTGCGATCGCGGCCTGCCTTAAGCGACTGGACCCGGCGTGCTCGCCGTTCTCATCATGGCCATGTTGACTAACTGTCGACTGGAGCCTCCACAGGGCGGAGAGCAGCAGTGGCGGCAGCGGCAGAAGCACAGAGACTCCCCCCCACCCGCGTTGGCTTCCAGTCGATAAGCAACATCGCGTCTCGTAAGCAAACCATGCCCAACATCCAATATGCGATATCTCGCTCTCTCTCTATCTCTCTTTATATATATATATATATATATATATATATATGTGGAGAGAGAGAGAGAAGAAAGGTTCCCAGACTTCGTCCACAAACTAGCTCTCTTTCTCGACCAATCGGCTACATTCACAACTTTAACCTTAGCAAGCCAATGCGCAAGCTTTGTCTGAACGAGTGGGTCTTCGGCAACTTCGGTGGTTCAAGATTAGCGAAGATTGCGCTATTAACAGCAGAACTGAGCAGGCTGGCGCTGTAGTTAGTTCTATGTATATGCGTTACGTTTGCGTGTATCCGTCTAGACCGCATCTGTCACAGGTATTGATTGGTGTTACTGATGTAACCCAGCAGTGACCAAGCGAGTGGTGTGTGCTCAGTCACTGACTGACCGGCGGCTCGTTCGCGTTATTGTTATGCAGCAACAAGAAAAGCCATGATATAACCGCGAGCTGGCTGTTGGGGGGGGGGGGGGGGTCGTGGTCGGGGGTTGCGAATAGCAATACCAAACCACATCAGGGGCATGATGGAGGCGACCCAGTCAGCGCATGACTCAAACCATTCAAGTCAACGCAAACACGAATCCATCGAGAACAGACCGACGACGCTTCTACTTGCCTAAGTAGTTCAAGCTGATAGCCCATCCCGTTTCGATTCTGCCCTATTCGGATAGTGTAGAACAGAGAAGACGCAGCAGCTGCTCTTAATTATATATTTTATATCGTTAAACGTTTTTTTTCGTTAATATTTGTAGTATGCAATAGTAGCAGAATACTCTAGGATCAACAAGAACAGGGTAAGGTAATGTGTTTGAATCGCATCCGAGTCGTTCGAGATTCGAATCGTGGCAGTTGAGAGTGACAACACCACCACTAGCAGTGAAAGTGGTCGGTCCTTCTTTCCGGTCGATCCGACCGTTGACTGAACTGCAGCAAAGTACAGCGACATCAATACCCAGAGATAGAAGAGGGTGCTTGATTCAGCTAGGCCCCAGCAAGAGGTTGCTTTCTAGTCATCCGATATGCCTGTATAGGTGTGAAAGTTTGCTGAGAGGTGCCAGCTGGGCTTAAATCGAGGGCCGTCGTCGTCAGTGCCGCTTGCGCCATGCCGCGACGACAACAACAGCAACAACAACAACAACAATAACAACAACAACAAAAGAAGCAGCAGCAACAACAACAACAGCAACAATAACAAAAGAAGCAGCAGCAACAACAACAACAAAGGCAACGGAGACGACGGCCCAATAAGCCGGCTGGCCAGCAAGCACTACATTAGCGAGGTGGCTGGTGTCTACATGATGGTGTGATGGACGCGTGCTGCTCGAAGCTGCTGCTGCTGCTCTACTGGCGTGGTCGGCGCCGCCGCCGCCACCGGCGTCGCCGCCCCGCGATCCGCGCTACTGCCGCCCACAGCCAGTAGTGTCGCTGTTCAAGCGACAACTGTCGAAGGTCAACCCGTTCACCGCAAGCATCATGGCTGTGCCGCTATCGCTTGCGGCGTTTGGCTGCCGCATTAAAGCAATCGTAGTCTGTGATCAGCGTGGATGGTTTTAGTCTTTAGAGTTAGATCTTCTACCTCGGTGTATATTATCTATCTATCCATAAATTTCTTTAAGGTTTTGAACTCGTCTTTCGCCTGCTGCTCTTCCCTCTTGTACCATCTCTCTCTCTCTCTCTCTCTCTCTTTATGTTATCTATCTAGATAATTTTCTCTCCACCTAGTCCAGCGTCCTGCTTGCTAATAACAGGAACGTGCTACGAGCGAACGCGTCTGATTCAACTGAGCTATGTAGGACCATCCCTGATCCATCCGTCCTCTCTCTGCATATATATATATATATATATATCCATCGATCAAGAAACTAATCAATCGATCAGTTAATCACACACACACACAAACACAACACACTTGTCATCACATAACGTTCAATAGCTGTTACATGATGACGTTGCGAACAATGAGACAGACGCCGGTGCACGCGTACATCTTTGCTCCACTATCTAGGGGTGGATGGTGTACAGGCTGCTGCATGACTAGATTCGAGCGTATTATTGACGAGCTAGGAGGAGTTAGCTGGTAGCAACGAACGCTATATATATAGATATATTCTTTTTTTTAAGTAAACGCGTTCTCCTTGCATTATATGTTGTGCTTGTAGCCACCAAAGGATCAAGTCGATTTTCGCAATAAGTTACGAATCGTTGTGAACAGAACAGAGACTGCCGAAAAAAATTAACGACAAGCCCGAAATTCACGGCCGGGAGAGACGATTTCCGCTGATTGAGTGCGAGAGAACATTAGAGAGACAGGGCGACCCGTGGGAGCGAGCAGCAACATTTCAGCCGTCAATTTTCGACGAGAGCGCGATTCTGATTTGCGCGTCATCGCGTTGTTATCAGAATAAAATATGGCGTTAAGAAACGCACGCCAAGCGTTTTCCTTTCCAACCATTGGCCAACCGCTATCTAGTTAGTGTGTCAACTACTAGAACTACTGAAGAACGTGCTGCGTTGTCTCTGTAGTCGACTAATACTCGCATGCATACCATCATGAGTCCAGATGAAACAGCGACAAGCAGCCACTCTATCTATTGTTGGCCATAGATTTACTCTGTTTCTCATTTCTCTCTCTCTCTCTCTGAAGTCTCCAGAAGTCTGCTGACTGGAAAGTGTTTTTCTGCTGGTTGTTGTCAACTGATACAACGACTTTCACTGCGACTACCGCTACAACAACTATTACTACTACTATTACTGCGATAACAAGAATTACTACTAGTATTACTACTACTTCTACTGTCCATCGGCCGGCGTCGATGAAGTCGAGGCTGGCAACCAACGCAATGGCAGCGCGATGAGTCGTCTCATCCGCAATAGTTATAAATTGCACTTTTTCAGAGTGTGCTCGTGACACACATGATAAAAAACGTGACGACAATGATCATGATAACGATGCAGCTCTTCTACGAGCTTCTCAAGACGAGGGCGACGACCACAATCGCTAACTAACATGGACAGTCTCCACGATGACTGTCCACCCTTCGTAGCGAGACGCCGAGGGACGCCGCACAGGACGAAACCCCATCATTGCACGCCATAGCGAATCATAGCGCCATAGCGAATAGTCATTGGCGGCGTCGCGAACATTATTAGCGTTGCTCGGATGCTCAGTTAACAGGTTCAGTGGGATAAGAGGTTAGGTATAGCTAGCAACGACACCAGTAGGCACCACTTAGAGGAGTACTTAGAGCAAGAGTCTTCCCTTCTCTCTACTGCACTAACTATCTGCTATACGTCGACCGGGCCTGCGGTTACGGCTAGTCCGGCTAGCGTACGCGATGGACAATCAAACAACTGAACTATCATCTCTGCTCCCTATCATCTCTCTGCCTCTCCGTCTCGCTCTCTGATCTCTGATGACTTACCATGTAGGTGACATCGATGAACGGGTCGTTGACAGCGACCACATCAACGCCCTTCTCAAGGGCAGCACGCAGGACGAGACGACCGATACGGCCGAATCCGTTGATTCCGACTTGCACCATGATGATGATGACGATTACGCTGCTACTCGGGACGTTTGCAGGGACGCGCAGAGGACGCTGACGACGAGGAGCTGAAGGTCTTCCTTCTACTCCGAAAGACGAAGAGTAGTAGTGGTAGTAGTGGTAGAAATGGCGAGCGAACCAACGAACGACCGACCGACCTACGCGACTTCTCGGAGACGACTGCTGGAAACAAGGAGGTGCCGCTGCTGCTGCTGCTGCCGCTGCTGCCGAGGGTGTCGCGGCGAACAGCGAATAGCAAACGCGTCGTCTACTTCGCTCTCGCCCTCTGCCTGTCTTTCTTCTCTCTCTCCTCTCTCTCCTCTCTCTCTCTCGCGTCTATCTGTTTATTTCGCTCTCTGTCTACCAAGGTGACTTGTTGACGCATGCGCGCACCCACCCACCCATCCACCAACTAACCTAGCTGCTAACCGGCTTGCCAGCCAGCCAGTGAAGCGCACAAACAGACAGACCGACATCCGTCCACCACTACACTGTTGTTACACACCACATAGATACATACATACAACACATAGACAGAGATTGTATTCACCGCACTACCACCACCACCATCATCATCATCATCACCATCACCATCATCATCATCACCGACCGACCGACGGTGGCGCCACCATGCGCGTCTCGTTTGAATCTCGAAAGACCCGCGGAACACCGACATTGGCGGCATTGGCATCGTGTCTATGCATTACTTCAATAATGTTTGTTCCTTGCGTATCCATCCAGCCAGCCCACCAGCCAGCAGGCCGGCTGGACAACTAGCCGACCGAACAGAAAGCTAACCAGACGCTCAGCAAGCGGCAACAAATGGAAACACATAACCACCAACAATTCCACCCCGGCGTACATCACTGAGATAAAAAAAAAATCCACACCGCGCGCAGACACGCCATAGGACCGTCGTCCTATGATGTGTGTCTGCGCGCGATGGTGATACTGCCGTTCAGGAGGCCTCCACATGTGGCAGTTCGAGGAGATTCATTATATCCAACCAAACGAGTCTTCGAAGCTCGTTCAAGCGATTGTGGCTGCTCGCTGTCTACTAAGCGGTGCCCTCTAGCGTGGAGACTCATGAATCTAGCGTCAGGATTTGGATGATGCATCTGGTATATATATATATATATATATAATATATATATATATATATATATATAATATATATATATATATATATATATATATAAATGAACACTGCGACAAACTTAGCTAAATAATACGCACATTAACCTAGCCCGGCGAATTTCGAAATAGAATGCCAATTAATCCCGGCAAGGTCGTGTACGAATGCCTTTACTACTTATCGCGAGATCGGACACATACACAGTCAATGTATGCATGCATTCCATCATAACACGCGAATACATATTAACACCGTTTAAAAGGAGAACTATCTATGAGAGCAAATTGCGTTGTTTCTGCATTTGATGTTAAAAGAAGGATTTTAGCGTCACGGCTGAACGGTGGCGGCATATTTAGACCGAAAAATCTTGCACTTCTCAGATTTGTGAGTAATCAACTGCTAGATTCATGTGGAGTCCACATAGCGATGCATACTAATAATAAGTAGGTTATTATTTTTATTACATGTTAAACGATGTTACAGTTGAGAGGTCTGAACGTATTATTGCAAAGTTTTTTAAATAATTAGTTCACTCCATGGCGCCTAAAATAGATGCCGCGTTTCCTCTGCAAACGGCCAAGTAGGTTGTTTTTAATGTACCAACAATTGTTTATATATATATATATATATATATATATATATATATATATATATATATATATATATATATATATAAGGTATTTAATTTGTGTGTATATAATGGGCAGTCCGTTTAAATTCTTTCGAACTAACCATGGCCGGACTTTTCTTGGTGTGTCTGTACGGCTTTTGGGATTGCGCTCTGGACAAATATCAGGGGGGCAGGTGGGTAAAGCTCATATAACATAAATCAAGACGTCTAATATGTATGCGGCGTTTGTTGTTCACTAATATTATGCGTAGACTCAGCGAATGAGTGTGTCAGAATTTAATATTTAGAAGCGGTGCTGGGCCCCAGATGCAGCTCACAGCTCAGCTCACAGCAGCTCACGCCATTGATTTGCCTGGGCTGGGGTCTGGTCGGAGTCTGACTGTGCATGGAAGCAAGGCACCTAGCGTTCAAGTGCGGTGTTACCTGTCAAGATCTTTGGCTGAACGTCCGCTATGGCACATGTTTAGCTGTTTCTCCCGTTTCGTTACTATGCCTTGAAACTTTTAGCCATTAAGTACTTTGATTCATTCAATTAGTCATAAATTAAGGCAGAAAGTAGCTTGTATAATAAAACTTGTAATAATAACGACTATCACTACATATTATATATAGAAGCTCATATAACGTAAGTTGTTTAAGGATCACGTTTTGGAATGCAAAAGTATTTAATGTACGTAAAAAAAATGCCACTACTATCAAACTAAAATTCACCGCCAATACTATTGTGTGGAATAAGTTGCAGAGTCAACATAGTATGCACTGCATTGTAATTCTGTGAGCTGTCCTTCTCGGAAGCTAGATCCCAAAGTTGGTTTATCAGATAAACTAACTGTGTGGTTTCTGGCATCACGAGTATCTCTACGAGATCGCACGGATGATCTTGGCGGTGACCAAGTGAGCTGTGGTTGTTCCTGGAAGGTCGGCGCGAGAAATAGGGTGCCTCCGTAAATGTCTAACAGAGTCTTTAGACTTCCGGACGAACAGCAGCTGTGTTCTGATTGTAGCCACCAGATATCGCAGGTATTGGTTTTTGGCGGAATGTTTGGAGCGGAAGAGAGCAGGCAAGGGAGAATAGTTAAATCGTTTTGAACGACCTAAGTGCCCAGAGCTCTCAGTAAAGCAAACGTGGAACCGCTGTTGGATGAGCTGGAACATACGCTGCGCTGTCGGAGAGACTAGGGACGGCTTGGGAAACTCAGGCGCTTGATACGAAAGATACGAACTTCCAACTCTACGACCAACACCGTTTATCTGTTTTACTAATTACAACTCTCGCTCGTATGAAATTAGTAAACTGTGCTCAAATGCTTTCTCTATAATGACACAATTTTGCAAGTTACTGCATGTATCCTAGTACATTTAATATACTTGTAACTTCCAATGATATGGTGAATAAACTGAATGATTGATTTAGTATAGACTGCCCCATTAAGCGTCGGAAAAAGGCGTATTAGGCTATAGTGTCCTGACCGCGTGCACGGAAGGCGCGTTCGCGCATGAAGAATCTACTTACAAATGCAATTCAATTTCGTCAACCGATAAGAGACCTGTCTGTTGTAGTCTCACTTTATTTTTAACAAAGAACATTTAGTAATAGTCTAAATCGTAGGAGATTACATAATACATGCTGTTTTTTAACTGGTCGTACTAGCTTGATTGTACCAATTGTACGCATGGCGGTATCGTCGCCAAAGTACCTACAGCCACAGCTTAGTTCGCAGCTCACAATTGTGACTCCTAAACAATAACAATAATAAATCCAAACGCAACAAAAACCTAAAATATAGAGTTTTGCGACTGTTGTACCGTGTAACATAATCGGCTAGCGGCCTCGCACTCGTCGCGCTCGGTTGCCCGGTACTCTGACTTCAAACTGAGACCACTCTAGAGGTCACGTTGTGTTTCCTACTCTTTTTCTATTTGTTGTTTTGCAGCACGTCTTCCTCGTTTTCTCTCTCAAAGTCGGCCAACAACGTGGCGAGGGTCGTGTACAATGGGGCATAGTCTCTACTATCATTATACAATTGCTACCGCTGGCACTGCCATCGCCGACTGCAGTCCCTCTCTACTTCCGGTTAACTGGTCTACCTCATCGGGTACAGCGAATGGGTTGCGAGCTGAGCGGGCCGGCCAGCCAATATACGACGCGGTGCATAACGTGGAATGCTTTGTCTGTAAAGACTACCCAAGCTTACAGGTTTGTAAATAAACGCGCGGGGGGGGGGGGGGTGACGACGGTATGGCTCGGTGCAAATTTTGTCATTTTTCTCGACATCAGACACACTTGATTTTGCGACACCAGACAAGCCGTGCTTCAGCAACTCTAACCACGGTCATAGATTATGCCAAAATTGTACCACTTACCACCACGCATTTATATATATATATATATATATATATTTGTTTTTGTTTTCAAATGTTTATTCCTAAAAATATTAAATGCCTCACATCGAAGTACCTCTTCGCTCGCAAAGTAAGTATATGACTTTTAATTTCACAATCTTAATCTAGGTTTATCCTATATTAGGATTGTTTGTGTTTTAACTAGGGGATCACGTACCCAGATACAAAAGTTGTATTTAGCCACTGTGTTTTTACCTCTTGTCGTTGTGTATTATGAAGATGTTGTATGCGTGTATCGCTTCATTTGCATGTACAGGTGAGAGCGTGTTGCTTCGCTTATTGCTCGGCAGTTCCCTTAAATAAACCTTGTTTGAACTTGAAGATATATATATATATATATATATATATATATATATATATATATATATATATAAGTATACTGTTTCATATAATGATAGTCTAATATTTTGCCTACTTAAACGGCAAAACAGCAAAAATAATATGAATAAAGGGTTTCCTCGTGGAGTTGGGATCCAGAGTCGCGGTGGCAGATTTTACTGCAAAGGATATCGGTTGAGGTACAGCGCGGCAACGCAGCGTCGATCATAGGTTCATTGCCAACAGGCAAGGGACTCACTTTTTTGCCGTAGCCAAAGCGGTGTCAGAATTTCACATGTAACCAAATAATAATAAAACTCAAATCTTTAAAAAAAATATGAATATATGTTTAAACAGAAATAGGATTACCTCAATGTATAAAAAAAGAAAAATCTCAAAGCACATTATTTTGTTTTTTTATGGCATATGTATGCATATATACACGCAAATGTTCACATACTCGTAGATATATATATATATATATATATATATATATATATATAGAGCGAAAGAGGGAGTGAAAATCATAGCATTTGCTTAATAAGGGCATTTAATAAACAAATGTATCTACGAGTATGTGTACATTTGTGTGAATACAAATATGTCATTTAGCTAGTAAAAAAACAACAAAATGAGTTTTGAGTTTTCCATTTTACTACAACCTGAAATAAACGTATTTCCGTTAAAACATTTATTCATATTATGTCTGCTGCTTTGTCGTTGGAGCATGCATGCATACATAACGATAGTTTCATAGAGTTACGATTCACGACACGCAAGAAACTTACAACGCACGTGGTTTTATTTATGATTCACCAAGACCATTTTGTTGTTTTGACAGCTTTCCATCGGTTACACATAAACTTTCGAAGTTTAAGTGACGCGAACCATGCATTTTTTTATATTAGAATATCGAACCATGTATTAAAAGCTGGGTAACTATCATAAATTTCTTCCGTTATTTCCGGGCCATATTGATTTGATGTTTCTTTGACAAGCACTTAAGAATAATAGCAAGCTTCTACGCGACGCTACATCGGTATGTTATACGTGATTCTAACACATGTACACAACGTAAATAAGTCCCGGAAGTCTGCATTTGTTTCGAACAGACCAAATATCGGTACAAAAGACCGATCGAATTCCATCGAAGAAGAAGCAGTTACAAATCGCGAATTCATATAGTTTATTTTATAAGAAATGTCAATAAACAGATTCAAATGATCAAAATAAGTGGTTTTATGTTTCACCGACGTTATGAATAGAGAGACGAATAGAACACATTGTAGGTTATATGTGAAAGCATTGTATTATATAGTATTTGCACCGGGCGAAACGTAAAAATAAGTATTCATAAGTAGCTCAATTGATTCAACTTGTTGTACTTAATTTGCTCGAAAAATCACTGGTCATATTAATGCAGTAGATAAAATGATTCTAGCATTTTCTCCCCAATAGGTACCGACAAATTTGTTGAATGTACTAACTAAAAGCCAAAAAAAAAACTAAATGTTTTGACCTTGTTTTCCAAGATGTGTGTGTAAATAAATATGTAGGAATATATATTTTCGACGGGATTTGTAAAGTTATCGGAGACGATTATGTAAACCGAATTATTTTAATTTTAATAATAACGGTAATTTTTGTGTAAACGCGTGACATTTTTATCTTATTGGCTTGCCTAAGATATTAGGGAAACGTTTTGCATAATATGCCTCCTATATATATATATATATATATATGTATATATATATATATATATATATATATATATATATATATATGTATATATATATATATATATATCTATCTATCTATATATATATGTATATATATATATATATATATATATATATATATATATATCTATATATATATATATATATATATATTGTGATGATTTTTTAATCATTTATAATACGTTTGTACACTCGGCAGTGCTCGCCTCGGGAGAGGGAGAGAGAGACGATGTGCTTCACTGCACCGCTATATATATATATATATGATATATATATATATATATATATATATATATATATATATATATATATATAGATAGATGTGTATATATATGTAGATATATATATAGAGATATAGTATATATATATATATATATATATATATATATATATATATATATATATAAATATATATAGATATATAAATATATATATATATATGTATATATATATATATATGTGTATATATATATATATATGTATATATATATATATATATATATATATATATATAGACGATTAGTTCAGTAGTAGTAATCATATTCATTGCCATTACGAATGCCTAAACACGTGGCTTTCTTGATTTGCCAGGTTCAGCGGACGGTCGTGACCGCTACAAACAATCGCCACCTTGTCGTTGTTTTCCCTCTCACCTTTCACTATCTGTAGCTCTTCCTCTTGGTATGCTTTCTTATATATTATACATACATAAGACAGCATTCATGTAGATATTCTTCACCTATGTCTCGTTGCAGTCTGCCTTTTCCCTCGCCGTTACTATCTTTGTTGGCTTTCGCTGTCATCTGTGTCCTCCCTCTCCGCTTTCCCCCGTTCGTGGTTTTCACTTTGGCGCTTCTCGCTTTCCCTATTTGGCTAGATTTTGGCGTGGCTGCCTAATTCCCGTCGCCTCTCCTCTCTATCTACCTCTCTCTCGCGTCCTCACTTTCTCATCCTTTCTTATGCTAGTTGTCTCACTTCTTTTGCTAGGCTGTGTATCTTTTGAATGGTTTATTGTTTAGTCTTTGACTAAGCTGGGGTTGTCCTACGGTTAACAATGACAACGACGGCGAAAGGGTCGTCGATTACGAATGACAATGCGTTAACCTTGCTGTTGATGCTGCTGCGACCGTCTGCTGACCGCTAATCTAACCGTGTTACCTTCGCCCGTTTGCAGCGAGTTAGATTCAGAGCCATACCATTGAGAGCCAGCGGCTATACTGCCACAAGGACTATTGGGGAAACCTTAGACATATCTCAACATGTCATGCCCTCGGCGCATTGAGGATATGCCTCACGGCGAATCCAAGCCCGCAGGGGACGGACAACAGTCTAGATGCATAGCCAGCGCGGGATGTATACGATGAGTACATCTCGGCCGAGCTAAATAGATAAACGAGTGAATACAACATGTACCGACACACCGAGTAGAAGGCTTGAATACAAATACTGGAGAAAGGAAGCATTAATAACAATAGTGGAAGGCCGAAAGATGACGGCAAGATACTCTAGAAAGATGTAACTCTTCCTGCGCTTGAAATAGCGCAGTACAATGTATCAGCCCCGTGCATACGTTAAATACTCTAATATATCATAACAACCAGAACAACAATAACTCATAACAGTGCCCACAACAGTTTCGTACACAGCCCACAACAAGATAGTAGACAACGACAATACCTGCACGTAGTATTTAGGCATGACAAGAGGGCGTAATCGAGTCAACTCTAGTGAGATAAATAGAGACGATAGTAAGACCGAGCCATTGTCATGATGGCCGTGAGCTTCCACGTTTACCCCGCCCCGAACGTGGTAAAGGTCTTAACGAAACGTTATTATTAGCTGTAAACTCGTCGTGTGTAAACAGTCGTATGCAGTTGGAGTTGCAGCAACGCATACGCACCCTGGAGGACAACGGCTTTCAGATTAACGCCGGGAAAGCCATCGAAATAGACCCGGAGGATGTTGTTTTTTGTATTTTTTGTTTTGTAAGGATAGTGCCCGTGTACGGGTTTTTTCATGTCATGGCTGGTTTTTAATCCACTCCGGCATTTACCTTGTCTAAGTTGGAAACCATGCAAACCAATTTAAGAGTGGTCGGTCTGGGCCTCGAACCCAGGCCTCCCGAATGCAAGGCAAGGGCTTTGCCACTAAGCCATCTTGCTCGGTTGTTGCTTGTTGTTGTCACATTATTCGCTCTGGTCGCTGGAAAGGCAGCATTGGTGCATTCGAGTTCGTTAACGCCTTTTGCTACCTTTAGGATAACTTTCCGACTAAGAGCAAAACTTCAAAACGGACAAATTAAATTTTTCATTTGGGGCTCGCATTTCCGGTGCGCTGCACCGATTTCGTTGATTTCACGTCTGCGTCCCCGTCCAGCGCTTCGTTCCGCTATATCCCACTTGCGTACCGACTACTTTGGTTATAATGGGCCTAACATTGTGTCGATCACTCGCCTTCTTGCCAATTGGCCGGGCTGCTATTACAGGACCTACCTCCCCTAGAGGCAAGTACTCGTAATGCGCTGCCCTGACCAACTACATACTTTTCGTATGGACTGCACTGCGCGTGCCCCGATTGCCCCGTCCTTCTTTAACATCAACCATCATTAGAAGAACACACTGTTGACACCACGTTTCGTTGTTTGCAAAACTCTATTAAGTTTTATACCTGAGCGCATATCTCATTCACAGCACCTTCCATACCTAAAGACATCTACCAGTCCCCCACAAAACAGCAGTCTATGTTCCACATTACTGAACATTTCAATATTTTGCTTAGTTGCTGCCACAATATAGCTCGCATTTCGGCGCGGACAGCCTCTTTTTTCTATCTTTGTAGATTTTAAAGCAGCATTCGATTCAGGATCACGCTCGATAGTGCTAGAGAAGTACCGCTCAGGATACTAGAACTCCTCAGAGCTATTTTACAGAAGAATATGATCTCAATCGACGAAGGGGTACGCGTTAGTCTCGAGCAGACGACGGGCTTCGCACAGGGGACTAACATCAGCCCGCTACTATTCGCGGTTCTCAAAAGCGATCTACCATCGCGGATCACCACGAGGCATCCGCTCGTCAAAGTCATACTGTACGCTGACGATCTGGTGATGTTCAGTCCGAGCAGACACCACTTGCAACAAGCAATAGTCACAATGACGAGGTACGTCAGCGAGGTTGGTCTTACCATCAACAGTAAAACTAAGGCGCTCAAATTCCGCAGAGGAGGTCGTCTGGCTGCTAGCAATGAACTCCGCTTGGGGGGTGCGCCAGTCAAGTATGTAAATTCCTTTACATACCTCGGCATAACTCTTACCACAACAGGGACTGCGTTCCGCCTGCACGTTGAACAACGGGTGAGAAAGGCTCTGATTGCGTCAACAATAATCGAAGCGCCTCAGAACCTCTCCATCGACACCGCCCTGCGCCTATTCCTTCTCAAAGTAGCGCCAACGGCTACATACGGAGTGCAGCTGATATGGCGACACCTCAAAATGAACGAACTCGCAACGCTGGAGAGAGTTAAGCCCGCGTTCTTAAAGCGAGTTCTGGGCCTGCACTCCTTCGCTCGCAACCGCCTGCTTTATGTACTGACAGGGACCTCGCCATTCGTAGAAGATATACGGAAGATGTATGGGCTGCAGAAGACAGAGGCATACAAGGCGTTCATTCAGCTTCAGGAGGATAAACTGGCCGATATAGATTCGGATATCTTCATAACATTTGCAATGACTAACGACGCGTGGAAAGGGCCCGACCGACCGAATCGCCATGTGATAGTGCGTTTTTTGGTACACGACTACCACCACCACCTATGCAGTGCAGAAAGCTTCCACGACCCCGATGTTGACTGCAGATGTAAATATTGTCATATCGAACACTCTAGGTATCACGGTTTGTTTGTAGAAACGTTGAATCTCTAAATCAGGTGGCCCGTTTAATGTCATCATAACTTTGTATATTGTATATGTTTATACTCTATATTTTATACATTTCTTGTAACTGCATTTGTGAGCTCCTGACGCCGAGCCAAATCTTTGTACTTAGGTATTATCGACACTAGATGTGTGAATAAATGAAATTTGTGTTACTCTTCTCTAACACTCCTCCACAATTACGTACCGACGATGAACTGGCTGGCGCGTATCTTAAGCTGCCACTACGCGTGCAGCCTGGTAGATGCATCATTGAATTCATTGGATTGGGCGTCGTTGCCCCTGTCCCATCCGGCGATGATCCAGCATCACTTGCTACTTTGAGATTTAGTCAATCATCCAAATTCACCTAAGCACTGTGTTAATTCACTTTAGCTGAGCAGCCGTAAGAATTTAAGTTTGAATGCGCGGCAGACCGCTCGGAAACTCCCGACCGCTGCGTGGGTGGTTCCGTTATGCTTCGCCCTGCTAAGACGGACTTAACTCAACTTCACTGCGGCCTGGCTCCTTACCCCTTCGTCGCAGGGCCACAAACAATATATCGAAATTATCACAGATTTTTACGCATCACCGTGGTATGTACACTCTTGATTTTCCAACCTGCATTCATACATGCAAGCGTGATCTATCGGAGCTCCGTATACACTCGTCGTGTCATAATAGTATGATATAATTAAAATGATATGCTTCAGCTGTCTTATGTAACATCACACGTAGCAGATTTACCACAGGGAGTGTTCTTATAACAGACAACCGGCGTTTCAACGTTAGTCTTTTTAGTTAAGGAATCCCTATGGTTCGCTATACGACAAGCTTCGTCCTGACATACCAGATGTTCCCGGTGGCCACCAGCCTAGCAATAATAGTATCCTGATACGAAGGCTTATCAGCGAGGTCGTTTTTAACCCCCGCTTGAATAATCTCAGGGAAGCACAATATCTTAGGCTGCTGGGCAGCAAACCCCAAATCTTGAGCAACCGGCACTGTGGGGTTTGCAAACTGGTCTTTTGTGAGCATTAGGAACTTCAAATATCGCACCTCTTCTCAGCGCCCCAACTCTTTTTGGGGCCAAAGGGATTATTGCAATGTCGGCCGGAACAAGGCCGAAAACTGTTTTGAATGCGAGTGTACCTGCATGCAGATTATAGACCTTCGCAACTAGTAGAAGCCCGTGAATGACAAACAAGTGCCCTACAGAATCACTCCGACGTCTAGAGAATATTATTGTATTAATAGTAGTATTGTGTCATTTTGTGTGGCCTTCGCTATACGAAGAATACCATAATTTAATAGTCTAATTAGTCTCCTAGCCTAGCAAAACAATATGGCGTTCGTTTTGCTAGTGCGAACGACTAAGTCAAACTCATTAAACGTTTTATGATGTGATCCACCAGGGTAATAGAGTTACTTACTCCGCCACTATTATAATGTGGATCGATTCGAAAAAGGATTGTTGCGTCATTGGCATGAGCTTTCGCTTTACCTAACTTGTCACGTCTTATATATAAAAATATAAAATTCAACACTTTTATAAACATAAAAGGACCAAGAACAGAGCCCTGATGTTCCTATGTCAACA
This sequence comes from Dermanyssus gallinae, assembly GCA_003439945.1. NCBI lineage: Eukaryota > Metazoa > Arthropoda > Arachnida > Mesostigmata > Dermanyssidae > Dermanyssus > Dermanyssus gallinae. The sequence continues at coordinate 334,007 of QVRM01004146.1, forward strand.
CTATGGCAGGTGTGATTCACCACGTGTGGACGGAGTTGGAAGGACGTTGGAACGCTAATTAGCCTCCTAGCCTAGCAAAACAATATAGCATTCGTTTTGCTAGTGCTAACGATTAAGTCAAACTCATTAAACGTTTTTATGATGTGATCTACCAGGGTAATAGAGTTACTTACTCCGCCACTACCATAATGTGGATCGATTCGAAAAAGGATTGTTGCGTCATTGGCATGAGCTTTCGCTTTACCTAACTTGTCACGTCTTATATTTAAAAATATAAAATTCAACAGTATTATAAACATAAAAGGACCAAGAACAGAGCCCTGATGTTCCTATGTCAACACAATACTAGCACGATTTCAGCGTACCGATCCTGACGGCCTGCAATCTACTCCTAAGGTAGGACCAAGCGACCGTAGAGGCCATGCCGCCAATATGTGCCGACATTTAGGAAAACATTATGATAAAGGCAAATAAAAACAGCTGCCACATTAAGGAAAATACTCAAACAGGTATTATCTCGTCTCTACCGAGTCAACAAAATATTGTCAAAATTCAACAAGTACCGCAAAAGAGACGATTCAGTAAATCTGAAATATGCTTGGGGGGAGCCCGAGGGAAGCTCAGTTTTGTCGCAACCTCTACACACGTCTTATTTATGAACTTCCAGAGCCGCCTGGAATCATTTTTGAAAACGTCGAACCGTGTTAAAGTAAGGCGCCTTCTTTGCCACCGGCTGTGCATCTTTTTGCTGGAAGATATTGTCGAGCCCAGACATAGGAAACGCGTTGTTGTATATCGATTTAAGCGTTACTCGGAGCGCCTCAAAACCAGAGTTGAGGGCGTCAATCTTTCAGCCTTGGCCTTATCTAAGAACCGGTCTAAGAACTTAGCGATGCCAAGCTTGTAATGGGTCCCATAGCTTGCAGCAGTAGCAGGGAGTGGTAACTGTGGAGATAGTTGGCCTTCAATTAAAGAGAAAATTGTCGGAAACCATCAATGTATCGAGCACATCCGTTTAAATACTGTAAACATTTGAGTAATTGTTATAGCAATATGATCAATGCGTGTAGCCGAAGAGGGGCGAGTAATAGAATAAATTACTTGCGTAAATCTTTTTGTATCAAAAAAAGATACATGTTTCAAAGGCGGAGTGTCGGCTATAATATTGACATGGTGGTATTGGTATATGAAATTATAGTAGCAGTTTTATTAACCAAGGATTGGTTTGCACATATACATCATGGCATCATATTTCTAGATTTGAGACAACGGAATTGGTTTTTCGCAACGCTGAAGGTGATATAGATCACACGGGCGGCCACAAAGGTTGCATATGCACTCCGACGAAACCTCATGAAACTTCTCGCGCACATAGATCTTCAGGTGGAAGCCGTGGACGGTGTTTGTTTATGGTGGTATTGATATGGCAATCTCAGCTTCCAGTCTCTCTAATACGGACGTGAAGGCAAGCGACCAGTTTTCTCAGAGCTGAAAGAAAATCAAGGCTCGTAGGAAGACATGTACCGCGGAAGACGACCAAGTAGACTGGACGGTAGTGGAGACAAACTGGAAACCTTCAGTTTAATGCAGATAAGACTTAAAGAGGTGTCACGCTCCTCATGATGTCCTCCAGCAGACGGTGCAACGAACTAGGGTTGGGTTCTGTCTGCTAACAGAACCTAATGTTGCCATCACCAAACGGAAAGGTAAATGGATTACGGTGGAAACATTGGACACCGCGATCTAGTGGGCGGGGATTGATCGAACATCAATAGCAGGTCGCGATGGCGGCCTATGTTTACCTGGATGGATGTATATAGTGCGACAGGTGTCTACAACTGCTTTAAATCGCCAAACCTAGACTAGGAAGGACTTAAATGAGTTTCTGGACCGGTTGGCTGCCAGTGTTCGAAGTCACGCTGGAAAAAAATGTCTTGTGGGGTAACTGGCACACTAACAATTCGAATGGGGACTGGTAGACTTGTTGACCCAAATAGGCATGGTGGTTACGAAACGCGGGAATGCGGCTAAGTTTGCACAAGGCTTCCAAAAATCCTCGCATTGACCTGACAATGGCCACTTTGGGAACCTACCCCCTCATCTTTTGCTGGACAGACCTGGAGAAAAATTATCCCGAATTGAAGTCCCACATGATAACTACCGCAAACGAAGGAGACAACTTACGACGGTGATAGCTTGCTTAAAAACGAGAGCGTGGCGTGAACTTACGGGAGCAGTAGAGGTAGACCCGTGGGGCCTCCCATACCGAATCGTGATGGGTTTGATAAGGAAGCCGCAAAGCGGGCATTGTCGGACGCGCAACACACGCTAAGGCAGGGATGGTTCACAATGGATGCAGTTCAGCGGGTTTTACTCCGGTCCGTAGGGTAGAGATTCGATAGTTTTGAGACGCGCGCCGCCGTACTACTCGATTTTTAAAATGCTTTTAATACGGCCAACTGAGAATTGATAATACGGGCAGTTTAGAAGAGCTAGATTTCTCCTTCTCTCCAGAGGATCCTAATGTCTTTTCTTAGTAATCGACGCCTTCATGCTGGCGGGACATCATAGAGTGAAACGGTGGGGGTTTCCCAGTTGTGGGACCAGTACTGTTGAACGTCCTATATAACGATGTCCTCCGCATCCCTTACCTACCCCTGGGTATGACCTGGCCATGATCGTCACGGCCTGCAGGTTGACCTCGCTACAATGGGAACAACGGAACGGAGCTTGGAGGTAACTTGCTTAAGCTCCGACACTTGGATTGTGTTTGCCGTCGCAAGGCCGCTAATCCGCTGCAGGATCCTAAGCGAGGGCAAAACATCGCTCGAGGCCGCTCGTCGGGCTACCTGGGAGGCCCATCAGCAATGGAGTCAGAGTCGAGATAAAATGCCACGGGAAATGCGGGAGAGGGGCGGGGAGCAGCTTGGCTCTCCACGCGAGATTCTTATCGAGGGTTTTAAAGTAAGCGAAGTAATGCCACACAATACCAGGCCTGAGGGGTGGGGAAGAAACCGGGGTTTAATGGGTGAGAGTCCTACATTAGGTGCCGATAGCTGCCGGTACCAACAGTGCATAGGGGTTGCACTGTCGGTAACCCAAAGTCTTCAAAGAGAAGAGAGACCATGGAAAGGAAGCAATAAACTGTGGTAGCGCTCTATTTGGCGGGCAAGCGTGTTTAGGACATAGTAAACGAGGTACAGCGCCTTAAATGTACAAAAGCTTTCTAACACGCATTATTAAATGATACAAGGATACAGGCTCAATGGTTCTGCAGACCAACGAAGGATCAAAATCCACTGCAATTATCCGAGACGTTCACTTACGCAATATTGTAATATGAATTGATAAATAAAAAATGCGCTCTTTTGGTCAAAATATTATCCGAGAAAATTTCAGTTGGTGCAGGTCTGTTTGAAGAGGAATCCAAAGCAAAGCGTTGCAAAGATCGTTCGCGATTCTTTAAAAAATAACAGCGGCGTGAAAACATATGGTGTCACTCCAAGATAAAGGAACATTGCAGCAAATAAAGTCGGTGTTAAACATTCTTAATTAATTATATTTATTTCACTCAATTAGTGTTAATATTAAACACCATTCGTTGTTGTCCTGCCATTCCATCGAGAGAGGGAATGCAGAGATTTCGTTGCAGCGCCAAACAACAAACCTAGTGATATTTAGCCCATTGCTGCTAGCAAAACCGACAAATTCAGGATTAGCTCTAATCCTGAATCCTGATCACGAAGTGATGGAACCTATGTACGATGTACCTGGCACCTGGTAGACCTGGCTGTCATCGCAAGCCACCCCGGTTCACAACCAAGGACTTAAAGATGCCTGCGCGGCTTTGCGTCGCCACTCCCTCAAGAACTGGTTAAATGACTCACAAGCAGACGCAGGCTAAGCCGAAGCATCTCCACCATCGGCGTACAGTCCGACAATATATACGAACCGGCTTTTCACCCCAATTAAAATGTGCTTTGCACTTGTTTCATGTATAGTATGGAGCGCTTCTTAAGCAAATTAAAAATCGGTTGAGGGAGGTGATGCCACACCCTGGCATCTAGACGCCCACTTTGTCAGAGTCTTCAATACAAACAAGCGCGCTGCTGTACCGACAGACAGTCGCCGTACAATTCCTACTCCTCCGAAAATATTTAGCAGTGCCAAGCTCACATTGTTCTCGGCGTGCGTCGTGAATGACGTTTCTGTATAGTGATTCGGAAGGCCCAAGTATGGGAACACGTTTACAAACACCAACGGCCTTTTACAGTAACGAATAACGCTTGCATATAAGCGTCCTCTTCATCGAAGCACAATCGCCCTGGTATTACGTGAATTTATGTGTGGCCTTTTTTCTACAGCCCTTTTTGCATGAGATACGCCTCTGCCGTAGCACGAGATAACACTAATGTTACGATAAGCAACAACCATGTCATCAGCATAAGTCACTACTATGCTGATGGCGATAGTTTTAACACGACTATCGGCGTGTTAAAACTCTAGACGCACATAGCAAACAATGTTAACAATAAATAGCGTGAACGAGATCTGCTCAATAGGTCTCCTAAAGAGACCAAACATTTTGCGTAACCTCAGACACGCCGCTCCTTCTCTCACCAACAGCGTGTCGTCGTCGAATAAACTGGAAATTACTTGCAGAAGGGTTTCTATGCCAATCTGTTTGAAACAGTTGATCACAAGATCGCGCGGAATCTTGTCAACGACCTTGGCGCAGTCAAGAATGACTGCATACAGGCGGCCTCCTGGAAGAGACATCGTCCGCTCTACCTCAGACTGAAGAACGTGGAAGAGGGCGGGTCAGACTAGTGGGAGGACTATCAGTCTGCTTACACTTGCCACCGGCACAATCATTTGCATGTGGGGGTCCGATCAGCAGGGTAAACATAGTACGTTTCTGCTCCACGGCAGTCTTTATGGACTACCGTGAACGCTTTCGACAAAGCCCCTCTAAATCTATTAATGGAGCATTCCGGCATGTAAGGGTGGGTGGCTCTTTCCTGAACGTCATTTTGTGCATAATATGAAGATCTTACTGCTACAGAGTTAGCAGAATATCTTGGAGGTATGACAAATTATCCGAAAACTTTGATTTGCTAACTCATGAAGCTTGTCAACCCCTTCCGTCCGAGCTTGTAAACTCTCTTTTTTTTGCTTGGCCATCCGTTGAACTCTACTGAAAAGATGTTTGCTGCGGACGTTAACGAAACTGTGCAGGCAGTTCTAGCCTCACTTTATGGAGAGGTAGGCGACTGTGCGTTTCGTGGGTTCTCGATAGCCCTTCCACTCAAAGTGGTTCCGAGACTTATATAGGTGGATGGAGACCTTGAAATACCTTTCTTGTCATATATTGTTTCCAGTCCAGCGTATTGGCTCCGTTTTCTGGCTTCCGCGTGCCTTCCTACCTACGCCGGCTCAACTAAGCTGTGATGTATGTAGAAAGTCGCGGCTGTGCACGAAACTTTAAAAAGCTAGCGAACAAAAAGCTAAGGATTTTCCATATGACCATAATGCAATGGTCAGGCCTTGCTTCGCCAGCGGATTAATATTACTGTACAAACGCTCCTATACGCGCATCTATTTGAAGACCATGTTGTTTTGACGTTCGGTGTCGAGTCATCTGACGTTTGAGACAATAATGCACTCCAACTGACAAAAGAGCTTTGCAAGACGCTCTTTAAGGCCACAGCGGAGCCAAGATCAGCCGCGTTCTTCTGACAGAGGGTGTTATTGGAAGAAAGGCAACGCCAAGATGATGTTGATTAAAACGCTATTTTAGTGATCATAAAACTAATTGGTCACCGACATTCAGACAAAAATAATACAAGCAATATTGTAAATACTATATAATAAGTAACTTAGTAAATGTGACGCCTATACATATTAAAAATAAACTCATGTTAAAAAATATTCCTATTGTTAAAACCAGATACATAGTCCATGGCTATCTTTACCTGCTCTCTTACAATATAAAATTCTACCGGGAGTGCGCAGAGTGCAATAAATTTGCTCTCATATAAAGAGTATCTAAATAATCAGCTGTGGTTTTGCAAAGGTTCCCAACGTACTCAAGAGCTAGGCCTTTTGAGCACCCCTGATGTATATTGAATGATATATCTATATATGATTTACTGATGGCCAAGCTTTCGGATCATCAGGAGCATCTAGACATTGTAAATTGGGCTCCCGAGATTATGCAGCGTGATGCCAATTTATAAAAAAATATTGTTATGTGGAAGTGGGAATAAACAAAAATATAGCACTTTTTACTTGCGCTGTTAAACATATATATATATATATATATATATATATATATATATATATATATATATATATATCGCCGCCGGGCATACCACGCCGCGGTATGCCCGGCGGTTAGGTCTATAGCAGAACTAGTAAAACGCTAGATTGTTGGTGTCTCGAAACATTTTGATGTAACATAAACACATTTACCCAGACGCGGTGTTATTAATAAAACAAAACAAAAAATATATATTTATATATATACTCATATATATGATTGATTGGTTTATTCGCTTGACAAGTGTATGTACACATATTACCCTTTTATATCAGGGGCGCATAACGCTGCAGCTATTAATTACCTATATTGTAGTCCCCTGTTTTTGCCTTTATGTGTTGAGCACCTTGCCTTTTGTAATCTCCACCTGTGCCCTTTCTGCATCCTTGCCTAATCCTAGCGCCTCCCCGAATTCTAAATCCCTAGTCCCTCCCAATTGTTCACACTCCCTAACCAGATGATCTACCGTTTCTTCTCTCTTGTTGCATACCCGACAAACCGTTGTTTCTAATTCCTCGTAGCAGTTTCTGTTGTACCCTCGTGTCTAACATACCAACTTTCGTGTCCGCTAGCTGCCCGCTGCCTCTTGTATTATCACATAACCATGCTACTCCACCCCTCTCCAATTTCATATTCCCGTATACTTCCTTTAAACTAATTTTCTGCATAAGTGCTGTCCGCCACTTCTGTGTGTATGCTGCCTTTACCCTACTTTTAATTTGCCCACTGGACATAGCAGCGTCTACGCATTGTTTACTGCTGAGTCCTATCTGTCTTGCCGCAAATTCTACTCTCCTGTCCCATTTTGTTTTTACTCCCACTGTTTTTTTACCCACTGTATCTTTTTAACCCATCCTTTGTTATTTAATGTCCTAATTCTACTACAAATACCTCAGCTTACTTTGCACTTTTCTTACGATACATTTTGACATACCGCCGTCTAGAAGTCGATTTTGACATACCGCCGCCGAGAGTCAAGAAACTCTCTGCTACAGTTGAAACGACACCCCAACGAAAATCTACTTACTTCTCTCTGAATCCCTTCTAATTCCCTCCATAAAACCGAGCTATGCACTAGAACAGCGTTTCCAAATGTCAGCCCTGGCACATACAGTGCCTTCCAAATGCCCCTTGTAACCACATATCTATTGAACCCCCATAGACTTTGGCACCTTACCGAATTCCTATCCCTGTCTGCTTTCTTTATTCTTAACGTTTTTTCCTCTTTCAACAATGCTTCCATTGACGCTATAGTTACACCTAAATATTTATATTGCTTTCGAAACCCTATCTCCTTTCCTTGTAACCTTAGCTTTCGATCCAATGTAATCCCCGAAAATACTAAAATAGCGCTTTTTTTCGTTAAATACCATATATATATATATATATATATATATATATATATATATATATATATATATATATATATATATATATATATATATATAGGTAGTTAAAATTTAGGGAATACAGTGTTTGTTGGCGATTGTTCCTAATAATGGTATCCTGTAATACCTATTTGATTTATATTTTTATGCATTAAAGGCCTTCTGACGGATGCCACATGTAGATGCCCCTGAACTTAAACATTTAAAGAACTTGTTCTGTTCCTGAAATATTTTTTTCATGACATATCGAACACAGGATCTTTAAAATATATTTATTTATTATGCATTTTAGAATATTTTAAATAGAATATTTATTATGTCTTTTAAAATATTTATTATGTATTTTAGAATATTTATTATGTATTTCAGAATACTTTAAATGTATACAAATGTAGTCGTCCACTTAGTCTATAGCTGCGACTTGTGCCTGATAATTGTTTTGTTTTTAATTGTGTATATTTGCAAGTTATTAGACCCTTCAAATCCTCAAAAATCACGCTGCAATTTAAATAACTTTGATAAACATAATGCCTTTATTTCATAATATACGTAGTGCAACAGTTTACTTAGACAGGAGATCTTTACTATACTTAAACAGGAGAGAGTTTACTTAGGAGAAAGCACCCCTGTGCGCACCCCACGGAATTTTAGACTGTCTGCAGTGAGGGTTGGCCTGCAGTGCAGGCAGCTCTAGCGTTATTTTATGGAGTGGTAGGCAATGTCCGGCAACCGTTCTTCTCAGCAGATCTTCCACCCTTTCACCCCCCGGAAAACTTGATTATGTTTTTTAATGTGTTTGACGATGTACACGGAGCAAGGTGTACTCGCCTACGTGGGCGAGGGGGCATTTTGTAAACCTTTAGTGCTTCACTACTAATCTGCTCTTGCATGCAACAATCCATATGTCTATTTTTAATATAAGTGTAACTTAACTTTGTTTCACCAATCATCAATTCGCATCAATTCGTAAAACAGATCGCATCGAAATGGTGTGTGTCGCGCCGGGATCGAACCCGCAACCCCTATGTTGGTTGCGGGGGATTGCAGCCACAGACTCGCTGGCCATCACCGTCATTTCATCCCGTCCACGCTAGGTTACATAGTTCATGGTTATCATCACCTGCTCTATTTAAATAAAAAAAAAATTAAGAAGAGTACACCAACTTCATACGTGTGCCAAGTATTACGCGCCTGTGCCTATCCGCCCCTTAGACAAAATGCGCTGCACTGCCTCTTTGAATGACATGCCGCAAATATTAAACAACTGAAATGTCATGATTTAATATTTACTCAATATAAGCAGAACAAATAAATCATAATGCAAATATTAATCCGCAAAATGTATCAGCTATTGGCGCACGCCAAAATTACGTATGCTGCTTTGTCGCATGGCAAAGCATTGTGTGCCTGTGTCTGGCATTTAACACGTCGCAATTGGTATTATTAACAAAACGGTGGTACGCGACTTAAAACGTTTTTAGTACTAAATTCCATGTTAAACTTTGCTCAGCAGAGTTGTATATTACGTTGCTCAACGTGTACTCAACTTTTATAGCTAAAGCAATATGCGTCATCTATAAAAGTTGAGTACATGTTGCAATATAGGATAAGTGCTCATAAAACGTGTTATTGTATCTACTTTGACCAAAGGAGTGAATTTGCTATAGCTTAATATTCCTTTCTGCTTGTAAAAATGAAACGACTAGATATTGACCCCTGGCACCACAGTGTCTTCAAGTTAATTTAAGCCATAGACAACCCGTTTAAATTAAGGGTTGATGCTTAGGTCAAAAGGAACAATTTCAGTAAACCGGGTTCTGTTTTGTTTGAATAAATGTTCACCTTTCTACACGAATTTTATCTTTAACTATTATTTTCCCAGAATGTATCTATTATCGATTAAGTAGGGAGAACGATTGTCATTAACTGAGCTTGTTCCACACTACTCGTCTCGGGTGTACAGTCCAAGCCCTCGTATGTAACTTTCCAGATCTAGATATGCAAACCCAGAGATTACAAAGTCTCTGCGGCCGTATCTCTGACACGATGAAGGCTTTAAAGAAGTAATGGACTATTCGCTCGTTGGCGTCAGTAGATATGACACAGTTACCAATAAGAGAAACTGCGAAATAATATTTAAGAGTACCGCCAGCTGCCAATTTCGCCTATGGGAGGCCGGGTCAGGCCAAGTTTACGGCAGCCTCTGTAGACTGCCGTGAACGTCTTTGACAAAGCCCTTTTTGATCAGCTTGGCGAGAATAAGATTTAACGACAGATGGACGGGGACCTGGAAATGCTTACTGCCTCACATTTATGGTCCGGTCTTGCATGTATGTTTATATATTATTGTCAATATAGAAACCAGATACATACTTCATGGCTATGTTTACCTGCTCTCTTACTATAAAAAAAATGCTACCAGTAGTACACAATTTGCATCGACTATGGTCTCATATAAAGGGTACCCAAACAATTTGCTGGCATCTTTCAAAGGTTCCCAACGTACTCAACAGCCGGGCCTTTTGTGCACCCCTGGCGTATTTTGAGGTCGGATCTAGCGATATACACATATAAGATTCATATTTATATATATATATATATATATATATATATATATATATATATATATATATATTTAATTCTTAACGGGGTGTAAACAATTGTCCCCCAGCTAACGTGACGACAAACTACACCAGCCCTAGTTCCAGGCCTGGTGTCGACCACCTGGACAAGGTACCAGGCACCGCCGTGGCGTTACCACGTTGTATATCCAATGACAGTCTTTGGAAAATAAACCAGCGCGCAGGTCCCCCGTGGCCAATCTTGGACACTTGCATATCTTAATAATAACTCCCTTAGTAATTTTACCTGGGCCCTTTAGGGTCCTAAAGGCAAAAGGTCGAAAATCTATAGAGTCTCCAATATATGCATACTTCCGACACTTATTTTTTCCGCCTGTGAAACAGCATAACCAGCCTGGGTAGCGCCGTGACTGACCATTGAAGGTGCTAAAGAGTCAGTCACGGTAGCATCCCAGACGAGTGTATTGCCACTCTCAAAGGCTGTTAGGGTCATCCCATCAGGTCGACGGGAGTCGTCTGTATACAAGCCTGCGGGTTCGAGAACACAAGGATAGCCAGCAGACCTTAGAGCACGGGCTAGGGTACCGTTCAAAACAGCGTGTCTCGTCCTACGCCCTTAGCTGCGGATGCAAGATAAGCCATGGTACCCTAAGGGTGAGACCTTATCGCCACAGTTGCACTCATGTTCCTCGACTAGAGGGATCCCAAGGCGAAGACCAACGCAGATCCTGACGACGAAGTCCTCTAGGAGAGTTTTAACGGAAGCACTCTGTAGAGCATTGAGCTATGCACCAGCATCACTAGATGAGACTGCTTGAAGCCGTGCTTTGTCCACCTCGTCTTGTGCTGAATTGAGAAGATTGGTTTGTTGTATATCCTCCAACGGCGCGGTCCAGCTTGCCTGGGAAATCGGATTTTCCGGAGAGGGTGCTCCAGTGCGTGCTAAGAGATATATATATATATATATATATTACTTCACTTAGGCAAAAATGCTATTTGTATATACCTATCGATACAAGAGAATCAAGGACATACCTTTGAAGATTTTAGATGTGTAACATTGCAGTCGTTTACTCAGTCTATAGCTGCAAGATGTGTCTGATATTTGAGACCCCTGAAATTCTCATCAACAAAGCTGAAATTTAGATGCCTTTGATAGGCATATTGCCTTTTTTCATAGTAGCCGTATTGCGACACTTTTAGGTAGAGAGGGGTTTGAAAAGAGAGGTGCCCACGTCCTTAGTTCCCAAATACGAGCCTCCAGCAAATAATACTTGCTCAGATAAACTCCCAATGGCTGCAATGGTAAAGTTCACTAGAAATAGAAACGTCGGCAACACCGGCGAAGCGATGCAGTAGATATGCCCCTTTCCCAGAATTAAACAAAGTAGGTAGATGCCAAATGTTGATTCCCCGTATAGCCCAGTGATTCTTAAGGCATGTTTACCTCGACTTTGCCATTATTACGCACTTCCGTTACATCATACACGATCACAATCATCTGTTCTGTTTGCTCCATACAGGACTTCACGTGCAGAATCAATAATACACTATTCTAAGGAGTGTACTGTCTATACTGTCTTATCAGGCCTCAGTTCACTAGCTCGTTAATAACGGAACGCGCAAGCTTACTGGAGCTTTACTGCGGAGCAACACAGATAAACCATCCGCTCTAAAGCGATTAGATGGCACCGTAGTCAATTACGGCAAGATAATCGCTAAAGAGATAGTGGTGGTCGCTACAGGTCAACGACGGTGGACGTCCATGAGCAGTCAGGTAGCCGATCTAATTTTAGCCTTAAAGGTGTAGAAATAAGTGCGCATTGGCTAAAACACCTTACTTTGTAAATTATGCATTATTGAATTAGGTTGTGTCGGCAATATATTAGAGTGCACAGATCGCTTGACAAGAATTGGCAATGTGCACATATGTGTATAGTGCAGTTCAGACACTTTGTGGCGTTTTGCACAAATCGTATTCGCTTCTGTACGTGAGGATGCTCATTGAATCATGCAAGATCTATGTTATTAGATCGCCCTAACCGAGTAGCTAGGCGAATTAATATTATTTTTTTTATATAACAATATTTTGCGAAACACAGATTCGAGTAAGTGTAGATGACATCCAGATGTGCAAAGCCATTTACACAAAGGTATCTTTGAACGGAGCATAATAGATTGTATGATTTCATACAGTTCGAGTTGAGCCAGATCAGAACTGTAGAAGCGGCACAAATAAAACATCTCCGGAAAATTCTATATATGTCTCACGAATGGTATTGTCATGTGTGGCGGGTGTTGCCTTATTATTATTATTATTATTGAAAGCCACAATACTTCTGTTCACCAAACCTGGATCATTTCGGACGACCCGGAGTAGGTCTCGCTTAGTTCGTGCACGAATCAGACATCCGCTAACGGTTGTTCACGGTCGAGGGGCAGCCAACAACCCCTGGAGTTGTTCAACTTCTTCCGGTTAACCAACCCCCAGAGTTTTTCAAACTGTTCGGTACCTTGCGCTTTGCATTTCACTGAACCGAAACTACGTTTACGCAGTGCGGGCTGCTCTATCGTTACTTTATCGAAAGGTAGGCAATGTCCTGTGCGTCGACTGTCCTTCTCGATGGATCTTCCACCCTTCCATTTCCCGGGAAATTTGATTATGTTTGAGGGGTTTTGCGATGTACATGGAGCAGGGTGTACTTGCTAAGGTGAGCGAATGGCCGCTTTGCAAGCTGCGCCTGTCCAGCTCTTAGGCAAAGATTGCTTCACTGCCTCTCCCAAATAACACGCTGCAAACATTAAACAAATGAATTGTCATGATTTTATATTTACTTAATATAAGCAAAATAAACAAATGATATTGAAAACAGCTATCCGCAAAATGTATCAACTGTTGGAATATCAAGTGAGATTCCACTGTGCGACATATCACCAATTTACCGAGGACCGGACACGATGAGAGATCTAGGGTTATCCAAAAAACGATATAATGCATAGCAAGTTGTGCTTATTTATTTATTTATCGTAACACAAATCAATATTTCATTTGAGGCACGGGCAGGGCTTAGAGAACAGTTGAGATCTTCTTGATTTACTCGTTAAAGTGCGCACGCTGTTTGATTTGGTCCAAATGCAATGTAGTATTGTTTTCCGTGTAATGCAATCTGATTATTGTTCTTTGTTATGGAGTCAAATGTACTGACGTGCTTACCGTGCACAAGCACCAGAGGCACCCTATTATTATGCAGTAATATTCCAGGCGCCAGTTTGGACAGATGCCATTGTTCTATGGTTATTAAATGACCAAGAATGTGAAATGCTGACGAATTTGCAAATCAATTATAAGCAAAACGCTTTTACTGAACTATCGTTCGCATGTAAAGCCAGTCTCCTGTGTGCAGCAAGACGTTACTCATCATTTCAAATAAGGTTAATTTTTAAACAGACTTAAATTTGATAGCTAAATCGAAGATATAGAAGAGAGTTCTGCAACTTGGTTACAGCCATGTACGTAACGACTTTAGCCAACTATGCAATGCTTCCATCATGGCAGATTATCAAGGGCAATTAATAATAAGATATAAGGATGCAAAACAGTTCCGTAGATCTAGACAAAAAAAAATATAAAACAACAAGAATGTCTCTACTAACCGTATGCTTCACTGCAGCTAAATCAATCGTCAGTGACCCTAACAATAACTAAAGAACTAAAGAACGACATCGAACATTCACGTACAGCACAAAGCAAAATAATTTTAAGGCATGGCTTATTCCGCCGCAAGTATTTTAAACAGCATATAAGCATTTGCTTGCGAAGTTAGTCCAGTACGATCAATTCGTGATCGCCGTAACCGGTCGATGCTATAAAAGCGTACTAGTTATTGTTAACGAATGAAAAAAAATGCTTTACCTATGTTCTATAACCGCCTCCAAAATGGCTCCTTTTCTTTTTTGACCTGCTTCTTTCCATATGCAACAAGCGCAAACGAAGCTTTGAGCATGAGATACAGGAGCCCGTCTAGAGTTGAGAAGTGCAAGATGGGCCCAGGCAGAAGTTTAAAACCATTCACCGATCACCGTGCTTCTAGTTATCAAATAATGCGCTCTCTGGGTGATACTGGTCACAATGCGTGTAGTTCAGTCAAGTGGGAGAATCTACAACCACGATATTCATCGCTTTGGCATGCGACGGCAGTGGCCGCGACAACGATAAACCTAAGTATCTTCCAAAGACGTCGAAGGCACTCGACGTCGACTGTAAACTGATAAGCGTATCGGCATACTCGCGTATATGCCAGCAATCAAACAATCATACTTGCTGCGGATCTCAACTACCGCCTGGATATATCGACTCCAAGAATACCTGCGCTCATCGATTTTTTCCATCAGTTTGTCTCTGGTTGTGTACTGAACCGCTAACTCCAACAACTTTGTAGACTCCTGTAGACTAACCTGGCAAAAACGTGCCCAAGTATACCTGCACGTGGATCCTCAATCGATGGACTTCTAGTCGTTGTCATGTTCTTTCCTTTAAGGCTATCGGTCAAAAATATCGGTCGTACGTCTACACAGTAGGAGGAATTCTCTACAAAACAGGAACAACAAGTTGGAGATAGAAACACAAACGCTACTCTAGCCACTCAGACAGCACAGTTACGCATTTCTGTAAATGTGCTTTATGAACACTTCTAAGGAATGTTTTCATCCACCAATATAGTTCCTCGGGAAATTTTAATTGCAGTAGAGCCTGATAAGGAATCTTAGAAAGCTCTAATAGTGCCTATTAGGTCATCAATTGGTTATAACAAGGTTCTCGAGGCCGTTGGTCGCGTGAAAAGGAATAAAGATACCGGTTCCAACCTTATCTAAAACAAACCCTTCAACGACTCTCTTCATGTGTGGCGTATTCTCCTTGCAATCTTTGACAGATGTCTGTCTATATGAGAGCCATGTCCCGTAAATATGGCGGGAATGCATACTCTAGGCTATCCTAAAAGAAAAGGGTGACGCTTTTAACGTTGGATCTTGGCGGGGCATTGCCAAGATGAATTGCACCTATAACATATTAGATCGGTGCTTACAACACGCATTTAAATTCCATCATCACAACATAATCCTGCAGGAGCGGCATAAGGGGAAGTTTGTTATAATAGCATGCACGGAAGAATTATTATCTGAAGTGAGTAACAGCATGGAATGTCATACATCGCCAAGAAGGTTTCTATATGTCTTGTTTGTTGGTTGAGGTCGGCTTCCGACAATGCTTTGCGTAATGCTGTGCTCCAGGAGTTCGTCAATGAAGGTGTGGACTCCAAGTCCCTGACCCTAATCGCCGGCGTTCTCCAGGTAAAACACAATGGTTCTTGACGACGCGATTCATGAGCATGGGTCTATTATCCAGACCACCGGTTTTGCTCAGGGAAAGAATCTCAGCCCTCTGCTTTTATCCACCCTATAAGTCATCTACCGCCAACAAATAATATGAAAGATGATACGGCCGGTCTCATATTGTATGCAGACACTCTAGAGAAGTATAAGTATGAAAACAACTACCTTTAGATTGACGCCAAGAAAATCAAAGCCAAACTTAGGCCGGGGTCATTCTTTGCTCGTTCTGATCGCTTGAGAGGTGTTAATAGTGCAGTTAAGTTCGTTAACGCATTGTGCTACCAAGGACATATTTTTTTGATAAAGGGAACAACCTTCAGACAATACATAGCCGAAAAATTGATGAAAAGTCAAGTTTCAATATTAAGGACTGAAGAGTTCCATAGATACACTCTGAGCACGCTAAAAACACTTTTTAACCTGAAAGTTACTTCGAAAAACTAGATAAGGTAAAGCCCGCGTATTTCAAGCCATTTTTGGCTAGTTTACCTCATTTTCTTTTCTTTTGAAGAAAATATTCTGAAGTTGCCGTGTCCCATCTACCATTTCAATACCTGTCAGAGAGCTATTTCGTTTACGGAGCTAGCTCAATCATATATTATTACTCATAAACGTGTGCTTCTCATACATATATAAAAAATAACTTTTTGTTTTATTGTTCATATGTATGTTACTTAGTAAGCAAAAAATATCGTTGCCACTTGTCTGTACTAGCGATGTTTCGATAAACGACCAGTCGAGTGTGTGATAACGTCTAATATTGCACTCTCCGCAATATTTACATACACACTTGTCGATTTCATAGCAATGTCTGTGATGACAATTTTCATCTATAACTGCAAAAAAGCAGGCCCTTCGGCATAGAGGCCCAATATTACAAATGCCAAATTGTGATTTTCTTTAAAGTTTGTATGCTTCTAAGCTTTGTATACTGAACGGTATCTTGTCCAATACTGTATCCTCTACTATTGTGTGTTCGCGGCATAATTCGAAGCGTTCTTTGAAAAGCCCAACGTAGACTTTAAGAATTAAGGTTTTACCTTTTCTTTGTTTTTAAGGGGCAACTGCGTAAAGACGATATTTTACTATAAATACAAGTTTTATCTAGATACGTTTAGCGCGATTTATGGTTCTATGTCAGTAACGTCTCCCACTACAATTATTGCTGCAGTGGCTTTGCTGCTCAACGACAGCCGTCACTGTTATTCCTGGATGGAAAAAGTGATTGACGAGTTCAATATTTACTCCCCTAATCTTAATGCATTGATAGTCTGTGGCGTACAATTCGCCTCGACTACACCTTTGTACTTATATTTTGGCGATATTGATTGTCAGTTGGTTTTCTTGGCACCAATCTGAGGCTTCCCGTCGATAAAACTGCAGGCGGTTTCGTCTGGTTGCGAAAACTACGAAGTCGTCGGCATAAAATGCGTGTGTTGCGTTTACGTTTCTGAAGGCGTCCGCCAAGCCAGCTGTATGTGGAAGAAGAACGGGCTTGCGAAGCCTCCCTGAACGACTACAGTTATCTGTGCTACTGGCCTGTTGACAGTATGAGCCCCGATCTTAAGGTAAGATCTTTTTTATATAATGGAACGAGGGAGCAGAAGTCTTCCTTTGTAATGAGAATGAAACTAGCAAAAAAATGTTGTATTGAGCTTTTTATCCAGACATATCTTTACTAAATCTGCGATTGCGAGAACTCCAGTTATTATATCGAGAAATCAATTATGCCTACGTATTTGGAACGAATTCTGCATCTGTTGAATTGCATCCAGCGCTGGCTCAAGGTATATTGTATTAAAGATAATTCTGAAGAACTGAAAGTGTGTTTTTACTTTGCCTTCGTATTAATTACAAACACCTAAACGAATGCACATCCAAGAACGATAATTTTACAACATTTTACAAGTCCATGTACGAATCGAGCTGAGTTGAGAGGTAACATGGATTTTGTGACATATACATCAGAATTAATGCAAGCACATATATTAACACTTTGACTTGCTTTACCAAACGAATCACTCGGGTGACTTCTAGCAGCCCACCGAATCGTTAATGTATTACAAAAATTATTCCTTCTACCATTGTATAACTCTGTAGAGATTGCAGAAGCTTCGCTGGGCACGTTCACAGACATTTTCCTGACGGCCTTGGGAGCGGCGTTTGTTCTGTCGATCAGCCCCTCACGCGAGTCAACAGAGGTCGCGTAAACGAGACTCTTCAGGCGCCCCGAGAAAGAAAAAGAGTCGAGGCTTGAAAGCTCGGAAGATTAGGCCGGGCTAGGGATGCCCGCCCCGGCCAATCCACCGATTCGGGGAGGTCGCGTTTAAACAGACCGGCACCGCAGCGGTGTTGTACAGAGGCGCTACTCCGTGCTGGAACCGCATACTTGAACGAATACCTTGTGAAACTCGTTTGGCTCAAAAATGTGTGGAACGCTCAATCTGTCGAGAGCTATGTGAGGACCTACAATGTGATTATGTGTCAACCATGCCAGCCCAGACGTTCACGGAGAAGTGAACTTGGTGTGAATGCGGGGGAGGGGGGGGGGGGGGTCAGGTGCGGGTTTTCCATGGGCAATCAAGGAAAATTATGTGCATTAAACACACCCTCTCGTGTAAACGAAGCTTCTTCGGTGTGGTACGCTTTTCCACTTAATCTGTCGAGAGCTATATGAGGACATATAATGTGGCTATATATGAACGCTAATTGGCTCCAGTACCGCACTTAGGCTACACGACACTAAAGCCAAATTAGTATTGCTGGGCTATACGCACTGCTAGAACGACGTAGAAGAGACACTGTGAGTCACACTCAATAGCGCAGCGTAGACAAAGAAGCCACACGAGTGACTCATTTCATAAACCAATCGAAATGATAGCTTATGTGCATGCATTCACTGATGTATATGTCACAAAATCTGTGTTATTTTTCGACCGCAGCTCGTAGCACAATGTACTTGGTGTCGAAATGATCGTTATTAGATGTGCGTTCGTAGGTAGCAAATATAAGCAGGATTTCAAGAAAGTACTTGAGCGTGAAAACAAAAATGTATAAAATGTAGAGTTGAATTTTTTAAGGATTATCTTGAATACAACATTTGTTTCTGTTTTGACCAAATGTTGGATGCAATTCAACAGGATGCGAAGTGCTTGAAAGGTAAATGATTTGATTCCAAAGGCACGATTGGATATCGATAGGATAACTGGGGCCCTCGCAATCGCGGATTTGGTGAAGATATGTTGGGATAAAAAGCTCGATACAAAATGTTTTTGGTAACTTCACTCTCCCTCAAAGAAAGACATATTCGCCATTTATTTCCATTGGAAAAGTGATTTTCTTGACGAGTTGTGTCAGACCTCATAGTTAGTCGTACGTATCTGGAAGGCCCTGTATATATATATATATATATATATATATATATATATATATATATATATATATATGTATATATATATATATGTATATACGTATATAGATATATTTAAATATATATATATATATATATATATAGAAAACGACCGGTCGACGATTTACAGCTTTGAATGCAGAGCTCTTTTCCTACCATAGAAGAGTTATTTGATATATATATATATATACATATATGTACGTATATATATATAGAAAACGACCGGTCGACGACGCAAATACAGCTTTGGATGCAGAGCTCTTCTCCTACCATAGAAGAGTTATTTGATATATATATATATCTAAATGTCATAATCCTCGCAGTAACGTTCATTGTTTGTTGTATAATTACGCCTGGCTGACGTCTCACTTCACTTGGCTAGCGGTGGTGGTGGTGGCGGCGGCTGCAGCTGCTGCTGATGCAGACAGACACCGGAGGCAAGTCCAACAGTCCATCAGCCGCCGGTCGTATGAACGTTGTCGTCGTCGTCGTCGTCCGTATTCCACAATCCGCGAACTCGACGACGACGACGAACGAATCCATACTCTCTCTTCCTCCTCCTATTGTTCCGTTTCCTTGTCCTCTGGCTCTCTCTCTTTGCTTTTTGCCACTCGTTCATAGGCTTCGTTCATCGAGTCGAACTACCGCCGCCGCCGCCACCGCCACCACCACCACCGCATGCTCTCGTTGTTCTCTGCTCTCTGTGTCGTCTCTGCGCGCGCCTCTGCCCGTGGTTTCATTTCCCCGAACTCGGCTGGTGGGAGCCGACCTCCAGCCTGGCAGGCAACCAGTCAGTCAGCCGGTCAAGCTGAGCCGAGATTCGAGTACAGACGGACTACAGAGAGACCCGGCGGCGGCGGCGGCGGCGGTGGCGGCAGCGGCGGTGGTGGTCGGCGATGCTCGTCGCGGATGTGGCGAGAGTGCAGACGACCGGTGCGGGTCGTCCGGTAGCCGCCTCTGCGGGTTCAGCCGCCGCCACCGCCGAAGCCGCTGCCCCGTCGTACTGTGAGGGAGGGAACTGGAGAGACGACGATTCAGCAGCTGAAAGGGATCGACCAACTGACCGACCGACCGACCAACCAACCAACCGACCGCATAGAGTGTTGTTGCTGTTGCTACATGCTGCACACCACAGCGCGCTGCGTTAGTAATAGTAAGTGGACAGGCTGCGGCACAGGTTTCTGCTGCTGCTACTGCAGTTGCCACCGGCTGTTTTGTCGTTGTTGTTGTTGCTGTTGTTGATATTTTTAGAATCTGTTACCAAACGTCTATGAGTATTGCTGCCGTTGCTGCTGCTGCTGTTGGAATTATTGGAATGAATAGAATTACCATTGCTACCAAACGTCTATGACGCTACAGCTGCTGGTACTGTCCCTAAAAGTACGTTGCTTTTCGCATTGCTTCATAGACGGATGTATGTGCTGCTCCTGCGACTGCTGTTGCTGTTGCTATTGGATCGTTGGAAGTAACCTAGATGTAACCTGCCAATAGCCTGCCAGCAATCGAAAATAAAAGCTGGACCTGACCACCCTCAACTAAGATTGAACGTGGATTGGGACCGCTTTTTTGACATTGCTTTATAGCCGGATAGATGTACTGTCCCTGCGACTGCTGTTGCTGCTGGGTTGGATTGGATCGTTGGCTAGGAGTAGTATCTGCCAATAGCCTGCCTGCCAGCAATAGAAAATCGAAGCTGGATCAACGATTGACCACTGATTGACTGACTGACTGAGTCAATCAGTCGCTCACTCAATGACCCTCGCTTGCTTCCGTCCGTAGTGGCTAGCGTTCTTTTCGTCATCGTTGTGGCAACACTGGCGCGAAGGCGGCGCCGCCGACGCAGCCGACGCAGCCGCTGCTGCTGTGGGCGGCTGGGCTGGAAGCGTAGCTAGCAGGAAGGCAGACAAGCAGACAGGCGAGGGGACAGCAGAGCCAGACAAACAGAGACAAGAGACAAGTGAGAAAGAGAGAAGACGCTCACTCACTCACTGACTGCTGCTGCTGTTGCTGTGGTTGGTGTTGGTATGCTGCTGCTACAGCAGCATCAGCAGTGATCTTGTGTCTGTGGTCGTGTGGTGGTCATGGTCGTGGAGAACAAGGAACAAGGCCACGCATAGCACGCAACTAGAAGAACGCCGACTTCATCCAGCAGAGAGACGAAGACAACAACGACGACGGTAACCTTACCTACCGAACAACCAACCAACCAACCGATTAGCAACGTTAGCAGTGGCAGCGGAATCGGTCGGCAACAGTCGCTTGGTCGATCCAATCCAATCCAAACAAAGCATCCCTAGCGCCCGCCCGCCCGCCCGCATCAACGCACGAACGAACACATGTACGAGCGCTTCGTCATTCATGCGTCTCGTCATTTTTTGTCGTCTTGGATCGTCCTCTCATGAAGCGAGTGAGCAGTCAGTCTAGCTGTCTAGCTGTTTTGTGTAATTCTTGTCGTTGTTGTCCTGCAGGCCGCCGTCAATCAACAAACGTGTTGTTAGTCAACAGCAGCTGTAGCAGCATTCGTGGTCCGTCATCTTAGAGAGAATCTCTACGCGCTCTTTCACACCGACACGCGCGCGCACACACACACACACACATACACAGACTCACAGATACATATTCTCATATACAGCTAATAGTGGTGGTCGAATGGTCGAAAGCTTGTTTGCTGCCTGCTTTTTGAGATTCGTCTCCTCCTCCTCCTCCTCTTGGTGCTCACACTGAGCGCGTAGAGAGCGCGTCGACAGTCGAGAGGCTGGGCGTCCAACATAAACAGCAGCAACAGCAATAGAACCAACAGTTGCATCTGTGGTTCAGGCTATGGTGGCAACAGTCGAAAACACGAACTCTGCTGCAAAATTTCTGTGAAAAAAAAGCGGCTACAAGCTGCGCCGGCAGATGAATCTCGATTCGATCGAATCGTTTTTGACGACGACCGATTCAACCAACTGATTGATGGTTTGGTTGCTCACAGGTGATTGGTGGTGACGCAGACACTGGCTAGTAGTCGGCGCTGCTAATTAATTGTAATCTTAATCATCTGCGCCATCGTCGCCGTTGTCGTCACGATCATCCAGCTGCTGCTGCATCATCATCATCTGTCGTCGGTGGCAGCGCGTCGCTTCGGCCGTCGAGCGCCTGCCTGCGTCAGGATGAGTGAATCTAGTGAGGAGTTCGCCAACGACTTCTTCGAGGGCACCGAAAAGCTACTCGAGGTGTGGTTCGGCACCAGGTCCGGCTGCGATAGCCAGAAGAAATGCGACCTCCGAATCATTCCCAGGTAGGTGGTGAGCAGCCTTTAGTAAGAGAAAAAAAAAACAGCCTCCTTGAGGAATATTCTTCGATGTGAGGTTGGTGATTGATGAGGATCTCGAGCGACTGATCCGATCATACGCTCGTAACGAGCATAACGACCAACTGTATATCATACGGGGATGTTGTTATTAGAATTAGAATGATGATTATGATTACCATCGTTATTATAATCATCATCATCATACATCATAGTATTCATTATGTGTTACTCCAGTATTAAGTCATTGCTGCGATTTCGTTTCGACCAGCCAGCCTGCAAGTTGTCAGACGGCCAGCTACATTTGTTTTATTTTTTAACTTTTTTTAGGAGGTTTTTTTTTAATTAATAGACTATCGCCCGTCCCCTCAGGGCTTAGGATTGGAGCCGTGCAGCATATCGTCAATGAGGCACCTAGGGCCGGACATGTTGAGATATCTTAGGTTTACCCAGCAGTTCTTGTGGCAGCAGTATGGCCGCTTATTCTCAACGGTATATGGTTTATCATCTGACCACTGGCTACCTATGACATTTAGACAGATATCATCTGTATATGAGCACATGATGTCGATGCACTACCCCGATATTAATCTTATTATACTATACTACAATAGTGTACTCCAAGAGTGCACCCGACTGCGCGCAGCGACGAAACGCCCAGTCATTGTTCTAGCAACTTTGAACGATTTTCGAGTCTCTTTTGACGCTGTTGTTTTAACGAGTTTGGACAACGATTTTTATTTTTATTTTAGTAGCATTTGTTTTATATTGCTGCTATGATTGCCTACCTGTACAATTAAAACACATGTCAGTGTTCCTGCAATATATCCTATATACAACTATACAATTTATAACAAAACGTCATACACGATTTTTGCTCTCTATCTCTCCGTAAACATCGCGCTTACTCGAACATGTCGAGAGTTGTATGTATGATTGCGGCTGAAGTTTCAGCCATGTCAAAAGAGGGCGCGGTGCGAACAATCAACCCGCACGGTAACCCGCATGGAACGCGTATTGGACGCGATTTGGCTAGACATACTTCTGGATTCCTTTTTGCTTCAGCTGTCCTGTTCCTTTCCGACCCGTGTCTCCGTTCAAGTGCCTATGTGCCGACGTGCATATTCATATGTGCTCTACGACGCTAATTGCTCTTGTTTGCCGATCACGACTCGACTTGTGCTCGAGTGGGTCGAATTGTCGTTTGACGAACGGAAACCTGTCTCGACGTGACGCCAACGCCGTCACAGACTACGATGGCGGCCCCAGCTCGGTCTGTGACGGCGTTTTGGTGTCCGTAAATCTTTCGGTCCAGCTCGAAGCATGCATGATATGTGGCCGTCCCAGGCAGCTTTCGAGTCATCCCATCGTCACGTCACAACCGCAGCCAGCCAGCCACAGTTGCCCGTTTCTAGTGGCCGGCCCCGACCAAATACTCCTTGAGTCGCCGCAATAAGCGACTGTGAACTATTGAAGGTGAACAGTGGATCACTGCCTGTGTTCCAGGAACTGTCGGATTGGAATCGACCGTCGCCTGCAGACTGTTCCATACCACTGGCTAGTTCATCCAATACTCGAGTAGAATAGACAGACAGACAGACAGAGGGTACTCATAGTAAATGTTTATAGAGAGTACTCATAGCAAATGTGTATAGAGAGTACTCATAGCAAATGTATATAGAGAGTACTCATAGCAACTGTATATAGAGAGAGTACTCATAGTAAATGTATACTAAACCGTACCCGTAGTAATACGTAGAACACGTAGCAGCGGCCGGCATAACATAAGTATGCAGGAATAGCCATAGTAGAGGACCTCTGCCAGCGCGTACCTCTATACTAGCCCGTCCGCGCCGCAGCTTAGAGAGCCTTAGAGAGAGGGTTGTTACTCAGTGAGGGCACACCGAGTAACAGCAGCAGCAGCAGCGACCTTGAGCTCCGCGTAACTCCTGCTACTGGCCGTGCTGCGACTACGACACGACATCTATTACTTGAAGTAGAAGCATGGTCAGTCAGCCAGCCATATTGTACGTTGAATCTGCTGCTGCTGCTGCTTATATGTCGATTTGACTCTACTCCACTCGATACAGACTCGACGACAGCACGCTACACACACACACACACACACCGGCGTACGACCGCCAAGACACCTCGTGACGATAGACGTTATGTAACGTTGTACCGGCATAATAATTACTATCATAACTAGTATTGATGTTTTTGATTGTTTTATTGCTGCTGCTGCTGCCGCTGTTGTCCTTGCCATTGTTGTCGTCGTAGCTAAGATTGTTGTAGTTGTTGTCATTCGGACACAACTGGCCGGGTTCAGCCAGCGGCGACGACAGCTTTTCCCGCGACGGCATTTTCTGCACGCCACGTTACGAATTTACCAATTCGCAAATCGCCATTAGCCAATCGTTGTTCTTCACAACGTACCGTACGGTGATTGACAGATGTGTCCATGACCCTGATGCCACTGCTCGTCATCTCTCTTGACCGGCCACGGCGTCAGCCAATCGAAGTGCTAACAGAGTATCGCTTAAAGGCAAGGGCGTTTTGTGCCTGCACGGTTACACATTATATATATATATATATATATATATACAATGCATCAATTTCAGGCAGTTGGATAGCACAGCCGAAGTAAAAAACGTGTTCTGTTCTAGATCTGCATACTCTGTATCTTTCTATATGCTTAATTGGCGCCTCTAATCTAGTAGTTCGTGAGTAGTATTTCTTGTATTATTTTTTCTCCACCACGGCTGACTATTATTAGAATAATAAATACATACAAGTGAATACGGTGTGAGAAACGGGGGCCTCTTGTCACAAGACGAATGTACGTTATTACACCTTGTTGTCGCAATCTAGATGCTCGACCACCCCTTCTTTCCGACGACTTGCGCGACTGGCATACGCCGGCACTGCTGAACTGGTCGTGGCTTGCCGGCGTACTCGATGTGGTGACCGCGAAAGAAGACATCAGTGAAACGTTACAATTTTTCCCAACAATTTCTCCCCGCCCTTTAAGAGTTCGTTAGCTGTGTTTGACGCCCAGCTTGTTAGCGGATCTGACCGTCGAGCCCGCTTGTTGGTGGACCTGACCGTTGAGTCGTTAGGAACGGCACCGTCAACCTTGCCGAGGCACTAGCCGGTGTCCATAATGTTTAATGTTCTACACTGTGGCTTCGCTCCGAACCAATGCAGACCTTCCATCTTTCGGAGCAAAGCTATTTGCACTGAGAACTGTTGATGGATCAGCGAGGTCCCCTATCGCTTGTTCACCACACATTCGACGGGTAACTTTTAAATCAGTGTTCGAGGCTACATGGGTCCCTCAGGGAAGGAGATTGACCAACGAACACCAGGTAGGGTGTGCGATAAACGCTGGGGTGGAAGTTGCCATGCATTGGCCCGAGTATTTGCCTGGTATCGCAGAAAACCGCCAGTTATATTAAAGCTGGACTTCAGGAACGCGTATAATACTGTCGGATGAGTTCCAACGACGCTTGAGCTACGGGACTTGTCCCGGTTAGACGGAGGATGGCCTAATGGTACGAGGCCGGGTTTTATTTGATTAATTGAATAACAACGTGGTGTATTATCGGAACTGTATCTTATAACTCTTAAGTTCTCACAAAAATAAGTATGTGATATAAGATGATATATAATAATAAAGTAATAAAGTAAAAACGATATACTCAACGATCGTACGTAACATCACAAGTAACAAATTCACCACAAGGCGGGTTCTTATAACACACAACCACCACCTCAGCTTAAGTGAGGAGGCCCTATAAGTCGCAATGCGAAAAGCTGCAAAAGTGTCTGGTGGCAACTAGCCTAACAATAGTAGTAACCACATATGAGAGTTTATTAACTACACACGAGGTATTTTTCAACTCTCGCTTGAATAATCTTAGGGAAGTACAAGAGCTTAGGCTGCTAGGTGGCGAACTCCAAATCTCGGGCAACCGGCACTTCAGGGCTTGCGAGCTGACTTTTGCTGTATTGGAGTATTAGAAACTTCGAATATCGTAGACGGGGTCGGGATGTAGCTATGTTGGACACACATACACTTTACATGGTCCGACACAGCGCATTTCAAATGATTGTACGTAGCAGGTGAGGAGGACGCTAGGAGGTCACCAAGGGAAATAAAACATCGGGCTAGTTTTTAGACACAGGACTTCAATTTTGATTCAACGAGGCTATGCAGCAGCGATAGCAAGATCGTTGGCGATACAAGGCAAGTCCTAGACTGACCCTGGTCAGCGACTGACGCATAGGTGGTGGACAGATGTATTATTCTCTCGACATATATGCCTAAATACACAAGTCCTTTTTTTGTTTGTTTTTTTACGTTTTCCGTAAGGATTATGCCCGAGTACAGTTTTTTTCATGTCATGGCTAATGTTTAATCCACTCCGGCATTTACCTTGTCTAAATTGGAAACCATGCAAACCAATTTAAGAGTGGTCGGTCTGGGTCTCGAACCCACGCCTCCCGAATGCAAGGCAAAGGCTGTGCCACTATGCCATCTTGGTCGGGTAAAAAGTCCTTCGCTTATGTCAGTGGCGTGTAGAGTGGTAGCATAAGCGGACATGTTGAGATATTTAAGATTTTCTGAACAGTGCTTATAGCCTAGCTCGGTGGCGTGGTGGCCTGCGTCTGCGCCTCGCGACCGGAGAAGACACATAGGTGCGCGGGTTCGAGCACCACCGTTGCACATTTGTATTTATGGGGGTCCCTCTATGAAGCACCGCGAAAAGCAGTACCATGGACCGAGCAAGGTGGCTTAGTGGCAAAGCCTTTGCCTTGCATTCGGGAGGACTGGGTTCGAGACCCAGACCGGCCACTCTTAAATTGGTTTGCATGGTTACCAATTTAGACAAGGTAAATGCCGGAGTGGAGTAAAACTTAGCTATGACATAAAAAATCCGTACACGGGCAATTGCCTTACGGGAAATCTAAAAAAAAAAATGGACGTTAAATCTTGGCTGAGAGTCAGCCCCGAAAGGATTTTTTTTTTAACAGTGCTCATAGCAGTATGGCCGCTTACTGTCTGCGATACGGGTTAATCTCATCTAATCTCAATGAGCATCGCTCAAACAAAATTAGAAACAGAGATCGAATCGGTGACACCATAGTAGACAACAACCATGACTAGCACACTAGCCCCCTAAATCATTTGCCGATGTGAGATTATGTCGGTGCGCACTGAAAAAATAAATTAAAAAATACTTATTTATACTCCGATGTGGCCAGGCTCACGCACCGTTAAGCTCGTAAATCGCAAGCTTGAATCTGACATCACGATTGTGTCGGCGTCGTCGCCTGCGGACTGTTCCAGACCAGCGGACTGGCTAGTTACCCATCCAATACTCGAGTAGAATAGACATCACGATTGTGTCGGCGTTCTCTTGGAGGCTTAAAATCGAAAAATAACTCGTTTGTGCTGGCCGGTGGCCAGCCGGGTGCACTGCTTATCTCAGTCCACGAGCGCCAGCTGAGAGGACAGGGGGTGGTTATCATCAACATCACCGGCGCGTCGTCCTCAATGCCTATATAATGATTGCCGTGGATGTTGAATAGCAAGAACAGGTACTTACCTACCTTTCTACCTACTCGTCCCTGCCTAAAAAAAGAGTCGATGTCCGCTCGATCCCTTTGAATGGGAAAAGCTATACAGCTGATAAATTTTTCTGGCCGGTTTGCTAATCTTTTGCTTCTACGTGCACGCCATATCATAGCCCGTCATCAACGCAGCCATTTGCTGCCGATAATTATCCGTCCCTTCGTAAACATATATGCATATATATATATATATATATATATATACCTTCTCGCGTATAAATACGTTTGCCAAATGTAGCAAGTCACGCACAGGGACGTTTCCTAGGCTTTTTGATGCGCCTGATATAGGAGTTCTTTTTTTTTCGGAACCGTAGGCGTTTAACGTGGAATAAAAATGTATCTAAATTTTACATTGAGTATAGCGACACTTGGTAAAAGGCTCTCTTCGTTACCCGATTCGATTATTGGAAACAAACGTTGATCGATCACCGAGCTGCTTGGTTTTGTCGTGCGTCGACTTGCCAGGTAAAAGGCAATTTATTTGTATTGTTGTTGTTGTTGTTGTTGTTTTAGATTATTGAAAGCAAGATTGCAGCAAAAGCTCCGTCTAATACTGTAAAACAGTCTTCACGCCAAACTTCGACAGTCCAACTATAACCGCGACGTATTAGTGGTTGTGTCAGCAGAAACATATTATTATTATTATTATTATTATATGTTAAACAATGTTACAATTGTAAGGTCTGAACGTACTACTGCAATTTCTTTAAATAATTATTTCACTCCATGGCGCCCAAAATAGATGCCGCGTTCCCTCTGCAAACGGCCAAAGACAACGCTTGCCTCAAGAATTGACTCTCTCTTCGCTCGCTTGTGACCTCCTGAATTCGCTTACTCAAATCTTTGAGAAATGCTTCGGTTTCCTTGCCGATTATTATTATTATTATTACGAAAAATATAATAGCTACTACATTGGTGATCAACGTTTAAAGGGTGTATGGCTGGGAAGCGATAAGACCAACTGATAGGGGCAGTGCCCTGACACAGTTATCCCTTGTGGATTAGCGTTGCGGACGCCTTCCACGTAGCCGCTAGTATTCTTTCAAATCCTGCAAGTAGTAGGCACCCTCATCTCTTCTCTGGCCCTCTGAAGCTAGAATTTGCTTTAGATGCAGTTCCAGGAGGTCACACAAATATACACATACACACCAAGCGGACAGAGCCGGGTGAGCCGCCGTGATTCGCTGGAAAGGATTTCGATTTATCAGCACCCATAACTCGAAACAAAACACTAGTAGTTGGTCATAAATGATTAATTGGATCCCCTACAGTTCACCGTCGCGTGAGACCTCTCCCCATCAATTTATCCGTTTTTTGTTCTGTTTCTTAGTAACCCTTGCGGCCCTCAACCGCAAAATACACTCGATTTGTTCATAGACTTTACTATTGCTTATATAAGGCAACTATTGTGAGTAGAAGAGCTTTTTTTAAATCTAACGTGGTGGTATCCAGCCTCCAATCGGTAACTATCCGTAGTCTGCAACACACTGACTTTACCCAGAGGCAGTCGCAGTCGAGCCCGGTGGTGGCGTGTTACAGCCGCGTACGCCTTGCGACTGGACGAGACACACAGGTGGTGCACATAGCGGGCAATCCACATTTGTATTTTTGGGGTGCGTCTTACGACGCAGTGCGAAAACAATTCCGTGAACGGTGAATGTTGGCTTAGAGTCAGCCCGAAAAAGCATACAAAAGAGGAAGTCGCAAGCGAAAATTAGTCGATGTTCGAACCAAATAAGTGTCGGTATAACGATCTATCGCCATATGCATACATCCACTCATAATTGCAATCACATTCCCTTGGCCCAATCAGTCACCTATTAATTAACCACTGAACGATAAGTTAAGTTTAATTCCAAACTTTGTCTCATGCAATATCTATTGTTACTCCACGTGGCGGTCCCGCGGCGTGTCATTCATCTATAAGGTATATTAATGCCGGAAACGGTAGGTTTGACGAATTTGCTATTTGACCCAAGCAGCCGTTAAATTGTGAAGAGTTCAATGGCAATTAATAGACGGCCGCAAGTCGTAATTGCATCGTGCAATGTGAAAAGCATCCGTACCCATTGTTCACTAACAATGCAGAGCACTGTACGCTGAATAATTTAATACGTGAACACATTTACATGCGTACATGCTTTCATTTACGGCAGAGTTCATACGAGTATAATTGACTGTTGTAAGTCATGTCACAACAGAGCTGGCGCATCGGAGTAAAACTGAATCTTCGTTTAGACAAAATTGTCTTCTGATATTGATGAATAAAAGTGAACTTTGGGGCGGCTTAGTTCTGTGGCGGTTTGTCCTGATGTTCAGAGAGCATTAAATCACGCGATCAAATTCGTACCTTATTTCCGTGATTTCAGATGTATTTCACATGTAGTTTTTTTTTCAACAGCTCTATAATGACGAGACAACGACTTGTTGTATACAATGCCCTCCGCTAGGCACACAGCAAATTGATATTTTTGCATTGTTTTATCGGTACAGGAATTCCTACTTACAATTTTACCTACTTTAGTATTATTACATTAGCAACACGAATGTATTCTTCTTTTATCATTCGATTTGCTAACTTCACGTCTATTCGTATAGGCACGATGCTGTAACAGAAGCCTATTATATATATATATATATATATATATATATATATATATATATATATATATATATATATATATTTATATACACATATATATATATAAATATTAATAAAGATTATTCTGATTGCAGGCCAACATGGGAGACAATGCTAAAGCTGGTTAAATGCGAGATTATTTCGCAGACAAGCAACGGCGAAATTGACTCATACGTTCTCAGGTGTGTCTCACCAACCTTTTCTTTGCTTCCATATATAGTTGTTCTATTTTCAAAACAAGATATACGTATGACTCACATGAGTTATTTTAAAAGTTGCTGCGGTAAGCGTAGGTTTAGTTTGTGAGTAGTCCATAAGCCATAGATTTGCATCGGGTTCTCTGTAGGTAAATCTATCAATTATAAACATCAATGGTTTTATATATCTACTATTAATACTAAAGCTATCTGCAATGATGAACACGATGGTGCTTTTAGTTGGTTTGATAGTTATAGAGTTATGATTAGTGCTTGTGCCGCGGAACTGTTATAAAGCCAGAGAGCGTTTCTGGAATTACCGTAGCAGTCTGATGTCGATCATATTTGCCGTAACATGCACCACTTATTACGTATAGAAAGTAAGCACACTGCAGATATAGTAGGCATCGTATATATATATATATATATATATATATATATAGTTAGTAACGCTCAAAGCTCGCTGTCGTGTGAATGTTCGTATAGGTTATGCGGGGGACGATCTTTTTCCATTGAGTGTTCTAGGACCAGGGTAACCGATTACAAATCACAGAAACAAACAAACAAATACACAGATGCATCCTTACCATCATCGCCGTCGCCATCGTCATTATCATCAACGTTATCCTCGTTTCGCAGCTCGCCTTCTTAGTAGGCATGGATGATGGTTATGTGATGCGAGTGTCAATCGGTTTTTTTGTTGGTCAATTTGCGCACTTTATTAGTAGCTTTTGACTACTGCTAACCAGTACTTTTCAGCGCAAACTCCCTCTGTTTTCTCTCTCTCTCTCTTGTTGTCTCTCTGATGGTCACTGAGTCTCTCATTCGGGGTCGTGGCAAGCTGAGCGTCGCCAGCGCAGAGCACGTGTTACGGTGGTTACTACTCGGCGGGTCGATGATAACGGGGAGAAGAGGTTGGGTCAGCAGGGGTAACGGTGGGGGGTGAGATATGGCGGCAAGGTGAGGTGAGGTCCGTATTGCTGATCGTGCGTACCTTTCGAACGTACAGAGCAGAAGCAGCACGTGCCGTGCGCATGTGCACGCGTTTCGTGTTGCGGCGACCGTTCGACGACGACGTGGAAGCCCGAAGAACAAATCCCAGCCCGGCTACCCCATTTTATTTCCCTCGTTGATTTATCAATTATCTATCTTAAATCTCTCTCGTTCTCTCTCTATATATCTCTGTGGGTTTCGCTCTATCTGTCTTCGATACTTCGCTAACCCCCACGGCCCACCAGCTCACCACCACCCCGAGAAGAACCACTGGAGGCGCTGGTCTGCGCTGGTGCGCAAAAGCGACCCCGCGACATCAGGTGTGCGTACACGGACCTCCTCATTGGGGTTGTCTGAAGCTGACCGCCCATCCAGACAGACCGTCAGATGACCCCCGTGGGGCGTCTGTTCTACCGTCCGTCAGTCCTGGGGCTGCAGTGACCGGCTCACGACGGCATGACGAGACTGTTCTCGATCGGCTTAAAGTCGTCGTCGTCGCTGTTGTCGTCATCCCTGACAATGGCCTCGGCTGGCCTCTCGATAATTGGCCTCAAGCCGCGTTCACAAGCGGTGTCAGCTAGCATCGATCCGTCCGTCCGTCCACCCACGGAGAGCTCAATTTCGTTCGCCGGCGCGCCGTCTTTGAGATGAGACAGCAGACCGCAAGAGCGGGAGTCGCGCGTCCGAGTAGGGTATTATATGCTACTTCTTTTGCTACGAGATAGCAGCAGCAACAACATCAAAAACAACTACAGTCCAGAACAAAAGCCAAAGTTCAGCGACAGAGGAAGGACGGCGACACAATGATGCAGTTGAGCCCCCGACAGCCTATTTTGATATTCCTAGAATGGTCACAGTAGCAGCTGCTGCTGTGGCACCGTAGGCAGCTACTAGAATAGAATAGTAGTTGTACAGTGAAAGTAGCGAAATGTAGGAGTTTGACTCATTACTGAATCTTTGTTTTAGCGCTAGCTTTAATTATTACTTAGTAGGTCCGCTGTTGCATGAGAACAGCACCAATTAACCCAATTCATACAGTCATCTTTATTGCTCTTATTTAGTAAATCTATGATAAACTTAAATTGCGCGCATTGCCAGCACCTTGTCAATGACATGACATTACGGTTGTCTTTCCATCTTCTTTTGGTTAATCACTCAGTCAGAGGATATGGGTCGATATATGAGCAGTCCCAGTATCATTTTCTTTCGCAGGCGTCAAATGAACGCGCCAATTCTGATTTCTGGTAAAATATCTAAATGCCGTTTTAAAACCAACCGCCACATTTCAACATTTCTTGTGCATATTGTGTTGTAATTATGGTCGATTCCCGGGTGACACTTTACAGTGTATTTTGTGAGTTTCTTTTGGGATTCCTCTTGTTTCAAAGCAAGCTGGCAGCTATCATATATCTATCGCGGATTGCCGCCTTATAATGTTAGTTCGTTTCTGTTTTCTTAAGTATTATCATGTTAGCTTAGACTAGTAGCATTTGTAAGGACAGGTGAGAATATCACAACTTTGAGAGGTAGTGATCAGGCTTCAGTGTGCATTTCTTTGATATTCGTGTTTGTAGAGTGCGTCTGGGGGCTCTCTGCGGGTTCCGTTAGCTCGGCTCAAGAACCGGCGGGTAACTAAACGAGATGCGCCCCGGTGTTGGCAGTGATGGCAGCCACCGGTTGGACAGTTACTTTTTATAGACATGCAGAAAATGTATCGTAATATTAATGATTAGAATAGTAACTGCAATCATAACACTAATAAGAATAATAACGTGAGCGATTCCCCAATGTGGGTTCAGTTTGACCCATGGCGGAACGACTCAGAACGTGACCAACTTTCTGAAGCTTTGAAGTTTCGTTTTGCTGCAATCATTGCAGCAGCGACCACAACAATAGCTGTTTGTTGTTGTTGTTGTGGTTGTTGTTATTGTTGTCATTGTTGCTAACAACAACACACACCTACCCACCTAACTACCTACTTAATGAGCGAAGCGGCCGTATAGCTACGGTAGTCGCTTTGAGTAAATCCTTTTTCCGACCACTTGGGTCATCTAGATTCGATCTACCCGGACTTGAGCGGAGCTCGGTAACTGGACGTGCGACGCGGGGTGGGGTGCTTGCCAGCCACCAGTCACAAGGCTTTCCATTACTTACGGTCCACGGATAAGTTGTGTCCAACCGTCTCGTCGTATAGCCTAGACGAACGTATTACCAATACTCACTACTAGTGCAACTAGTACTACAATAACTACTACTACTACTACTACTACCATTCCTACTTACTGCTAGCATTACAAACTCACTCACTCATGAACGCACGTACTCACGTATCGAGCACCTAACTCTCGGATATAACGTAGAGAGAGCCGGGTTTCCGTTTGACGCTCGGCCACGAGTGCCGTTTCGGCAAGCCTTGGAACCCTGCCCTACTTAACCCGGGGAGGACAGCTGCGTTCACCACAGAATTCAAACTAGTGTCGTTTCTCTACCCGTTATCACGACGGGTACGATCTCAGCCAGTGTCTTTTGATGCACTGTCGCGATACGATCGGCGAACTGTGTGACTACTAAACTTTATTAAACATGCCACCTAAGAACATAGTGGACACGCCATCTAAGGACCTTATCGACATGTCATCTAAGGACATTGCCATGATACCGCCAAACAAAGGGAATCGTTCAGAAGTGCAACATATACACGTGTCAAATTGTTCTTGAAAACGTTTTCTCATAGCATGTAAGACCTATCGCATTTCGATTGGTCGAGTTCGATCGGCCACTTGTCTGTAGCAATTGATCTGCCACTTCAAACTCGTTTGCGCCTATATATGCGCCTGTTTAAGAATCTCCGCCTGCTGTCCTCGCCGGGGTGGGGCGGGGGAAACGATACCACTTAGCGACCACTTGCCGATTGGTACAAGTTTATACTAATAAGAACTATGTTAATGGTTGCTCTTCGTTGGTTCGTTGGCTGGTTGGCTGGCTCAACCACATTGTAGCGAGAGCTCAATGTTTGTCTCGCGGGATCGATTCATCCTCAAGACGTGTGGAACCACAACGCTGCTCTGCTGCATTGAAGCACTCCTCTACATCGTCACACAGTACACGGGCTTCGACAAGGTGCGTTGCTATCGATACAAATCGTCAGTCTATCAATGAAATTAAAAAACATATATTGACAAACTTTACGCAAGTGTATCCATAAATGCATTTAGATTCTTCTTATCGTTCGATTGGTATACGTAATATGATCTAGCTATTTATTTGTAATGCATACACATTATATATATATATATATATATATATATATATATATATCTATATACCTATATGGGAACCTATCTAATATAAAATATATAACCTGGTATGCTAACACAGGTATATTAATAACACGTAGATATTACTTACTAGTAATGCCTGGAAGGTATGTAGCGCCCCCGTAGGCGTTTCTAAATAAACGGAAAAGCCTGTATCAATCGTATCTCTTCTGTGCTGTCAGGGCATAACGAGAGAGAGGCACTTAATATTTTGCTAGCTGGGATTGCAAGAAGCTCTACTATGTGCCTTAGTCAGAATGCCGTCCCCCGATGCTGAGAGAATGATAACTCGCACATATATATATATATATATATATATATATATATATATATATATATATATATAGTGTTTATATTGTGTCCACTTATATTGTACCCCACATATATGTATATATATATATATATATATATATTGTTGGATGATCACTATTCTTGTACTCGCCAACGCTATATCAATTCGAAAGGCGAACCGACCGAATATGAGCGGCACCATTTCAACCTAGCTTTTACGACCGCGTTGACATTTCGTGTGATAGGTACGTGACGTGTTCTACTCGCGCAAGAATTATATGCGGCCCGAGCTACAGGACAAGCCACACTCGTCGTTCGAGGAGGAAGCCAGCGTCCTGGACACGTTCTTCAAGGAAGGCAACGCATACTGTCTCGGCAGTATCAACCGCGATTGCTGGTACCTGTACACGCTGCAGGGACAGCACACGAAACGGGCTGATCAGACGCTCGAGCTCATCATGCAACAGCTTGGTGAGTGAGTGATACGTTAAGGAGCGCCAGGGGGGGGGACATTACAGATTCTCGCCTCACTCATTTGCACGAAGTCAAAACGACTCGTCGGACTAATCTCTCGGTGGGGTTCATCCTATTTTCCGTATTGCCTCCATTTTACTCCTTCAGCATTCTTTCTCTCTCTTTCTACTTCGAGCACTATGGCTACCTATCAGTAATAGATAATACATTTTTGACTAGTTTTGTCCGTAGTCACTTTTGTCGTTTTATTTTCTTACGCTTGCCGAACGATCTTCTCGAAAATCTGCAAACAATTGTGTTAGATCGTGTAACGAATCTTGCCGACGACACTGCAGTCGAATATCATTAGTAGGACAAGGTAAATGCGCGATGTTAGGTCATCAGCCAGGGCGATAACTATATTTGCGTATTTATGAATATATTTCCACAAGCGCCGCGAGTCCTCGTAACACAGATTTTTATAGAAAACCTTTTTGACCAGGGAAAATAGCTCAAAAACCGTATTCGGGAGGTAAGTACACTTTGAAGTCTAGGTGTGTCATAATTGTGTTTAAGTAATTTGATTGGGCGGTCGCCGTCGTCACAGTGTTCAGAAACTGTCCTGCCCTGTTTTTGACCGTCATTACTCAAGCAGGCGTACATGAATATAAACACACCGATTGCAAGATGAACAGTATAAGCATCAAGAAAAAAAATATATATATTTAATGCGAAAATTAAATTCATCGGATTGGCAAACGCTTTTGTGTATGGAAAATCCTTTCAGATCCGAAGGTAATGTCGATTTTTACGCAGGCCGAATCCAGCTCGGCGTTAGAGGCAACTCGAAAGTCGGGAATTGATACGATCTATCCTGGAGCGAAGATCGATGACTTCCTGTTCTCACCGTGTGGCTACTCGATGAACGGCCTCATCAAGGCTGATTACTACATGACCATCCATATTACGCCGGAGCCCCAATGCAGTTACGTCAGCTTTGAGACAAATTTCCCACATGAGAATTACGAACAGGTGAGCAGTGGAATTTGCGCTTTATCGCTATTTACAGCACCAGAAAGCGTGTGAGACAGACAGAGTCGTCGTATCTCTGCTCTGCTGACGCAAAAATCCGCCTTGAACAAATTGTACACACATATATATATATATATATATATTCCTTTATTCTTTCATATATACATGTGAATGTTTAAATCCGCGGTGCCGATGGCTCACTCCTCATCTATCACTCGTGTCCGAGTGGGAGTCTTGCCCGACCCCTGACGCGAAGACGCGGGTCCATCCAGTCTTTCATAGTTCCGAGCACCGTATATATATATATATATATATATATATATAGTCTTAGTATAATCACTACAACGTTCAACGTTTATAAAGTAGTTGAAGTTCAGCCAATTTTTAGAAAAGTCTGCTATTTAATTGGCGGACCCTCGGCAGGCTGAAAGTAAATCTGAGTTTTGTCTTATGACCTAGCAGTAGCGCTCGCTATACGATATTTCGCTATGTGTTTCCTTGTCATATGTATTTTTGGAGAAAAGAAGGCGCGCTTTCTCTTGTGCTGCTGTTTTGCTCCACGAATCTTTACGACGTTCTCGTTTGTTGTTGCGTCATTGGCGCATATCCCGCAGGTAATCTCGGATGTACTTCGTATTTTCCGGCCTGGCAAATGTGTGGCCACTTTGTTTGCTTCGAAGGAATCCATCGCCTCGAAGGCCGTACGACACTTCGATGAGCTGGCCGTTGTCGGCTACCAGCAAAAAGAGTTACAGATGTGCCGCTTCAGCGAATATGATCTTACGTTCGCACTCTTCGCCAAGGCGCCCAGTTGAGGCCTAGCGGCGCGGGGGGGGCATTCTTCCAGCGCGATTCGAACTACCCGAAAAATCACCACTACAATTTCAACTACTACTACTTCAACCACCACCGCAAATCAATACCGGCAAAAACAACAACAGCAGCAGCAACAACAACAACAATTTACGCAGAAGAAAGACCGGCAATTTACCTACGCGCATTTCAACCACCATTACCGGAATTTATATCCTTCAGTCATTCAGATGTACTCATGCGGCCGCCAGATGCAGCAAGCCTTCGACCGTGACCAGCCTGAGCAAGCTCCGCGACGACCGCCTCTATTCGTCCGGATGTTACGCCAGCACTCTGTACCGTTTACCTGAGACCGGCTGAGCACCAGATGATGACGATGATGATGAAAAAGATAGTGACGATGAACACTGAACCCTTGAGAACGCCTCATTTGCTTGGCACGCCTGTAAGCAGGAGCGTGCGCTGACGCTTTAAGGGCGACAAGTAACGAGCAGGGTCGGATCAGAGTGTGTCAGTAGAAGTGACCTGCTACGTCCAGAGGAGTGATGGGACATTTCCGTTAGGTCGGTAGCCGTCTTGGTTAGGGTCGGCAGAGCCCAATGGCCGGCACGCCACGCCACGCCCCGTTCTGGTCCTCCAGAACCGTCTTCGGCTCTCAACAAGTCGTGTAGAGTCGTGTCAGAACATCCGCCTCAACTCGAATCATCCATTGGCTAGCCTGCTGACTGCGATGATGACTCGTGC
The DNA here is from genome assembly GCA_003439945.1 of Dermanyssus gallinae. Classification (NCBI taxonomy): domain Eukaryota; kingdom Metazoa; phylum Arthropoda; class Arachnida; order Mesostigmata; family Dermanyssidae; genus Dermanyssus; species Dermanyssus gallinae. The sequence goes on from QVRM01004146.1 coordinate 372,509, forward strand.
CGTGTCCGGCACGAACAGCGAGGGCAACGTGGCGTGTCTCTCTCTCTCTTTCTCTCTTGGAGGCGACAGGAGGATCTCCTGCTCAAATCGACAAATAGACAGGAACACATCCTCGGACTACAACAATTACTGCTATTGTAATGATGAACATCGTCTGGAACTCAGCCGATATCCGTCGAATGGTCGAAACGGAGAGATCGTTGATACCGCAACGTCCATAGGGTGCGCCATGTCGAATCCTGCTTTGGAGCGTCACTGAGTGCCCAGTGCACGACTTTCACCTGTTGGACAAGCATGCGTAGATATCTAGAAGCATGCTTTGGGTGTGCCACTTGAAGAAGCTGAGTTCCATTTTACAGTCAGTACATATAATAATACATACAGGAAAAAATACACTCATACATACACACGGAAACCCTTGTTTTGGGTACACATCAAGCAATTTTTTGGAGCAAACAGGGAAACATAGTCCGGCGAATTGGATTGCTTATGCAACGCAAAGCAATCGACCGATCGACAACGAAGGTGATACGGCGACGAGCGACAACTATATAGACGCATCGCGCTGTGCTAAGCGGGTACCCGTGCGCAGAGTGCCCCCCCTCTGTAACAAAAACCGCCAAACAGAATCTACAGCGGCAGGAGCAGTGGCTCCAATAATCAAAGCAGCAACGATGACAATAATGATAATGAGCTGCTTCACCTATAACGGTCAACATCTGTACTGGTTAACATACTTGAATAAACTACTGTCTGACCATGTGCAATAGAATCGTGCGCTTATTTCAGCCATGATATTAGTCATGATCATGCGCTAAGTGTAGGCCAACAGTAAAAATAAGACAATCCGCGGAACTTATCAGAGTAGTGCCTCTTTAACATTGTATAATTTCCGTATGAATATGAATCATTCGGCACATATGTTCGTGTGTCTTCTCTTCATCTGCTGTATATTTCTGATCGTATGTTATACTAGAGGTGCCATAAGAAACGAACAAATATAAACAGTAAAGCAGCAAGGATTTTATTCTCGTAAGAGATACCCTTTATATATTGACCTTCCAAGATGAAGCGTAACCAAGATGCTGTATACATTATGCACAACTTTTATGAACACAAAGACGCTTATTATATGCATTGGCGAGAACAGCAAGTAACTGGACTTTTCAACTTTAAAATAAATCTAACAAATAAAAGAGTTAACCGATTTCATTAGTTCTAAAAGTAATCTAAATTGAAATAAAAATAACCGCAACCTTCCCTCATCCCTGGAGCAAACTATCAACTCCCGTGGTAAAGAACACTACTTTCTGCATGCCGAGGAACATTTCCACGTGTGTTTTTACTGCTTCTGGATAAGTAAATTTCTTCCCTGTAGATTGTTCTACAGACATCTGAATAGGTGGTAGTCCGACGGTCCGATGCCCGATAAGTACGAGAGATGCGGCGAAAATTTCCCAATCAATGCTTGCTATCTTGCGGAGACTGGTGAACTTACATGCGACCTCGCGTTGCCTTAGTGAGAGATAACGCTCTTTCTGTTCATTCTTCCATAAGAAGGCGACAAAAAACTCGGTCGAGCTGACCAAACGATATGGGCGCGAATGGGTTAGTCTCTTTGGCGTCTTCTAGAGAGACTGGTCTTGGGCGCACCCGGACCTTTCACATTTCACATTATGGTAAAAAATCAATTTTTCATCACATATAATAGTTCGATCCAATAACTGAGATTCATTGTGTCTGGCTAGCCAAGACGAGCATTTTGCTAGACGCTGTAGTTTGTTGTGCTTGCTCAAATCATGAGTAACCCATTGGTTCAACTTTGACACGAAATCATGGGAGCGAACGCAAGTCACGATGGTTTTGTGAACCACCCCGAAGTTTAGGGCTTATTCACGCGTAGTCATTCCGGGATTCTATTTCACAATTCCGCGCAACCGATCTTCCTCGAGCGTAAGGTATAGGACTTTCAGAACGGGATTCATCCAGAAGGGATAAGTTGTCGGAACGGAACTTGGCGAACCAACTGTAGCACAAAGTAAATGCTGTCCTCGCCGAATACGCTCCAAATACTTTGAGCATTTTTCGGCCCTTCACGCATACCTAGAAATTCCAGTTACATTCTGTCCAAGGTAATATATAAACTATTTTTGGCCCCAGGAGTCTTCCAGTTCGTCTATACTATAGTGCATGTTGCCCCTGCGTACTGACAAAATCACAGATGCACTAAACGCTATTTATTAAGGTAAACAGTTAGCAATCAACAATGCCAACGGATTATCTTTTCTTATATAGGCAGGGCTTGAGCCGAAGGGGTTTGTCCATGTTGTTCTCTGCACCCTTCGGCACACTCTTGGCTTTGGTAAAATCAAAAAACGCAAAGATGTTGTGTGATGTGTCCTGACGTTCAAGATCGAAACCGTACCGTTTCATAATCTTAACGAACCCATCCGTCGATGGAATTCGACTCTCGACCTCGGCAACTTTCAGCAAGCCCCTGCAAATTACAGCACCACATGAACTTATTGTCTATATGTATTGTGCCAAAAACTCAAATAGCCATATCTGCTTTTGGGTCTTGCGAGCAGGGTGTTTTGCACATATAGACCCAAAGAAGTAAGACCAGATTCATATAGCTCCGCATATAAACAATACTTGCAATTTCTAAACTCCACAGTATGCCGTGTTATATATATATATATATATATATATATCTTTGAGATACGTTGAATAATTCTCCTTAGAACCCTGATACCGGTTAGACACTGCCCCATCATTCTCTCTCTCTCTCTCTCTCTATATATATATATATATATATATATAAATGGAACACATAAACACCAAGCCAAGGTTAATACGACAATTAGCAGGTCCAAATGTCAAGATCTTTCTCTTCACAGATGACCAGCACTATGCTGAGTCTTATTCGGCGTACTCGCAGCAAAGCTTGTATGGATACACGAAAGTGTAAGGGGCCCAATAAGACTGTAAAAACTGCCGAACCGTAGATATCACTTCTGCGAATGGACGCTCCGGCCACCCTTTCTCGAAATATGCTTTATGTCAAACTTAACAGGTTATTAAGTTCGATAATACGTTCGAATGCGGTGTGGGCTCTGCTCACATTATATCACTCGCAAGGTTTTTAATAGATTTGCGTCATATTTATACATATATAAAGCAATTGTCTAGTGAACCATTTCCATATGTTTTGCGGTTACTTTGTTGGCATAGACCAACCAAAACGCACAATACACTACTTTTACTGACCCGAGCTTCAGGATGCGATTCGCCTCAAGTACGCACGTGCCCATATCTGTGCCCATGAGCGACAGGCACAAGACTGCGACATCAATCTCGCCGTCAGGGAGTGGTAATTCTTTCATGTTCGATGCCACCACATGTTCATTAAGTGCGACTAAGTCGAACGAGTGAACCTAGAAATAACGACAAGGTATATCTTAGACGTGAACGCAGTTACGGCGTCGTTGTTGACCATCATACAGTAATCGTAATGTGAAGCAATAAAATGCACTAAAATTTCTCAAAAGTGTTTATTTTTGAGCAATTTCAATTGAATCCTTGCTTCCTATTGAGATACGTGTGCCCTCATTCTTTGCTCACTAGTAACACAACTGCACTGCTACACCTTGTATCATGAGTTAATAATGATGGTGTTGACTGAGATGATGCCGATGATAATTATTATTTAATGGACAACAACAACACGGCGAACAAACAAAAACACGGCGTCTATGAGGGTTTCGAATTCGAAGGTTGAATGATATATAATAGAATCGCATCAAGCGATGATTACCAACTCGAACTGAAATTGGCACGCGCCTCATTTATAGCAAGTACGTTGTGTCTATCTATCTACTACCTCAATAGTAAATCATTCACCTGAACTTAGGAGATCAAAATGGCTGACAAAACGAAATGTATAACCCCGGCACAAACAAGCGAAATACAAAACGATAAAGTCAAGCCTATAATTGAGCAATTTCCACACTGACAAAATGTGAGATTGTGAACAAATACTTAGCCTTCATCAATCATCATTGCAGTGATGATACTGACCCTAACGTGGCTAGACTAACAAACAACCAGCAATATAATATATCGGGCTCGTATGCTTCCAAACATACACTACTTTCTAATTACGTTTCCAGCAAGGACCCCCCAATGTACACGGTACTTTTGTGTAACATTGAGTAATTTGTAACATTGTAACAATTGAGTACGACACTTAACAGTTCAACACGTATAGCAATGCAAACCTTGTAGCCGAGAGGTTTCAGGACTTGTGCCACCTTAGCTTCACCACAGCCTAGGTCAGCGACGGAAGTCCCTCGAGGCAAGTTGCGCCTCAGTTCGGTGATTAAGCGATCCACTGGGTTGATTGGCCACTTACAGACCTGTAGTTACCCAATTATAGCACACACATAGATAAGCATTAGCACGGACTATAGATATATAGTATAAATATATATCTTTTTGTACGGCTTTTGGCGTGAAATCAAATACATTCGTTAAAAATGCCATACAATAAACACACTAACAATGTCGTATTCCAACCGCTATTTTCAGCTGTTCTTGATCTCTGAGGGAGGCCATGTCAAAGCGTCGCATGTAGCTATAGTGTTAACTCTACTAAATGCAATAATTTAAGAGACGCGAGCTGCGCTAATGCTAGAACTGTTTCTTGGGGACGAAAAACATAGGACAATTGTGAGGTTTCTATAAAGAAAATACCAGTTCATGAGCAAGAGTTAACAAAGCGCACAACAAATGTGGCGATGGCATATGGTGCTCAAAAACCACCTACAGATATACTCGTAGATGTCTAACTCGTGCTACAGTACAAATAGTATTAGAAAAAAACGTCAGGGCTGTTGCCGGATCGGCGTGAAGTAGCGTTACGAGCCAATGCGACCGAAGGCGGACCGAAGATACAAGTAGCTGCATAATGCAGGGCGTAAAATGCAGGCGCTGAATGGCAGACAACGGCGCGTGCTGTTGCAATACGTTGTATGAAGTCTGCCTTCAAAGACTTCTAGAGACGTTAGGATTTCGTAGGCAAATCGGATGGACTAAAGTCAACGAGACGTCAGGGATTCCTGGTATTGGCCCTGATTGAATTATTTGTTGTGTAGTTTAAGTTACTATATGGCGAAGCCTTAAGGCACTGAGAATGTTGCCGAAATTGATGATTTTGCAAGAGAAATGTGTCCAAACCCAGCTTGGCTAGACTTGACGAGTTTCTAGGGGGGGGGGGGGGGGGGCTAATGGTTACTCGATATTTACGTGATAGTACATCACGGCACTATGACCGCTTTACACAGATGTTTATTGGGCCCCCATGCTAAGGTACCGTATGCCGCACCTGAGACCGGTAGCCCTCATGATAAATGTTGAACGCAGACGTATCGTTCTTGAACAGCTTCTCAGCATCGTCGCTCGATGAAGTATACAGCGTTTCGTTGATGATGCGAAACTGAGCCACGCGAAGCCTTTGTAGCGCTTTATTTGTTTTGTCTACTGATGCTAGCGTTGTAGGTTGCTGTTTCTGGTGCTTCTGCTGGTGCTGTATAGTAATAGGTCTTCCAGATGAAAAGCTCAGATTCTCTTTCGAAGCCGATGCCGGGTCATGAGTCGATGTCACAGGTGAACTGCTGTCCTCATGTCTGCCGCCGTCGCTGTCCGCAGTGCCAGCTGGTCGGTTTGCATCGGCGACATTTGCCACATCGTTGCCAGCGTCGCATTCTTGAGCGGCTAGCGTGCCCGGCACGCGGCCAGGCGTTGTCGGACGCGCATGACGCTTGCGCCACTCCGCCACGAGCTCTTCGATGTTCGATTTACCCTCTTTTCCCCACTTGACTTTGAGCCTTTGCAGCTGCTTCATCTGCCGGCGCCACTCGCGTTTCCTCTCGAGACGGTGCGAAACGACATTCGCTTTCGACAGCAACATGCTTTTGAAATCAGCTTCATCTGACATCCCATCGGCACCTTCCCGAGCAGCTACTGCCAAGCTAGCACTGCCGGATTGTCGCAGGCTATCAGCAGCAGCAGCAGCAGCGGCAGCGCCACCACCCTTATCATTTCGTTCGAGTTGGTGCCGAGTCTTTTTGAGCAGCCTCTTGTCGCGAAGTTCGGCCTTCAGCTTCGACCAACGCTTATTTCTGTTTTTGCGAGGTCCTACGATGCTGTCATCTTCGTTTGCTATTTCCGCTGTTCGGCTACTTTCGGTTACTACTTTTGCGACTGATGCCTTCACGTCTAGATCAGCGCATTCGATTGAACTGGCGCTACCATTCTTCTTCAGTACCAGTGAGCGTTTACTCTGCTTTTTGTTCTGAATCTTCTTTTCTTCTTCGACAGAGATGGGCGCCGTCGAACGCGGCTCCACGCATCCGCCACCGACTGCTGCTATCGATTGCACCGCAACCGGGTCCCGTGCGCGAAACTTCAAGTTTGCGGCAGATGCAGTATCGAGCCGACGTCGTTTCTTTGCTTTCGCTATCCGGGATCCGTCAAAGACAGTCGCAGGAGTTCCTGTGTTCGCTGTGACGCTCTTCCTTTGCTGATCTGCTGTGACAGCTTCCAGACTTCGAAGCTTTTTGGCGCGCTTCTTCTCGCGAATCTTTTTCTTATTCTGCAAGTGCTTGCTGAATTTAGCCATCTCGGTGAGTTTGTTCGCTCTATCCGCAAGACGTTTGCAAGTTCAAATCACAAAGCATTTATTAAGACCGCGTGAAGGCCCGCACACACAGAAGTTTTGCCTAAGCTTCGGTCAACAATGTCCGGAACACACACGAAGGCCGATGGTCACCAACCGCGGATACACAGCTAAATGTTCCACAATGATTGCCTATATGTACACTATCACATGCGTTTGTTTGTTTGTTTATTTGTTTGCTTATTTGTTTGCTTGTTTGTTTGTTTTTGGTGTTTAGTGTAGTCTATTTCTCGGACAAGTCGGACCGTCCCGACGACACGCCTACGTTGGACGACGATACGTTGTTGTCTGCTCTTTGTCGGCCCCAAGAAGAGGCTGAGAAGGCAATGTCCGCGGCGCGCGAAAAGCCTGCTGCTTGGTCCAGCCAGCCACTAACGTGTGCGAGGCAAGATGTCTCAAGCCAACGGTTAGCGCGCAGACTAACGAACGCAGCGTTCACATTCACAGACGACTGTTCACACACGCAGTAGCTATAATAACTTGGCGCTCAACTTACTAGCGAGAACAGGTAGAAGAAAAAGCGCAGCAGCTTTCATATTTATTATTATCAGTCGTCCGCGTGATCGTCTGCTGGCCGGCGTAAATAGTAGACTCACACCGACGACGAGATGTTCTATTTGATTGCATGCTTGCTCAACGAACAACAAACCCAACAAACCCTACGTGACTGCCTGCGCGGACGGCGAACTCGCACACCAAGTGGTAGTAGAATCAATCAGTCGGGTGGTGGTGGTGGTGGTGGTACATAGTCTTCCTGTTGGTTGTTCCTCGATCTCGAGGCCGAAACTCGAGGGTGTCTCCACCTTCATGGGTGCCATGGGCAACGCTATCAAGCGAGTAGTGACAAAACCGTTTCGCACTTTCAACGTCGACAACCGAGCGCAGAGGGTGATCGCCAAGGACAAGCCCAAAGTGGCCCCGCGGCACATCAACTATCAAGATGCCACACCTTTAGAGCATCAAGGTACGCAACGTCGTCGATGATACGTAATTCGTTAGTGAAGTTGAAACGCAGTATTAAGACGGCAGGCGGCATCTGCGATTACTACGGCGACTGTCACGGTTTCACAAGATCCTGCTAGAAAGACGCCACGCAGAGGAGTGCTTTGGCAGAATGTGCATACAGATGCGGTTTAGAAAATAGCAAACACTTAAAGCCATCACAGTCCGTTACAGAGATGTAATCTGTCAGAAAATGTCACATTACCACATACACCATCCAAGCACACAGCGTATTGTTGTTACAAAATGCTAACCTTTGGCGGGCAAATGAGCCGCCGTATATGCGACATATCGGCATGTAATTACTTGTGCGTAAATCTGTTTTTCTTTTTGTTCTGTTCGCTAACTGAATAGTGCGTTGGAGAGAATTGTAGCTCTATTTTTCTCTGTACGATCTATGCCAATTTGTGTATGCGCCCATGCTGGCTGTAAACCTTCTGGTTGTGTTTTGTAGGCATATTTAAATCGCGTGAAAATCGTTTGAAATGATTTTCATGCTTTCAAATGATATATTATGCGTGTGTACATAATTGTAAATAAAGCTATATATTTAGCTTTATTTTCAATTATGTACTAATTGTATTTAAATGTGACAATGGCAATAATTAGAAAGAAACTTAATTAATATAGTATCGTAACGGTAGCCTCTTAACGAGACAAATTGCGACCGTTTTGGTCACTCAGAGGATGCGGCTAAGTAGAACTTGGAGATTTAACTAAACCTGCCGGTTCCTTGGTTGTTGTTACAGCTGAAATTCGACAGAAGGTTGCATCGAAGAGTGAGGAACTGCATGATCGACTTCGCGACGTTTCAGTTGTATCAGAGGGTAAAAACGTGAGTAGTCCCACGTTACAGCGTCGGTTGCATTTTGAAGGCCAATATCCCGTACCTCATTGTAAAAATAATTGTCGTTCAGTTAGATCGGCATGGTTTCGAAAAATTCCGCTTGCCGTAGTTATGACCTATCGGGCCGAATCTCGCCGACTGACTGATGAAGAATTTGCTTTCACATTCACAGCGACCCCGCGATATGTTGCGGTGCCGGTACCACTTTGACAATAATAGCGTTGCTTTATTCCGGTTTATTCAGCAGACTTGTACAGAGCTGAATTAACAGAGTTGATTTACATCGATATAGTATGCATCACATAGCCACAGAAATGGTGAACAATGTTTGAATGAGGGACTGCCGATTAATACGTATTTAAGGTAGTAATATGCATAATAAATAAAAAGTGAAACCGCTAACGAGGTTGTGTGCGTGTTACGCAAGGGTCGTACTCTTTCCAAACAGTCCACACAACAATCACAATGGCGATTGCTTCATATAGTGCAGAGTTGACCTGGGTAGGACCTTTCGACTGAAATTCTCACTGTCTAGCTCTACTAACGAGGCGCCGACCTGTTCTCATGCGCTTCTGCCCTCTATCACTACCGCTTCTCTCGTTTGCTCGTTCGAAATCACTATGGCCGCACTTGCCGTCACCAAACAAACAGCCCGAAATACCTCGCATGCGCGTTGCTATGCCGACAGACCGGTCGACGTATGAGGATCCTGAATCCGGCTATCATGAACCAAAGGTTATACCAATAGGAAAAATTAGTCTATCACAAGCGACGTCTATGCTTACAAAGCACACCGCTCAACCGCTCAAATATGGGGCTCAGGATGCCGCACAGGAATACAAGCTTGACCTGGCCGATGCCGAGAGGATCTTAAGGTACGTTCTCGCCATATCGTGAGCTAGAAATAATCCGCGTTTTTACTGTGGTTAGAACTCTTCGTCTACAACATGCTACAACACCGTCGCTTCACCTCTGAGACAAACCGGCTATATACAAAGTGAACATATTATTTACGTTTACGAGAAGCCTACCTTCACGGTTTGTTGTCACGTTGATATGACTTTTAGAGAATCCATGACTTAGTGTTTGAATAGAGGCTCATGTTCTGCATATTATCAAGTGCGCTTAGCCTACACCTTCACTCAAAATCTCGACAGACATAGCGTTTGTACAGTGTCTAACTAAGCATCAATACTTTTATAACTGGAGTAATGTTTTCATCACTACATATTCACCAATAGAGACTGAGGCGGTGTCGTGTAAAGTAACCCGACTTTGACTTATTTACCATTTCCAGGTACTTCAAGCCGATGCAGGTTTTAGACCTGTCTGATAAAAAAGCGACCGATAAGTTCATCAAAGAGAACGCGGAAGAAGTTCCTCCTCCTTTGTCCTATGAGGAAACGCATAAGAAATTACTAGGTAAAAAAGCCAAACTGTTTTTTCCAGAGCCTAATGTCGAAAGTGAAGAAGAAGGTGGAAAAACATCAAAGTAACACGTTTGCGGTTGTTTAGGTTCATACAGGGATACGTAATTTATAATTAATGTTAGATCAATAAATTACATAACATTTTGGGCGAACGGCGTTTTTTTTTAACACGCTGCAGTCAGAGTCAGGGTGACTATGCACAGGGTGCCTTGGTTTAGTGATGGTAAAATCCTCATTAGTGTATTTTATATATGCTCCATTGCCTGCTCAATCTTTGAAAGGATTTTAGTCAAATATAACCGACTATATGACCGTGAATAATCTTTTTAATAGTTTTCAACACAGATTTGTGCCTCGTCGTTCTACGTGCACCCAACTATTAGAAATGACAAACGAATGAGCCTTGTATATAAATGCCAACAAAGATTTTCACTATATATATTTTGACCAGAAGAGTGTCTTTGACAGTGTTGATCATAGGCTTCTTATTGACAAGATGAAGACGCTCCAGGTCCACTTACAGACTCGTAAATGGCTTGCCGCTTTTCTGGACAATCGCTCGTTCCGAGTTAAATGCGGGGAAGCTAGTGACCCACGGCTGGCTCCATCCGGCGTCCCACAGGGGAGCCGCGTCCCTCCTTTGCTGTACACAGTATTTGTTTTAGATTTAAAAGCATACATTCCGTCGAGTGTTAAATACTTATTGTACGCTGACGATCTAAAGATATACGCTCTCTTGGACTCTCCCTCAGCGCACACTGCGCTACAGTTTGCTGTCGATGGCATCTGCCGCTGGTGCATCGACAACGAGATTGAGCTATCCGTTTCAAAAAACCTCGTTTTGAAACATGTTTTTTTTTAATCTGGGGTACAAGCTTAACAGGACAATATTGCCCACCGGTAATGTTGCACGAGACCTCTTGTTTTAATGTCAACGGATCTTACATTTTCTGCACATTTACGAGGACTAGTCAAATCAACATCTATACTTGTGAACATGCTGTTTCGTTGTTTTATCATCTAGGACTCAAATGTGTATATTCGTTTATATAAAGCAATTGTGCTATCTAAAGTTTTATATTGTTCATTCGTCTGGAGCCCACACCTGTGCAAGCACAAAGCCACGATCGAAGGTGTTCAGAGAAGATTTCTAAAAAAGCTCTGTAGAATTTGTGATATCGAGCCGAATGCTGTTAACCTTCCGTCGCTGTCGATTTTACTGAAGAAAAACGACACGCGTGCGCTAGCGCAACTTGCAAGTGCTGATCTTATCGACCGTTTCTTCGATGTGACAATGAACAATCGTAGAAGTCAAGTAATGTTTTTACCAAAATATATTGCAAGACTCGAAACAATCAATAGTATGTAACAAGGCGGCTTGTGCGCGTCATTGCCTACGTAGTTTCCTTTCCCACTCTTTATTCGGCAAATAAAGGCGCTTTCTATTCTATATGGCGAAGGTGGGAAAACATATATATTTATATATATATATATATATATATATATATATTCAGGAAGGGATATATATATATAGGAATTCAAGTGATCTGGGAGTACCTTTCGGACCCAGACCGGCCACTCTTAAATTGGTTTGCATGGTTTCCAATTTAGACAAGGTAAATGCCGGAGTGGATTAAAATTAGCCATGACATGAATAAACCGTACACGGGCAATTGCGTTACGGAAAAATCTATAAAAAAAAAGAAGTCCCGTGTGATACCTGTATTTTGCAGTAGGTGCGGGACTTTTGCACCAGGTACCACGCAACGTCATGCCCAGAAGGGACTTCGTTAGGGAGTCTCGCTCTAATGGAGGGGTCCCAATAGCGTATTATTTTATAATGAGTACATCGGAAAGGAGATTGTCCTCGATGTATATTTGAATACGGAACAGTCATGTGTATACTAACACAAGTTTTACAATGTACCTAAATAAGGTGTTAATAAACGTCATATTATATATATATATATATATATATATATGACGCAGCGACAAAGATTACCATTTTACGCCTACAAATATATTGTTTTAAATGCATGTGTTTAGTTAATCTGGTTATGTTGTCATTCCAGTAATAATTATTAATCGTTAGAGAGAGATGTCTGCTTACTTAAGGCAGACTGCTTATTGCTGTATGTCGTTCGGGCATAGCGAAGTACCATTTTCTCGATCAACACTGCAGAGACCCTGCAGCGTCCGAATTTACGCTTCTATTGCTGCCCTACGGCTAAAGCTTCAACTTCGTCTGCCGTCCCAGACTCCATCGACCCACAAATAGCAACAGCGGGCGTTCTCTAGGAGTCTCAAAGTGCACCTGCTTGCTCGCACTGTCAAAGCTAGAACGCTGGCCGCCGCCTCTGCGACGACATAAAAGGTGACGGGATCTGCTTGTCCCTTGCTGCCCGTTCGCAGGAGCATGCCGTGTCGGCGCGCCATGTTGACTGTAGCCTACCAAGAAGGTGGGAGCTGTGATGCGACTTTAAAGGGCGGCAGTCGCCATAGCCAGGGCAATAGCAGATGATAACATTCAGACCGCCGACGAGTCTCTCGGAAGCGGCTTTAGTTTTGACGTAGTAGTACTGACAAGTTCCAGTGGCTAGTCTACCTTGGGCAGTCGTCAGGTGTGATCACGTTTTGCTTCTCTCCGTGAAACGTGGCTAAAAAGCGCGGGAACCCGAGGCCCATAACGGGCTGACCAATCGCACTGGAAGCCGTTGCAACAGGACGCACAACGCGCGCGAAAAGACACGCTAACGGTGACGCGTACACACGAAGAAAGGAAACAAAATGCAACGTTTCTAACAGTAATTCTTAAACTTTCGAAAAAACGAACGCCTGTGACATCAGCTGTTCGGTGGGACCGCCGTGTATATACGTGATCGGTGTTCTGAACAGCTTCGTGCATATAGAGAGGGTGCAGAGCGGTGTGAACACGCACACACACTGTAAGCTAACGTGCCTGTGTGTGTAGGATGTGAACACGCACACACATCCTGTGTACTAACGTGCTTGTGCATATATTCCACCAACAACCGTCAGGTGCGCACGAAGTTACCTCTACGGAGAAGTAGCGGGTGGCAGAGTAGACAGCACCGGTGACTGGAGAATCCAGCGAGGCAAGATCGGTTTGGGTTCGAACCCTAGTGCGTGTGTTTCTTTTTTAAATATATTTACAATTTTAACTTTTAAATTTTATTTTAGTTAATTATCTGACTCAATTATTGTTTTTATATCTACTTAATGCGAATTTTTACAATTACTGACTTTTAAGACTGGCTTAACGAAACTTGTTCCGCTAACCGCCGCCCAAGGAGCGCGACAAAAGCGGGACTGACGCGTCGCAACCCTCGACGGATACAGTGACGGCTCCTGGCGGGCAAACGGCTAACCTCGGCGAAACGGCACCCAGGAACTACCTGGAGAAGATTACGGAGTTGGTGGACAGGCTGCTTTGCCACACGGCCAACAGGAAAAACTTGGACACTATGGCTAAGAGCCTGGCGGAAGAGCTCCGTGTTACCGTAAAAGAGGCCAGGACACAAAGAAGGGGTGTCGGCACCTGGACCGCTCCTGAGACTACCGACTCCGGGTGCCAGTGCACCCCCGGCGAGCGTGCAATGGACGGGCAGGCCGAAAAAGTAAACGCTCTAATAGACGCCTGCAGCACGAAGGAGGACCTCAAACAACTCCTCGCCGAAGATTGGCCACCAGCCGTCTACAAGAGGATAACACACCTCGGAGTGAGCATTCTAAAGGAGAGCCCCCTTCGGATTCTGGTGGCCAGGGAGGATGACCCCTCCGACAAAGCTGTATGGCAGAACATGACCTGTCAATTCCAGGGCATTGCCGGGGAGGTCGGAGACAGGACAGGCGTAGTCCTGTCCCGTCGTATAAGCACGACGGGGGACGACGGCGAGTCTATCACGAGGGCCCTGGTGGCGCTCTGGCTCCCCAAGGATTCGACGTTAATCCAGGAGAAGAACCTCCTGGACCAAGCGTTAACAAAAGCCAAGGCACTAGTGGGTTCACGAAGCCTTGGACCAATCCCCTGCCACATAACTAGCCAGGGGGAACAGACGGGAGTCGGAAAACTTCTCGAGTGCCTGGCCTGAGCTCAAGGCCTACACCTCGCCGTCATCTCTACGACACGAAGGAAGGCCCTAGACAGCGTAAAGAAAAGCAAGCCCAGCCCCACAACGACCTTTCTTTTAAAAAAGAAGGAAGGCAAAACCCACGCGGACATGATCCGGGAGCTGGGGACCAGGGTGGAGCCCGACGCACACAACGTCAGGGTCAACCGCGTCATGCAACTGCCCAGCGGAAATGTGCGGCTGGTAGTTGCGGAGGCGGCAGAAGGAGGGGCCAGCACCTTCCTTCAGGCCCTGCAGTCAGCCGGGGAGGCGGACGTGAGCCTGGACCGCTCGTCCATGCGACGCCTCCTTGTAAAGGACATCATCGAGGGTACCTCTGCCAAAGACATCGAAAGAGCCCTCCGCAAGGCGGCGCAATGTGAAGGACCACTGACGGTCTACCCCCCCCCCCCCAAAAGGGGTTACCGGTCGGTGGACGGCCCTGGTCCGAGTCGCCCCGGCGGATGCCGGCAAGATTCAAATGGGATGGTCCTCGTGCCCCATCTCGGAGTGGATTAGTGTCCCGACATGCCAACGATGCCAACGTGTGGGGCACTCTGCCCTCTCATGCACCTTTGACGCAGTCAAAGCCAAGCGCTGTCATAAAATGCGGAGGGCTGGGGCACCTCTCTAGGGAGTGCACGGGGAAAGCGACGTGCTACAACTGCGGCGAAGAGGGGCACGCACCCAACGTCGCCGCATGCCCGAAGTTTCGGGAACAACTTAAGGAACTTCGTCGTCGCGGCGGCCGAATTAATACCCGAGCGGCACCCGCGCTCTCCGCCTCAAGGCCCTGACTCACAGCGGCCCTATCCATACCCGGAGGCCACCCTAGTGCCGCGGTGGATTCCAAAAGCTTTACCCTGGTAACCCAGAGGCTGCAAGAGGGTACAAGGGTCATCATTCCTTGCGGACCCCCGGGCCTCCAAGGCCCCTCAACACCCAGCTCTCTCCTAACTCAACAAAAGACTCAGATTCTTAAAGCTCTTCAGCTAAATTGCAATCTTAGCAGGGCAGCATATGCAATGCTTGAAGAGATCAGTAGCAGAGCCGAAACAGACGTGCTGCTGGCTCAGCCCAATGGGCACAAGAGAACCGCCCGGACCGGTTTACCGACGGTGAGAGGGCAACAAGCATTGTACTTGACCGTCGCTGCGACTCCCGGATCTCAGAACATGGCAGCGGCTACGGTTTTACTTGGATTGACGTGGCAAACGTTGGACGTTTTTACTCATGCTACTGCAGCCCACTTAAAGATCTTATCAAAATTTTAGAAAACTTAACCGCATCTTTTAACCAATGTGACAAGCTCTTAATTATAACAGGAGATTTTAATGCCTCCGCCGGCGCGTGGGGCTCCACCGTTACAAACCGGAGAAAACACGCAGTTCTCGAATGGTTGGTGGCCATGGACCTAGTCGTTCTTAACATAGGTGCTCCTACAATCCACAGGGCAGGGTGCGCCTCCTGTATAGACCTAACTATCACACGCCGGACAGAGGCCCACAGGATTTTAAACTGGAGAGTTTTAAATGACGAAGAATCACTAAGTGACCACCATATAATCGAATTTTACGTGACGACCAGCTTAAAGCAATCATCTGCAAGGCTGCATCCGCCTATGAGAAGTCAGGGAACCGCCGAACTCCGGGTGTCTTTTAGGGCCTGCATAGGCCCGGATGGCCCGCCCGCTTCGATGACGGGCCTCCAGAAGCTCTTAGAGAACGCGTGCAGGGCTCCCTCGGGGCGTGGCACGAATTTTAGGCGCCGCGGCACACCAAAGTACTGGTGGACTGCGGAGGTCGGACACCTAAGGAAGAGGTGCCGTCGAGAGAGGCGCCTTTTTACGCGTGCCCGGAGGCGTGCACCCGGGGGGAGGAATGACCTGTACAATAGCGCCGAGTACAAGAGGCTGAGGACCCTCTTACGCAGAGAGATCTCCAGAAGTAAGGAACGCTCCGGGAGAGCCTTTCTTGAAGAACTAGAGGACGATCCCTGGGGCCGCCCATACAAGATGCTAAAGGGGTGCCCGTTTTTAAAAGGAGAGTGGGCCTCACGCCGGACGAGGCCCAAGAGGCAATATCAGTCGTCTTCCCAAAACATCCTCCCTTTGACCGCGCCCCCTACCTGGAGGCCTCAGGGACGGAAGAACAGGATCCTCCAGGAGTCACCTTGCCCCGCCGGCGTTCCGGTCTCCGCGGTCAAGCTCCTAATGACGGAATACCCGGAAGCAGTAGCGGCCGCGGCGATTGGGATGCTCCGGACGGGCTCGTTCCCTGCGTCATGGAAGGCCGCAAACCTTGTTTTCATACCCAAGGGCCCCGGCTCCTACCGCCCGATCTGCCTACTCGGCGCCCTGGCTAAAGCATTCGAGTCCATCGTGAAGGCACGCCTCCGGGACTTCGCGGAGGGGAGCGACCTGCTGTCCGACGCCCAGTACGGATTCCGCAAGGGCTACTCAACCATCGGCGCCATAAAGCGGATCGAGACGCAGGTTGAACTCCTCCGTGAGTCCCCGCCTAGAAGACGGGATTTGTTCCTTGCGATTTTACTAGACGTCAATAACGCTTTTAACAGCCTACCGTGGAAAGTCATCCTAGGGACTCTCCATATGAAAAAGGTCCCCGTTTATCTTCGGAAGCTTTTATCGAATTATCTACATAACAGGACAATCCAGTCCCACGCGTCCGTTTTTAACAGACTGCAGGGGTGCCACAGGGATCCATACTTGGTCCCCTGCTATGGATTATAACCTATGTCGACGTGCTGCGGCTGAGGGATCTCCACCCCGGCGTCAACCTCCTTGCCTACGCTGACGACCTCGTCCTAACCGTCCAGGCTCGGACCGCGGACCCTACTGCAGAGCCGTGGAACAAGGCACTTGGCGACGTCGCCCGCTGGATGCAAGAAGTGGGGCTTGCTCTCGCCCCAGCCAAAAGCGAGGCGATACGCTTGGTGGGCCGAAGACATGCCCTGACCTTCACCTCCGCCTAGATGGCCAGGAGATCGTACTCGTCAACCACGTAAGGTACCTCGGGGTTACCCTTGACAGGAGTCTCCGCGGTACCGAACACGTGCGACGGGTGACGGAAAAGGCAACGAAGAGAGCCAATGACTTCGCACGTCTCATGCCCAATACATATGGTCCACGGCAGCTGAGAAGACGAATAATTAGGTCCGCGGCCGAGTCGGTTGCCCTGTACGGAGCTCCGGCCTGACCCACCGACACACTAAAATTCGCCGCGAACAGGACTCGCATGCGTCGGGCCCAGAGGGTCGGAGCTCTCAGGGTAATCTCAGCGTACAGGACGGTCAGCGCCGCGGCGGCCTTCGTCCTTGCCGCAACGATCCCGTGGGATTTAAAGGCAGCCGAGCGCCGCCGCTTATGGAATAACCCAGGCCTCTAAAAAGACGAGGAACGTCATCGTACAATCGAACTCTGGCAGGAGGAGTGGGAAGGCCTCGAACAAGGTGCCCCAGGCGCCAGCCTCCGAACCCTGATCCCAAATATCAGAAGCTGGCTCAACCGGCCGGGGGGGGGGGTGTTTAGGTTTCCGTCATGGGCGGAGAAGCGCGCAAGCCTAACGGAGTTTTTAAGTAACAATCCAGCTCTCAACCTACACGACCTCACTATGAAAATGACGGAATTAATATCAGTATGTAACAAAGTGACCCAAGCTTTTAAGAACATACTGCAAGAGAAGACAAGGGCATCCCTTCGAGTCCGCTCGCGCCTCCCCGAGGCTCCCGGGGAACACATCCGCCTGGAGCAGTAGACTCCCTCCCCCTGACTGTTGGATTATATGCGCAAGCAGTTCCCAGTCATCGTGGGAGACGGGGACACGACTGGTTTTTAGTGGGTTGGAGCCCCACACTACTGGCCCGCACTTGCAGGGAGCTCCCTTGCTGCGGTGCCCGCGTGTGCAACCGCATTTTCCAGTTAGTCCTCTAAAAAAAAATTCCAGTGGCTCTAACGCGGTTGACCATGCAACCCATAGAGCTGCTGAGTGGACTCTTCTTGCAGCGGAACGTAAATCTAGCTTCCATGGTAGATCTACTGATCCTTATACTTCCGACGCAATGTAATTCGTCGTCTATTGTAAAGAGAAGTGCTGACGGTGTGGTTTAAGCAGTATGGATGCACGTCAAGTATATATATATATATATATATATATATATCTCTTTTTTTTCAATTTCAAGCGTGGTTTATTTACGGAACTGCATTTCACAGCGCTTATGTTCTCGGTAAATAAAAATTGTTACAAAAATAAAAAACATGATTCAAACAACAAAGTAGAAAATCACTCTCGACAAAGTCCAAGCACTTTTTATACGCACAAATGGAGTACACTTCACTAGTACAGCGTCTTCACAATTCAAAACTATGGGAAAAACACGTATAAACATTACTATCTAAGCCGAGTGTGTGCCCCTATATACTTCAGGGACGCAGAGGGCACTGCAAAAGTTGTTGCACGCCTAGTTGATGTTCGACTGAGGGTAGGAATTAGTGGAAATGCGATTTCCGTGGGCACAATACCTTGCGAAATGTTGTATGCTAACATTGAAACCCTTAGCGTGTAAATGCTTTCCACCGTAAGTAGATTAAAACGACTAGACAAGTCTTGGACCGAATCCCTTCGCTTCCTTGAAAAATTGCTATAAGTGCATCATTCTGTATCACTTTGGTTCTCCGGAGAATTCCATCGTAGCCATCACCCCAGAGAAAAATACCATAACATAGCACTGGTAAGAACATGGCTACGTATATCATAAGTAGACCCGCTATGACGACCCCAATAATTTTCATTCTACACAGCGCAGATATTACAGCATAACACCTAGGTGCAGTATAATCCAGATGGGGATGCCATTTCATGTTTTTCTGGAGAATGAGCCCCAGGCACTTAACGGTATGCGATAGCTCAATATTCTGTGTCTTGAGTATTAAGTTGTCAGGTAATGCCAGTTGCCTTGGTGATAAACGAAAAACTATGTAATTCGTTTTACTAGCATTGACAACTAGTCCAAGACTGTTAAAAATACGAATTATGATATTAACCTTTAAAAGCGACTGGTGAAAGTCCGTATTAATTTTTAGATGATTCACTCCGAACAGTAGCGTAGTGTAATCAGCAAAAGCAATTTTGAGCCAAGGTTTTGCCCCTGGATGCTCAATAGAATGAAGTTCAGAAGAATAAGAAACATAAAAGGTCCAAGAACCGAGCCTTGAGGGGTACCGATGTCAACCTGCTGCCAGGAGGACTCCATTTGACCCGCTCGTACCACCAGTCTCCGTCCTGAGAGAAAGGATCTAAACCAGGCAACAGCCTGCGCGGAGCAACCCAGCTGAGCGAGCATTTGGAACAGAAAGGAATGATCAAGGCAGTTAATAGCAGCCGACACGTCGAGAAAAACTGCGAGACAAAACGTTTTCGCCTCAATCGAATTTGACACCCGCTGCCATAAGTGGGCCAGGGCGAGATCAGTACCCCTGCAGGTACCCCTGCAACTTCAGGAACAGAAACAGCAGAGAAGAAAACATTGCCATTTTTTCTCCATACCCCGTCTAGCAAAGTTCCGATATCTCTGCTCTTTTTTTAATTAGCGACCGTAGTATTTTCTAACGTGGAAAGTGACGGTTTAGGTAGATCCAGTGAATCAAGTCGTCTACCACAGATTCCATTGATGAATCTCCAGAGTTGAGCGCAGTCATCGCGCAAGAAGCAAAGCGATTGCGGTAGAATGCTGTCTTCGCAGTTCGGATTGCATTGAGGTAGCGGCGACGACTGTTTAAATAGAAAATGTTAGAATCTATCGAATTTATCTTACGATGTCTGCTGTACAACTTATTAACTCTGCGACGCAGTCGCCGTAGACCTGGAGAGAAAGAAAATTGATTCCCCTTGCGGGAACTATCAGAAGCAAGGGGATCCACAAAATCAAAGGACTTTTCGTACATAAGAAGCAGGATTTTACAGAACACATCGAAAACCGAATTTACGTCTATTGCATCATAAACTGCTAACCACGAGACATTTTGTAAGCGATAAAGGAACAAATCAATTTTATCTCTATTGCGACCTCTACGTGGGTTTGGGACCAATTCGGCCAACGGTTTAGCAGCGGCGGAGTTGGCAGAAAGAGATAAGTGAACCGGGTAATAATCAGAAAAAATAAGAGTTTCGAGAACCACAGGCTGGACAGTAACAAATCTTGAGCAATTAGAAACAGCAATGTGGCCAATACACGTACGAGACGCGGGTCTGGTTATGTGATTCACTACAAGTGAGAAGTCCCTAGCGAAAAAGAATAAAATATAGTCACTGGGCTGCGGGCTTGAGAGAAGGTTGACATTCGCATTGTCCATAACAATGACAGGAGTAGAGGTCTATTTTGGCAACATATCGTTTAGAGAATTCAATAGGGTGTCTTTACAAGACACATAGTTAGAATAAAAGCCTACAATAAAACATTCAAGACCGTCCAGTTTTTTCAAATGCAAACGTACCACCTGAACATTGCCATCAGAAGTACAAACAAAGCGCGATGATGAAATACTACAGGTGGAACGCACATAGATTCCGACACAGCCGCCCAATCTCCGCAGGTCTCTGCCCGACGCAACCAATTCGAAACCGCTTATGAAGTGAGACGCCTGATCGCATTGCTTTAGCCACGTTTCACTAACCACTGCCGCATCAAATAGAGCTCCCTCTTCCTTTAAAAAGTTATCTACTAACTCCAGCTGGCCGGATTTCTTTAACCCTCCAATCCTCGCGTTATATACAACATATATATATATATATATATATATATATATATATATATATATTATGTTGCTACTTTTTTAACGTTGCATACAAGATTACCTTCCGAGTTTCAAGTGGTTTGGTTTAGGTGTTATTGCAAGCAAGACTTACAAGGCATAGTTACGATTTTCGCAATAGTTGGGTATAGCCTCGTCAGCGGCGCCACAATTTCACTTCTGGAACAGAAAATGACAACTTTCACCTTGCCAACCGACCGTTGGTGCTTCATTTGGAATCGGTGGTGGTCACCTATCCATACAGTTGATAGCCTTTACTCTCCTCGACTGGATCAGGATTATATGACAATATAAATTTGTTGACACATAATCTATATCGTATGCCTTGCCTTCCATGTTCGATGGGCCTAGGAACTCTTACTATAGGGAGTTCCCGCATCTAGCTAACTTTCCATCGGCGAGGAAGGTGACTGCAGCACGCATAATTTGCGCGCATCATAAAGAAACACGCCGGAAAGAGAGTCTTAGTTTTTCCTGAAAATTGCAATTGACGTAAATTTAATTCTGTGAGTTTTTTTCTCCCAGTCAACCGCATTCGTTCACACACCACGTGTTACGTTCCGCTGCTGTTTTTTAACGTAAATCACGGGGTTCGTCGCACAGATAGAAATGGTCAGTTCGAACCTTTTCGTACTATCCATGCACGATGCTTATGGATGGGGCTTCATCCCAAGTGGCTGATTGAAGCTTTTCAAATCACTCTTGTGCACGTAATTCTCGCTGGGAGCTGTACAAAATAATAGTACGCAGCCCGATTTTAGGTAGGCTGTTGTGGCACTGACATGCTTGTGGCCTCCAATTTAATTTCACATTATTTTCTGTGGGAGAACTGACTCAATTGTTCTGCCCGCACATCAAAAAGGATTGACGCTATGCACCGCAGACGCACGGGTTCGAGCCCCACGGTTGCACATTTGTATTGATGGAGTCTGTCTTACGAAGCAATGCGAAAGCAGTCCCGTGGACGTTAAATGTTTGATTAGATAGACTTTAAATGTTTGGTGCTGAGGGCCAGCCCCCCGAAATAGTAGGTAGATAGTAGTTGGACTAGCTTGCTAATGAGGTACTAACTGTGTGGATGTCTTGTTCCCATGTGAGCAATAACAAAATATCAAGTGTTGATTTCCAATGAAAGCTTGAAATGGTTCATGCTCATCTAGACGCTGTGATTCAAAATTCAATGTTGTTGTAAAATCGCTGCCGAGACTTGGAGAAGATAATATTTCAACATTTACACTTTTTTGCAGACGTTGCAGTTCCTCTTACTGCCGCTGCTAATAGATAACTTGTGCGGTAAATTGCCGCACGATGGCCCATTTTCCATGCGGCCAGCAGAGAGTTCAGCCGGCGCAGTCTGGGCCACTGGCCAGACAAACAATATGGATCATGAAACGTAGTACGTTTCCTACATGGATAGTAGATTAATAGCCTAGGGTAATAGATGCGCATGCGGCGGTAACTCTCGCCATTCACCAAGTGAAGTCAAAATAAAAGAGTTCGATGACCAGAGGCCGCTCTAGACTGTGTCACATATGGCACATGTAACGACTCGTCGTGATTAACGTGACGTTGGTTTCCGTTAGCACAGATTCGAAAGTTTTGTTTATTTGTTCCTCTATTGAACTAGAAATAAGTACGATTCGTTAATTTTCTTCACAAATCGGCATGCGGTTCACGAAAGATCGAAGTTGCTGGGCACGTCTGGATGTGTCCGGGAATTGAAATGAAGCCACACAGTGTAGTATTGTAGCATTTGGCGGATAACCGTGTTACGGATATTGTGAACGAGCTAGAAGAGTTCGTACCACGAATTTGTGATACGCACTATAAAACGATGTCAGAATACCGGCTTGGTGGTTGTGCGTTACAACGGCCGGCCAAAAAACGTATCTTTGTCATTATGCTTATTACAGACATATTCAGGTTTATTTACCTAGGTGTTATTGGTAGGCATAACATCGGATAGACTCAACGCCACAGCTCGTCGAATACAAGGTACAATGTGTGCTGCGACTAGAAGAGAAACTGCTTCTTAGGTTCAGAGGTTTAGTCCACCTATAGCTACCGGCAAGAAAGCCTGAACTGGAGGTTCGTGCTGCCACCGCAGGTTAAAACGCGAGCGAGGCCTAGCTTTAAGTTCATTTTCTTCAAGTGAGCCGAGAAGGTTAAGCTGTTAGTTCCCTCGAACAAGTAGTTCAGCCCAGAGGCAGAGAGACGCAGATAACAGGGCACCCGAGAAGCTCAAGCTCGTCGCCTGTTACGCGGCAACCCGGTAGTAGAATCTGTACAGCAAAGATATCAGTTATGTCTAAGCTGATTATATGAACTTGACACTTGGTTAGGTTCAGCTCCAAACCATGCTTACGGCGTTAAACGCATTCTTAAAAAGTCAAAGTTTATATTGTAGGATAGCAGTGTCCGTTAAACAGTGCGGGCATAGACATCATCGGTTGACGGCGATGCCGATGCAAGCTAAGTACATGGCGCCAAATAGAGGATACCGCCACCCTACTAGCGAAGACGCAGGAAGTCACTAAATGTGCAGCCAATCTGTGAGTATATAAGGAGGCATGAGATTAAATGAGTCAGTAATCGTTGGTGCGGGCCAGGCAGAGGACGTATGTTGCTTGAGTGAGAGAATGGCGAACTCGTAACGATCGCCGGCCAGTCATGGGGGTGGTGGACACTACATATATTAAGGCAACTTTTACAATATAATATCTATATATATATATATATATATATATATATATATATATATATATATATATATATATATATATATATATATATATATATCTAACAATGGTGATAATAAACGTCCTGAATGTATATATAGGTAACGTTTCCCATCAGGCCAGATCCAGGAACAACGAGGCCTGAAATTTCCGGAAAGTTAGACAATGCGAGTGTTCTGATTCAGGTGGATATGATGGGTCATGCAGCACTGGCTAAGACGATTATACAGATATACACAATACAAAATGATTCATGATTTTTAAGAAGAAAAGTAAAAAAAATATGATGGCTTGCTTCAAATAAGCTTCTAAGGAAAGAACACTGTAAAATTAGGACACTACTACATACTTAATGTGCCCACTAATGCAAATGAAAAACAATTGTTGCTCGTGAATATGTGGAGCACTATGCACTCTCTTTGACACGGAGGGTATTAATTGTTCATTATCGAAAATATTCGAGAGTCGGACCATGTAAGTGAAGTTCGTCACGACAAGGCCCGTTGCCAGAAGAGGCCTGTATGTTCCGCGATTGTACGGTAGTCCTGCAGAATTCAGTCCATAAGCAAACGTATATTTAATCGCGCCATGTTAAGAAACACAGCTGATAGTCCTCGGAGAGGGCAGTCAGTGACGACGAGGAAAGTCTGTCTACCTTTTTGCCTTGTTGCGCTTACATGTATGAAATTCGACGAGACTTTTTGCTCAAATGCAGATGAACGCATCGTCCATAGCCGCACCGAAAGCCAGAGCTAGCTTTCTTACGTCGTACGTGAGGAAAGTTTGAAGACGTTAAAAACAACCTGGCAAAATCCTCACGTAAGGCCAGAGCACATCATTTCTGTTACCCCATCTTGCACAGAGACAATTTTCGACGATACACGTAATTCCGCTTTTACGAATCATCACGTGCGCATCGTTCAACCTTGAAATCGTGGATCTTTGAAAGACTGGGAAACACCTAGTCTATTTAGAAAGGCTATCACAGTCCTAGCATACGAAAAGTATGTGACACGGGTGCGGAAATCAGTACGACCGGCATCGTTAAGAATAGTGTCCTGTCAACTAACGAAGATCGTTGGTATGAGCCAATCCTCATTAAACATTTCTTATTAATATCTATGATTCTAAACGGTGAGAACGGTATGACCTGTCGAAAGGCAGGGAGGAAATTATGCCACCTAGTAGTTTGATAATGCATATATCGCTTTTTTCTGACTGAACCCGCAGAATCCTCTTGGCGTCTGTCCTTATATGACAGACCTCGACACGATCGTGCCACTTCTTTAACGTTCATCATGGGGGCCATCACTTCTACGATTTGAATCAGAACCGTTTACACACATTTCTAATCGAACTATTGTTCTAGAAGTTGATAGTTTGTCGCTTTGTTGAAGCTCTCATCGAGAACGTTTTGTGTGCATTATCAATATGATACATAACTAGGTTTATTATGTGGACTTAGGATGGTTCATTTTGTGCTATTCGGCTGCAGGACCAATGCTACGCTCGTTAGTCTGCCATCGTGAGTTCAAATACTCGACCGGTTTTGAATAAATTGTCGTAGATTGTAGACACTGTGAAGGTCCGGAGTACGCTGTAATTGTTCACAAATGTCGTAATGAAGGAGTTGGTGCATTATTATCCCCGCCCCATTATTATATCTAGTGTCATATTCTATTTGTCTCTAGCGTTAACTCTTTGCTTTCTTCGTGTGACCACTAGAGAAGTAACTCGTTTTCTTGATGCCGCTATACCGCACGTCAATTTGCTACTTGCTGCTCCGGCTGAACTGCAATGCTGTAAATTTGATGAAGAATATAATATGATAATGTGTGAGCTTCGTTTAAACAAACGATAAGCGATTGGCTTTGCACGGCACATACGGAACATAGCGTCTTCGCATTGCTTGTATTACTTTTTACGTCCATTGTATGCGGAATACAATCGGCAGATCGACTTAAAGACCAGATAGTCGATATAGCCTATCTGGTCCGGCAACACGAATCGAGTTGGCCACGATACATTTTTAACATAAGGTGTAAAGGTTTTTTATATATACATTTCTTTTATTTGCTTATGTGTAAAAGGTAACAATTGTCTAGAAAATATTGTGATGATTTATTAATCATTTACAAGACGTTTGCACACTCGGCAGTGCTCGCCTTAATAAAAATGATGGTAAAAAGGTGTCACGTGAAGTTAAGAGTCAGTTGTCCGTGTCCTTGCTTGATGGTAGCCCCCGCTCTTATGGACCCGGTGCGAGCGATATATCCTCAAGGCTCCTTGCAAAGTTAAAACGGTGAGATCCATAGGATTCCTCTTCGTAAAGTATAAATGTTGTTCTGCCTATCTACAACAACCAAGTGCATTCATGGCGTAGTTGCTGCACGTTGCTAGGTCTAATTAAAATGTTAAAAACAACAGCAAAACGATCTTATAACCATCTTAATAAACAAAGATATGGACAGACTATTTATATATATATATATATATATATATATATATAACGCGCACCAAAGAGCACAAGCAAAACATAAAAGAAAGGCCAAAACAACAAAAACAATGCCAATCAGTGCGTTAGCTCTAATGGTCGACACGAGGGAAATGTCGTGAGTAGTTAACAGTAAATTCGGACCGCACGATGACCCTATGCGATAGGACAGAGATAATTTCGTCTGACTAACTACTCTAGTGTTCATGGTGAAACATGCACCCAACGAACAGTAATCACACGATTTAGGTGGACGACTTTTTTATTTATATTATACGTTCTCTTTCTTTTACATACATGTATATGAATCAGTTTATCTTACATCATTGTCGCTGTACCTAGAGTTTGTGGGTTCCCTAGGTGTCTCCTCCTATCTCTTTCAGTTGCTCCGTCGCTCTTCTGCTTGCGCATGCGTTCTCGACAGTCGGAACGAAAAGGTTCGTCCCGAACCGCCGTGGTTCAGCATGGCGAGAGATGCGTTTTTGATTTGGCTCAGAAAGACGACCGACTTTCGGCTGTCCGGGACGGAACCGTTACTGGACGTCCCGGGCGTCTCTTTGTTTCGACGAGCGGCGCGCTTCCTCAATTCTTCATGCACACGATTAAGGCAGTCGCGTCCCTCCCGCTGACTAGACTCCAGATGTGTTGTCTGGGCTAATTCGTTGACACTCGTCACACTCGTCAACATGCAATATCTATCACAAATCGATACACCTCACTTTTACTTGGCGCAATTCTCGCGCGCTACACATATATATATATATATATATATATATATATATATATATATATATATATATATATACGAGTACATTTAGTTTTCTGATACTTTGGTTCGTTCCGCATGCGCTTTTAGATTGTATGCTGCCCTGAGATTTCTGCGTGATGACGTAGGTATAAATTGCCGTCTCTCGGTTTGCTTTGTTAATATCGATAATTTCATTCCATTACAGTTGGCTATGGTAACCAGTAATAATACTAGTATAATTTAACTCAAAATTAAGACATTGCCGGAACAGCGTCAATGTGAGTTCGTGCTTACTTAAGGCTGTCCAAGCACAATGCCCAATGCTCACGTTTACTTTTGTTTCGATATTAACTTAATTATGTTTAAATTGAACTTGCAAACCGGCTTGGCTGAAAACATTACGTACATGAAAGTTCATTCAAGATTTTTTTAAAGTATTATGAGGTGACATATACCCGTAAAACACCGAACTGTGATGATAGATATGTATACAATACACTTCTTCTATTTGCAGATAAATCACTAAGTACGCCTGTTTTCTCTTATTATATATATATATATATATATATATATATATATATACTCGTCTACACTATCTAGTTGTAATTTGTATCGTGTCTTGTGCTTGGCGCCGTTTGCTTTTGACACTTCGCACCAGCTTTGGTTTATTCTTATAATGAGATGAGTGAAATTTAAAGGAAATATTTATATTTTACTGACAGTATCTCCATTAGACGAAACTCTTACTTTAACTTTACACTCTATTTACACATGCCCATTATTGGCGACATCCCTAAGTGGGCATGGTTAGACCGACTGAATCGTAGTTGTCGCTCTGTAGATGAGTTACTCAGTGCAAATTGCAAAGAACCACTGAGGATTTAATCTCTATATCGGTTTGATGGTGAGGCCAATATAATTGGGCATCTGAGGAGATCAGCTCACGTAGGGCGACACCCAAATAACTCTGAATTCAGTATTCTGTCCTTGCTTTTATCTTATAGGTTTTTGTTGACCTTTTGTTCCGCGGCTTGCTGCATCAAATAATATTAGCAAGTTAGCTAACGACAAATCTTTGAAGAAGAAGAAGAAGTTAACTAACGACGAAACTTAGCAGGTTAGCTAACGAAGCAACGTTGTTGTCGATTCTTCGCGCAGGCCGTTTCAAAGGAGAAGAGAGCGTCCCGTACAGGCAAGCTCGTCACCGCCTGTGCTGTATGCCGTCAACATCACGACTTTTCCTACGAGGAGCTGTGGTTATCTTCTGCAATTTTACCCTCTGTTTCCTCTTCTGAACTTTGATTTTCCAATCCCGAATCTGAAATGGTAAGTGCCCGTTAGGTCGTGACTATCGACCACGTATGGTGGTATCTTACTACAGAATCGCCCAATCACTATCAGAGGGATAGTTAAAGAATTTGAAATTCGGGGAATATCCGAATCGAATCTACAAATGGTAGCAGAAGACCCTGGATTGCTTCAGAGAGCGCTTGCAGGAAACGATTCATGGGTTTATGGTTACGACATCAAGACCAAAGCCCAATCTTCTCAGTGGTGCTTCCAGGCAGAGTAGATACAACACTAAGATCCTTTTGACTGTTTTTTTTTGACAACAAGGTACTATCCTTTACGAGTATTTCCCACCCGGCACAGCGGCCAATAACTAATACTACTGCGAAATATTTGTGAATATTGGGAGAGAACGTCCGACCCAAGAGGCCTGAACTCTACAAAAAGCGGAGAGCGTTTCGAGACTATAGAGGAGATTAAGGGAATTCGCTGGGGCAACTCCGATTCCGAAGGACGAGTTTAAAAACGTTTCGACGAGTGGGAAAGAAGATGGCAGGTGTGGCATTTTTTGAAGGAACAAAAACGCCTAAGAAAATTAGATATTTCATTTTTTAGAAAGATGTATGGGAACTTTTCGATCGGCCCTTGTATGTGTACACATGTAGATGCAAATACACACACACATATATATATATATATATATATCCTTTGTCTGCGAGTAACGACCAACGTACTACTCATACCACACCATGCAACGGAAAATTTCGCAAAGTTTCTAGTTAAATCTTCTTGTTGTCTTCTAATATTAGTATTATTATTACCTATAGTATTATTTAATAGAATGTATTTAATAAATAAAGTAATATTAGTATGAATATTACTTATAGTAGTAGTAGTAGTAGTAGCAGCAGTAATAGTTTGTTAGAGCTGCTCGTACCAGAATGCTCCGTATTGGCGGGATGTCCTACAGGGTCGGATCCTGGCCCGATCGCCCTGCTCTTGCGGTCAACGGCGGACGAGGTTGCTGCTGAAGGAGGGGAACCCGCAGCCTCAGGCTCATCATCAGCGGCAGGGACCGCGCGTAACGGGCAGTCAGCAATCAGATGGCCCGACGACTTACATTGATGGCACCGCTTCGGTAGTGGACCTTCACGACATTTAGCGGCGATGTGGTTCGCAAATTCCCCACAGTTGTAACATCTTATATACACACATGCACAGAGACACAGGTAATGGACACGTTACAACGACCTGTAGATATTAACGTCATTATACATATATATATATATATATATATATATATATATATATATGATGTGTTTATATTTAGTGGTATCTGTTTTGTTCCATTTAGTGTCCTTGTTACGCGTCCATTGTTTAGAGCAATACTGTATCAATATGCCAGGTTTAAATAACTGAATTGACGTCAACGGTATATGCGTACAACATAAAGTGGGGGAGAAGGCCGGCGATTCTAACGCCGATAATTCGATTGTAGACCCCTTGCGGACGAGGGTATCAGAAACAATCGTTCACAATACTTGCTGGTTTGAGACGAAAATTGTGCGTAGCCGCAATCAAGTTCGGATCTTGAGGATAGTTAGTAAACGGCCATTCTTACCTGACCTTACGAAACTTCTTCTTGGACATCGGCCTTCGATGGGATCCTTTGCAGTCACCCGTGCCCGGGCCGCAGACGAGCGTAGCCTCAAAGCCCTTCGACGAGGCGCGGCATTCGAATTCGACTTCTTCATCGTCGCCCAGACTGCGGAAACCGGCCATCTTTATAACAGACTAAGTGGCAGAAAATAAATATGAACAAACAGATTGTGCAATACAGTCAATACTCTTTTAAATGATCAGTAGTAAACGTATTTGTTTGCTCACACACTATATATATATATATATATATAGATGATTGCACCTTCAAGAGGCATACATTCATGTACACGTGACCAAATTCAACATTCTAGTTTTGCCAGCGACACACACTGCAGCGGGCAGCTAGTGGCATGGTACTTCTCGCAAACTAGAACTTAAAACATTTTGAAGGAGGATGTTTTAAATTCTAGACCATCCTCCGTCCCCTACGGGCTTGGAACTCACCGTAAGGTATATCTTCAATGCACCGAGAGCCGGGCATGTTGAGATATCTAGAGTTTCCCCAACGCTCCTTGTGGCAGCACGGCCGCTGATTCTCAGCGGTATGGTTAATCAACTATTCTCATTGAGCATCGCTTAAGGAAAATTCGATCAACGACAGGGATCGAACCTTGTGGCCAATGTTCTTCTCAATTAAAAACCTCAAATTCTGAAGCCCATGGTAAACTCATTCCACCTCGCAAATCCAATCTTAATGCATTTTTCAGCTTTACTGATATTACCATTTAACACGAAACATTATAGTATAATACACATGACAACATTGTTGACGACCATACAATGCGAAATTGTCTAGCCAGGACCGAAGAGCGGCGACGTGGACCTGCATCACTGGTATTGGTATCTGGAGTACATCAGTCCACAGTTGGCGTACAGACACTTGGGGTCGAGCTCGTAGAAGCCATTTTAGAAGCATAGTTTATGATAAAATCCGTGCGTCGAATAGTGGCTGCGATACGCCGATTATCGTGATAGGGAAACATCCAGCTTGATGATTTTAATGAAGCGTTCTGTTTTTACGCCGTACACTCGCGCCCGCAGTACGCCAGTTAAGAGGGATGTGCCTGACATAGCGTAGATACGTATGCAGCAGCTTGTGCTGGTATGTGGCAGACAGAGGCTTCCCTTCATAGAGGATGTGCACACTTGTTCACGGCGCACCACATCCTTTTCTGACAGGTTTCACCCAATTCTGCGCATGTTAAAATCCAGGCAAAAGGGGCAATCGTTTCAGCATTAAGTGCGAGTCTTTCCGCCATACTTAGTAAACGACACCTTGTACTCGGTATCTCCGTAAGGGCAACAAGGCGGTCAATGAATCCACTAACAGATGTAGTGTTGGAGTGAAGGCGCAAACCGAGAAACTTACAACTACTGACAAAGTCTTAAAGTTTTCACACGCTCATATCCAATAATTATTAACCATAAATACTAACAACAATAATACAAATAGTAACGTCGGTATATCAGACCCTTTTTCAATTTGCTGCGAACCAAGTATCTTCTAATGGTCGTTCTAATTTCTCACATTTTTCATCTCTCCTTCTGTTTCAACTTCTGCTTCCTCCTGTACTGCGCTCTGAGCTCGTCTACTAACATTATGCAGTAGCCACTGAAGTGCATCTCCAGTTCGGTCATCTCTTCAGTCGTCTGTCTAGCTGTCGATCGTTGGTACTCCGGTTGAGTCGGCCTATTTAGAAGGTGCACTACTGGAGATTGCTGCACTGAGCGGCCTCCAGAACGAAGCTACAGGCTCGCAGGCGTCGCCTTGCGGCGGCCTTGCGATTGATGAAAGTTGATTTCGTCACCTGCTTTCTCTTCTTCTTCTCCTACTGATGCTGCTACAGCGCCGTTGTTCGGTTGATATCGATTTGTCACCGTTGTTGTTGTCACGGGCCATGTCTAGTCTTCACTGCCGCTCTCTCCCTTCGGTGCGCGACCAGTCAGAAAGCTTCACTCGCGTGCCCTGTTGTTGTTGTTGTTGTAGTTGTTATTGTTGCTGTTGTTGTCGTCGCCACCGTTTTTGTTGTTGTGGCTGTTGTTGCCTTATTGTTTGTCCTGTTGATAGCGTAGCTGAGGATGGTTGCTCGCGCTATCCGTATGATGGCCGTGTGTTGCTCGAACGAATAACAACACCCACAACAACAACAACGACAATAACAACAACGACAACAACGACAAAAACAACAGCAACAACAACAACAACGACGACAGCAGCGTTCATCCTCAGCCTCAATGTGACCCACACGAACCGCCGTGGCGTCTTCGTGCCGGCGGTGTCGTTCTTGCTGATCGCCGAGCAGCGGGCGTGCTCAGTGGCGGCTCAGAGCCGAGACCGTCTGAGGAGAGGTCATCGCGCGAGAGACAGTCTGCTTGCTTGCTGGCTAGCTGCCTGGCTAGCTTGATTTCGTTGGCATCAAGTGATGTCTTCTCTTCGCTGTTGTTGCCGTTGTCGTCGTGGTCGTCGTCGTGGTGGTGCTATCCTTGGTGGACCGGTGCGCCTCTCCACTCTGTCTATCTGTTTCTCTTACTCTGGATCTCCCTACCTCCCTCGCTCCCTCACTCCGCTGCGCTATACTCTATCAGTGAGGAACGCCGATTGAGAAAAGGCTCGACAACGGCCCCCGGTTCGGACGATCTTCGCATGCGCCGTGATTCTTATAGAGAGCCCTGTCCATCTGGCAGTGACCTTGGGAGCACGCGTCGACATTATCGAGCCGAGATCCGCGTTCGATCAGCAGAAGCTACGCCACACTCGGTTGGATCCTGCCGCCTACCATCGAATAGCTGCTGGTGCTGCTGCTGTTGTCCATATTGAACAACGCCAACTGGTCGATGGCCGCCACTCCTTAGATTAAGCAAACAGCTTCAGACCGCGCATATATATATATATATATATATATATATATATATAAACGTGTATGTGCGTGTGTGTGTTAGATGCCTGATATGTATGAAATTATTTATATTTTGTAATTGTTAACGGGACCGTCTATTCTACGAAATAAATGGCTAACTTGTCGGTTCCACCCTGGTGCAACGACTAATAATAGGGTGAAGCGAGGGACGTACTCGTTATGTGACCCAATGAAGTCCAAGAGATAAACATACAAGCAACAATGCATCATTTGTGGCGGCGCTTTTGAAGTTGACTTACTTTCCGTATAGCTATATAATTTCTTTCTACGTTTCTGAAACACAAGATTTTCTCCGAGATAGAAACAACATGATGTGTACCATAGCCACAATTGACTGTAAAACACAGAGCATTACAGAGGACTATAATGCGGTCGCATAGGCAGCTCTGTAGGAAGCAGGAAGCCTTAACTCTCATCTTCTAGAATGTCCGCCATTTTTTCCTATGAAATTTGCCGCCATTAACTATCCCAAGGTCCATGGATTCTCGGTAAAGCAATACTTGTAACGCGCTTCGATATCGCATAAATATTACGACATTGCTAACGTGATCCCTTTCCCTATCTGTAATTATTCCTGTCCATGCATAACAT
Organism: Dermanyssus gallinae; assembly: GCA_003439945.1. NCBI lineage: Eukaryota > Metazoa > Arthropoda > Arachnida > Mesostigmata > Dermanyssidae > Dermanyssus > Dermanyssus gallinae. Next base: position 405,927 of record QVRM01004146.1, read on the forward strand.
AAGATTACACAACTTTACTTATCGAAAACAACGCGATATATACTTTTCTGTGTCTTTGGGGGCAGCTTTTACAATCCGCTGCATTGCGCAGTTGCATAGCTGGGAGTATCCTGCGCGCCCTATTTGTCTTATACGCAGTATGTAGAACTGTGTTTAGTCTATCAGCTTGCAGTTTTCATTTTATCTTGTCAACATTAACGAGAACGCCATCCATGGCGGTTTGCTGTGCCAACTTCCGAGAATGGGCGTGTGCATCCCAGAGGTGCGATTCGACGACGCATTCGACAAGAAGACCGCCCGCGCCTTCGACTTTATCCGTTTTTCCGATTCATCGTCGAGCCAGCAGAGAGGGGGAAACGCTGCAGTCGTAATAGTCGTGGTAGTGTTTGGCGTTTGTCTTGCCTAGACCAGCCGTGGTCAGCCAGGATCATTTCCGCCTCCTCTTTGACTCTAGCCAGATCATCATCGAGGATCAGTAGAAATGCCACACGCTAACCATGTTTCGTCTGCTGCTGCAGCAGTAACTCGCTACGCATTGTTCTTCCAGGATAATGCAGCAGCTGATGTATCTTAGGGGCTCGACACAAACCTGACCAGTAGCTTTCAATATATTTAGCAGCTCGGGGAAAAGTCGTTGCAAGACGCCGCCGCTGCTGCTGCTGCTGTGGTGGTGGAGGCCTCGTTCTCCTGAAGGCGCATGGGACTCTGGAGGCTACACGCAGCTACGATCTCTACACAGCGGCGCGGGGGGCCGGGGGGAGGGGTGGCTGATGCTTGACAGCGTATCTTGGCTTTGCACTCCCTCCCTCGAGGCCACAAATGGTCGACCAAAGCGCCGTGTGCACAAAATCAATACCGATCGTGGCATTTTTGCTCGCTCACTCGCTCGCAGATTTGCTGTCATGCCTGCTGGAGCGTGTTCGAGTCAAGCGAGAGGCCGAATGCTGTGCGCCACCATTACGCGACCCTAGCCGTAATCCTAACTGTTAAACATTTCATACAACTAACGGGTTCGTACCGGCCGCCGACGCTGCGTACAGGTGACTTTTCCTAACATAGACGTGTGTAACAAAAGCGTGCGAGCAGACGAACCCAAGTTTGCCTGATTGTCTTTTCAGTAGAAAGGCAGCTTTCGTTCTCAAACGACAACAACCGGGACTACCACCATTCAGCATATGCATCGACCTACGCCGAATTAATTGAACATTACATTTAGAGGCCGTGTCTGATCTGCTTATACTGGTAACCTGTGAGCGAGATTCCAGCGGCGGATTGCCGGCCGTAGGAGTCGCGGTGCCGTTTGCTGCTGCTGCTGCTGCTCGGAGGAGGCAGACGCAGGTTTAGCTAGGCAGAAGCCAAGAACTGACCTCAATCGACTGTGCCATTGGCTTGACCCCGTATTGGCTGGCGGCAGCAGCAGCAGCAGCAATTTCAGTAGCAGAAGAAGCAGCAGCGACGGTAGCTCTCGAACACTGCCTGCGTGTAACTGTTTCGATACCTGGCGAACTGCCTTTATGGCTCCTCAGAGACCGCCTTAGCCTGCCGAGTCCAATGGCGAGGTTTCGGGCTCGCTTAACGATTCATTCGTGAGACCATCTCAACTGAGAACGCATCTCGGCCAGTTGCCGCGGCAGCAGCAGCAGGAGTTACTGCAACAACACCTACTGCTACTACAACAAAAACAGCAACAACAACGACTGTTACTTCTCTACTACTACTACGACGACGACTAGGATTGGTAGTGTACTACCAGTACTACAACAACACTTCGTAACGCATTCAGAGCCGTACCAGCAAGGGCAGCAGACAGCATTACGTATTCCGATTCGTAGCTACAACGACTCTGGCGACAACGTTATCTGTTCGGTCCGCCGCCGCCACCACCTTTCTCTCCTTCTTCCTCCTTCGGGGGGTTCGTAAGACCCCCGAACGCCGACACCAAAAGCCGCCACTGTTACTACGTCAATATAGCGCCTTGGGCGGCTTTGCAAGCCGCCTTAGAACTAACTGCCTTATATATTTTTGTCTCTACTGTCAATCGGATAAGCACACTAATGGCACAAGTTTAGGGGCTCGGCCGTCGTTAAACGACATGCGCCGCTCCTTGCCACGACAGTATAGGTGAAATTCGACCAGCATAAATGCATTACACTGCATAAAAAAAAATATATATATATATATATGTTTCCCAATGGCACATGGTTTCTAAGAAGTCTTTTTTTGGAGTGAGAAATTTGTAAAACATATGACACTAGTATTGTTACCCGACATAGGAGCACCAGATGTGCAATTACGAGACCACCAGTCCTATTTTTGTTAGCTTTCACGTGCATGCCTCAAAATCATAACCATGCGACCATCCACAAAGCTCAAAGCTAACTAACGCAAATGTGCATTTTATGACGATCATTTTGGTACCAAATCTACAATCCGATCCGTGGTTGCGGAATAATTAAGATTTTTCAGGGGACATGTTAAGATTGAGTGCATAAATAAATGATACTCTCCATCAAATCAATCGATCGTCATAGCTCTAGCTTAAAGTATCAGCTTGAATGTGCCTCCGCAAACCATTCGGCAGATTCGGTCGCAAGAACACTAGATATGAAAGAGCACATCGTTTAGGTCGAGGCAAACCGATCGCTTAGCCACCACGATCGTGCGATTTAACCAATTCCCATTTTTTAGGAGTCACCTAAACTCTCTCGTCTACGAGACTTCAGTCTAGTCTCGTGAAAAGCTGGTCTGGCCTAGAGTATCCCCTCTGTTGAGGCCGTTCCAGTACTGCCGGGTTTATTCCAAGACGTCCAGCAAACGCTACCGAACCCTGCCGAATGGTTCGCGAAGGCACCATCCATGCACTATTATATATAATACGGATATGTTGCACCTACCAATGTTGCCAATAATCTGTTTTTCTGTTAAGTTGTAAGTCGGACTCGAACCTTTATTTTTCATCGACGTGCTTTATATATATATATATATATATATACTGACTCTCAGGCCGTTCGTCACTTCACAATTGCGATTATCCTTCTTCGAGTCATAATCCTCTTTCATCCAAGCAGCTTGATGGTTGCTAATGTCTACATGGCGGACGCAGGGAACAATTTCCGCTGTCGCGTGCTAAACTTGTTATATCTACAGGACGTGAAACAGTTGCGCGTCCTACGTGCCCCGTATGGCCGAGCGTTGGCCAGTGTCGTTTCGTCGAGTATACATACGAATATACGTGCATGTACAGAGGCGTACATATAAAGGTATAGACATGCATACATACAGACACTTGAATCACTTCACGGGCCATTGGCTAAGCGTGTCGTCGTCACCATTCGTCGAAACGAAAAAAATGACAGTTGCAGCAGCAGCAGAAACAACAACAGCAGGAACAGCAACAACAACAACAACAGCAGAAACAGCAACAACAACGCCGATAACTAAATTCAGCCCACGAAATGGCAAGCGCGTGAGGTGTGTTGTTACAAATAATGTATTGTTGTCATATGCCACATCCGGCATGGCCAGCTGAATAAATCCAGGAATGCGAGAGGGAAGGGGGGGGGGGTGGGCAAGGTTAGGACAGGACCTTGAATCCGACGCAAGACATGATTCGGTTTCTTGATGCGGCCGCCACCTTGGCACGCCTTCTGTGACCCTATATTCCTTTCCAGTATCCCTGCACACCTTTGCGTTATTTCCAGTGGTTAGCACCATAGCGTGCCGCATCGTGGAGAAGGAAGCTGACGGGAGATGTTATTATAACGTGTCGTTTATCATTTTCCAAACAAGATTCCGACGTGAACGTTGTTCGTCGTTCTAGCTACTTCTTCAGGAGGCCTCTGCTAACGCCAGCAAATCGAACAACGAGCTTACCGCGTTGCACACCGTCCAATGCACGAGACATCAGAACAGACCAGAAGAAGCAACATGCATAGCTTTTTTTTGGTTTTCAGCTTTCTGTCAACTAATGGCTGATAACGTTAGAAACGCAACATTGCTTACACCACATGTTGTCATCAACACTAGCACTAGTGGAAGACAAGCGGTGGTAAACATCAGCAAGTAAATACAACCAGATATAAAGACAGATGATAAAAAGGCAAAAAATGACAACAACAGCAATAGGAGTCGCCAATGGAGTGATTGTAGAACGATTTCATAAACGAATGCTGGTTCGCTCGTTCGTTTTGCCGAGCAGTTGCAATACGTGACAATTGGCTTGCTGATACAGCGCAATCTTAGAACCTGGTAGGCGGCAAGGAGACTGCAAATGCAACCGACCTCAGCATATAGAGGCGACGATTCAGCAGGCGACAGACGTCAGCCCACCGTCTTCACCACCATCATCATCATCATCGGGCCATGCCTTCGCTCGTTCCTCATAACTCTGCGTGTCACTCGACACATTGATGGAGCCAATGCGCGTTGGCGGCTTGGGACCACCTTGGACGAAGAGGCAGACCTGCTCGCCTGTCTGGCAAGACGTTGTCTTAGGTTTTGCTGCTGCTTTTGTTGCTGCGGCTGGTGGTAGTGGTAATGGGGCTGTTGTTGCTGCTGCTGCTGCTGCTGCTGCCGGTCGGGACAACTTGCGATTTGCGCACACAGAACAGTGCAGCAGGACGAGAGCCAAATGCCAGGCGCGACAGTAGCAGTAAACACCAGGATACCGAACAGGAACAAGTGAGCTGTCGGCGTAGCTCGGCGATGACACCCCATACTCTCACAAGTGTCGGTAGCCCCCCCGCCACCGCCGCCACCGCCACCCCCGCACATGGTCAGCATATCTTGAGACAAACTTAGACGACGCGAGAGGTGGAAGGCCTACGACGACGACGACAACGACGACGCCGGGGGTGCTGGTGGTGTGTGGTGGGGGTGATGTCGCTTATCCCCGAGAGCCATCATGTCTTTTCGGGCCAACGCGGCAAATCTTCTCCGGCAAAAGCTTCTTTCCTGTTGTCCCTGTTTCACCCCATTCAGCCGTCGTCGTCATCATCGTCGCCGTCGTCGTTGCTGCAGCAGCAGCAGCGGCGGCGGGAGCGTTCGGTCGGTAATTATTCTACGTCGTAGTCTTTGTCGGCGACGCACAGCAAGCCAAGGCAACTGGAGTCGACGAGCTTAGGGCCAACATCGGGGCAACACAGCGGTGTGCGTAAGAAATACACACATGAGGACACCAACAAGAGCAACAGCAACAACAACAACAACTACAGCTACAGCGACAACAACAACAACGAGCTAACATATCGACGGGGTAGTAGCCCGCCACTGCATCTATTGTTGTTGTTGGTTTTGTCGTTGTCGTCGTCGTCGCTGCTGCTGCTGTCGCCTCTGCCCTACAGCAGCGACTGCTTCCGAGAGCTTCTAAGCGCTGATGAGGCCAAATCATTGAATCGAACAAGTTGTAATCGCTTTTTCTTTTTGCGCACTATAGTCTGGTCGTGTTCTTCTTTCGCTCTTCTATTTACTTAGACACAAGCATACAGACATAGGCCACTTTTCAAGCTCTCTCTCTCTCTCTTTATATATATATATATATATATATATATATATGCGTGAAGCTTGCAGTAAGCCTCTCCCACTCACTCTGTGTGTATAAGCCCGAGAAACACAACACTTATTGTAGCTCATGTTTTCGAAAGAACGTTATCAAACGTTATCGTCACAGAGAACATTGAAATCGGTGAGGAAGTTTGTTGCAAGTGCTTAGCCGAAATGCGGGCACGCAGTTAAAAGCATCAGGGTATCTCAAGAAAGATCACTACAGGTTTATCACCCCAAGTGGCCCAAATTCTACAAATCGCGTGATCCATCCGTCGAAAGGGGTACACCCCCTAACCCCCTAAGGTGTAAGACCTTGCCGAGTCAATTTCAAACTCACAAAACTATTTGAAAAAGCTTCCAAAGTCACATGACGCAAATACCAATGCTAGCTTTTACAAATACCCTTTTTCGAATGTCGAGTCGCTGGAGGAGGCAAGAATAATTTGAGGACTTTGATATGCTTTTACTAACTGAAACGTTTACAACAGACCCCTGCACGGGCCGCAAGGCAAATTATATCTTGGCACTGCAGTAAACGCAGATGGAAACTGCCAAAATAAGGAATATGTGCAGAAATTCAAACAATAAAACATGCACAAATTATGTTCTACACAGCAATGCGCTTAATTTTAGAGTTGCCTGGTAATTATATTTAGCATTATTTAGCAGCCATCTGAGCGTTGGTCTGAAACTGGTTAACCAAATTCTCGAAGATAACTATTGAAAATCAATGCGAACTCACATATATGTGCTGGAATGCTCAGAGAAACCGAGTTCAATTAAATAGAAAACAGCAACGATTTTTTCATGCTTGAACACACCTTACGCATAATTACAAACAAAAAGTAACGCCACTTAATAATCGCTCGTGTACTAAACCAAGGACTCCAGCTAACATAGAAGGTGTCAATAACCCAGATAAGTAAATTCAGGCAGGCAATGCTGGCAAGCAATAAAATGTAGAACCAAAACCGCTGGTTTAGCAGTGAATGCCGGCAGAGATATTTCCAGACAAAGGACTATATATACCTTTACAAGACGACTTTATAGAGTTTATATATATATATATATATATATATGCTAGGCAGCTCCTATTTCGCTCTTCTCTCACTTTCATCGCTGGACGACTAGTTGGAAGCAATGGTGCTTTTGAGGGAGGGCCCCGAGCCATCGCTTCTGCCCGCTCCGCTCACAACCTCGGATAAGCGTTGCTTGGAGATCTCTTTTCGCCCCTTCGGCGCGCGCCTCCTTGCCACCCTTGGAGGCAGGGAAAACCCACGGAAGTGGAAACATCGCCGCCTCAGCAGGAAGAGCCGTCCACACGATTAAACCGGGTGTCGGCGTTCGTTTGGAGATCTACTACCGAAGAGTACAGCGCAGTGGGGCCCCTTGCCCGGTTCATCCTCCGAGTACGTTGGTGCCAGCCGACCAACGTGTACGTTAGATTAGAGCAGAGCGAGAGAAATACCGAATGGGAGAGGGGGGGGGAGACAATAAACAGAGAAAGCGGAAGATGTCTTGTAATGGGTAGTTGTAATCGCTCGTCAACCAAACCTACGGAGAGTAACCGTGATCCAATGAAGCGCTCTGGAACGAGCTTCTTTACTAAGGTTGTAAGTTTTACGCCAAAGGTCACGTTGTTACTGCAATTTTGCAGGTACCCAAATTGCGAACATTGGTGAGGCCGTTTTTCTCGATATAAAAGGAGAAATGAATCAGTCATTCAACGTGTGGGGCTATGAAGCGGGTGAGTAACTAATAATGGATCAGCATGCTAAGTCATATCCCCTCAACTCTCATAAGGTTGTAAATCCCAATTCTCATTCGAAGTTGCGCCCGCCTAAAGCACAATTCATTAAGATAGTATGATTCCGGCCAATTCGCCAGATTTGCATGTCCGTAGTGATTCTTGCGACACGACGATCGCAACCTCATAATATTTATTATATGCATTTATTCTAATTTATTAATTACCTTAACCCAAATCTGCAAATCTTAAGGTAAATACTATTCAACGGCTATGCGACGTGCTGGGATTAAACCCACGCCTCTTAAATTCAGAGCAGGCTGCAAGCCATTTCCTATCGTCCCTCCCGTTGCAAGGAATATTGTAGAGAAAACCCAAGACTACGAGGTAGGTACCACATTCAATAAAAGCAAACACTTCGGTCAAACGGGCCAAAAAGAGGAGATGTAGTAGAAGTTCTATAGTAACGTTTAGGAACCGGACGTCAACGACTGCTTGAAACTTGAGATTGTAATCCGTCATCCGAACACGAAACGGAGCGAAAGTATAGCTATCTTATAGAGTATAGCCGCGCCCCGGGGAAAAGGCCAAGTCTTAGCTAGGGCTTGAGAGGAAGTCCAGCAAGTAAACGACAGACAGAGGGAAAAGATTCTATAAGCTAGCTAAGTTGGAAGCCGAATAAGTTAAAGGCGGCACCAAAGGGCAGGAAAACGACGGGCGTCTTATTTCGCGCAAAGTTCGGGTGGCTAAGAAGAGTTGGTCTTCATTGCAATCGTCATCCTTGTTTTGCCAGCAGTGATTTGGAAACGTCAGAAAATACCTGCCAACAATTGCAGCATGAGCGGGGTGCGAAAACCGACTTGGGTTCATTTCAGTTACGCTAATGAACGGGGAGCACAGATGCCTCTTTAAACACATGGTGGTACATTACCATCCAACCCCTATTATCTTTTTTTTTAATCGAATCGATGATGAGGGTTATGCGCTTGTGAAATTATGCCCACGCAGGCTTAAGTCTAAGCTAATTTAGTTGAACTGAGAGTTTTTAATGCAGTGCGCCATTTGGTAGTTATCTCCACTAAGGGATATATGAGGTAAAAACAGCCATCTCAAAAAGACTCTCGTTCAAAAACTGTACTTAAATTATTCTTTCAGTAAATGATGTATCACCGGGATATAGACTATCCTCCGTCCCCTACGGGCTTGGGACATAACCTGAGGTAGATAGTTCATAAACTAGCCTGAATCAGTAAACTGACCGTATCGTAGTTCTGTACCAAATGTGAGACACCTCTCTGCTCTCAGGACTGAGAACAATACAAACAAGAGTAATAATAACTGTGATAACGACTAAGCCATAACAGGAAGCTACCGTGGAATACATTTATATAGACTGCATCATAAGGTGCGTTTTACTTACAATAGTTTATGTGCATTACAACATTATGATAGCACGCGGTAATAGTCGGTGGTTGGACCCCTATGGCTGTATTACAACATTATGCTATTGCCGTGAACCGCCTGAACTGGCAGAAGAATTGAACCACCATCGAGTCTGCATGCTTTGTTTCGAAAATAGCTAGTCTAGGGCCAGAACAACGAAAATAACGAACCCGCTCGATTTGGCACGGGTCGTGGAGAAAGAACTCTTTGAGGATAGAGAGCTTCAGTTCAGTTGGCGTGGCCCCAGCCACAATAGCCGCTGTAGAGTCTGACCAAGCCAACAACGACCGACCGGCCGCCAGATACACGCGCGGGCAGACTAACAACTAACTATGGGAGAGAAAAAAGAAAAGTGTACATTGGCCCGCAGCATCAGCTGCGGCAGCGGCGGCGGCATCAGAAGTGGTCTAGCCCGGGAAGCCGCAACTGGCCGACGAGCGACGGAAGGGCAGAACTCAAAGTTCCGATAAAGAAAGAAGTCGACCGCCTCATTCAGCGGGGAGGAAAAGGCCAAGCCGGCAGTGGGGGCGCCGACGGGGGCGGCCTTCGTAGAGACTGTAGAGACTGCAGAGGCTGCTGCTGCAGCAACCCAAGCAGACCCCCGCCGACGTGTAAGCGAGCGGGGCGGGCAACGTCGGTTAGCGAAGATCTGAGGAGAGTCGTGCCGCGCTGCAAAGAACGAACGGAACAGGAAGAGCATCTTTTGCGCAGCCCCGTCGAAGGGACAGCAGTGCGGCAGCAAACTCGAAGCGACTCGAAGACTAGACACTCGAGATGTGGGCTGGAAGGGAGGAGGCGTGGAGGATGGGGACGCTTCCTTCTCGACATTTTACACCGCGAAAAGGATGCGGCGACTTGCCGCAGATAACGCAATACCCAGCTGTCGGTCATCATCAAACTGCACACGTATCGGCCGTCGACGGTCCGAGCAAATCGTGCGCCGCCTTGGCAAATGCGTGTATAGTGTCATCACCGATTCATTCAAGCTAATCTGTTTTTTTTTCTGTTCTACTGACTATGGATATCATCTGCCTGATCTAAGCTAGCTCAATAATGCCATACATAGACACAAACACACGCACACTACATATACATGTAAAGTGTAGAAAGAACTAGCACCATAGCTGCCATATTTGCGCTTATAGTTGCGTTCATTGTGATATTTACCAAATGCCTAAATTAGTAACCACGGAAAACGTGTTGAGATCCTTGGCTTAAGTTAAGCATCACCTCCTGAATGTAGGGTAAAGTTTCCGCCACTCAACTACTTGTTTCGGTCAAACACGTATATGATGATACTTAGGCCAGTGCAACATATATATATATATATACGAGTTGTATAGGCGATTCACTGCACCCTCTATGGCGGGGCGTCGACTTTTCTTTTCGACAGTTTCGTTGCTTTTTCCTTTGCTTCCTCTTTCGTTCGTTCAGTGTCGACGACGACGACGACAACGTTCTTTCGACGGGTTGCGGGCAGAAAAGAAAACGAACCAACGAACAAACGAACGAAAAAAAAAGAGAAAAATACTGACCGAAAACCCCAAAGGCTCGCTCCTTTGAGTCGAACGAACCAACCAACCAACCAACGAAGAGCGTCAGCAGTGCGCAGGCAGAGCGCGGGAGGGGGAGGGACAAGAGGCACTTTTTCTAATAAAGCAAAAAGCCTTCTTTTTGGGCCCGTCGCAGACGTCGCAACGGGCGAAGGCGGGGCGGCGAGTCACAACCTTTAGGGCGCCGCTGGCTCTCTCTCTCTCTCGTACGTTCGCTAGGAGCGCAATGGAGAGCCATGCTGCGGGCTGGGCTGCGCACGCCGTTTCGGGGGTGCAATGGCCACCCAAACTACCCTCGAGAGAAACACACACAGATAGAGAGAGAGAGAGAGAATCTGTGTTCACAACGGGGTGCCAGCCAGGATCGCTTGCCGGGCCGAGCTGAGCCTGCCTGTCTGCCTGCCGTTCGCTGTCGCTGTCGTTGTTGTTGTTGGTACCGGCCAAACTGAGTCGCCCCCCCCCCCCGCATGGTCGGCTGGCCGGCAGACGAAAAACGAAGAGTCGAAATCGAAACGAACCGAAGGGGGACCGAGCACCGGTCGACGGGAGCCACAAGAAGAGAGTTTGCCAATTTTTCTACAAACTTGGCCAAACGCCGGCCCTGCCACTAGGTTTTCCCGCCAGCCGGAACCCGGGGCAGTACTACTACTACTACTACTACCACTACTGCTACTACTACACTTACTACTACTGGTGCTGCTACGACTGGATACTGGCCAGCACCAGACCAATGCCCATGATCCACGCAATCGAAACGATCGATTGCGGAAACAGTGAGGTCGACAACGACGACCATCACCATACGGACTGGCCGGTTGGACACCGCCACCGCCGCCGCCAGCACCACCACTGCGCAACTGCTCCACGGAGACTTGTCCGAGTTTGGGCCCGACGTTTTTCGACGAGTTCGAGCCAAGTCGGCCCACTTCGACTCGGTGTCGATCGGCGAGAAGGCAGGTCTTCGCCTCGCTTCTGAGGGCCTGAGTAAGCCCACCTCTTCTTCACCTCGGACCCGCGAGGTGGAGGACGAACAAGCCTCGACAGTGTACGTATGTCTAGCTGGGCTAGCTAGGTAGATAGGTAGAAATAAGATGCATCAAGATGACACATGTTTATCTGTACTCTACACGAGATAGGTCGTGGTCTTGGCTAACTGTCGCTCGTTTCGTTGCTGCTTCTCCTTCTGCATGTTTCTCTTTTTCGTATTTTTCATATAGTTTTTCTGCTTCCGGCATCCTTGAAGGCGCCGCCGTTCGACGTTTGTCACATGTTCGACGAACGAAGCATCGCAAAGCAAACGTACAGTGTAACAGAGTAACGAGCAGTTAGCTTATTAGAATGCTGCCTTGCAGTACCTGCAAATACAAGCAGAACGAGAACGAACGCTCAGGCGGCAGGTGCGGAATGGCAAATGTGGGTTGGAACGTGATCAACGGATATTTGTTTGACAAGAGTTTATTGGCGACACGCGCACTCACGGATTGCCGCGACAGACCAAAGTGACGCGAAAACGCACGATAAGAGATACGCGTTCAAAATACACAGATTTACGGTGCCACGGAGCGCTTACTGGGAGTTAAGATTGATGTAGGCGGACAATGCCTTCGGTGCGGCCGCTGAGTGTCAAGCGCAAGAGGACGTTTGCCCTTCACGATAACTAAGCACTAATTTGGCTAAAACGTGCTCCACGCGCCTTTTTTTAGGTTCACTATATGCGCGTAGAATTTTCGCAATGTCATTGCTATCTTAGTGTTCACATAATACGCACATATTTATGTGTACAGATATTTACGAGCAAAAAACCCTGCAATTTGAGGCGACGAGTACTCGGAGTATGGACTCTGCTGCTCTGTCGTCCTTCGTCTGCTTGCTCATTTCGGGATCGCAATAATGACCTATCAAAACTTTGATTGAGAAAAGGGCGGGGACCGGGGGGGGGAGCGCATTTTTCACTAACAATGATGACAACGCACAACTTGGCCTCCAGACAGGAACAAATTTGTTGATTTGATGAGAGGTCGCTCTTGCCGCGATATTGCTGTTGCTGTAGGAGCGGCGTTGCTTTGTTCGTTCGACTGACCGAAGACTGACTGTGGACTGTCAACGGCAGTAAATGGGGAAAAGACATCGATCATGCAGATACGCCGCTGGCAGACATTGTTCGGTAGGTAACAAACACTGGTCACCCACCCTGCAGCTATATTCGAATCCCTCCGACTACTGTTACCTGACGGCAGGCGCGCGAACGAGAGAGGAAGACGGCTAGTGACCCACAGAGTGAGAGAGAGAGAGTGGCGAGAGAGGCGAGAAAAAGAGCTTAGAGAAAATCGGAACTGATAGGAAAGTTGAGAAGAGCGTGCCCGCCGATGCTGCAACCCTAACCACCTATATATATATATATATATATATAATTGTTTACTTCGCATGCGCGTGAGTGCATGTCTAAGGAATATGCTGTCTGAATGTCTTCCAGTGGATATATATATATATATACGTATGTCCTGGATTGCTCCTTGAAGTCTACCGTATAGGCAAATTCAGGCCACTACTGCTGCTGCTGTTGTTGTTGTTATCACCATCATCATAACTACGGATTCATGCGCAGTCAGCAATATCAACAATAGCGACAGCAACAACAACAACCCCAGCCGCAGAGGCAGCAACAGAAGAAGCTGCTCTTCGCCAAGCAACTCAACGTGGTCGCGTTGAGTTGTTGTTTTTTGTGTGTGTGCTGTTGTTGGGCGTGAGAGCTTTCGTCGCCGCTCGCATCGCATCTGGGTGGCACGACACGAAGGGTACTTGCTGGCTCCGTGCCGACTGCGCCACGCGAGTACTCAGCGCGTCGAAATGAATCGAATTTCATCATCCCCTCCGATTTGCGATGCCGGCGCCGGTGGTTCCCGATTCCCTCGGCCAGCCGCAGTGACCAGCGCTAAACCGACTAGCTGACCGTAAGAAGAGCAGGCGAGGCGGGACGAGGTGAGGCGTACGCAGTCGCTCAACCAAGCCGAGTAAGTATGCGTAGCAGTAACCTTTACATTCGATGTCGTCTCCGGTGTTGTCGTTGTTGTCTTTAGTGCTAGTGTAGCTGTCGGCGTTGTTGTTGCTGTTGTTGTTATTGTTGTTGTTGTTGCTGCTGCTGCTGTTGCTGTTGTTGTTGTTGCTGTTGTTGTCGTCGTTGTCGTCGTTGTCGCCGTCGTGGTCCTCTCATCATCGGTGTATGATGATGGCAGCCATAAGGTTGCTCGATGAAGGCGCAAGCTCGGCGCCTAAGACTATGAAGAAAAGGTAGCAGGACCAGCATCAGCAACAGCTGCTGCTGTCGAAGAAAAAAAGAGCCAAAAATAGCCTGCGCCGCTATGAAAGGGGGGAGAATCAGTGCAAATATTGTCATAAACTACAACGACGGCCACTGACCATCCATCCGACCGACCGATCCAATCGACCTTCCGCTGGCACCGGCGCCTCTTTGGACTTCGGACGACACCGAAGTCCTAGCGCCCAGCGGAGCGGCTAAGGCGTGAGGTTTTTTGCTCCGCATTGTTTGGACTGGTCATCATTTTCTTCACTTTTTCTTCTCTCCCGTGTTATTTCTCTCTCTCGCTCTAGCTCTGTCTCTCGTGCTATCCTTCTGCTTATCTATCTACCTATCTCTCTCTCTCGAGATTTTCTTCAATCACTTCGATCGTGTGTGTGTACTGCTTATTTGTATGGGCGTGTGCCTCTTGCTTGGTTCGACGGCGTGACCGTGCGTGCTTTCGTTCATAATTGGCGAATGAGTACGGTATCTATCTCTGCTAGATGATATGCCGTAATGTCGCTGCCGTCTGCGTGCAAATCTGTATGTGCTTGTGTGCAAATGTGTGCGCATGTTTGACCTAGTCCACCGGGCCAAGTTAGGCGTTCTAGTCTAGGCTTAGGGAGCATGCACGCGCGTTCGCTTCGAAGGGAAGTGAACTTCAGACGAGGACGAGCTACAGTAAGAAGAAGAAGATCACCTCGCCATGGACCGATCGAGATGACCAACAACGACAACAACGACCATGATGACGACGACGTCATCTGCTGCTGCTGCTGCTGTGCGGACGAATAAAACCGATTGAAGACCGCGAGGGTCATCATCACGATGATGATGATGCTGCTGCTGCTGCTGAGGATGATGTTGACGTCCATGATGGTGGAGATCAAGGTGAAGGAAGGCGACGGTGGTGACGGACTGCTGCTGCTGCTGGTCTAGCTACGAAAATAAAATAAAAACTGAACGGTATGAGAAATTGGTACAGGGCGCGGCGCCCGCCGAGTGGCGTCTCGAGTAATGCGAGATTGAGGACTACGATTGGTGGGGACTCGGACAGGACAGAGAGGTGGTCTCTGCTTAGTGGGAAGGAGGTCATTGTAATCGTTGTTGTCTTTGTTGTTGCCGTTGTTGTTGTTGTTGTTGTCCTTGTTGTCGTCGCCGTCGTCATCGTCATCATCAGCTAGATCAGAAGATGAATGCAGCGACACTTGATGACGGTAAAGATGATGCGATGTGGCGAGATCATGCCGATCACGATACCACTGTACGGACGGACGGAGATGAAGAGAACACAGAAGCAGCCGGAGGCGCAGAGGGGAAGAACCATCGTCTTGCGATCGACAACCTCCAATTGAGAACTGCGCAGATGATCGCGCGCGATCTACGCTAAGCTAAGCTGGCCAGCGGTCAAAGTAGTCGTCGGTCGTCACCCATCCTCGGTCAGCCTCACGACCAACGACAACGGTGACCATCAACAACCTGGGACTCCTTGAGGAGCTCACAGACACCTGGTGCGCGCCAATATACACCATAATATATATATATATATATATATATATATATATATATATATATATATATATATATAGACATATATATTATGGTGTATTGTGTGGGGAACTATCGTATTCGTCAATATATGCATCTTTTGCTGAAACGCCTAGAAAATAGGAAGGCACGCAAATCTCTTTTTTTTAGTTTTTTCCGTAAGGCTAATTAATGCCCGTGTACGGTTTCTTTCATGTCATGGCTGATGTTAGTCCACTCCGGCAATTACCTAATCTAAATTGGAAACCATGCAAACCAATTTAAGAGTGGCCGGTCTGAGTCTCGAACTCAGGCCTCCCGAATGCAAGGCAAAATCTTTGTCACTAAGCCATCTTGCTCGATAGGTATGCAAATCTGCCGAAAATACTTCTCGAGGCATGTAAATACATAAAATAAATCGATTCGTAGTGAATCATTTCCATTGTGTTCTTAGCCGTGAAATGTGCCCACGACCTTTCCAAATGCTTAAAAGCCACACACCAAGGATATCTGTCCATGTACGGCAAAAGCCCATAGCGTTTCTATACCTAGAAGAGGCGGTGCGTCCGATATACGTGTTTGCGCCTATCTGCGCCGAATAAGTCAACCATAGTCTCAAAGGGCCGATATATGTCAATTACCACAATGTGTTTGGTCAGAGGTACTCTTCTCCTTATTTTCATATCTGTGACTCGACCTCTGTGACTCGACAAATCGTTGCACACTGCTGTCTTTTAACGCAACTCCTCTTTAGCGTTATGCGGGACGCAGGTGGCGAAGAGTACATTGCCAGTAGCCGTATACGCGTGCAATATTATTGTGCGTGAATAGAAATATTAGACGAGCAACATTAGTTTTGATTGCCAAACGTCAAAATACATGCAATATATTTTTTGGAAAATAAACTAACTAGTTTTTCAATGCTAGACTATCATTCGTCTTACGAGCTTGGAATCACTCTGAGGTATGTCTTCAATGCACCGAAAGCCAGGTTGAGATATCTTGGGTTTCCCCAGAAGCCCTTGTGACAGCATGGCCTCTGATCTCAGCACTGGCCTCCGCAGTATGATCAGTAGATAACTTGTGCCCGTCAGACACAAAATACATATACAAATGCTATTGCCTGTAATGCCGGACGTCCACCAACCCAAGACAATATTGGTTTAATATTCTTATCAGTTTAAATACAGAACTGTGCAATTGATGTGTTGTCTACAGTTGAGAGATACTTTACTCAAATATCTTGGGTTTCTCCAGAAGCCATGGCCTCTGAGCTCAGCACTGGCCTCCGCAGTATAGTTTTATCATCTTTTCACAATGAGTATTTCACCCAAGGTTAAACCTTGTTGTATAAATATTGTTATCAGTTTAAATACAGAACTGTGCAATTGATGTGTTGTCTACAGTTGAGAGATACTTTACTCAAATATCTTGGGTTTCTCCAGAAGCCATGGTCCTCTGAGCTCAGCACTGGCCTCCGCAGTATAGTTTTATCATCTTTTCACAATGAGTATTTCACCCAAGGTTAAACCTTGTTGTATAAATATTGTTATCAGTTTAAATAGAGAACTGTGCAATTGATGTGTTGTCTACAGTTGAGAGATATTCTTTAGTCGAATAATTTGAGTTGAGACGTTTTGCGCGCTCGTCCACCTTGTTAAAACGTGTCGCCTATAGAAGCTTCGGACCGTATTTGAGCACGGTGGCGCCGCCCCCGATGCAGCTTTTGACCAAATGCGGTGTCGTCTACAGTAAAGAAAGAAATCATGGACAAGATTTATGCCCGGCACTCAGCTGGCGGCCGTATCGTCCGCTACCAGCACAGCTTTAGTTGTGCAGCTAAGAACCCTCTTCCACGCCGTTGAATAACCAACGCGCATGCAGCCAGCTATACTCACACATTAACGCGACAAATTGCTGTACTGAACTGAGCTGTAGGGTCAGCTGCAAGCTAATGTCCACCCAAACTTCTCTAGCACCACCACCATCACTTTGTTACCAAGGCTCCTTCTCTCTCTCTTCCGTCTCTAGGCTTTCCAAGTTAGTCTATCTGTCGTACTTTATCACTTTTGATTCGCCAACTCGTTTCCTCCTCGCACCTGCGCATGTCTTTATCTACCCCCCAGTGTTCCTCTTTTGTACTCTACGGTCACTATGTCATTTGATGTCGTAAGTAGTAGTCGTAGAAGTACTTCCAACAAGAGCAAGTGCAGCAACAACAACAACAACAATATCAGGAACAGAAACGCGACGGGGATCACCGGTCCCAGAGGCGCTAATGGTCATCACAGTTACAACCCAGCTCTATGTCTACCCCCGTGTCTACTTCGAGAAAGGTAGATAGTAGCTAGACTCGCATAGTGGCGCACGGAAGACGTACGGAGAGGCACGGTTCTTTACAAGTTTCCACAACGATTCATATATGGCCATCATGGTAGGCTGTCCTGTCTGACCCTTTTGAGCTTCTGGCGGGGTATGCAGCCCGTTATTGGGGCGAACCAAAAGGCACCCGACCGTACCCGCTTCGTTCGCCGGCCTCTAAGCAGTGAGCAGCGGAGTGCCGACATCGATGGCGACAGATCCTGCTCTGCCTGACACTGGTAACGTTAACGGCGACAACAACATGGGAACACTTGAGAAATGTCCTCCATAAATAGTCCTCTCTAAGGGCATTTCTGCCTCTTCGCCGTCGTCGTCGGCGGCGGCGGAACCCTGTAGAGAAGAAGCCTGGTTGTGAACTTCAGCTATATATGTATGTATGCATGTGTGTACGTATATGTGTGGGTGAGTGTATGTATGTGTGTGTACATAAGAGCGCCTCGTGTTTATATAGCAAATATCACTGAGGAAAGACTTGCGGTCTTTTGGTGGCCTATCGCTGCCTCATTTTCTCATCCTTCCCGATTTTTCTTTAATTCTATATATATATATATATATATATATATATATACAAACGTGCAAACCGTTAGTCTTGATGTTGTTTGTGCTTGCTAAATGTATGTATCTGTCTGTCCGATCGAGTAGATGCGGCAATAAGGAAAGAGTAGCTAAATGCACATCTTGCCTGCAAATGGCTTTAATGGCCGAAGTGGTGTTTGGTTCTTGGAGTGTTGTGGCAAAGAAATCGCGGCTTAGGCCACAAGCGATATTAATCAAACAACCCCCTTACCGCCGTTTTCACGTCGTTCCTCGGATAGTGGATATGTGTCCCATTGTTCAAAGGGCATCGTTTATTTTGGGCTCACAAATACTGAATGACTTCCGTGTTGACTTTATGAATCTCGTGCTAACCCATAGGCAATACACTACAGTAATGCCATTCATATACGGCTTTGTCACGTTTGGCATCGTTATTCGATTATTCGAATTCGTTTAAATAAAGATCTTGTAAGAGATGCATAATTGTATCACCAACCATCATGACCCAGTTATATGAAGAACACGGCATTCGCAGTTGTCGCCGCCGCCGAATAGTTCTGTGGAGAACTTTTGTACGAGAATGTATATATTATAATTAGGGAGGCAATCATACGTTAATTGCACATATTTTTGTTTGCTTTCTATGTGTTAATAGCACACTACACAATTTCGCAACGCAGCCTCGATTTCGGCGCTGCGTTTTGGTGGTTTCAATCGATGGCCCGAAGCCGGACTCGATTTTTCCGACACTCCCAAGGGGCGTCAACAGCAAGGACCTCATGCAGGCTCGCCGTACCACCTTAGACTGTATATATTTATATATATATATATATATATATATGCGAACGTATGTGGTTGAGTGCCAGCATGCGCGGGTGGATCTGTGGGGCTGCCTGTGGGTAGGCGGAAACAAGAACGGTGACATCAACGTCACCCAGCTGAGCGGGAGGTTGTCATCGTTTCAAGCAAAATCAAGAGCGCTGGCCGTGGCGGTGGGTGAGGGAGGATGGCTCGTTGGCGCTCTCGTAGTGCGCCGCTGCTTTTAGGCTACTGCCTCGTGTAGGTACGTGGGTTGGTGGGTGATTATGTGTGGGGAGGGGGGGGTATATTGACGGATCAGACGGAGATCCTATCACGGCGGGGGACGAAGGATCAGGTAAGGGGGGAACGGAGGTTGCCGATATCGACGCTGGCCGTCGCGCGCGTGTCGCCGCCGCTTGCGGACAGATGACGAAAATGATAAAGAAGAAGATTTAAAGCATCTGCTGCTTCTGCTTCTGCTATTGCTGCTTGTTCAATGCTCCTCTCGTAGATGTCCTACTAGCTAGACTCTATAGACGCGCGGCTGGCCTATCAGCCTAAGAACGTCCTTGGCTAGTTACGCAGACCCCGGTCGAGTTTTGCATAGTCGACTGTGAGCAGTGTGTAGCATCGATTTGATTGATACATGTCCGGCTTCATAACCTAGAAGAAGAAGAAGCGTTCAAACAGGTGACGTATGTGTACATACATATTTGTATACGTAGAGACGGACAAACGATGAAATATGCGTGTAAATATGTACACATATATATATATATAAATATGTACATATGTGAAGGCGTTCCGTTTTAGGAATTTCTATCGAGTTGTTTCACCTGTTAACCTATGCGCCGCCTGGCAGAAGAACAGAGTACGTTCTTCAAAGTGTTGCCATGTTGGCAATGCATCTATAGCGCAGATCGCAGATTTTGTTCGGTTGTTGCCACCTAAAAAGTCATCTGGCGAAATGAAAGACGCAGACGTGCGCGTATGCTGATTCTGCACAAACGAAGCACATCCTGCCGTTCAGCGGATACGAGTTGTGTGGTCCTTCGATTAAACTGTCCTCCCATTTCACTCTCACATACGCATTGAAGCTATAGCAATAGTTGCAGTGGTACTGTTGGCAAAGTGTGGTGCGGACGTTATTGCGTTACATTCTTACGGGCGTCTCAACGGACGTTGCTGTTCTCGGTGGCGGTTGCTTGAAATGTCAGAGATCGTTTGTCCGCATGCGCGAGTTCCTGCTGCCGATTGACGATGAGAGCGACGTCGTTGCCTGGTTGGTCGGACCAGAAGCGGGCGCTGTCTACAGTTACTAGCTAAATCCACAGTCGCTGCCGGGCTAATGACGACATTTGGGTTGATGACGCAGCCGTAGCCGCTGTCTTTGCCGCCAAACGCATCTTATAAGCTTTCTCTCTCTCTCTCTCTCTCTCTGCCCGTTGTTCGATTCATTCAGCTCTGCCCACCACCATTGTTGTTACCTGGCTGGCGGATAACTGCACTACACCATAAGCTGATATTGCCACCATCGTCGTCTTTATAGTAACGACACTGGCGTTGCTGTTGCCGCTGCTGCTGCTGTTGCCGTTGCTTCTACTGCTGATAAAGAAGATCTTCATCTCAGATCCGATCAGAACAGCTCAGAGCCGTTGCCCCCGAGGCAGTATTGTCCATCAAAAGATTTACTCCCACTCTCGAGAGCAAGCCGGAGAGGAGGTCACTTAGCAAACAGCATTTCTCATCTCCTAGTCAACACACGGAACGAACGGACGAACTTTTCTACCCCTATATATATATATATATATATATATATATATATAGTGGCGGTCCCTGTCCGGAGTGGAATGGACCACGATGGAAGATTATCAAAGATATGACTAAAAAAGTGGCGTATTTTTGGGCTGGACAGGCTGTACGCGTGCTTCGTTTTTCGATGGCTACTTCCAGACAATGAATGGGGTTCATCTTTCTAATAACTGTCTAGCTAATCTTGTACGTGTTAGAGTGCCTTTCGAGCGCGGGACATCTTGCCAACAGGTGTGAGTAAGGTCGAAAATATACAATAGTAGTCCGTCGATAGCTCGAGCAAGCATTGTCGGCAGCTGCCAAACTCTCGGCAAAAATAAAAAAGCGCTTCATTAAATAGTCATATCGGCGGCGTAAAATATATATAAATATCGGCGGTATAATAATGAGGAGGCAGCAAAAGAGAAAAGCGTCGTACTATATTCTAACAAAGTTACCAGGGTACAGCCGGCCCATGAAGCAAACGCGACGCATACGATGGCCAAATCTGATACCAAATGTGTAAAATGTGAAATTCTGAATCTGTTAGACAGCGAATAGATTAGGCCAACATAAGTCTCGCTTGCGGGGCGGATAAAATAAATTAGTGAACAGCGCTTTAGGTGACAAATGTGCTTCTTTGATGCTGCTGCTGCTGCTGTTGCCGTTGCCGTCTATCGTGCTGTTGTTGTTGTTGTTGTTGTTGTGGTTTTTTTGTGCAGTTGCCATGGTGTTGCCTAGTGTAGATGTTGTTGTATGTGTAGTAATTTGTATATTAATAGGCATGGCCGTTGCCAAGTCCATGGCCATTATCCTTCGGACTTACGAAAAGACAGTAATAATTGGCGGGCTGGCTGCAATGAAAATGACGATAGCAAAATGTGTTATGTTACTAACGGTTAGCTGGTGGCGGCTGGGAACAGGGAAATTGCATTGGATTCAAGTGCACAACAGTATAGCACAGAGCAACGTAGTAGTGGCGATTTCTGCGTCGATCGATGGTAGTGGTGGCCATTACAGCGTCGGTGGTAAGGGCAAGCATAGAACACAGGCGACAAGTACAGCAAGCAACAGCAGCCTCAATAAGTCGGTTTTGCCAAGATTTTTCTGCACAGTGGAAATAGTTGACGACTTGACCGCGGCAGAGCGGGTGACCATGGCGAGCCTCTCGTCGAAATAACGAGGTCCCGGCGACAGGCCTTCGCAGCACACCACCGATATGGATGGGACTAGCAGTGCCCAATCTTCGGCGCTGCTGGATCTTGGTCACAGGACAACTTTTCCCGTATAAATGAAACTACGACGAAAACGCCTGACGAGCAATCAGATTAATATATATATATATATATATATATATATGAAAGGTCAAACTCGTAAACTTTCACCGCGTTTAAATGACGTCTCTATCCACCTTGGAGTATAGTTAACGTAAATGATGTATCGCATAATTAGATCGTATGATACATCTAGTTAGCAACGACACAGAGTTTCGTTTGGGACTGGGAAGACGAAACTTGTGACGCAATGCTAGATTCATTTCGCGATTGTCGGGGCGTTATCGAATGTATCTGCATCACACCGAAATGGCGTTGTGTTGGCAAAAGTGCACAGGCGTCCCTATGACAATTTGTTCTGAGTCAATCAAAGTGGGCCTTCGTGTGCATCTGCCTAGAAACAGCAATAGTAGCCCCAAGCACACAGATGTGTTTAAGAGCTATTATTTTTTAATGAGGTTGTTTTTAACTCTACACTATTGTCTGTCCCCTGAGGTATATCTTCAATGCACTGACAGTTGAACATGCTGAGATAGTTAGGACAGCTTCCCCTTAACACTTCTTGTGGAGTCGCTCAAGAGAAATTCTATCAAAAACAGAAATCGAACCCAGGCGACACCCCGCTAGATGACAACCATGACACCACATGCAGATTGTTTCTATTTCTTTGTTCTATGAGCAGAGCCAATTTAGCCAGTTCAGTTTATGAACCTTCCCTGTTTAATGATTCTGCTGCTACATTTGTGTTAGGACAACTTCGTCAGGCGGCCAGTGTGCACTGGCTCACAAATCTGCGCGTGCTAGGTCCGTCTAGTGCGTCCTAGAGGCGGTGGTGATGGTCATGGTGGTTATGGTGATGGTGGTGGTCATGGTGATGAGCTCTTCTGAAGGGTCGATTTGTCGTCGGACTCCTGTCTGAGCCATTATTGGTGCTGCTACTGACGCTGCTGCTGCTGCTGCCGGGTCGCTTAAATCACTCGACACTCCGTTCAGCAGTGCAGCAGACATTCATAGACACTCATTGAACGGCCGGGCATCGTTGTCCGTCAAATGGGGCTGGCTGACGACGGACAACAAGGCGCTCAACCAGCTCCACCAACTCAATGAGGCGGGCGGTCGATCAGCCAGCCAGCCAAACCGCCAGAGAGCAACCAGTCCAAGCGATCAGTGGTAGCGCTGTAATAACTCACAATTAGCAGCAGCAGCAGGAGGAAACGCAGGAAAAACGAAGCAGGAGAAGCAGAGCAGACACAACGCACCACGACGGCAACAACAATAACAACAACCACAAGAACAGCAACAACCACAAAAACAACAACAACAGCAATGACAACTACTGCTACTACAGCTTCTCCTGCCGCTGCTGCTGTTACAGCTGCGGCCATTGTGTGACTATTTCTTGGGAGCTGAAGTTGTTCGGGCCATCGCTTGTTCTCGTCGAGTAATTGCTCTCACTTCGCTCTCACATCTTACACCGTTATCGCTGCTCGTCCTATCCTGCTTCTGTTGTGTCGGCCTAGATGCTTGCTTGCCTGCCGGCCGGGCAAGCTACGCCGCATTGCATCCACAGTAGTATTAGTAGTAGTAAAAGTAGTAGCCCAATCGATGTATGCTCCCTGGTGTCTCCCCCCCCCCCCCCCCCCAACCGGCCCGATTAACATGTTCCCTCGTCCCTGACCCGTTAATTCGTCGTCTCTTCAACCATCCGCCATGGTGGGGTTTGGTAGCGGTTGGGCGGCGGCGTCGAGTTCGCCGCTGGTTCGCTCCTTTTTCCGGGGGTCCGGCGGTCGAGCGCTCGCTCGAAGTGGCCGTCGCAGCCCTTGTAAACGGCCCGCTTCATTCAGACTCCTATATCAGCCAGCCATTGTCCAGGAGGAGCAGCAGCAGTTGCGGCAGCAGCAACAACTTGAATCGGCGAGCTCGTCAGACGCCAAACGTCCTCGTCAATCCTCAACGTGTCCTCTCGCCTGCTCTGGTTGTTGTTGATGCTGTTGTTGTTGCTGCTGCTGCTGTTGTTGTTGATGCTGTTGTTGTTGTTGTTGCTGCTGCTGCTTCTATTGTCCCGTCGTACGACTTAAGTCCAATGCTTGGTCGTAGCACTGACCAGTAGTAGTAGTAGTAGTAGGAATAGAGCAGTGGTAGCAGTAGCATTAGTAGTAGTAGTGGAAGAGTGGTACTACTCTTGGTAGCAGTTGCTGGCGGGCGCCGTTGTTTAGACCGGTCAGCAGCAGTACCGCTTGTTCTTCACTTCTTCAGACGACAGACTCTCCTCATCGACGACGAGCCGGCGACCAAAAGGTCACAGAGAAGGGTGGTATAGTAGTAGGTATAGGGATAGCGTCCGATACAGCGACGGGAGAGACAGCCTTCGACGGGAGAGCGACGGGAGAGACGGCCAAGTTCGGACGACATCACCGCGCGCGACCGAGAAGAGGCAGCAGCAGCAACAGCTAAACCCGATCGACCAGCAGCCGGCCCGGTCAGCGCACGGCGCCATTCGACGAACAACGACATGCAATTGGGTTAAGCTATAAACCATACGAATTGCGTGCGGTGACCATTTCCGCTTGCAACCTCGTCGCGGTTCGGGCCAGAGCACAATCAGAGCATACGGAGAGAGAGAGAGAAAACGGGCGAATCAAGCGAATGAAATAGAACTGAAACAAGCGAGTCAGGGAGAGAGGAGGGGGAAAGGGACAGAAATGCGGCCACGACGAGACGAAATAGGGAGGTACATGACACTCCAAACTGTATAAACGTACTCCTGGCCAAACTGACCAGCCAAACCGCACTGCCCACTTGAGCAGCACACGAAAACGCGCGCGCCCAGTGGAACTTGACCGCCGCAACAGCTAAAGCAGAATCTAATCATACCTCGCCAGCACTTCAGTGGTTTTACTTCTAGTTTATATATATACATATATATATATATATATATATACGATGGGGGCATTATGTGCAAGAGTTGTACCGTCATGTTTATACATATACATTTATATATATATATATATATATATATATATATATATATATGACTGCCGTTTTAAGCAGGGTTGTCGCAGCGCAATTACTTTATATTGAATCAGTCAGAGCGGGTCGACTATATAGGATAGAGTACCCGACTACATAGGACAGCGCACCCATATATATTCTCGACGGAAGCGGCCGAGAGCCAGATCGCGTAATGTGTGTGTATGCACATAACGTTGTCCATTACGACTCAGACCGAGGTTCGATGAGGAGGCACATGATACATGTGCGGCAATTCCGAACCGAACGGCTCACTACAGCGGGAGCCGGAGACAACAGGCCGCCCCTGCAGCGCCGCCGCCGCCGCCAGCCGGAACTGCTTGCTTGCTTGCCGGGATAATAATACTTCTTGCTTCGTCGAACTGTCTGTCGCACAACTCCTGCCGGCTTCAGGCGGAGTGGAATACATCATCGCAACCGAGCAAGCGCGCCGCCATGGAATCTCTGATCTCTTCGAGCTGTTCTTGTGGCTTTAGTTCTGTCGCGCGCCCCCATCTCTCTCTCTCTCTATCTCTCTCCCTCGCTGATCACTTCTCTGCTTTCTCTGATCACTGCCACCCACCGCCGCGAGTGTACGCATAGCCGTGCCGCCCGCGGGCAAATGCCATTCGTTTTCTGTTCGCGTTCGAAGTGTGTCGATGTGTATCAAGTGGCTGGCGGTCGCTGGGTGTTTATGTGACTACACTGCACATACAGAGAAATATATGTGTCTGTGTGTGTGTGTGCATGTGGGCGTTCGTATGTTGTCGCCCTGTGTACGGGTACAGTAGACTGGAATATGAAAAGGCTCTTATTCGGACGACACCAACGACAGGGCCAACGCACAAAGCCCCGCTGCGGCTGCTGCTGCTGCTGCTGCCACGGGCATTTGCCGTCTGTCTCCTTAACGTCTTAACGATACCCAGCCGGTCGACCGGCTGGCCGCAGCGATTATATCGAGGTGTGTCTCTCCAGCTGCTTTCCTGGAACGAACCCGAGCCATTGGCTGAGCCAACTCTATCACCATTCGATAGCTTCAGTTGACTCATTCTCAAATGAGTCATATATATATATTTATATATATATATATATAAATGTATATATATATATGTATTTGCTTTCATATAAATATATATGAAAACAAATACATATGCAGCATCATTCAAGTGACTTCACTTGGTGACTCAATCGCTCTGAATCATTTTGGTACGTATTAAAGGGTGGTGTGTTGATTTGGCACTAATGCATAGGCTCTGCAAGTTTTACCAAATCAATCAAATAGTAAAACATGTTTTGCTGCTACAACATACGTCTCATAACTTGCTCGCTAGCTCGAGGGCTACACTATATATACATATGCTAGAAGGCTGCAATATAGGCGCATACGTTGTACCTTACATATTCATATATGAGGGTCAACGTATATATATATATATATATATATATATATATGTCCAGATATACGAATGTTGCCTGAAGCGCGATGAGAGAACGAGAGCGAGACAGAGAGAGAGACAAGCACTCGTGAGCAAATGTATAGCGCGGGGGAGAACTGTGGACTATATTCTACGCCTAGACACTACGCCTACTCGTAATAAATACGCACATATACGAAAAGGCAGACAAATGTCCAGCACACAGTCAGTCTGCTTCGAACGTCACGACAGACGTTGCGAGCGTTCAGGGACTCAGGCATAGGCCAGCCATATCGTGCTGCAGAAGCGGGCGAAGCAAGACGGAACGCATGCCTGCCTCCGCCTCAAAGACGAGGAAGGAGGCCGGGCGATCTTTATTATTGTGGGCTATTGTAATTCGTTATTGTCCTATGACAACACTGCGAAGGTAGGCAAAGATGAACGTTAGTCATAAATAAAACCCTATAACCGCATTTGCGTTGTTTGCTATCTCTTACCGCTGCATGAGCCCGCCCACCAGTCCGCCGGCGAACCCATCTGTCCAGTGCAAACGCCGTCTCTTCAGGCAACAACAGTCTTGCAGGAAGGATACTGATAGTACTTGTTGTTTTATTATTATTATTTTATCGTTATTCTTGCTATTGTTGTTGTTTTTGTTGTTGTTATTATTATTCGTATGCCCGCTACTCGTTTTAGATGTTACCATTGCTACGGATGCCGTTGTCTTTAGTTGACGCAGTTTTTAGAATGCTTCCCATTGCTAATATTCGCTACACAATCGCCTCTCCATAACGTAGGTGGAATTCACCTAGGAAAGTGGTGCCCCCCGGAGGTCGGCGCTGCAAATCGGATAACCTTTGCTTGTCGCTGGTTAATGCTTAGTTAAGGCAAATGCTCCTCCAAAATGTAGCAGCTTCTCGAAGTTATTTAAAAAAAAAATTAGAATTCGAGGGCCAACAGACGTACACAAACAGTAATATTATGCCTACAAATGTGTGCCTGTACCAGTATTATTAACTTCAGAAGCTTGTATGTTTATCCGCTTGGCCAAAGAAATAAGGGTAACCGTCCAAACAATGATGAGGTAAGCCGTTCCGATTGAGCCTCACGCTGTTAGTGATGTCCATGTCCATCTGTGGATTGCATTGAGACGCGAGGTAAGGAATCGGCGATATCGGACATCTAGCGAACAACAACAACAGGACCAATATACTAGTATTTTTTGTTCACATTATGTCAAGTAGGCACGCGCAAACGGGCCCACATCTCACTTGATGGCTAAGACTCCATTGACAGCTAATCGCAAATCATTAGCTTCCAGCATTGTGGTCGTGTATTGGCCGTGTCCTCATCGGTGCGTGCGTGCTGAACAGACTGCCTCTTCCATCTCTACGCAATTGTGTGGCAAAGATACGAATCATTGCGTACGAGATTACGGCAGTGGCCGCCCAAAACGAGGACACCACCAATAGAGATCAGGCAGAAGTGAGAGAAAAGCGCCATTCCTGTAGGGAATCGTTGCGAACGCCTGTAAGGAACAGGAGAGTGAGACCGACTGTCTCAACCATCACTGTGTGCGACACGCGTGCATCGAGTCAATACCGATTTCTCTCCCTCTTCCCCTGTGTAAGTGTCGTTTCCTCTCGCTTGCCCCTATAGATCGTCGCCGTATTTATACGGTGCTATCCTGTCCCTCTGGTTGGTCCCTGCTGTACGAGTCATAGCTCCGTCCATCGGAAGATGTCGATCATACACCGAAAGAAAATCAATCAATAGAAGCCATATTTTTAACTAGTTTTGTCAATTATATATACGGAACACGCACGTTATTTATAACTGCGTTCGGAGCACTAAATCCATAGTCTTGAAGCGTTACTACGGTTGATATCAGAGGCGCCGGCGGCACATCGAAGCAAAGTCCATAACCAAAATTAGCAGAGTGCCGAGAAACTAACAATACTGTGTTATAATTTGCAGCTGGATAATAATTCTACTCAAAACGAGTTTGAATTTTGCAGAAAATCAAGCCTGCGAACTTCGGCTGCGTATAATCTATAAGTCATTGAGACGGGCAGCAAACGCAACCTTGTAGACATGTTTTTCTCGGTCAAGTAACACCTGCACGATTTTCCAACCTGTCGCGAGCTTCCTCAGCTGATGAGTAGCACGCTCCGTCCGGCAACATTGAGCCGTGTTTGATAACCTACCTAACCGTTTTTAGGTGCCAGCTGAAATTCACCTAGCAGACTTAAACGGAACTCCATGAACGACGTCTGCTACCCTGTTCTATGCGAAGAACAGTCAAGGCAATAAAAACTAAACCTTTTTCTCATTTATCGCTTCCTCCTTCGATGTATATATAAGGAGAAAAATAGAAAGATTAACGGCAGCAAAAAACATCATAAAATCGTTTCCTGTCGTCTTTCGCCGGCGGGCGGCAACGTCGTCCTCAATCCGTTCTCGCAACGCGTTCTCGTCGTATAGTAATAAAGAGTTGAAACCGGCTATAAAATGTCTTATTACACTGTAGCGCTGTAAGGAAAATCGACACCGAGATGGGATCGCTCGAGGCAGATTACGAAGAAGGAGAACGCGATAAACAGGGAAGAAAACAAAGACCTAGCTAAAAGCCTAGATCCATAACAAATGCGAATCGCACTTTGAAACCGGAAATGTTTATCAGGGCACCTTAAAGTCAGCTTATTATGGCGCGCGTTGTCAGATGTTTATGCAGTGTATGGGCCACTTGACCGAAGGTGTTTTGAAAAAGTTGCCTTGTAGCGGCACAATCAATAAGAAAAATACCTTGCGAGCATTTCCTGAGTGTCGGAAACCTCCGCCCCGGCAGCGCTCCAGTCACGTTATTGGCCAGACATATTGCAACCTTCCCACGACAGAAACGCTGACCAACTTCTGACTAGAGTGCGTTTGTAGGCCACCGGGGCGTACGAAGGAACCCGTACCCAAACCTGCAAAAAGCACGCCTCAACGCTATACAATCACGCGGTAAACGCCTGTTCGATCTGATGCCCAAAACGTGGAAGGTCAAAATAGAGCGCCGTACCTCGGAGTCATGACCCGATGCTTTGACGCATTACGCGATCGGCAAGTGAGACGATGTGTTCGTCGTAGGTCATTCAGAAGCAAATCTAGACAAATCCTCTAAGAAAATGTTTTTGTCATCACCACAAGCAAGGCAGTACTCCGTAAAGTCTGGTGTATACGTGTGGGTCTTTTGAAACAAAGCACCTAATAATAGTGGTAACCAAAACCAAGCTCATTTGGCAATGTGCGATAGATAACTACTTATTTCGCAGTTGGCATTCACCTGGACTTCCATATCATGTGGTCCAGTAGTTACAGAGGGGAGTTATCAGAGTTAATTAAATAATTATAATCTAGCGTTTTTCTATAAGATGATGTAAATTAGTCCGTCTAGCCGGCTGCACGGTCATTGGTCACGTTACGCAAGCGTTAATACCGTGCGTTAGCTATATATATATATATATATATATATAACAGCAGCTGATTGCGATATTGCGGCTACTATTCCTGTTAGACAAAAAGCTGCTGTAGCTGTCTGCTATCACTATTTATCGATTCTGCGACCGAAGATGTCACGCGCACGTTTCTCCCACCGAACCTGGGTGGGAGAAATGTCCATAGACGTGCGGCGGCGGCTGTTGTTGCTTCCGTCGTTGCTCCTGCGCGACATTTATATTTACTCGACAGCTAGGTGTCCCACCTACTATTGTACCAGTGGCTAACGACGCGACCGGTGTCATTTGTCGCCTTTTGTGAACTGGCCTTTGAGGCAACTAGGCGGGTCCTTTTGAGGTCCGTTTCAGTGCCTTCTGCTGCCATTTCCTTTGCCCACTTTGGTCGCGAACGCGAAGGCTGACCCGCATCGCTAAGCAAAGCCGACGCCCCTGACGTTTCGGTCGGCTCACTGCGGCCTACCCGACCCAGTTGGCCTGGCCTGGCCGGGCCGCGCACTACCTAAGTTGCGTTGCCGGTGGCTGCAATGGGTCATCAAATCCCCTCGCAGCCGATGTGCGGGCTGGCTCATCGTCTGCCATGACACCGCGCCGTATTCAACTGGCTCGTCTATTCGACGGTACTTTATACCAGTAACACGCTCAGCACTTCGATGGCACGGTTCCAGTATTATTAGCTGTACAAACCGAGCGTTCATCTGAGGTCGAACAAGAGCTTCACATTAGGGATCGTCTAAACAGCACTAAATATATATATATATATATATATACATATATACATACATACATATATCCGGCCTTACATGCAATATATTAAGGATTAAAGTCATGTCGCCTATTCCATGTTTTTTTTTTTTTTTATCTCAAAGCAAAGTCCATCTGCCTTATTGATAATCTAAAGTAGTACCCTCAACTATATTAAACACAAGCATTCCAACTTTTGTTTCTATTAGTACAATTTCTAAAAAAATATATTAAAAGTCGGAACACATCCTTATTGCTCGTGACCAATCGTGATCTTCCTGTTAGCTCTACGATAGGATAGAATATATATTTTGAATAATTATAGTAAAGTTAAGCCAAAAACACCTTTATCCAAGAGTCATGCATACATTTATATGCACACATTCATTATTTTAAAAAAATAACATCTACGCAGTCACAAGAGCGGGCAGACATGGGTGATAGTGTTTTCTGCAAAATGCCCTTAATTATTACAATTGTTGAAAATGTGTAATTATGAACAATTTAAGCTCAATGAGAAATTATTCAATTAAAACAATGCCGTCCGAAGAAGACGATCCTATATAAAAACAATGAATAAAAAAAATATATATATATATATATATATATATATAGATGAGGCAGAACATAATTCCCGCAGATTGCCAACCTCGATGGGTGAGGCGTTTCGTAGAACACATTCTCATTATTCTCGCCAACTGGATGGCGGCCTCTCCTTGGAGCGGCAAAGCTTTGGAACTTCTGGTGCGGTCAAACTAAGGGAAAAGGGAGGGGGAGACTGCCTGCTGGCGCTGAGAGCGACTGCCGACTAGTTTCGACTAGGCTTCTTTGAAGCGCCCTCCTCTTCCTTTAGAGGGCGGGGATGTGGCGCAGTTGTTATGGCAACCCGACCTGCCGCCGCCTTCAGAGCTAAGCTATGCCACCCTATAGATGGAGTTGGGTTCCTCCTCTTTAAATCACGACTGTGAAGAGAAAGCGAAATCATGAATTGTGACCATTCAGAGGCTAAGACCCCTCCCTCAAAAGCCTCCGAATGAGACACTCTCTATAGCGAATTTTGTCAGGAATGCCTGCCTATCAGGAACAGCAGTCGGATTTGGACAGAAACTGAAGATAGGGCCTTCATTCACCTTGCCACAAGGAATGCCGCCATGAGAGCTCTCGCGCGTCTTCAGTCATGCCCAGTAAATGGTACTGATATTCTAAGGGGTGGATTTTAAAACCACAAAAAAAAGATGACAACTAATTCACATGATAAAAATGAAATAAAATAATACGATAACGAATGCATGGCTTCGACCTCGAAGAGCAAACGTTTAGTATACAAGATACGTTTCATTTCACAGACGTTGTCGTCCATGGGGCTGCCATGCCAACCTTTGATAGGTTACGTTCCAGTAAAGTCAACTGCGCAAATAAAGCGTATAGTAGGTAACGAAAAATAAGAAACGCCACTTCCGTGGTCAGATTGTTTGTGTGCTGTTCGCCGCATCCTTAACGCAGAACTGGAAATACCAGCAAACTGACTACGTTCGCTGAATTACGATCGAGCCCTGTCATTGCACGGCACCCTCGATACGATAAAGATGTAACTCCTAACAAACAAACCACATCCGCCGCTGTTTTTCGAAGCTTTTGAGACGAACGCTGCTCTAGTCTTCGAGAAATAGGGCAGCAGGGCAGAATTGTTTTTAAGAACGAGCGTTACACTTATATATAGAAATAACTTAGAAATACGATTCTATATATATATATATATATATATATATAACTAGAATCGTATTTATTTACAAAGTTATTTAAATCTATAGGTGTAACGCTCGTTCTTTATATATATATATATATATATATATTTATATATATATAGAGAGAGAGAGAGAGAAAGAGAGAGAGAGAGAGATACCCACACATACACAGACGGCCAACTAGAAATAGTCAAGAAAGCTGTTCACATTACTCACTTGATGGACAAAAACGTCTGGTCCCTCATCCAGCGGTGAGATGAAGCCCCATCCTTTGGCTACGTTGAACCACTTGCAGCGGCCTCGCCGTAGCACTCCGACAAAGCCAGACAGCGACGAAGATACGGTTGTTGAGGATTGGTCATCTAAAATATTCAAAAATAATAATACCAAATATTAACAATTGAATCTTTAACACACGAAGCTGTTCCAACTTTGATCGCTCCGAATTGCTGCATGAAACAGCTCCATCGTAATGGTCTTGTTTTTCGCGTGCAACTAAATTCGTTGGGCCTTCGCGTGGAAGATATCTCGAAACAAATGCTGACCATAGTCAATAACTATCACGACACTAATTATTTTTTAAACGTATTACCTTGAAATTTGCTAGATAAACTACTAGTAGTAAGCTGGTTGTTTGCTTGGCGGATACAGGAACCAATACATAAATTATCATGATGAATTGAAACTACACACCCATTTTATGTGATAATGAAGATTATTTTATATTGTATTAATTTGATTATAATTTGCTTTGCCCAGCTACATTGTTCCATACACTTTTCAAGTAACAACAAATAATATATAGAAAATATTTTATAGGTTATATTATAGTGTGTAGACGTCAACACAGGAGCTATGCCGAACCCAATGCTCACCACAATCACTAAAACTTTAAATTGGCCAGGTTACTTTGATTGTGAGGGCGTGGTCTAGGGTTTAGTACGCTAGTCATGGTTATCATCTACCGGGGTGCCGTCGTGCCGATCTTGGTTGTTAATCGAATTTTATTTGAGCAAGGCTCATTGAGAAAACATGATTAACCATTTAGCTGAAAGTCAGAGGACATGCTGCCATAAGGTCTGTTGGAATAAAGATATCTCAATATGTCCGACCCTTTGTGCATAGAAGAAGATCAGTCGCTTGCGTAAGGCCTACCCTTATTTGGAGATCTATGTCAAAACAAATGCGACATCTTATCTCTAAAAGTCTCATATTGTGCGCAAACTAAGGAAATGATGGGCTGGCTCTATGCACCGCAAGAAGTGAAGAAACGTTTCGTTTCTATGTGAGCCTCGTCATGCTGCAATAGGGCAAAAGAGCTTGTTCCTCAGTAGTTTTTTTTAACATTTAATTATCCATTGCTTTATCTATATGCTCGCGACCTCATTGAATATTACTTTTTTACTGAGAACTAAAGCATGATGAGTAAGTTGTAAGAGGATGCTGTTCCGTAAATAAACCATGTTAAAACTTAAATTTGAAGTCTTATAGATTATATATAATGTTTGCGGTACCACCAGCCTGCAGTCGAAGATATTATTTTAGATGTAATACTAATGGAAATAATATATATATATATATATATATATATAGGCTGCCGCTGTTTGTCGCGATAGGATGCACTCAGCTTATGTCAGCGCGCTAAAACGATGACCGGGCAGTAACATGCCTGTTATATGGCGCGTGCGGTCACATGCAGGTATATATATATATATATATATATATATATATATATATACATATATATGTGTGCCTCTACAGGAAGAAAACGAGAGACGATAACTCATCCGATATAGCAAAGAGACGACGAACATGATTACAACGGACGATGCCAGACGAGAGGAGAGATAGCTATGCAATGCACGACCACGGGCAGGACAGCCACAAATCACGAACCACTTAGCATATAGACCAACTGGTGTAGTTGAATCTGCGGTTGCGGCTGGTGGCCCGGCTGGCTCAGACAGTCCGTCCGTCTGTCTGTCTGCCTGTCCGACCGACCGGCCTCTACTCTACGATCGCGTTTAGGCTACTACAATGCTCCATTGCCCCACGCCACTCCTCGCCTCCCACCCACAGATTCCCCACCCACAAGCACTCTTCATGTTCTTTCCTGGACAAGCGTAAATCACTTCAATATATATATATATATATATATATATATATATATAGCCAATGACAAAGCAGAACGGATGGTCGCCTCTAAGTGATTCGTATAGCTTGCGGACCAGATGGGAGAAAGTATAGAAAAAGCCCACTCTCATTCAAGCAAAAAGCATACGCACACAGCATGTGATGGGCAATTCATTTTACATACAAGTTATACGTCACCTCCTGCCATATCGGCTGTAAGAAAAACCTTTATCTAAAGACTGTCCTCAAGATTAATATTTTATGGCAAACTAGATGCATTTAACGACAACATTCTAGTCAATTCGCACAGAGAAAGAAACGTTCCACCCCGACTGCTTACCTCGAATACGATACGGTCAATAAGGTAAACGCTTTATGAGAATGAACTCCAAACTGTTCTTATGCGGCTTACTTATGTACTGCTAGCACATCTGTACGGAACATTGTTAGTGGAATCAATGCGTTCTAATCTAACAAGGGAGTGATGACAATAACAAATCAATAACATGGCTCAAGCTTACCTTATTAACTCTATGTTTATATATATATATATATATATATATAGGTACAGTACCCTTACGTGAAAAACAGCTGTTGATGGGCCAGAACATTGGATGGAAGGAAAAGGAGTTTATTTATTGCGTTTAGAAGTTGCAAGCTGCCGCCACACGGAGCAAACGAGAAGTTTCAGTTAACCTGCTAATTTAGCGTTTAATTGCTAACGCTGACGCCGTTATAATGAACACCACAGTTCGTCACAGGCCGACAAAAGTCAAAAACAGTCACTCTGCCTGTATCGAAGTGTAACAGAGGCAACGGAGACACCGCCTCTAGTTGAGTGTGCCGCCTTCATTGCGTAATCGGTTATGCTGGCGCCTGCATCGCTGCTCTCCGCCTGTTAAGCTCGACTGAATTCCATTGTTGAACCTGGAATTATGTTGCGTTACGAACCTCGAACACTGCCGTCGTCTGTGGCTGCCTCCGACGTGGGCGTCCCCGGTGGACAGAGGCTGCTGCGATCCGGTACGCCCTCCGAGCACAGATCCCCTTGACACTCCGTTTCTGCAATGACAGACACGTAACATAAACAGTAGTAGTGGGAGCCTCATTGCGGTCAATTTGCAGTGAAATAATAGATAAATATATAATTCACGTGACTTGTAGGGTGATTTTTTTTGGGGGAGGGGGGTTCATTAAATATCACAATTTAAATTAAAAAAACTGAGAAGTCGTAGGAGAAATTTTATAAACATACACACATAGAATCGATAAACAGACAAACATACACACACAGACGCGTGCAGTGTTAGCCTGTGCAGTCTGAGATCGGCACGTCCCGATGAGGAAAGACTGCTCAAACGTTGTTGTCAGGTCTATAATCTTGCTTTTCCTAGTAAGAGACTCCTATCAGGCTTTAAACAGGAGGCACATACGATTTCCAACTCGTTTCTTGCACCACTCAAAGGCCGATTCCGAACGAGAGGGTGATCGAGTTTTGTTTAGATGCCAAAAAATCAGATGATCAGAAGAATGATGATGATAGTGGGGATCGCCAATATTATTACAATAGCAACCACCAAAAAACATTGCGGTTTTATTTCTTTATATCTTTCAACATTGCAGACAACATCGCCCGCGCGGATGCAACTGAAACTGTCAAGGTTCCCACACGAGAAACACGAAGGCGATTTCAGCAGTGACAACTACCGGCGCCAACATGTGCATTATGAACTAGATCTGCTTCTCTCTCTGTTCTCCCCCTGTTTGCGCGCTTAGGCTGAAGCAGCCAGCCCACCTATTTTAATTCGTTGGCATTTGCTGCTTCACTTGGTCTTCACATGCGCCTCGGCATGCCAGCGAGTTCAGATCCGTCCTTCCCAAACCCGCCTCGCCAAAATGTTCACTTTGCGTCCGCTGACTCTTCCTTTGCAGCTTAACTTTCGAAATATCGCATCCACTTTCTAAATCGTTCAATATACTACTCCCACTTTCTAAATCGTTCAATATACCACTTCCACTTCCTAAATCGTTCAAAATACCACTCTCACATTCGAATTCGTTCAAATTAACACACCCACTTTGTAAATCCCACCCACGTTGAAAATACCATTCGCGCTTTAAGCTTTCTTTCCCTCTTAATAGTATCCTCATCATTGACTGCGCTGCTGCACAGACGAGAACGTAACGATAAGTTGTTCCGGCTTCTATGGGAACGGCAGGCCAGATTTAATGAGAGCGATCGCTGACCGTTTGTGCTTCTTCTTGGAGGTTTCTTGCGATCACATTGCGTCCAGAGTCATCATATTGTCCTGTGGGCCAACGTTTATGGAGAATATTTGGCTGATGTAAATGCTTTCAGAGTTTTACCCGGTAGCACGATAATCTTGCTGCATCAACTGCAGCAAACCCTGCAAATAGTATTCTGTTACATTTTACTTGGGGATGCCGTGTGCGCAAAATAGCGGCAAATACACGTCTCGTAAACCTTTAGGTTTAAAATGGACTATTAAATGGTTGTCACACTTGTGTTGTTACTGCAGCTACGAGCTTGATAATATTCGGACGTTTGCGTAGCACTTGATGGCTGACTCGTATAAAAAGGAAGCATACTGATGATTTGATTTCCCTCTTTCTAGGTGTATATAGACCTAGATACGCAAACTAGGTCTATATACACCTAGTTCGTTTATCTAAATGTAATTCATTTTTTGGTTTGTGCGGTCAAGAGTCCCTGTTGACTTCGCATGCTATAAAGATTCGCCGTTAACAGGACCAATGCAACGAATTAGCCTAACAGTCGATGGCAGTTTGTTTTTGTCTTGGATACTTGGGGGAAGAATATTCTTCTTCCGCGCGACAGTCTGTTCCGTCAATATCAGTCAGTCAATCTATTCTAGGTTCTCATTGCCGCTGTTACTGCAAGCGCCACGGCTCTCTGAGGCAGCTGATCGAACCCAGTACGGGGCCCCGGACACAGAGCACAGTACTTCAACCCTTCGATGTCTTTGTCCGACGCTGCCAATCCGCCGGAACTTTGCACCGAAAGCGCAAAGCTATATATAAACATAGAGAAGGGAGAGAAACAGATAAAAATAAGGAAAAGTGAGTAGGAAGGTGCATGAGGTAGATCCTGATTCCAAAAACTAAAGTTAGGGATCACAATTAGAGACGGGCTGCCGATAACGACGAGATAGATTGATGGCCACTACTTGAGACGACACAGGAGGTGGTACACCATCACCACTCCATCAATACTCATCCATTCACATTTATCTAAGTTGCACCTAGATGCACAAACTATAGTTGCGCTTCGCCTGCTGCGAAATTGTCGTACGCTGCTAAAACACCGGCGACCAATAGATAGAGAGAGGGTGAAAGAGAGAGACAGACTAAGCCGAACTTTGAGCTCAGAGCGCAAAGATAACGGTCTGCGCTCCGGAGAAATGTTTTCTACCTATCTCTAGAAAGACAGCGAAAGCAGTACAGAAAAAAAGGAGCCAGAGATTAGACGAAAGAGAGCGTGCCTCACAGACGGCTTGTTGCAGACAACAGCGAATGAGTTTTTCGTTGTCCTTGTCTTATCCTCATAGAAGTAGTAGTGTCGAGCCCGGTGGTGTGGTGGCATGCGTCTGCGCCTAGCGATCGGAGGAGACACATAGGTGCGCGCGTTCGACCACCGTTGCACATTTGTATTTATGGGGGTCCGTCTATGAAGCAATGCGAAAAGCAGTCCCATGGACCTTAAATCTTGCTGAGAGTCAGGAAAGGATTTAGTAGTAGTTGTTGTTGTTGTTGTTGTTGTTGTTGTTGTTGTTGTTGTTGTTGTTGTTGTTGTTGTTGTTGTTGTTGTTGTTGTTGTTGTTGTTGTTGTTGTTGCTGTTGTTGCTGTTGCTGTGGTTGTTGTTGTTGCTGTGGTTGCTGTTGTTGTTGCTGCCTTTGTCGCCACGGATGCCGCTACCGCCGCGGTTGTCCTATTTCGTATTTTTCTGATCACGTCAATGGAAACATTTTGTGGCTGAGTGTGCAGTCGAAACTAGAGCGTATTCCTGCTACTTCTGTTCCTGGCGCCGTTGTTATGTATCGAACTTTGTTACACTCTAATAATAAGATTGTTGTTGTTGTTTGCTTGTTGTTGTTGATGTTGTTGTTGTTTGCTTGTTGTTGTTGATGTTGTTGTTGTCGTCGTCGTCGTAGTATTAATAATAGTAGCGATTGTTATTGTTGTGGTTGCGGGTGGTTGTGGTGTGGAAGAGCAGTGTGACTGAAGCAACCGTTATTGAGAGAGCAGTAAAGAGCGCGGTCGACAACGCCACCAACGCGGTGGCCCACCGTTACCGCATACCGGTGCGGCCAGCAACGGTTTGACCTGGTGTCCTCCTGCTCATGGCTCTGGTCCTGCTTCTGGTGCTGGTGGGGGTGCTTTGCAGCAGCAGCAGCCGGCGCTGGCTGCACTGACGCTGCTTCGACTTGTAGGCTGCTTGGATGATGGTCGTCTCGGCTCGTAATCGTCGTCGTCGTTGATCAGGGGTTCTCGTTGACCGTCCTCAGCTACGATCATTCTTGACCACCCCCGCCAGGCAGGCAGGCAGACATTGCGAGAGAGAGAGAGAGGGAGAGAGGGAGGCGAGCGAGAGGGGTGGCCCATTCAGCTGTCGTCTTGGAGACTACTACAACGACGACGACTAAGACTGTTACTACGACCCTGACAGAAACAACGACATCGATCGCTAGCTATACCGATAGGCGGATAGGGTAGCTAGGCGGCTGAGTGGACACACATGTTGTGTGTCTGTTGTTAGTTAGTTAGTCAGTGTATGGATGGATGGATGAATGTAGGTTGGTTGGTTGATAGGTAGCTAGGTAGGTAGATCGTTTGAGAAGACAGTTAGACGACGGCAAGACGTGCTTTCTGGCTAGAGTTCTCCGCTAGACTATATGTCCACTGCTATACTGCATGGCCGATGCTTGGCCCTGTTCTCGATGTGGCGATCCTTTCTATATAGAGGAGGACGACAACAAAATCGCCGCCGATACTTCTGCTGTTGATCGTGATGTTTCTCCAGCGCCATTTTGATCGTTGATGCCGCCGCCGGCGAGCCATCATGTGTCAATTCGACATCGAACCCCCCCCCCCCTCCCCCGCGTTTCTCGATTGAGATCCGGCTTGCTCTGGTTTGACGGACACATCTGTCTGTCTGTCTGAGTGTCTGGCTGCTTGCTGATGGCCAGTTACGATCAACACCAATGCGGCCGTGATCATGATCGTTCTTGTCATCAGCATCATCAGCGACATTACCTCCACAATCAGCAATCAACTCCACCACCTCCACGACCTCCTCCTCCCCCACCTTCACCTCGTACGTTCAGTGGCTACACCGGCGGCATCAGGAGACCAGTAAACATAAAACTACAACGACAACAGCAATAGCAAAAATACCAACAACAGCAAACAACAACAAGCGACACATAGACACCGCTGCGCCAATGGCAGCAATCAACTAGCCAACTCTGGCTCGTTCTGGACGGCTTGAGGACGGCGGCGAGGACAATGATGACGATGATGAAGGTGATGCTGCTGCTGCTGCTACTTGCATAGGTGGTGTTGCTCGTGCTTCGCCTATCAAAGTGGGCCGGCGGTCAACTAAGCGCGCGTGCAGGCCGCCTTTCAGGCCGACTTGCGGCTGAGTCTTCCTCTCTCCGTGTCTATCAGCTCTCGTTCGACAGTGGCTGGTGAACGGTGGATAGACGAACGGTTGAACGGTCGAACGGACACGTGCCTAAACACAGACACAGGCGCGCACGCTGGACCTTCTTCGCCTGGCAGGCGGCAACCTTCATCGAACCTTCATGCTGTGGGGGTAGCGGCGCTGGCAGCTATCGAAGAAGAGTAGCGGAGGAGTACGGGAGTAAAAATCGGTGGCGAATGGCCACCATCGCCGAACTAGTTCCGAACTAATCTCCGAACATCTCGTCATTAACGGTCGCCCACGGTCAAGAAATCAAGTCCGAAGAGGACGACGACAGGCAGCAATACGGTGTGAGTGAGCAAGTGAGAGTGACCGAGAGAGATAGACAACAAGGCTAAACGTGCATGAAGAGGCGAAGCATGGAACAATGCCATAGTCCCAACCGCCCTCGCCCGCTGATTCCCTTCGGGTCAGCGATAAACGCTTGTTCTATGCTCGATTTCAGTCGCGCGCCTCGGTGCCATGTTGCGCGTCGTCCAAGCTGGCGATTTTTATGAAAGTGACCATGAAATCTTCACGCAAACATCTAGCCTACCTAGCCCAATACACACCCACCTCCCACTCCTGCCGCTGCTCCTTCTGCTGTCTCTGTGGGCTGTGCTCTATATATTGAACTAGTGCGACAGCTAGGAAAGCTATTCGTTCTACAACGGCCACCATCACAAATGCTGCGTATACATATATATATATATATATATATATATATATATATATATATATATATATCTGATGCTGAGTATATATATATGCTGCAGTAGTTGTAACCAGTCACAGCCTATAGGGCCATCTACACCTACGCTCCATGAGCGGTGGTTTCACTCTCTCAACCTTCGACATCGAAACGAACTCAACGCTCAACTCGACTCAGCTGGACGACCATGATTCGGATGGATCTGCATCATCAGAATAATGATGATGATGATGCTGCTGATGATGGTGACGATGATGGTAGTTGTGGTGGCCTCCGTGGATGATTAGCTCCGGCCGGCCTCTGCAGCAGCAGCAGCAGAAGAAGAAGACGAAGAAGAAAGAGAGGAAAAAGTCGAAGTAGGCGTCGAAGTCATCTAATAGCATAGTCGGAGTTGTAGCAGCAGCAGCAGCCGTTGCCGCACAGCGAGTGTGTAACGCTGCGCGAAACTAACGCGCGAGGGAGTGCAACGCGCGCGTTCACGCAGAGCTTCTTTTCGGTGGTGGTGGTGGGGGTGGATGGATCCGTAGTCCGGCGGCGCTTATCGGCAATCGTCCAGCAAGCATGGTTAGAGACGGTTCGATGGTTCGAGGCCGGAGGCCAGAGGTCCAGTTTAGTTTAGAGTCGTAGGAGAGAAGTAGGACCAATCATGATGGCACGATGGAGCACCAGGCTAGTAGAAGTAGCCACAACGGCAACAACAACAGCGGCAGCAGCAGAAGGAGCGACATTACCATAAAGAACAGAAGAAGAAGAGGAAGAAGAATGAGTATAAGAGAACCATGAAACAGAGGCACAAAGTCGTGAGGCGGCAGCGGCAAAGTCAGAAGCTGGACACGAAATTCGGGCCATAGCCTTATTCATCGTGCCTTGTTTTCGATAATTACTAAACGAATTACTTCATTTGGCTGCTGCGAATGGTGGTGTCGGTGCTTGACCGTTCGCTGTGTTGTTGTGTTGCCGCTGCTGTAGCGGTTAATTAGCTGCGGGAGTGATCGTTTCCCGATCCCTGTGGTCATGGAGTTCGTACTATTGTGGGCCATCAGGGACAGCCACGCCGACGACGGCGTCGAGCTGAGTTAGGTTGGTTCGTGCTGTCGATCGCAGCAATCGATGCCTTCCTTATCGTCGCGGCATTAGTCGTACGTCAAGACGCAACGATCACTGGGTTGACGATTGCTCGCTGTCGAAATGCATGACTGAAGCGCTTGTTGGCATCATTTGATAGCTCTAATTCACTTCAGCTCTAATTCGGTTCAAAGAAACTATAAAATAATGAGGATACACATTCACACCTCATAACTGTATTGCTCTAAGACATATTAAATAAATAATAATAATAATAATAATAATAATAATAATAATAATAATAATAATGATGGATAATAATTATAAAGAAGAATAAAATAATAATTTAAAGATAACTAGGATGACAAGTACTACGATGTCTGAAATACGGATGTTCTGTAAGGAGCGTGTGTCTAAAAATAATAAACTAAAATTGGATTGTATGTGACCTTACAATAATAATAATAATAATAATAATAGGGACTGCTACTGATGCTACTAATAATCATAATGTTAACATTGGCACCAATAATAGAATATCATCAAACAGTGGCTGCTCGTGCAGAATAGACTGTTCAAAAGGATACGTGTTCGGCCGGTACTAACGTCGTTCGTGGAGTTCTGAACTCGGCTTCAGGCTCCAACACGTTGAGCGTTCTTGTTGAAGCCGGAGTGTGCTGCTTGTGCGGTTCTGTCTCTGTAGGTCTGTCTATAGGGTCTGTCTGCTTGTCTGCCTCCTCCCTGCTAGCCTGCATTTGCGGCGCAGCGGCTGTGTGAGTGGTACAAAATTGATTTTGGACAGCTCTTCGACAGCCGGTAGGTGACGCCGAGTTTTCCGGCGGGGACCATCGTGGTTGTGTGTGTGTGTGTAGTTTAGCTGAGGCCGCCATCTATGCTGTCTTCGAGGCCTTCAGCCGTCCAGTCCAGCCAGGCAGTCAACTAGCGAGCGATCCAACTAGCGGGGTTCGTGCTACGTCGACGAGCGCCGCCTTCTAAGCCCGCGGGCAAATAAAGCCAAAATAGTGGGAGGTCTCGATGAGTAGCCGTTGTCTAAATCCTCAAAGGCGAACGAAATAGATGAAATAAACGACGACGACGGCGACAACGACAACAACAGCAGCAGGGGCGGCCAGGGAAGGAACGACATACATTGTCGTCGCTGCCGGCCGACGCAGGGGAGCAGTCAAGAGGGATGAGACAAGCGGCGTTCCGCCTCTCTACAAGCAGTAGCAGAG
This sequence comes from Dermanyssus gallinae, assembly GCA_003439945.1. Taxonomy (NCBI): domain Eukaryota; kingdom Metazoa; phylum Arthropoda; class Arachnida; order Mesostigmata; family Dermanyssidae; genus Dermanyssus; species Dermanyssus gallinae. The sequence continues at coordinate 449,105 of QVRM01004146.1, forward strand.
GATAGTGAACCCCATGTAGTCCCTGACATGGGGGCGTCGACTGGCGTTGCTGTCGTCGTCGTTGTCGTCGTCGTCGTCGTCACCGACCGATGTATGTTGACAACCCCTGCAGCTCCAAGCCTTGTCTGCTGAAACGCCTGTCTGGCTACCAACTGGGGTAGCGCCAGCAGCAGCAGCAACAGCAACAACAACGACAACAACAACGGAAAAGGACACCCTGCCGTAGTGCTATACCCTGTCGTAAAGCTATGATGAGCAATAGTAGAACAACTCGAGAAACTCAGCAGTGGGTTCACGGACATCGATGAGACAACAAAGTCCGGCCGTGGAGCGGCGGGAACTCAAACAGGCTCGAGAGTAGTAGTAGTAGCCGATGCAGTGGTGGAAGTTAAAAGATACAAGGAACAAGGGCCATTTTCAACGTTCGACAAACGAGCCTGGAGCAGTGGCAGATCTAATGGGTCAGTTACCTCAGGCTTACGGACGAGAATCGCTTCGGCCAACCAGGCTGCGTCAGTCGCAGATCTAATGGTATTTGTTGGCATCGTTTTAAACATAAGAGGGCTATTCGCCGATGCCGATTGACGAGGGAGGGTGAAGCCGGTGCAAATGTAAAAGGTCTCATTACATCTTGGTAGGGTAAGCACTAACCAAACCAGGGGAAGGAGGAGCAGAAGGAGGAGAAAGACTATCAATAATGCCGTTCGCTTAAAGACCAATGGCAAAACGTACACATGAAAACGCTGATTTCCCTTCACTTAATAAACCTTGCTCCTTCTTAATAAAGAATACATTTTGTTGGTAGAAATGTTCAACCTGAATCGGTGCTACCCTTCGCAATCTGCCTCTACATGGCAAAAAAGGAAACAAAAAAATGTAAATATACCGCTACACAAGAGACCGATTACCGGTCTCAACAACTACACAACACGTTCGAAACGTCACAAAAGCGCGGCAAGACAAGAACAACAAATATGACGTCGAGTTTCTAAGAGCGGCGCTCCCCGACCCGCAAAAACCTCGCAGATTCGGATCCATCACAATCTCTATGAGTGGTGTATGGGACTCCGAATCTGTGAGTATGCCCTTGGGGCTCGGCGTCACAAAGAGGAATCTTATGAATCTTACCGTCTTAACGTTGCAAGGAACCTTGAGGATATACCGCTCGCACCGGGTCCATAAGAGCGGGGGCTAACATCAAGCAAGGACACGGACAGCTGATTCTTAACCTCATGCGACACCTTTTTACCACCATTTTTGTTAGGGCGAGCACTGCCGAGGGTGCAAACGTATTGTAAATGATTAATAAATCATTACAATATATATATATATATATATATATATATATTCGTACCCAAATCACCCTGTTTAACATGCAGTCAAAATGCTACATGTTAGCTAAGTATGAATAATATGTATAAAGTATATTTTGCCAACAACGGAGTGTACTCTCGGCATTTTAAATATCTGTTGGATTTACGTGCATCTCCGTGACTATCAAGGCAAACGAGAAATTCACACAAGTGGTCCGGCGTTTGTAAATCTCTAGATATTTAAGTGTGCACACACCGAGATTGACTCGAATAAAAGAGGAAGTCGCTGATTCAGTGCCGCCACATCAAACGTAGTCCAAAGTGATCTTTCCTTTTTACCTTGTTGCAAACTTGGACTATTGATGGTGTGCATAGATCAAATGTATGGTTCAGCGCAATAAACATCTAATCCGAAGTAGCAAAATAAGTGTATAATAGATTAATTTCCGAAATAAACTAAGTGAATCGTCTGCTGAGCCCATCAGTAGGACATCCGTCCGGACAAGCAGCTGCATTGACGACTGCGCTATCTGCCTACAAGATTGCCTCCAACCGGCCACGATTTTCTAGCAACGTGAATAGAACTCCTATTTGTGTTACGCCGGGAAGAACACATTCGGGAGGCCAACAATACCGAAATACTTAAGAGAGTTTACCCATGAGTTTGCCCCTGATATAAAAGGGTGATATGTGTACACACACTTATCAAGCGAATAAATCAATCAATCAATGAACAAACAATTAATCATGTGTATATGTGACACGTTTTTGTTTACACAAGTAGACATTATATATGCATTTAGACAATATACCTTAGTGTTGCCAGGGGATGGCATTGGCCAGTGCAGTGTAACAGCTTTCGATTCGAACAAGAGTGAAGCGCGCACCAATTGCTACAGGCTTATTGTCTAAGCATGAAACGGTTCATGGTGTTGTTTCATCACTTTGCCGCAGCAATTTTTTACAGCAGCAGTAGCTGCTGCAGGAAGAGCATTTCATCAGTTTCGTCATCAGTGTCCGCTCATGCTTTAGCAGTATAATAGAGCAGCATAATGAAGCATCGTTTAACGTTTGGTCTGCGCCGCCGCCAGGTGTCGCCAGGCGACCGCGTGTGTCGTCCGCTAGCCAGGCGCGTGCTGCGCAGAGGGGCTCAGGGGGCAGGTGCGCGGACAGGCGGTTAAAATTTGAAAAAGGAAAGCGCTCGAAGAGTGCGCTCAGTGGGAGGAGCAAACTGGCAGAGGCCTTAGCTACTCATGTAAGTAGCACTACTACGCACTCACTTGTCCCGCCGACCCCGCCGAGCTGTCGAGCGAACAACAGCGTTTCACTACGGAAACGAGGACGACGAAGCAAAAGAATAGCGAGGCCTGACGCCGCGAATTCCTTTCATTTTCGAATGGCGAACAATAACAACGACGACGACGGCGACGATGATGATAGTGATCCTGATGATGAGAAATAATAAACGGGAAGAGGAAGGGAGGAACAAGCAGCAAACGGGCAGTTTTCGAAATGTCGTGCCTTCTCCGCTGCGCTGCAAAGGCGAGACTTTTCGATAGGAGCCGTCCGGATAGGCTGTCAGCACACATTGGGATTGGTGAAACGCCATCGCCTCCAAAAAAACAAATCCGCCTAAAGTCACGCCCTACTCCCGAGTGGAACTCCCGCTCTCTAAGCGGTCGAGAGTACTCCTCGAGAACGGTCCCTCGGCACGCTTAGAGAGCTTTGAACTACTGTAAGAGCGTGTTCCGCTTAGCATCCTGGCTCGATTGACATATGATGCGCATAAATACAGCCTTCGTGCACGAGACCATCACGTAATAGGCTAAATATTTCCAGTATGTTCATAACAAGTACTCTATCTGGTTTACCGGTAGTTAGCACTCTTGGGTCGGCTTGTGTTATTTATCTTATTAGTGGTGCTACTACTAGCAGTAGCAGTGGTAGTAGAAGTAGAATAAATGTTATTATTGCTACAAGGATGATTACCATTTGCTTTCGTAATGAATTAAGTTCAGTACGCACCTGTTAAACATTACCATCAATAAATAATCGGTGCAATAATAAAAACATAATTTTGTCGCAACTGTAACTTTGGCTGATTCTAACGGAGTGCATACAGTGCATATTTAGTGAACCTAGGCTTTTTCATCAGCCAAATTCACTTCAAATTGCCATAGATGTGTTCTTTAATTTCGCTGAATCAAAGCATAGAGATACATTATCATTCGTAGTGCCTCATTCATAGTTGTACTCGTCAGTCTGTCAGGGGCTGTAATTTCAGGTTTATCTCATGCGCCCATTTTTGACCGTAGTATTTTGTTGGTGGTTGAATTATTTGTGCCTACCTAGACGCAGACCGTGTTGATTATATGGCAGTCGAGGAGTTTCCTGCTTGTTCTATAGTATGTCTTATAGTAATGGCTAAAAACGGCATCCGCAGACGTTTGTCGGCCGATCCGCGTTGCACCTCGCTGGGCAGACCGGCAGTGGCGGTCAGACCGATGTAAAGGCTGGCCGAAGTCTTGCCAGACCTCGCCGACTCAACGACACGCACGGTACCGTGGCCGTAACGGAAGAACGACGGAGGGCAATTTGCTTCATTTTCGGGCCAAATCGAGCATTCCAAAGCCCACCCCTGCACAGACCCTTTGCCAATTTGCTCGTAGATACGACGTGCCCTTTTCCCCACTACACAACCGGCAGCCCCCCCCCCCTCCCCCCGTCCCCGTCAGAACACTCTTCTTGTCCCTGAGAAAAGCGAATACCAGTATCATGGGCCACCGTTGAACTGCACAGTTGCACCAAACCCTACCCTTACTTCGGTGCGCTGCCCCGGCCGGCCTCTGCGATAGTTCTGCTACTAGTGTTATTGCTACAAAGTCGCTTTCGTGGCTTACGAAAAACGAGTTGAGGGTTTTCCGCTGCGAACAACGGGGCCAGAAGATGGCCATCGTATTCCACTAGGTGATCACCTCCTTTGGAAAACGCTCCGCATCGGTTCGTTCCGAATGGTCGGGGAAGCAAGGCGGCCCTGGGCCGCAGCAAGGGCGGTTGGTTCGAGATCTAACAACCGAGGGCAAGGACTGGAGAGTCGGTTGAGTGTCAGTTGTTTCGGTGCCGCCGATTGCCACGAGCTCGCCACAGTCGATCCTCGATCGGTTACCACAGTCGCGCCAAGGGACGAACCGACAACTTCTCGAAGACGACGAGTGTTTTTGTCGCTCGTTCGTTCGTTGCAGTAGAGATATTGCCAGTCAGCGAAACAAAACTTAGTGCGGACGCCTAACTCTTATAAAAAAATGTAAGCGTAGATATGTTTATATTTGGTGACAGCTCATCTCGGCATGCCGACCCAAAATGAATATTCTCTGTAATTCTTAAATTGGTGGGATTTAAGATTTCTTGCGCAAATCCAGTATGCCCAAATGAATGAGAGTAATGCGCACCCAACAAATCAAAATGGAAACACATAGAGCTAAGCAATAAATTGAAACAAAGTTATATCGGTAAAAACGTTATATATATATATATATATAGCAAATATTTGTAGATGTATGAAACAACATACCGTTGTAATTAGTTGACCTTGTTCAAAAAAAATTATATATCGGGTGTAACTACAAAATACGTACAAAACTCGTTACCGCCAGCTGAAACGACCGCCGTACAGGATATGCACGATTTCTGCATTACTTATTTTCTTTCTGCTGCCTTAACGGTAAATAGTCAAGCGCTGTTTAAAAGTGGCTCGCACCCTCCGCGTGAACTTATATATATATATATATATATATATATATATATATATATATATATGAATGAAGATTTACGCGCTGCATAAAAATAATCAATTGCCGTACACAATCATTATTTTGCAAATCGACCAATTAGGATCGGTGACGCAAACATAATAAAACCAATTTATATATTTAAAAAAAAACAGTTACTAGTTAAAAAACTAAACTTTTTCTGCCGATTGAGACAATTTTGTTTGCCTACTTTGAGAGTTTTTTAGAAGCATTGCATTGCTGATAATCTGCGCTAAGTTAGCGATATAGTCAATGCGATGATAAAACAGTAGCTTCAACAGGAACTCCAGCATGACTCTAACAAGGCGTAACTCCCATCGGTATTAGAAGGATATGGCTTGGTGCTGTCATCTTTAGTCGCCCCGCGCTAATGGCACCGATGTCGCATGTGGATGGCTGCATAAAGCTTTCCTCTATGCCTCAGAAGGTTCAAAATCGACCTCACGGAGCAATATAAGGACATCCTATCCACATCGGATTGACTTCTGTGGTTCTCCTTCGAGAGGCAGTGTAGATGCGGAGAACCGCTTGACGTTATGGCATATCATCCGTTACCATGCGTCCATAACGAAGGCCGCGCGGTGAGACATGGTGGCATCAGAACAGGTGGTACATGACTAAGCGTCTCGTCATAAAACTTGTCACGTTCGATTGCGTACAACTCAATTGAATAGACAATTGAATTGAATACAATTACAGACAGTTCGATTGAATACAATTACAGACAGTTCGATTGAATACAATTATAGACCGTTTGATTGAATATAATTCTGTACAGTAAACAGTGTCTGAATAGAACAATCGACAAAAAACATTGACGGCAACCAACAGCGACCAACGGCAGAGGATTGATCACTAGCTTTTTCGAGCAACCTAGCATGACTACGTTTTCACAATATATATATATATATATATATATATATATATATATATATATTTATATACAGTCTATATGTAAATATAAATTTGTGTGCGTTTCTTAGTATTCTAAATATGCGCCCGTATGCACGCATATCGCTAGTGCTTTTAACCTTTTATTACATACAATTATAGTCCGAAGATTTTTCTATTTACATTATCAATTACCAGCTTGGCTTATTAACAGAATTGCATTACATAATGTTTATGTTCTCAATAAAATAGCGGATGGCAATGGGTCAAAAGGAGCATCTTAATTATGTTATGTACACTTAGCGGCAGGAAGTAAACATACTGAACTTACTAAGGTGGAAGGCCTGATAGAGCGACGTATATTTAATTTGTACCTATATGTATACTCTCTATGTAATTAAAGAAGTAGAAAATACATGCCAATGTACCCGCAGGTACGGGGTTGCTCGTGTCAACAACGTAGCAACAGGGGTGGGCTGAGAAAGTGAACTTACGAATGAGAAGCTGTGTGTTCGCTGTGGTCGTCGCAGTCGCTGCGTCGAGTGAAAACGGCGACCCCGGTGGTGTGGGCGGCAGCGGAAAAGAGACTTCAACAACGAGCGTTGTCGAACCACGGTTCGGCTCAAGGTGGTGGTGGTGGTGGTGGAGATGGTCAGCTGGAGAACCCACGACGACGCATTTTGCGTCGAGCGAAGCGGGCTGTTTAACGAGTGGCCTCAAAGTATCGCTGTCATCGAATGATGGTAACATCACTTGTGCCGGTCGGCTTGATCTGCGCATCTTTCTGGCTCGCTTTCCTTCCCTCGTGGTGTTCAACTTCTTTGCTAGCTTCAGCTCTCGGCCTGTTTGTCTATCTGTCTGAGTCCTATTCTTCTGTTTCGGAATGCACGGAAGTTACTTCACTCTAACTGTCTCAACTCAACTTGGGAAGCTGGCTAGACGACGGCTGGCGAGTTCGTTCTACTTTGGACTAAAGCAGACAGCCGTGTCAGTAGACGTATTGGCAGTAGCAAAATGAAAACGTTGCCTGGGTCCGGAACACGTGCACAGATGCACCACCCACAGTTACACCTACGGGCACACACGCTGACACACTTAAACACCCCGTGTTCTTTGCTTGTTTGTTTGTTTGACTGTTCATTCACGGTACATGAACATGTTTGAGTTACAGCAAGAGGTCTAGTCTCTAACTTAACCTTAAGTTGATATGCGGTCGCGTGCGACTACGTTCTGCTATTAGCCGCCGTGTGCCGCCGCCGCAAGGCAGATGAAAAAGATTGTGAGCGGGCTTACGGAATCGGAAATTAACCAGCGGCGCAAAACACAGCAACAGCAGGCAACAAAGACAAACTCAGTAGTAACAACTAGAACAACATCAACAACAACAACAACAACAGTACCATTAACCGTGGTAAATATTACAACTTTACGCCTGTTCGAAGCAGGCGTCGTGATTGTTGCTTTTGCAGCTGATGCCGGGACAGTCTGCCAACTTTCGTCACGTGGGACCGGAAATTTTGGCACGCAGACGGATACTAGTTAAAGGGGTATGACAATCAAACGGTAAAGGTTTTACTAGGATGCAAACATACCAGCCAGCGTTGATTGCAGTGCTACCAAACAACCAGCGACTACGATCATATATAAACGCCGATAATTGAATTCAAGAGAACACGTTTGCTGGAGTAATGGCTGCAACAGTAACAAAAGTTAGAATGCACGTAGTATTGCAGTAAGCATGATGATACGTTGGCTGTTCAAGAACAGAATGATGTTGTTGTTGTTGTTGTTGTTTTAGTTGCTGTTGATGTTCTCTGTTGTTGTGGTTGTTGTTGCCCTACTGGCAATTAACTGACTTGACCGTTGCTAACTGTAACAGTAAAAGCACAAACAGAAGAAGGGCTTCGGGTGCAGCATATCTCTGGTCTGTCTGGCGACAGCAGCAGGGGTTTCGTTGCTGCTGTTGCTGAGAATCAACGTGTGACCGTCGCTGTTGACGGTGGTCAACCTAGTAGTGTAGGTGAGTCTGGTCGCGCCGATACCGTGCCGAGCCAAAGTCGTCCGAACTTCAAATGCCGGCTGACTGAGCGCGCCAACGAGATGCACTCTCCGATCCTGGCGGCGCTGCTGTTCGCCGCCATGTGAGAGTAATGCTGCTGCTACCGCCGCCGCCGCCGCCGCTGGGTGGCTGAGCTGAGAGTGTGCCTATTTCTCGGGTGTGGATATTTCTGTGGGGAAACAGAGGGGGTTGTGCTGCTGCTGCTGCTGCCACACGTGCCCGTGCTACCGGCTCACCCCATGGTGGTGGCCGAGTGAGGGGTTGGGTGAGTGTGGCTCGCCTGTCTGTCTTGATCTTGGTCTATATAAACGCTTGTGTGGATCTGTTTGTATGTATGGTGGTGGTGGTGAATTGGTATTGGTGTTGGGCTCAGTTGGGGCCCGGCCACGTTGCGAGTGTGCGCGCGTGTCGTCAGCGACGGCGCAGAGAGTGTGAAGAAGTGACCGGCTCGCTGCCAAGTGCCCGGGCCAGCTGGTAGAGGGCGCTTCGATCTCTGACGATGTCGTTCTCTCTCTCTCTCTCTCTCCCGCGCTCTTCCCACTTCAGGGTGCGAGAGAAGGTGGAGGTGGAAACGGTCAAAGCTAGCCTGGCGGAGACGAGCTTCGGTGGAAGACACCGCCGGACTTTACGGCAAATCATAGTAGGCACACCATGAAGTGGTGTCAGCATTAGTTTTTTTTAATTGCTGTTGTTGGAAGGTTTCGGGAATGCTTGATTCTTAAACGTGCACATATTTAATATTCAATTATTATCATATCCATTCACATATTCAAAAACGTGCACATATTTCATGCACATATGTCATGAGCAGCTAGCGTGACAAGTATGAGAGTCACGAACCCACTAAACCCGTATTGTTCCTGAACCCTCCCCCCCCCGCCCGCGAGCTACGGTATTGCTTTGGCATTACTTCAAAACTTTTGTCTAAGACCTACTTGCTTGACGAAACGGTATACCGACAGACAGCTGGTAAATTGGCTTGTCTACCTGTCTCTATAAGACACAAGTCTAACAAAGCTTTTCGCGAAGTTCGTTCCAAACATAATTCAGGAGACAAAATTGGCGACACTATCCATACCTTTACAGTCCTAAGGCTAACAGCAGCAAGAGCGAGAAAAGATGGGGATTGATAAAGCTAATTTCATTCAATTCAAATTTTATTCATTGATTTTAACACTATGTCGGATTATTGCAACAAGCACGTACAAACAAGAATAGCTTCTCATCCAAACACACAACCATATACGCATATGTATACAATGAATTTGGTGTGTACGTTATTCATCATGACAATTTAGGTGCATTAACCTATTGCGCTGAAAAGCACAAACGTTGGATAATTTTATTTGTCACGTTGGAGATAACGCCCACATAAGACCGTCTCTCTATTTTTGGGACTGCGTTCGTTTATTTTCTCTCACTATGCACGGACTATGCTTTCGCGTATCAGCGTAACCAAGTGAACTTTGTGATTAAAATATCTTTAGTCTAAGGAAGGATATGTAATAGGTTATCCAAATAAAACCTGAAGGTGCTTCAGGCGGTAGGACCTATACAGAATTTGGAATCTCCCATATTGCTCTACCTGGATGAGATTTACCCGTTCATGAATGATTATCAAGATTTTCTGCAAATCAAAAATCTTGATAATATCTATACCAAAAAATATCTATACCACATCGACAGGGCCAATGTAGTATAGACCTAAGCAAATGCGCATCGGTGCACTGGATGGGACGGAACCAGTTATTATAGTGACTATAATAAAAATATATGCAAGCAGCTCAAAAGAATTATCCAAGCCAATAGTATAGTTATCAAAACCGATTCGATTCGTAGTAAAGTAATGGACACCACACGGTCTGGTTTCTAAGAGAAAAGGTCCGTCCCTACAGAACGGCGAAAATACACTCGGGTGTAGAGCGAATGCCAATCAGAACAAGACACGAATTTAGGTCAAATTTCCAAAGCTTCATGTGATGATGGTTTTATCCGTCCATTTAACACAACAGTTAGTGGACTTCACTCTACCATTCACATAACAACACGTTTTTTGGTTTGGCGAACATCGTTAAGTAACTAAAAAGGTAGTAATGAAAATAAACTTTGTAGTTAGTTTACTATATAGTAACTATAGTTAAAAAAACTATCAAACGGAAATTGAGCACATCTAATAATATTTGAAGCTTGATCACCTTAAGGTCATTGAATATAAATGCTATACTCGCGTTTTCTTCTTTTTTTCAAGGACAGGCCTAAGCCATATACAGCCAAACATAAGGACAAGTAGGCTCAGTAAAGCCCAGAGTACCTGCGCTGATGAACCTTGAAGTAGTGACCACCGCTGCCGTGTCGACGCGAGAGTCATACACGAGTAGAGCCGAAAAGGTTTTAGCCCTGCGTGTAACTATGGTACCTCGAGTAAAATACACGTCATTCTCCAAAGAGCCAACGAAGTAGGGAAAGGTACGCGACAACTATAGGACTTAGCCGCTGGCAACATATTCGCGGCTGAGAACCAGGCGTCGATGAAGACATATGCATGAAGTAAAAGTGTAGAACATGCTAATTCTCATAGTATGCAAACGATTGTGTACGCAGCTGGTTGCAAACAATGTTCCCAAAGAGCGGACTGTTCGCAAAGCATGACACACAAGGCGGCTCTCTACAATTAACACAGGCGTGTGGTTCGCGCGGATTTTTTCCCTCTCCCTTCCTCTGAGTTTTAAGCGGTTTGCACACCACCGAACAAGAAAAAGATTTAAGAAAAAGGATAAATACGAATGAAAATAGGAATAAAATATGACAAGCAGGATGGGAGTAACGGAGTCGTGCTGATAGAAATGCTAGAGTTTCAGTGATACGACAAAGCGCTCCGTGCATCTGAACTATACAACAGTAAACCAAGGCTAATTCCGTACACTTACAATTTTGCTTAACCCCTTTTCTGAAGTTTTAAATGCAACATAAGTGAACGGAAGAGAAGAACGTAACAGTCAAAGTTGTCACAGCTGCAGACCCAGATACCATGCTGCCAGACCTCTTGAAGTACATCTTATGAGTTATAAGTACCCAGTAACTGAGTCCTTCTTGATTATGAATATTTAGTACTTGAGCTAGCAAAGACATACAATATACGAAGGCGGATAGAAATGCTCCGACACACATTTATAAAAAGAATATTTATTTATCCTTCCCTCAGAATCGCTCCTGCCCGCTGCAATGTACTTGTGCCACATTTTTTTCCCACTCTTCGAACATTTTCTAAACGAGCATCATTCGGAATCGAGTTGACTTGCTCGTGCGAATTGTTCTTTACCTCCTATATAATCTCGAAACATTGTCTCGTCATTTTTTTCACCCGCAGAAAAAAGAAGTCGCCCGAAGTCTGGTCCGCGAATGTGGAGGTTGCGAAAATATCTATATAATCGAATGTTTTGTCAAATATGACAAAATCAGTAACGATGTGTACGCCGATTTCCTGCCTTGATGGAGGGTTTAATAGAGTTCAGGCCTCTTGCGTCGAACGTGATCGCGCAATATTCGCAATATTTCGCTGTGTGTTCCCTACTGACTATAGAACGAGGCAGCAAACATTGGAATATAATTTCCTTGTAGTAAAAAGAAAACAGCCAAAAGAACCCTTGTGTTGGATCTGCTCTGTCAATTTTTTTCGACTGACTCTGTCCTTGGAAGAACGAACCGGGCATTGGTCTTTATGTCTTAACTGTATAGCCATGACTCGTCTTCAGTAATCACTCTCTGAAGCAATTTAGGGAATTCTGCTAACGTTTGAAGGTTCAACTGGGATATTTTCCGGTCTAAACAATCGGTCAAGACTGTTACAACTGATCCGTAGTAAATCTCGAAGTCTTCAGCTATTTCACTGATAGTAAATTGGCGAATGTTGAGTACAATATTACGCAGTTTTTAACGCTTTATTCTGTTCATCACGTCGAAAGCGTTCCCGAACAGGGGTCATCTTCGGTCTTTTAAAATTCGTCCTGAAATCGACGGTACCACGTACACTCAGTGTTTCGGTGTACTACATAATCGCCATAAACAGTTCGTAGAATTTCCAGCACTTTAGAACATATGATTTAAACACATAGCTTGATGCTGATTCGTTGCTCCTCTATGTTCAGTTTCTTAAAGATCACTGAGTAGTATTCTTTATTTCTTTGAACCACACTCAAACTATAAACACCGCCACTGATATTCGCGAAAGTTGGCTTGTGTATAGCTGAAAAATGGCGCTTCTAAGTGAAGCAAACTTAGAAGACCTTGGTGGTCCCGGATCAACTTTTGAAATTTAAAGTACTAGAACTTGCCAATCCTCCCTCGTATATAATACATTCACAGAAACAAAAAAACGAACAAGTGGCATATAAATTATTTAATGGTTCGAAATATATAAAGGTCCGTGAGTTAGTAGTGACCTGCTTGTAAGAATCATATTCGAAATGTCTTAAAGCAACGCCCTCGCACGAAAAAAACGTCCTGAATAGAAAACGCGGTAAATATGGCTTAAGGGTCCTACAAAGCGGAGGAACTTGACCCAAACGGTATAGAATTGCATTGTTTGCTAAAAAGCGGGATATATAAAGAGGCAAATAATGCTACGATAACCGGTATTTTACCTAATACTGATCAAAGCCAACTTTCCAATCACGCAGGTAGAATGCTAAATAGTTTCGCACTTTTGTAAAATGCATTTCAATATTTAAAATTGATACAAGGTGTAGAGTATGTAGGCTAGACGAGAAGACAGCCAACGCGTATTGCATTGAATTATAGCGAGCCCGTTGAACAACATTTATTTGGATTAGCCTACAAAACGAAAAGAAGCATAATGCAATGAAAAGCGAATACTGGCACAACAATGGCGTGTGATTATAGTAATATTATTACGCATTGCGAGGATTGCTCTTGAAAAAGTAAGGTGTCAAATAATATTGCAATAATCTAGCGTTTACTACGCTGATAGCAAATACAGATGACGCCTGTATATATATATATATATATATAAAGTGTGTTGCAAAAAATTAGCAACTCATGTTTTTTTGCGATAATTTCGGCTTGGTTTATTTGAATGGCTTGAAATTTTAAGCGCATGATGTACACGACGAAACATGAATATAGTGTTGATTTCATTGCAATCTCAAAAACGGTTCACACAAAAAATAAAAAAGTGTGAAAAAAACAGTGTTGCAAAATATTAGCAACAATAGCATGCTAACAACACAGCTCTTGTTTGTAAAGGATAGTCGATACTACAGCTGATATTCGATCCCAGGGATCAAATGTCAGGAATATTGTCTAGCTAAATCAATCGTTATATAGCTGCAAAATATTCTACAGCTTAGTCGTTGTTCCGAACTAACGACGAATCTTATGTTTAAACCATGGGTCGTACAAAGGATCTTTCGGATAACGAAAATACAAGAATTAAGGCATATGCTGAGCTCGGTCATACAGTAACTGCTATAGCAACCAGATTAGGACGGCATAAGAGCACCTTCAGCAGGTTCTTACACCCTGGAGTGAACCAAAGGTGCAGATCTAACAGTGGGCGTAAGCCAGTTTTGACTATTCGAGATCAGCGAAGGATCATACAGTTGGCTACTCATGACCAAATGTCTTCTTCCAGGATCAGGACTACTTTGGGAGTGCCAGTGCACCGATCCACAGTGTACCGAGTGTTAAGTTCTGACAAAAACGTGCGATACGCGAAAAGGAAGCTTATGCCGCGACTGCAACCGAAGCACATTGTCGCACGGCGTGAATTTTCGCATAGATACCAAACTTGGGATAACGAGTGGAAAAACATCGTCTTCTCGGATGAAAAAAAATTTAATCTCGATGGCCCTGACGGCTGTCAGTACTATTGGCACGACTTACGGAAGGAACCTAAATGGTTCTCGAAACGTGTGGCCGGTGGTGGCTCTGTGAAATATTGGGGCGCGTTTGGATATAATGGGAAGTCTGATCTAGTCGAGATTGTGGGCCGAAACAATTCTGACATGTACTAGCGCATTGTCGGTTCCCAGTTAGAAGCCCACTTCAGAAGAATTGGGGGACCTGACGCAGTTTTTCAACAAGACAACGCCACGTTTCATACCTCGGCTAGCACTATAGCCTTTTTTCAAGAACAAGGAGTGCCACTTTTTGACTGGCCGGCATTAAGTCCAGACCTGAATCCTATTGAAAATCTTTGGGGACATTTGGTAAAGCAGATTTACGCAAATGGTCGACAATATAATCATTTGTCGGACCTCAAAGAAGCTGTCCAGCAAGCATGGACTAATATTCCACTTTCGTACTTACAACAGCTCATTAACTCCATGAAAGACCGAGTTTACGATTTGATTCAGAAGAAGGGACGAAAAACCCGTTTCTAGAATAAAATATGTAGTTTCAAATAAGTCATACAGCCCTGCTAAGGATCGAATACGCTGTAAGGCGCTATTGTTGCTAATATTTTGCCACACTGTTTTTTCACACTTTTTTTTTGTATGAACCGATGTTGAGATTGCAATGAAATCAACACTATACTCATGTTTCGTCATGTACATCATGCGCTTAAAATCTCAAGCCATTCAAATAAACCAAGCCGAAATTATCACAAAAAAACATGAGTTGCTAATTTTTTGCAACACACTTTATATATATATATATATATATATATATATATATTGTTTTATATATATTATTATTTATTATTAGATCACCTTTCGGTGTTGTTAATTACATTTCATTACACGTATTCATTAAATCTCGGAAACGGCATTCATTTCCGTTAATCTTGGACATATATAGAATATGTTGTATATGTATCTCCGGAAGATGTCAGCGACCTAACGCCCAGATAGCTGGCGCTGACCGACATGTTTCATTATGATATTTGGAGCAGACAAAGCCGCAAAATTTGCAGCAACACTCGTCGGAAGGGTTATGGAACCCAGTGCAGTGGCACAGTTTGTGGTGGAACCCATGGACGGAGTAGCGGGTGAGAACGTGTTGTTGCTACAAGAGCGGTTCCATCCATGTATTGTCCAACATTGCCGGCGTTTTGTAGAACGCTTCTGGTACTTCCCTCATTTTCTGCTCGAAGTGGCTACGGAACTCTCGCAGTGACGCGGTGATCGGAAGTTGAAAGCGGTTTACCAGATCCTCGATGAACGGCGTGGTCCTTGACAGACTATAAGTTAGCCTGTTTTGTGCATTTCTAGGGAGGCCCAAAACTCTCTTAAGTAATGTTGCCTTCACCGTGTCAAGGGCGCTAAGCTGCTGAGCGGATAGGTGTTCCCAAATTGATGTTATACCACAAGATGCCACCGAGGCCACCTTCAGGTTAAACAGAGCTGTTTATATATATATATATATATATATATATCACCCAGATTGTCCATTTGATTTAAGAGGTAAGTAGTTTCGTCAAATGAAATATCTTGTGTAACTAAAAATGGATTAGCATTGTATATGTCTGGTACATTATAAAAATATTATGTTTTTATGCATAATATTTATTGTAGCTATTGTCCATACATTTAATCTAGTATATGTGAATACAACTATGAGTGAACAAAGATTTTTGAAATCTGCCCAAAAACAATGCAACCACTCGTAACAGGGGCGTATAATATGTATATATGAAAATTTGAGTTTTTCCCACATACACAAATATATATATATATATATATATATATCAGGCGCTTAGGAGTGTGTGAATGGAAGTGGTTTCAGGCGCCATTCCGTCACTAGGTTCGCCACCGTGCGGACGGCTCCGAACAAGTCCGGTGGCGCCACCTCGCGGCGATCTTGAAAATCACCAACTGGTCGGCGATGGTCATTTAGTAGAGTTCACCTAGAGGTCAGTAGTGTCTCTTCCCTCTGCTAGAGATCAAACGGCCATTGAAATAGATGTATTTCGTAGATTTAAAAGATATGATGTTTTTCCTATTATGATTTTACATACAATAGGAAACCCAGATTAATAGCCGTCAGCAAGCCGTCCTCATTTAATCAGTATATATACACGGTGTCCAATCTAGTTTCCTCCAGGTGTGGTTGCGAGAGAACGACATATTCAATAGGAAAACTGAACATACCGGGGTAGTTTGAGAAAAATGTTATCTGGCTAATTTTGGTACTAAATGGATGATCGACCAATTAACAGATTCCCGAAGGTAGCGCCTAGATGGGTACGCACCACAGGACAGTTGTAGCTTAGTGGTACATCATGATAGAACCACATTCTCGAGCGAATACCTTCCGGAACAACACCAACAGTTTCAGTACTGTTCTAGTTTTACCTCATGTTTGTACTGATCTAACTGAAAGACTGACGAGAGTACTGGAATATCCAGCAAATTGTACCGTGTTTGTACTATTTTTACCCATATCGTCAAATCGTAAGAAGGAGTGCATCGAACATGAACACCTAAATAAAAATCCTTTTGGGGCTGACCCTCAGCCAACATTTAACGTCTATGGGACTGCTTTTCGCATTGCTTCATAGATGGACCCCCATAAATACAAATGTGCAACGGTGGGGCTCGAACCCGCGCACCTATGTGTCTCCTCCGATCGCGAGGCGCAGACGCATGCCACCGGGCTCGACAAACATGAACACCTGTCGCGCTCAAAGCAGACCGACGGCCCTCGTCCGCCATCACCTTCACTCTGCCCGAATAATTTTGCCTCTATACGTCCTCTCCCTTATATATATATATATATATATATATATATATATATATATATATATATATATATATATATATATATATATTTATTTATAAATTCTGTTCTATGGCGTCGGCTCAGTGACTGGTGGCTTCAGCCTGATTCTAATCGTTTCCAATGCTGACTCGTGGCTGTGTGCCGAACGTAACAGAATAATGATTATCATAATAATAGCAATATTAATAGGTATAGGTTCCTTAAAGATGTTTGATTAAGCTTCATGTCATTGGACCGATACACGCGTCACCGTTAGGATCGAGCAAGTAAGGATACTGCAGATAGTGTTTTATTTAATTTATGGGCAGTTTTTTACTTTCCTATTTGATGACATTATGACTCAATATCATAGCCCACATAAACATGCATGCTGAAATTAGCTTTTGGTCCAATTACCTTGTCCGTGTAAGCTGAGGAAATATACTCGTTTGTCATCCTGCAGGTCGACAATTTTTGTAGCGCTTTTGTTTTATGACCGATTTAGAGAATCCTAGAACATAAGTCTCTCAAGAAAGCTTAAAAGAGTATCTGGCATAAGTACGTTCCGAAAACGGGCATGCTTTCATCATCTAGCGATACTTTCTAACGAGCAAGTATGAGGTCACTGTAAAAACGCTATATAGCGACCGAAAGACTGAAGTACTGCTGTCAACTCTCACGAATGCTCACCCACTAAGTCAGCTGGTGGCAATACAGTTCCAACCAAGACAATACAGTTCAGGGCTGATCCTCGTTTAAGTCAAGTGAAGCCCAAAAAATATGTTTTCCTACGTAGGGACCTATCTAAGGTGTGGAAATTTTTCGAATTTTTCAGCTCCAAGCACCGACTCGCGTGAATAGAATTGTCTTCCTCTAAAATCGTTTCTCTGATTTTCGAAATAAGAAAAAAATCGCACTGCACCAAGACAGGTAAATAACCTGCGTGCTTCACCAGCTTGACTCCAAATGGCGGTAAAACCTCAGTGTTTTCGGCCATATACAGGTAGTTCAATAAGTTCTTAGAATGAAAACCGAGAATTTTCCAAATCATGTTTTTAAATTTTTCTTATTCGATATACTCCCCGAGAAGCTCAATACACTTTTCCCACCGAGATTTCAGAGCTTTCATACCTCTTGAGTAGAATTCCGCGTCGTTAGACTGAAAATAGGCATTGACAGCAGCCTTAACCTCTTCATTGCTGGAAAAACGCTTTCCACCGAGACTATTCTTCAAATGTCCGAAGAGGAAATAATCAGAGGGGGTCAGGTCTGGAGAATAGGAGGGTTGTTCAATAAGTTCGAACCTCAGTTGGGCCAGTTTTGCCGATGCTTGCCGGGACTTGTGTGCAGGAGCATTGCCCTGGTGAAACGGGACAACCTTCTTCTGCAAAGCGGGCCGTTTCACGATGAGTTCTTGCTAACGGCAGTCCAACAGTCTTGCATAATATTCTCCTGTGATCGTTTTACAGCTCTCAAGGTAGTCGACCAGCATTATTCTACGTTGGTCTTAAAAAACTGTAGCCATCACCTTTCCGGTCAATGCCGTTGTCCGCACCCTCTTCGGAGGTCCTTCACCAGGTGCACACCATTGGCAAGATGCTTCTTGGGTCTCGGGAGTGTAGTGATGAACCCGGCTTTCATCGACGGTCATGAATCTGCACCAAAAATCCGACAGATTGTTCGACATCTCGGCCAAATTTCGCTGTAAAGCCAAAACAGGCGCGTCTTTTTGGCCTTGGTTGAGCAAATGCGGCAGCCATTTTGCTCTAAGCTCTTTCATCTTCAAGTTTTCGTGTAGGATAAAATGCACACTGCCTAAACTAATCCCTAATGCCTCCGCTATTTCCTTAATGTTCATTCGCTTATCTGTGCCAAGAATTTTCCGCACTTTCTCTACGTTTTCCTCATCAATTGCCGTTTTTTTTGCCTCCTGGACGTAGTTCATCCTCGGTGCTCCTGCGACCTCTTTTTAACACATTAATCCAGTTGGAAACAGTGGCAAAACATGGCGTAGAGTCACGGTACGTCTCGTCTAACTCAAGTTTTACTTGGGTCGCATTCCAACCTTTGAAATAAAAATGCTTGATAACCATGGGCTGGCACGTTGTCGTGGTGGAGAAACATCGCCCTAAACGACGCTCCGGTCAAATTGCCAGCCCACGGTTGGCGTTTCACTTTTGTGGAAGGACACGCTCTAACGTCTAACCACCGCGAACTCTGGGACTTGAGTAGGAAGTCAAAAAATAGTACGCAAGTCACATCACTTGAGGCCGTACCTCGGCGAATTTAAGTCACAAAGATACTTTCTACCGAATACCAACAAAGATGGCGCTATCTGCCAGTAGGTTAGATTTTAACTCACGCACCACTTAGTGAAATAATGCAGCCATTTTCTTAGGTGCCCATCAAATGTAGAAGTAAAGTAACGCGCGTACGCACGGATGGAAAAGTGAAGAAAAAGATTCATGTCAGGCTGTGAGCCTGTAGCTCTCGGATAGAGGCGGAAACCTAGTTTGAGTTGGCGGAGATCTGGAAAGAGGCAGCAAGTATACGCCTAATCGAAGGGCATCAGCACACTTTACTATAATAGCCGAGCCGTTGTACTATTAGCCATATATCGAGAAAGTATGCACTCGACTAAGATACAGTGGCTTTCTAACTTGATATAGCACAGCCCGTGTGTTCGATGTGGCGTGTCAGAAGACGAAGGCGTATATCACCTTTACAAACATTAAATTAAATTATTCTAACATTTTCAGCGATGAATGCAAAAAGATGCCAGAGGGGAAGAACGAGGTCGGCGTGCATTTAATCTCCAGACCAAGATATTTTTGGCGAGAGGCCTGGAACGTCTGCTAAGCATAGATATATCAATATTAGGGCACGAAAACAATGTCGTGAATAATTCCTCCATGAATGGGACATGGCGTTAAAGAATCATTCTACTTTCTTACGTGCTGTGTGTTCTGCCGATTTACCCAGGCGACCCTGTGCAGATTATATATATTCAGATTCAGAACATGGTTTATTTGCAAAACTGCACTACAAATGCTTAAGTTTTTGAAAGAAAATTACATTACATATAATCTTTAAAAAATGTGTAAGGATCGTTGTCTTCTAAAAATAAAGGGTCGTTTGGGCTTGTCTTTTGTGGTGAAAGACCAATCTCGATTGCTGCGCTAATACTACTACAAATGCTAAGACGACTATTAAGTAGTAGAGCCTACGTGTCCCTACATTGAGCAGTTTTTGGCGAGCGGTTTAGTCTTCTGTGGGGCGGAGGGAGACCTTTCGTTGTAGGTTTTGTGCTCTCTCTCTCTCTTTCAGTACTCGTATTCAACGATCTAATATTTGTTTCAGTCTCCAGTGGCACAGGGGGTGGCCGAATTCTTTTATTTATCTAAGAGCGACTCTTGTCGAAAATATCCTCAATCGACCGCTCGTTGCTGTCAAGGAGAGAGCGAGAGAGCAGTTGTCTCGGCGTCTGTTCTTTGCCAGCGAATGTGGATTGACTTAATTGACAAGCGGCTTTGACAGCGGCCTATTTGGCGTAAACGCTTGCAGTTCGACAGTAACCATTGGATATTCTTACGCAACCTTTCACACTAAAGACTGTACTAGAGATGATAACTTTCGCAGTATTGTTAGCATTAACAATAAGATTCTTTATAATATTATTATCAGTACTATTTTTGCGTTTCTGCGGCTTTGATGCATACGAGCACTTCTTAATTAAAGATACCAGTCTAGGGTTAGATATCAGTTGTTGTGTTCCTACCCACATTGCTTTGACAATATTTTCGTTTAATGAACAGGCAGAGGGGACATGGTCGCAACAAGAAAAGCATATACAAATAGAAAAAACGTTAAAAATATTTATCGCCATTAGTAAATTTGGAGCCTGTTCTGCATCATCTGCGAGAGAGAGATGTGTTACTTGGCAGAATATGGTGTGACTACGTAGTATAGGTTAAAATGTTCTGCCTCCATCTAAAACCTCTTTAGTTTTGGCGAACATTTCATAAGTTAGATAAGCCCATCCGCAAATTAATCCGCGATTAGTTCATCCTTGTGAATTTGTGAACCTCGTTGATCACACCTCGCATATTGAAGATCATGCTTGTACTTACAGTAACGTACTCAACGTAATCTATATATCACTGTTGGCCAGGTGCGACACGTCAACAAACATTACGTTGTATAACTCGGGATTGTTTGTTATGCTTACGAATAGACCTATTTTTCACCCAGAGTTATTTTTTCATTTTTGTTTTCTATTTTTGGTAGTGCGTCTACTAATGGGTAAGACAAACTCTCTGCCAGAAATAATTCATAAGAGTTCTTGTAAAACTACTTAGATCACGAAAAGTCTACTAGCGGTTGATGGTAAACCTGACGCGATGCCAACCGGTAGTGCTGTTACTGCAAATATCGGCAGCGGATGTATTATAAGAATACTCCCAAGAGAATCGAGACAATCGAGGTCTAAATTGACGCTGTGTGAAAAAATACTAACAAAAACCCAAGTGCGTATGACGATGTATTGACTGGGGGCGATTTGAATATCGCCTGCGGTTATGAAGGAGGTCAACAAGCCCATGACTAAAAATAGCCTACAATAAAAACAGTTTTTACAATTCTAATAAAGCCACCCATTAGAAGTTTCAACGCCATGAGTTTCGATGCAGTCGGGCTGCCAGTAAATAACGGCACCAGCTCTCCTTTAATAAAAATTACATATTTAATATTATCAATATTCCAAACATTAGCAATGCTAGTAAAAATTATGTGCAGAGTAAACTTCGGAGCCTAGGGTTACCAGTATGTAAAGCTTTTTGAGCAGCCCTAATTGCTCTGCATATTTATTTTAATTCATTTATTATTATAACTAGAACCTAAGCCTGCAATCCGGAGGGTATATCTCGCGCCGGGGCCAAATTTGCGACTCCGTTAGCCGTCTGTGCCATTTCATCCCGTCGACATATTTATTCGTTTGTTAAATTGAAATAGTGCGACGGATTAAATATTCTAATAAATAATGGCGCTTGTACTTAGATAGACACAGTTAAATAAATACCGAACAAAGCCAGGCCATACAAAATAAGGAAGGTTTCTAGTACCACTAATATTGTATTTTAAAACGTGCAACAAAAACATCCCTTTGCTCTGTTACATCGGAGTAGGACTGCAGCATGGCTCACGCTGGCTACGTACCGGCCAAAACGCTCCAGGTGATAGGCAAGCTGATCAGGCTAATGCTTGATTTGGACTCGAGGATAGTTAATCAATAAGGTATAGCATAACATACAATAATAACTTGATTTGGAGTCGAAGATAGTTCATTAATAAGGTTACCTATAATCACGTTTATTTCATAAAATGAGTTCGTGGTACAATAGTCAGTCTGCTGGTTGAGCGGCATATTTCGAACTCGAGCCAACAACAACAACAACACAGGCAAATGGTAGCAAAGGCGAGATAACGGCAAGGAGACACTTTGGCGACGGTGGCTCTGCTTAGAATCATCAGCTCACTTGCCGGCTAAATGATAGCTTCGTGAGACGGGACCAAAGGGCGGGGGGGGGTGGAGGATTGAATTGTTCTCCCGGATCCAAGCACGGATGATCGCTTAGTATTTGGTATTTAAACTTCCACAGCGTCGCATTACGCACACAAATAAGCAGATAGTCATTCACACGTGTATATGTGTGTATATATACATATATGTACCCTGCTGCATTCTTACACATATGATACTTGCCAATGTTGAGATGTGGCAGTCCAAAAAAAATCCCTTTGGGGCCGACTCTCAGGCAAGATTTAACGTTCATGGGGCTGCTTTTCGCATTGCCTTATAGACGGACTCCTATAAATACACATGTGCAACGGTGGGGCTCGAACCCGCGCACCTATATGCCTCCTCCGGTCGCAAGGCGCACCCGCATGCCACCACGCCACCGGGCTCGACTGAGATATGGCAGCCAAACGCGCAGAATCTTCATTTTCATCCACACATTAGTGAGACAAGAGGCTTCCAAAACTGCCTGATGTGGACTTTAGGGCGCCGTTAGGTTTGGCTCTGTAAAGCTTGTCTGTCTGTGAAGCGCTCTTTGGCTGAATTCACCGAGCGGCGGCGGCGCCGGCGAAGACGTATATGATCTTGAATTTAATGGTAGTAAAAACTAGCTATGACGAAATGAAACAAAAAAAAGCTATGACGAAATGCAGCTATTAGACGCCTGGCTTGAAGAAAAATTATTTATAATATGGTCATACACTAGTGTTTTTTAACGCACAAAATGTCCACGTCCTAAGTGTAGTCCTGTAATGTATCCTTTGTCATGATTATTATATGTTCGTCGCCGCGCCAAGGATAGCAGATGATCATGCAGACCGGATATGGTTCAGCCGACTAGACCCAATCAATCGGGTTTTTCGCGTGTGCACTGCTGTAAACTCGTGGTCCATCTGGTTGATCTGTGTAGCCGTTGTTGGTGAATGCTCCTGCGGGGAGATTCGTGTCGGGAAGTATGCTGCTGGGAAGTCGCCATAAGCATCGCGCTGTGCAGTCGCGTGAAGGCCTTTTCAACCCACAACCCCTTCCTGCCGAGTCGTCTGGCTCTCTATATGGCGTCCTGATGTCCACTCACTACTATTCCGTTGTGTATTCAGTCAAGCCAGGACTGATACCATTATCGTAGCGCTCTTGCTGCTGCTGCTGTCTGAGAACATACACATCTGACGAAGCTTGGCGTAGTTGGGCCTCAAAGCGGTTGGACGGTGATAGAGTTCGATGATAGAGAGAGCAAGGGAGTCCGGCTTCGGTCACACGCTTGTCTTTGAGCCTTTCAGTCCCTCAGTTTGTCCGCCTGCCTTCACTCTTCATGCCATGCAGGTCACAAGGCGAGGGAACAGGGAGCTGGCATGCGTCATCTCTTCACCTCCCTCAACAACAGCAACGGGGTAGGCGACCTCACCACCACCACGTCGCACTTGAGGCATGAGGTACAGCATGCGGTCAGTTAGCTGCTGTGTGTGTGACCACTGCAATGGTGCCGAACACCATCGAAAACGAACGCTCTGTCTCTGAGATATCAACATTTTATATATGCAGTTTAGCCCGTTAGGGTTTCCGCGCCCGTTATTACACACTATATTATTATTACACACTATATGGTTAAACTCCATTCACAGCTCGTTGCATCAATGCCTGCCATTCACCTAAGATGCCTTTGGCAAGTCTTACAATATGATGACAGTTAGATATATATATATATATATATATATATATATATATATATATTAAGCACGAAGGTAATATGCTAAAATTTATATTTCTTGAAGTATACTCTCTCGTGTGTGTGTCTATACGTGGTATATATATATATGATATGGCGTATGTATAGACGTCACCAAGATTGTTCTTAATTATTCATTGCAAGCGTGGTCTAGATTCCCGGCAGCTTGTCAGCCTTAATCTTATTAACCGCATCTTCAGTGCGCGAACGAACAATAAATAATGCCTTTACCTAAATTTATTGCAAGACCATGAGTTTGCTTGGCGTGTAAGCCAGGGAATCGCACTACAAGGCGGTTTTGCAGGCTCCACTGCATACCAGCTTTCTTTTACCCTTTGTTCGGTAAATTAAAAAAAAAAAATAAAACAACTAAACTTCTTGAACATAAACCATGCCCTAATAAAAGTTTAATTTCTTTGTCATTCTAGTTTTCCTAAAGATATTGCTGTCGAAGTATTCGACAGCAATATCTTCGATTGTCTATGGGTAATGCAATTTCCTTTGATTGTCGTGGGTGTGTGTCGATCTGTAACAATTGTAACAGGCCGTGCTCAACGTATCGCTCACACTTGTCGGTAGTCAGTAGGTAAACTGTGTCGCCAGCACGTCTGGCAACCGCATCTTAGCGTGTATCATGATGGTCAAATAACTTAGCTACGGTTTCACGTAATTGAAAATAGTTTTCAAGTAATTGAAAATAGTTAATAAGCTGAAACCCTCGAGAAGACTGAGAAGACGCATGAATAAACAAGTGTTCATATATCTTCGAGTTTTTCAATTCACCATCTACTTACTCGGAAAATGGTGCTACATGAAAATCAACGTGGCTGTCACTATGAAACGACTGGCATTAAAACGGCCACATTCAAAGTAATGTTGCTTAAGATTTATTGTTCCAGCTATGCAGCGGAGATGATTTGTCAGCTACGCGCCGATTGACTGCAACAAACCTAATTCACCTTCCGTATCAGGATCGTAGCGTTCTTCGACGTGTGCGCGCTTTCTTTCCGATAACTTCGCGCGTGAAGTGAAGAAGTGCGTGAAGCGATCTTTGTGATGGAGTTCTTCTTGAATAGAGAGTTCAGGGAGAGGCGACGCGCTTGATTCTTCTAGTGCTAAGAAGTAGCGAGACCAGGTCCGAGGCATCTTCCAACTCCTCATCTCGATACTCGCGCTGGAACTTTGGCAGCTCCTTGAGGAACTCCGGTTCGGCAAACTGGAGAATCGAATTCTTCGACGACTTTTTCTTTGCGTCCGCAATGCGAGCGGCCGTCTCCCCAATGTCACCTTCGGCGGATGCCGAATTCGGCAGGACCGCGTTCTTCGAGCGCAGACGGTGGTCCGTTGTCGGGGTCGGTGAGAGTTCAGTGTCGTCAGCAGTCTCCTCGCCGCCAGCCGAACTTCCATCGAGACGGCTGATCATCGATCTTATCGGGTGAAGGGCTCGCTTCCAGGCTATCTCGTCTTCGGCGGTAATCTCGCCTTTGCGTTCATCAATCGACATGCCTTCCGGTAGGCCCATGCCCTTAACACGAGCGTCCATGTGCTCATTGCACTCAATCTCCATAGCGCCTGGCGATTGAGTTGATTGATTAATGATTGATTTCGATTTTGCTATGCGCACACAGGGCCAATGTTCACCAGCTCCAAAATGTCACTTCGTCATTACTATGCGAAAGCTAATTGCAACGACTTGATATATGCTGTTGTCCTCTACGTAATTTTGGCAAACATATACGTACGTGTATGCGTATCATTTGACTAGAAGATTACAGTTTATTCAGCGTACTTTGCAAGACGTTAATTGCGCAATTGTTCTTACCGCAGCTGTGCTAATTCCACTCGTATTTATACATATGTAATATTTATACGATGTCGCTTGTTAAGCTTGCCCATCAGCTCCTGTCCACGCATTAGCTACATCATGAGCCTCTGGACATGATGATTCTCCACAAGGGAGCAGTTCATAGAGTCAATGACAGTTACATAAGGCCCACGTTGTGTGGTTCAAGGAAAAAATAGCGCAGAATAAACGTACCGCTGCAAAAGTCTCCGTTTGCTAGTATTATTTTAACGTTAAAAAGTGACCTCATTAGGCCGGTTTTCATCTGATTAAGAAAAATTGGTTAATTTCAGAAAATAAAACCCGCCTATTCTCTTTAAGGGATTCTTCCATGCTGCAAGTACGAAACAACGTTTGAATTAATTTTAAACGACATACATTTGGCTAGACATGGAGGGAAAGATGTGAAATTTGCATATAGACAACTAGACTCTAACGACGTAGTTACTGCAAGATAAACACCCCCTTACCAGAGGGCCAATGTTCCGGAATCTAAAACAATGCTTTGGATCATTTCCCCAGCAACATCAAGAGGCTTAAACTTACTGACACCACGCCATCTCCGCGTTGCCCTTAACAATGTGCAAGGATAAATGTCACATCCCCGGCATTCGCTGGCCTACTTTTGTGGACTGCTTACTAACGGGCCTGTCCCAGATTTCGCGCTGAAGACATTTTTCGAAGCTACTCTTTCACCATTGGAGAAACCAGAACAGGTGATAAGACCAATAGCATACGCACAATTTAATGGTTAAGCTCCACTTCAAGAATGCCTTTAATTGTGTTCGACGTGTATTAGTGCTACAAATGGTATCAAAGCATACCTTCATCTTTATAGTCCCGTGTATCAAGTCTCTTGTCATGTATATAGCATTCGCAAGCAGAGTGCAACCAAGGAATGCCGCTGGCTCTACTTTTTTGTACTTAGTACTGAAGGAACTAATGGACAATCTCCGTTCTGAAACCACGGTTAGCTACCTAGAAGATATTACGTTTGCAGGTTCCCTTCACGCTATATTGGTGGACACCTAACAAGTTAGGCGTTTTAACGCTAATAGTGCTTTTGTGCTAGAATTAAACATTTTTAAGGAGGTTGTTTTTAATTCTAGACTATCCTCCGTCCCCTACGGGCTTGGTACTAAACCTGAGGTATATCTTCAATGTACCGAGGGCCGGACATATTAAGATATCTAGGGTTTCCCCAACAGTCCTTGTGGCAGCATGGCCGCTGAAAGAAAATTCGACCAACAACAGAGATCGAACCGGCGACACCCCGGTAGATGACTAGCGCACTAGTCCCCTAGACCACGCCGCCACAGTGGTCTTGTGCTGAATGCCCATAAATGTTAGGCTAACTTTACCAAGGGGAGTTCAACGACGAGGCAACGATATATTATCGAATAAATACAGTATCTTTGCCAAGAGTCAACATTTGCAATCATACAGAACTGCTACAACAAGGACAATAGGGTTACCAATCATCTTAGGACAAGCGTATGACTGTGTTAACTGAAAATCACAACACATTTCAGATCTGAAGGTCGTGGATACTGGATGGAACGCACTATTCCAGGCCGCTGCCTTAAATAAAGAACGCGCGTGCTTTTTAGCACCCAAGCGCAGATTCAGTTATTGTTGGTTAAAGGCAATATTCAGCACCCTATTAAATGCTACACATTTCCAAATTTGCGGTGTTCTTCGTGATTGCATTCTATGAAAAGCAATGCTCTCACAAGGGGATTTGCATGACCTAGTTGGCAAACAAATTCCGGGAAGTTCCGGCACAAACATGGGGTCAAACACACGTCAGTGCAAATAGCTTGAGCCGGCCGCAGGCATCTTGAACGTTAACGTAACATAAACACGTATAGGAACAGTTATGTTTACGCAGGTAATTCGCAATATTTAGTTTGCCCGTTTTATTCTTACGTTAACTGCAAACAACGCAATTTATTAGGCAACGGCTATGTTGCGTTACTCTGTCAAGCAACTCGTTTCGAGTCAACTTATTGACATGCTATTACCTAATTACTTTAACTTCTGTAGGCAGAAGTGCCTACCAGGATTTGGCTATCGCATTTTGATTTGCATCGTAAAAAGAATTGCCTTTTCTACTATATAATCAGCTTTGAGGAAATGTAAAACCTTTTATGAGAGGCCAGTACGCTAGTAAACTAACACTCATACAATAAGGCTCACTTTATAAGTATATTTTTACCACATTTTATTAGTATCCGTCGTATATAGAAGTGACAGTAAAACTCGTTGTTATTTGTACATGTAGATATACGCGGCTATGTTTGCAAACATAATAATGAAAAAATAAAGTAATATAAAATGTATTATCAACTCGTTTTCTTGGGACTGCGCGCACTTAATCTACAATACATTAATAAAGTGTTTGCATGTTTTTTTTCTCGACAAACGGTTACATATAACAGATTAATCACACATTTTAAACTATAGCAGTAACACTGCGTGAATGCTGTCTACACCATCGCTGTATTTTCTTTAAATCATATTTATGAACACTAAAAACTTGTATATTTCTCTTTCTCTCTCTCTCTCTCTCTCTCTCTATATATATATATATATATATATATATATATATATATATATATATATAAATGCAGTGCATCTAACTAGTTTCAGGATTGGTTCTATGAAAATACTTTTAGAACATACTGGAATACTTTACTGTGTACTCAGTGATTCAAAATAAAGATTACAGGGATTTACATCCCTACTAAAATTAGACACTCGTTCGCACGGTCGTCTGGTCTCTGCACGGCTCAAAAGCGCAGTTACTTGATGACTTGGTGACATGTTGCCCGCCGATGCGGCAATCGCGCAGCCAGGCACCTCACTAAACCAAAGCGCGCTCGAACAGGCGCGTAGTTAGTGTGATGATATGGAACTGCTCCTCTGAATATAGTAAATTCTACGGGCGGGAGGCGGCCCAAATGACAAGGCCGAAAAGTACACTACAAGGTACCTTCTTGGGTAAGGTATTTTTTGAGCGCAAAACGTAACCCACACAGAAGAAAAAATGTAATGACTTTGGATTATCTTACACATCTTTGTTTTAGGGTTAGCCACTTACCGATCATTGTCGACATCGCTGTCATTTCTGCATCCAAGTCGAGGCTTAACACTATGCTTTTTGAAAAAGGCGATTCATTATAGATGAACACTTATTTGCTCTACATCTATCCACATGGCACACAACTGTTCGCACATACTATACACATGTGTTTTTACGGAGATTTACACGCAGACACAACATACGACCTCACGAGGCACGCCTTACATAGGCACCTTTGTATGCTATATGTTGTACGAATCACTGGCGCTATTTGTAGCTCAAAAGATCTTCGCACTTCAATCACTTCTACCGGCCGAATTTTTTTCGTTTATTTGCGAAACATCTTTGTTGAAAGAGGAATTCAGCGCGGCCATAGTCGAAGCTATTGTTGGGTGTTGATGACTTTACTGATTCAGTTGCTAGCTCCTCGTAAGTGCACAAGGTAGCGTCTCACGTCAAGTAACACAGCTCTGGCTTCCTCGGCCAGAATGATACTCACGCCATCACCGAAACTCTGCATTCATTTCTCCATGCAAGTGGTAAACTCGATACGATTTCTTAGTTCTCCTCGAAGCAGCTGCAAATCGGGATTGGCTGTTGTTTGAGCGGACACATGTTGCACAATTTTAGCGATTTTGCATTCTTGACCTTGATTTGAGAGGTGATAGATTCGCGCTCTCAGCTTGAGGTTTGAGGCACGATGCAGGACGTACGAAAAAAACGACGGGCAATAACGCACAGCATTGCGACGACACATCACTTGACTACTTCCTCTACGCCACAGACGTGTTTGCACGCATTCGTACGTACATTTTTCATAACGACGCTAAATCGATCACCACACTATACTTAACGCGCGCATCAGTGGCGTACGTCTACTTCTATTTCATTTGCAACGTAGCTGGCGTAGCTAATAGAACAACTAGACCACTCGACGCAGCACAAAAAACAACATCTTCATTTTGCGGAAAAGCAACTGTCTGTTGCCGCCTTCACCAAGACCACCACCACCATCACCGTTTCCGCCGTCTTTGACACTCGATCGGAAGACGAACGAAAAAAACTGGCCAACCACTTTTTCTCGTTTTTGTTTCGTTACAAACAGGCGCGCGCGGCCTCGGTGAACTCACGGGCTGCCATTGCTGGCTGCGGCATCTTTTCGGGCCTTTCCGATGGTCCTTCGGCTATTCTCCCTTTCCTCGACGGCCGACCCAATGATGATGATAATGTTGCTGTTGATGCTGCTGAGGATGGCGATGATGATGATGCGGCTGATAGTCATATTGATGACAGTCACGATACTGATGGTGGTGATGATGCTGCTGCTGATGGGGAGGGGGGCAGGTAGGTAAATGGGGACCGCTGTGGAGAAAACAGCGAAAATACAACGGCGCAGGCGGCGGCAGCGGCTGCTGCTGCTGCTACTCCGAAGGAGGGACCACGAATCGATGGTCCGCCCCCTGAAGCGAAAGGATCACCTGAGACCTGCATCGCCTCCTCTCGAGCGCGATCTTTGTGTCCCTCGTTCTGGCCAGCTCCTCCGCCTCTCTCCCTCTCTCTCTCCCCCTGCCTTCATATTTCTCTATCGCGCCTCTCTCCGCATTGTGCTCTCTCTATGTCTTTTGTCCCTCTCTTTCGCTCGGGAGAGTGGTGTCTTGCCAGACACCACTTCACCTCGCCAGCGGTTAGGATGCGAAAGGCAGAATTTGCAGCATCAGCAAAGACAGCTCTTGTCTTTGAGAAATAGCTGTCTTGCTGATGCAAGCAGAGAAATGCTGCTCTGTTTTCATCCTGGGCTGGTGAAATGTCGAAGGGTTGCCTCGCTTTATCTCTCTCTGTACCCGCACCCGCTATCTTCTTGCGACGGCACGGCTAAACAACGTCACCGCTTAGGTTACGCGCCGGTAACGTCAAGCGAACTTCTAAGCTCCGTTAAATCCGCACCGTGAAAATACCCTCCGTCCATCCATCGGTCCGTCCACCATATCAGCTGGACAAAAGGCCTTCTGGAGATAAGTTGCTAGTCAAAGTTCACGCTCTTATGTCGCACAGGCCAAGCTTGGTGCACGAGTTTCGTGTTGTGTAACCTTAACGGTTGTTTGCTCGATTTGGCATAACTGAATATGTGCATATTCGCCCTGCACAGAATTGATTAAGGCACGGTTTATTAGAAACAGAAATCGAGCATAGTTTTGTCAACGTAGGTTTGTAGGACAAACAGAACTTTCATGAAAATCAAGGGTTTAATTATTTATGAAAATAATCTCCTTTAATGGTCTTCTGGCCAACCTATCTTCAACCAGGTCTTCGATTCTCCATCTGCGGAAGTTCCCACCCTATTTTAGATGTGTTTTCTTGTTGTACACGTTTTCTAGAACCCGTAATATAATAATACTTTGGAAGTACAACGTCTAAGGAATAGGAATGGTAATGCTCGTGGAAATGCAGGCCTGGATGGTTGAATTTTCGAGGAGCTCAACAATCCGGGCTATTCATACACACGGATGTCTCACATGGAGATTGTACGTCCCTGGATTAAAGACAGTTATCTTGATGGTGAGTCGCGGACGCGAATCACTGTCCACCTTTGTCCCATTCTGAACGTACTTGTCATCTGGGTTTTCTGAAATATTGGCCGGACCATTCTGTCTGTTTCTTTTTTTACTTACGTTCTTGCGAATAATTGGTATTTCGTTGCAGGTGACGTTGCGAAACGATCTAGGTGCGGGGTTTCATAGTGGCGGACGAGCAGCGACATGCTTGTGCGTAGATGGTTTGTTGACGTGAATTAGGGTCCACAATATCGGACAAAAACATTCTAAACGTTAAACAACTCTTAGCAAGAGCTAGCTCCGGAAGATTGCGCTACTTTAGCTAGCTAAATTAATACGGTAGAAACTCATAGAAGTTGCCTACACAGAGACATCCAACGTTCGTCAAACCTTACTCGTATTTAGCTTTGTCTGCACGTGGTCTGCAGATATGCACGTATGTTTCCGATGTGTACGCACTCCGCAGGATTAGTATAGTTACTTAACAGCTTATAGTGAGGGTGCTGTGTACATACCGGTAGAGAATAGCTACTCGGATCAGGACTTACTGCTAGCTATGACGGATACATAGTTCGTAACAAACCGCCTATTAAAAACAAATTGCGTATACGGCTGGCTTAAGAAGAAACTGCAAGAAGGCTAGCCCCTGGTCTCTAAGAAGTCCTTCAGTGCGCTAGCCATTCACATCCCCATAGCTTCTGGTTTGACTGCGCGCATTTGCTTAAATCTACTATAATGTTGACACTTCATTCTGCAATGATAGAAACCATTCATAATATTATCATGATCTTTCAAATTTACCACTTATTCACTGTGGTTGTAATTTTTTTGGAAATATACTCTGTCACTTTAACCCTACTGTACCTTCGAGATATAAAGTTTTCGGGCTGACCCTCAGCCAAGATTTAACGTCCACGGGACTGATTTTTGCATTGCTTCATAGAAGGACCCCATAAATACAAATGTGCAACGATGGGGTTCAACGCCGCGCATCTATGTGTCTTCTCCGGTCACGAGGCGCAGGCGAATGCACCACGCCACCGGGCTTGACACCTTAGAGACATACACACCAAATACCAAAAAAAAATGAAAGGTCTACACCGTTCAAGTTCAACATCAAACAAATTAGATCCTGCTTTAGTGTACATGCCATAGTGCAATAGAATGTGCACATTATAGAACCTTTCCGCTCCGTTCTAAATAGCTTTAGGTCATACGGCGTGTTCATAACCAATCTAAAGTCCGGTTAACCGTAAGATTATTGTATATATAGTGGCATCTGCCAGAAGGTTTTAAAAGTGCAGCGCTGAAAAATATTCATCGTGCATGTACATACTGTGGTTCCGGGAACTTGCATGCTCGGTAAACAGAACAGGGCAAGGCTGCCAAATCCAAGATAAGGCGTTACTTAACGGGAGAAAACTTAATCATGAAAGGGGAAACTCTGTACGGGCTCTTCATATAATTTACGGTCGACATAACCGGCCTTAGGAAAAAACACCATTCCTGAATTTGTGAAAAGTTTTCACAGGAGGCGTTCAGTACATTACGTGTTACGCCGTGGAGTACCATGGCGCGTTCGTGTGGCTAAAAATAACGCCGCTGTGGCGGACATTGTGAAACAATGTCCGGAAACAACGGTTCCACAACGAGCCCAGCAAGCACATCTCAAACTGGTGTATATTGAGGTAGGATCGAGCTATATATCCATAAAATATTCAGCTCGATAAAACTCAATGCTATGGAAACCATAATTAATATCTGATATAATACGGTAGCGATGACAAGCACGGCCTGGCGAGCAGCGGGATGTAAGGGCAGACATTTAACTACGGCGTTTGCAGCCCACGGGTTTCATCACGTGTTATGCAGCACGGAAGAATTCCATGATCCTCGGGAGTGTTGCAGGTGCACGAGGTGCTCTGGCCAGAGCGATAGATACCACGCCGCAGCATGTCCTGCAGTTCAGTCAATAGTTGAGCTAGCAAAATGAGAGAAGACCCAGTAACGTGAAAGAAGCACTAGTTGTGTCTGATGTATATGTTTATAATTTTACGGGTGTTAAGAAACCATATTAATAATTAATATCTCAAGTTTGAACCCAGGCCTTGCTGGTTGCGTTTGTTGGTTAACTCATGATGGGGTTCATACAATTGTTCTCCATTGAGCGTAATGACAAACTGCATCAGCCCTAGGTCCAGACCTAGTGTAGACCACCTGGACAAGGTGCCAATTACCGCCGTGGTGTGACCGCGTTGTATATCTAAGGACAGTCTTTGCCGGAAAATTCACTAGCGCGTGGGTCCCCCGTGGTTTATCTGAGACATTTGCATACCATAGCAATATCTCCTCTAGTAATTTTGTCTGAGCCTCCTAAGGTCTTGAAGGCAAAAGGAGTCTCCGATAAATGTAGATAGAGTCTCCAATAAATGTTTACTCTCGACACTTATTTCTCTCCGCCCGCGAAACAGCACAACCAGCCTGGGCAGCGCCGTGACTGACCATTGAAGGTGCTAAAAGGGTCAGTCACGATAGCGTCCCAGACGAGTGTCCTCCTACTCTCAAAGGCTATAAGGGTCGTACCGTCAGGTCGGCGGGAGTCGTCTGTATATAAACCTGCACGTTTTAGAACACAGGGATAGTCAGAAGTCCTTAGAGCACGGGTTAGGATATCATTCAGAGCAGCATGCCTCGTCCTGCGGCCTAAGCTGCGGATGCAGAATAAGCCATGGTGACATGTTTTGAACTAATGGGATCCCAAGACGAAGACCAACGCACATCCTGACGACAAAGAACTCTAAGAGGGTTCCAACGGGAGCACTTGATAGAGCATTGAGCATTGTCCATCTCGTTTCCTGCAAAATTAAGAAGATTGGCTAGTCGTATAAACTCCAACGACGCGGTTCAGCTTGCCTGATAAATTGCGTCCTCGGGGGGGGGGGGGGGGGGGGGGGGGGGCGTTCCAATACGTGCTAAGAGACATTCCTTAGAAGCATTTAGTACAGTGTGTAACCGTTCGACAGATGGAGAGTCTAGTATCATTGACCTCCTTTGCACTAGACATTGATGCGACCACCGCGAAACCTGCGACTGAGACAATATATATACGACTGTATTGCCGACGCCGTTAATTGGTGGATTAATTTATATTCCAGCCAGTACTAGCATTGCTACTCCGGAACTAAAATGTGTTTGCGCTATATATATAAACTACCAGTAAGTGCTTAATTAATATTTTTTCAACCGCCACTACGATTGGTATTTGAATGCGTTTGCGGTTTACAGTTTGTGATGATCGGCTCTAACATTGGCGGGATGCCGGGAAGAGTGTGAGGTTTAAGCACTCATACAGCAAGCAGCGGTCGCGATAACCCCCATGGCACGGTGTAGCGCGAGAGGAGTAGAATGCGCCGGCGGGCGAGATCAAACTCGAAATGCTCCTTCCTTTCGCTCCGCACCGCCGTTCGAAGGAAGCCCAATGAGCGCAATTTTTGTCGATCGGCCCCATATCATCAATATAGGGTGGGCTGTGGCTCAGGGAGAAGAAGCCAGAGGGAGTGAAGTTAGATAGAGAGAGAATGAGACACTTAAAGATATATAAAGCTAGATAGAGAGAGGTGAGTGGAGGGAGATATTAGGGGAGAGGGAGTAGTAACGAAGGCTTTAGGAGAGGCTGGCCAACCGCGCCTGCTCGACGGCCAAAGCTACGAACACTGCTTGAACTAGTAAAATGTTATGACTGTTCCGACTAGAACGAAAACTGGGGGGAGGGCGTGTCTCTACAGTGTTTTTTACTCTGTTGAGATTGGAAATGGTATTATGCAAAACCGAGGAAAACAATGAGAAAAAAAGTTAAAGACAGATTCACTTGCCGGCCGGGCGAAGCAAATAGGTATGGTAGTCCTTGGGGGAGAGAGGGTAGGGTAGAAAGCAAGAGAGATGCAGGCCGCGAAGGGAAAGGAGATACCCCCTCGGTCCGGGGGGAGGGGAGGGAGAAGTACTCTACATCGAATGGCAGGTTGTCGGGTCTCAGCCGCGTGACGCTGTTATGAGGCGGTGAAGTTTGGAGAAGAGCAGCCCGCTTTGGCGGGGCGGTCGAGCAGCATCCGCCCAGTTCGAGCCTGTCTGTCTGCGCTGCCATCGCGCGATGGGTGGGACATTTTTTGCCGGCATGAGCAGACGCCTCAGCAGCAGCAGTTGAAGTTACATAATAAGTCGCGCGTGGACTATCCGAAAATGAGGCGGGAACTGAACTACTCACTCGTGCCACGCGCCGAGGATGCCAATGATGAGTGCTGGAGCTGTGGCACTGTGCCTTCGTACGTATCGTCTACTCGTTCTCGTGCGACTGTGTAAATAGGCACGATACACGATCAGACGATGCCGTGACGGTGACCGGCGATACTAGACCTGGCTCTCTTATGGGGATTGTGCGTTATGCGTAACTTAGTAGGGAGAGCTAATTGTAGACGAAATACTGCAAACTACAAGAAAAAACTAGTAACAGATTGCTTGTGACTTGTTAGTGTTACGTTTGCTTAGTTAGAGAGGTATAATACAAAGTAAAGTGGAGAATGGGATATGAGGAACGCTCAAACGCTTACAGACGTGTCGCAAATTTGGGATTATCGGCCACGACCTCGGAAGATCGAAATGCTTCCAAATATTCTCATACGCGTGAAGAAGTTTTAATTCTTCGATCTTTTTGATATTATTGCAAGATTTACGCGCAGACTAAGCATCATTGGCGGTTGCTAAACTTACGATGTTGTTTACTATTCGCTTCGTGGCAAAAATACATATTGTACTATTACATATTGGAAAAAACATTGCATTTCAAGGTAGTACATAATTACAATACAATTCATTGTATTTAGCGCATATTTCGTGACAAAAACTTAACTTCAAGTAAAATCGTCATCTATTTTCCTAGTGCTATATGCTGGGACAATTCGAATTTTCCCGCGAAGCGAAAAGTTATTTAAGTCGAATACACTGGCGGATGGTGCCATTTTTGTTGATTTTTAGATAGAAAATTTAAGTCCATTCTCTCACAAACAACGGTGTGGGAAAATAGCGAGCACAAGCATGTCGATAGCACAACAGCCGTACCCCAAAAATGCAAATTTTTCAGCGAAGTGCACAAGAACGTTTCAGAGAGCTTGGGTCCACCTTGTGTTTGGGATATGTCGCACAGATTGAAATGTCCACTTTGTGCTTCGCACAATACACCCCTGATGATTGTAAGTGTATTCTCTCCAGGACATTTCCAGAACGAGGAGCCAGTATACGAGAACAGAGACACAACTGGTTGACAGCCAAGCGAGGGCGGAAAGGGATGACAATAGAGGCACCTATACGACATTACATAAGGCTCAGTTCTGCTGGTTTTGTACCAAACAGGTTAGCTAGGGAGTAGAAACCGCGGATTCCGTTCTGAGCCGGGAATAAACCCATCTTGCGGCACATGTGACATTTGCTCAAGAACTGTAGCCTACGTTAATTATAGTATGGTTTCCCATCCTGACGGTACAACTTATAGCGGGCCAAAGAACTTTAGCGAGTCTGACGGAAGATCAACTAGTCGCAGCTTTACCAGAATAGGACACTACTGGAGCACTGGGAGAAGGAAACTAAATGTACCAACGAGCTTGGCTCGGCCCTGAAACGAAATAGTAATTGTAATAGCAGGGCAAATGACCTACACTATTACTGACCTGAGGCTAGCGACTTAATATGGCACAGGAGGCTTTCAATGGGCAATATGCCGTGTCGATACAATACATTTTGTAAACCACTTCGGGCGAATTTATCCCAACTGGACGTCTGAGGCGCGCTTCACCTTTGTGTGGTTACGTTCGAATTCATCCAAAAATAAACCATCGTTAATACTAGTACAGAGTCTCCAAACGTTGTCCAACGTGGTTTAAATTTTCGCAGTCGTTCTTTAACTGAAAGTGCTTAATCACGGTTCGGAATTCGTGTTTCTCTATATTGTAAAAAGTGCTGACATATTCGGCTCAAATGTTGATAGTTGGTAGCTGCTAGTGTAAAGTGTGTTATTTCTTGGTCGTTGTGGCACCATTCGGGCAAATTAGAGTTACTTATTGAAAGATTCAAGTAATAGGCTGTTCTGCCTTGAACTGAAAGCTCGAATTGTTAAGCCTATCGCCGACTGAGTTTATTGATTGATTCGTACCGTAAACTCTCGATGGGTGGGCTCTATATGTGATTTTCTCGACGCCGGCCATGTGGGCCATATCTTAAGGGTTCGTCAGGAGGGTGTTCCGGACATAATCGAAAACACCCCTTGAAAGTGTGCTAATCGAATACACTGGTCGAATTACCTTTTAAGTCACCTTTCACGTGCTCATACTGGATTTCTCCAGCTAAGAATCTAACAGCAGGGCGCTGCTCAACCCGACTTTATTACAACGTTAAAGTAAGGCAGGCGACGACCATCTTTGCTGGATGCCACAGACAGAGACCGCATTGCTTTTTTGCATGCCGAGATTCATGCGTTGCCCTTTCCGTACCAGTCAACGCTCGATTATATCTTATACCCGGTAACAAGATCTAACAGTGTACCATCATTTTAAACTTTATATTAGTATAATCTAATTTGAACAGTTTTCGATGTAGCTGGCCGTGCTACCAAAAACTAGATTCAGCCCACTTTGCGTCCTCTTCTTCTCGCTTTTGTAGATCGGCGGCCACCATCCCGCAATAGCGATACCAACTCCCCCCGATAAGGCTGCTTCCACCGACCGCTCCCTTCCTCTACGGGCCCATTAAGCTCCGCCTTTTTTCGTAGTTTCCATTGTGAAGTCGCGATGCGACGTCATCGGTTAGGCTCCCAGTAACAACCGCAACGCTGCCTGGTGGCCACTATTTGCTGTACTATCAATGTTAGGACGTGAGCGGGACGGGGAAAACATACCGGATATACAATCTACACTATGAACGCATTACAGATTCGAATCAAAGCTAGGACAAAACGTAAGGATCAAGGTGTCAATATGGCTGGATCAACTAGTAGCGCGATTGTTAGCAGGCGAGCAGTAGATATCATTCATCAAGCACATTGCGTTGATATTTGATAATCAATTCTTCTTTTAGGGTTTAAAGTGGTAGGTCACCGTATGTCGCCAAGATTCGATAGATGTTGCTTGCAATGCGACGTGGCGACATCTGTTCCCGTAGCATTTTTTTTAGTTGTTCCGTAAGGCCCCGTGTACGGTATTTTTCATGTCATGGCTGATCTTTTAATCCACTCCGGCATTTACCTTGTCAAAACTGGAAACCATGGAAACCAATTTAAAAGTGGCCGGGCAGGGTTTCGAACCCATGCCCCCCGAATGCAAGACAAAGGCTTTGCCACTACGCCATCTTGCTCGTTTAACATCGGTGAAATAGACCAGTCCGACAAGCTTGACACCGACCCACGACTACAGCCAGTCGTTGGTAGTGTCAGCGGCTGAAAAACCTAAGATCAAAAGGGTTATGTTTTTGGCGGCTACTGTTCTAACACACTTTAGTTGTACGCGGAAAACTGCTACACGGATGAACCTGAAAGACAACGCAATGCACGTGCTGTGCAGAAAACAGGGTTGGACAACGACTGCCGTAAGAATGTGTTAAACCAAGTGAATCATATTGCACTATAAGCGCAGAACAACCTCACCGCTGCTTTCGGACCAGTCTCGGACGTCACGTCGTGAAGTCGTTACTCAGAGCAGCAGGCCAGCACTGTACGGTAGGATGCTTGTGCTGGTCAGGATATCGAATAGAATAGACACCATCTTGCCTAGTTCTTTGTGCGTTGTTTATGCGATTTCTGCTTTGAAACGCTACACTGCGCTAACCGAATCTGTTGTCGTCGTTGCCGTGCTAATAACGGCATGATCCACTGTGATTCTTCTGGTTAGCACTTATTGATCTGCATTCGACCAAGGCTTAGCAGCGGTGATAAGTATTCGCGATTCAACAAACCTGGTTCCCTCAGATCCACAACGGTACCAACAACAACAGTAACGATACCACGACTATAGTAACAACTACGTTTTTGTAGTACCACTACAACACCAACGCCAGCCTCGACGACGACAACAACAACAACCACACCACGACCAGCGGCTGCGACGACAACAACAGCATGAAGCTCGTTGTCGATAGGACGCACAACGCTAAAGATCTCAGCTAGGCTTTTGTACGGCAGCTTCCCGACAGCCATTCAGCAGATACATAGCTTCCGAATGGATCAATAGGGTCGTCGTCAACGCGGTTGTGGTGGTGGTGGTGCTGCTGCAAGAGTTCATGTATTGTAGTAGTTGTCGTATTAGTAATAGTAGTAGTAGTTGTAGTAGTAAACGAGGTTAGGCACGCGGATGCGACGTAGGTTGACGAGTTCGATTTTTATGCAGTCGCGTGCTGCTTTCTCGATTCTCGATTCTTCTGTCGCATTCATGCATCGATAGGAAATGTGAGCACGTCCGGGAGCATGTATGTATGCATGCATGCATGTATGTATGTATGTTCGTCTTATTATCTCCGCCTGAGGACACCGTTGGCCAATGCTGTGGATCAACCTCTCCGCCCACCCCGCTAGTGTGTAGAGCCCACATGATCTTGTAGCTCGTATGTTGTTGTTGTTGTTGTTGTTTATGTTGCTGTTGTTGTTGTTGTTGTGGTTGTTCATGTTGCTGTTGTTGTTGTTTTTGTTGTTGCTAACGCAAGTGTATGCAGCGCACATTCGCGGTGGCCGGGCGACTGAGGCGTGTTATGGGCTGAACAGACAGTGCGTGCAGGTCGATGTGTTTTTGGCCTGGCCACAGGCGACTCTAGCAGCAACATCAACAACAACAACAGCAACAACAGCAGCAACAACAACAGCAGCTGCACCAGTAGCACTCGAAGCAGCGAGAAGGGTGAAACCAGAAGCAGATGATGATGTGAATGATGATGATGATGGTGATGATTATGATGGCGTTGACGAGGAGGAAGTGACGTTCCGATCGACATGATCGATGATCTCAAACAGCCGCCGGCGCTGGTGACGACTCCGTCGTTACGACAGCCAATTGCGTAGGTTGGACAGCAGACGGGACATTGACTAGATCGATTCGAACAGCTTCGTGTTCTGTGGTGGTGGTGGTGTATGCATGAGGCTTGACGGACAGGAAGAACAAGGGAAGAGTATTCGTCCTTCCTTCCTGTACAAAATGCATCGCCGCCGAAGTCTCATTCAATTGAAAACGAGACAAAGCCAGCGGAGTCGTAAGGATCCACACCCAGGAGGTTCACTCCACCGTTGCAGCAGGCCTATGCATAGAGCAGCTCTATTGCTATATTGCAGTACTTTCCAGTGTTCTACTACTCACCAACGGACTGCGCATCGGAGTGGTAATGCGCCTCTACTTCAATTGTCTGATAGCGTCTCTAAAATGTAGGGTTAATGGGCTTTTGTAGGCCTTCCAGGCGCACAATTTTCCAACTACTTAGGATGGAAATAGCTAGCAGTGTCGATAATCACGTGCTTAAAGTGCCCAGAAGGATGTGCTTACAGTTTGCTAGAACCGCCACTGCCCTCTCCGCGTTATAGCTCACATCATGTAAATATACATTGTGCTATACCATTGTGCTGCTGGTATTCAGACCTTTTCTTATGAATTCTAGACCATTTGTTACTTCATTGTTGGGTTGAGCTATGTCAATGTTCGTTATGTAACTGTAATTAAATGGTTGACGATTCTTGCAACAGTAATTAAATGGTTGTCACGTCTTATGATGCACTTCTTCTTCTCCTGCTCGTCTATAAACACTGATTCAACATCAACCGCCATGCTTACATTGACGTCGTATTCTGTTACGGATTAATTTGCGTTTTCTCCGATAGAGAGCTGTAACAATAGTATAATGTTCAACAAGATTTATCCCGTTTTTTAAAACTGGGCATCACGTCTACTCTAGTTAGTACGCCATTTAAGGTTGTTATCGCAAGGCCCCGTTTTAGAACGGCGCGTTAACCGCCCAAACAATGTCCTGTCACTTAAACAATATCAACTGCGTTGATGGCGCAGCCTTCTTATCGAGCGGCATCTCTGTGTATATCTTATTTTTGCATTGCCTTGCACTGCTCGCCGTTCCTTCCGTGCATCCTTAATCGCTGCTGTACTTGTTGTTGTTGCTGCTGGTTTTACTGGGGTTTTAGTTGGGTCGTCAGATGCATATACAACCATCTTGTGGTCCATGGTAGCCAAAGCCTTGGTTATCCTGATTTTTGTCTCCTGTCCTGCAGAGTCGTCAACAACAAGCATGTTGCGTTGACGGTTATATCTGTGAACAACGGACATGGACCTGGTAGTTTTTCGCTTATCCGTATATGAATGCCGTTGTATATGTATACATCAATTTTCCTTCCAACGATAGAAGTGTGCCATCATATAACGAACCTTTGGCTCTTTGTAATATTGAATTCAAGCTAAGGCAGTAGATGATTTGGTGCTGGCCCAGTTTTTACTGCTGCTGTCGTTGCTGTTGTAGCCAAGAATGTTTTGTTTAGGACATTACTGCCACGGTGATTGCTGTGATTATTGTTGTTGTTGTTGATTTGTTGTGTTGTTTGTGCTGTTGTTGTTGTTGTTATTGTTGCTGCTCCTGCTGCCGCTATAATGGGTGTTGCCGCCCCTGATGCTTATTTCGCCTAATACTCAGCTGTCCTGTCAGGATTTAGCGTCGGTAGCAGCGGTGGTTGTGTCTGGGCCATCCGCCTTTCCATACATCTATGAGTCACCATCCCGTCGCTGGTCAGCCTGCAACGTTGCTGGCTAACCAGCAGCCGCACAGGAATGGGGTATAAACAACTGTTTATCGATGATGCGACTGCTTCTGATGCTACTACTGCTGCCGCTGCTGTTGGTTAAACCGCCCGTCCACCGGTCGACGATGGGTCAAGGAGGAGCCAACTGCCTCGGATCGGGCTGCTGGCTTCCTAGCAGCCCTTCACAGTACCGTGGTAGGGGTTGTAGTTGCCGCTCATTCGTGTATGGAACTGCGAGTAAAACTACGAGTTCGAATTGTAATCGTGGCTGGTTTTGGTAATGCGGACCAAAATCAGCCAAGAGCTTCATGCGACGCCGCATAGACGATACATACACCGGTCACCCGGAGACCAACAAGCAAGAGGACACAGACGAAAGAGATCTAAGATAGGGAGAGGGGGGGGTGTAGAAAGGCAAAGGGTGGGGAAGGACAAAAGCAGCCCTTTGGTGTCGCCGGGACGGCTTGCGGGCCTAAACATACTATGAGGCGGAGGGGGGGGGGGGCGCTGATAATCACGACAACATACAGCGCCCGTCTACGGGAAGACTCAAGCAATACAAGCAGAGTAAAAGACATATAATAAGAAGGATGAAAATGCAAGAAGATAGAGAAACCGAAAGACAATGGGGGAAGAGGAGCGATGGAGAAATAGAGGAAGTTATAGAAAGGACAGAACGAAAGAGGCCAGAGCGATGTTTGGTTGGATAGCCGGCTGGACTTAGCCAGACAAAGTCAAAATCGAGGGTTTACTTAAATTTCTTCGAGTAGCCATCTACCTACCTAGATACCGAGTCTCAGTGTAGCAGTTGCTGCGCGCGAATGTTTCAACGCGAACAAGGGAAGAAGGAAAGAGAACAAAAGCTTAAGGAAGCTGTGATCCGCGAAGTATCGGTTGTTAAAATTCACCTATGAGCTGGTGAACCCCAAGCGTGGCGGGACGTGCGCTTATCTTTACATCCCTTTAACAACTTCAAGTTCTCTTCTAGCAAAGGATCTCAAGCTCTTGGCAAAAGGCTTATATATACTTCCTCACTTACCACACACAGACACAAAAGTGTGTCTTCTACAAATTACACACATGTACAGCGAGACTGCGTTGAAGTAACGAACCGCTGTCGGTCGACACACGAATTTAATAACTTACCGTTTTAGTCCAGTATGCAATGTGCATACGTCATATGTTAAACTCACTCTGGTGCGTATGATATGGAATTAATATATATAATATTGAGCCCATTTTGGCCTGTCGTGACTGCAGATTATTAGGGCATCTTGACTAATTAGCCGTTTGAAACATA
The DNA here is from genome assembly GCA_003439945.1 of Dermanyssus gallinae. NCBI lineage: Eukaryota > Metazoa > Arthropoda > Arachnida > Mesostigmata > Dermanyssidae > Dermanyssus > Dermanyssus gallinae. The sequence goes on from QVRM01004146.1 coordinate 492,795, forward strand.
AAGGTCGTTTTTTAGGTAATTCTCTAGTCAAGCACTGCTCTATAAAGCCTACAGATGGCTGCAGTACTGCCTGTAGAGAATCGTCCTCAGATTTTACTTTAAAATTCTTAGTGCACACGTAATCCGTCACATGCCTGCAGTTGTAATGGCCAATCATCACAAAGACGGATTCCGAAGCGGCGCTTGCAGCCCTTAATTTAGAAGTTCGGCAAATCAGATAAGCAAGGCACCATTGTGCGATACAAAAACGAATTTCCTTTATCTCTTATTTAGCGATTAGCCCGACACATAATTCGGATGCCTGAGCGGCGTAGTTCGGATAAATTACACGCATGTCAGCCTCTTCCTGGTAGATCCAAAAGTGATTGTCTACTGTATGTTTAAAGAAAAACAAGATGCTTTGACGTAACCGGGCATTAAAAATTATATTACTTTTAACTGACAAGAAGTAGCTATAGTCCGTTCCTTTATATAGCGTTGACATAGTTGTTGTAACTTTCTTCTGGGCAACTGTCCAAAGAAGGTCTTCTTCATTCAGATCATTCCCTGCCCGGCCTTGGTCAGAATATCGGTCGCCTTAAGCACTAGGGCGTCCTTGCGGAGCAGCGCTTTTATTCTCAGTCACCTTTCAATTCCTTGATCTCCAAAAACGCCCCCCTTTCAAATAAAGCAAAATTCACACGTCCTGTGCTCTTATAAGACAAATCAGCGTGTGTATTTTAATTTGATTTTAGTTCTGTTATTATGGCCATTATAACTGATTCGACACACTTTTAACTAAGTTAATTAATAAATGCACTGAGCAACCTTGGTTAATATTTCCGTTCCACAAAGTCGCAAAAAAATTCTCCAAAATATTTATTAACTGAATTGTCTCCCAATGTGCCATTTGCCACGCGCTTTGTCGCTGTCGCCTATCACGCTTGTAGGTGACCTTTTTTTATGGGAGATTTTAGGAATCCATGATGCACATACGTCCAGCAAACAGCTACTACAGTGGGACTCACATACCATAAAAACCGGAGTCCTCCCCACCCTTTCAGGTTCAGAATTCTATATTATTGTCTCGAAACTCTTATCGCTGACTGAAAAACGTTTAAGTAATTGTCGAAATATCCGCTCACTTGGAAATCGTTACTGTGACATAATAATGTCCTTATATATAAATGATTTCCAATTTGTTTCTGTGAAATTTGGTTGCGTGGCCATACTTGTACCTTGCTACCACAATACACTTGGGCAAGCAAATGCTTCCCATAGCATAATAACTTCCCAAACTTCCAAAATGCCCATTACGCCGCCAATGATATACTACTACGCGTGTTTTCTACATCCATATTTGACGTTGAAACCCTTACACGACTTAACTGAACGCATGTGCAATAAGTTGTGCAAAAGTACTCTTTATACATTTTGAAAAATATATCATGGTTGTCATTGCGGTTAAAAAGGGCTAGAATTTTTAGATTCGTATTGGCAACACCCAAGCTATACGTTGCATACTCGAATAAGCATGTATACATATATAGAGGGCAAACATGCCGACGTGTGCAGTTTTTTACTGACACTATCACACTTAGTCACAGCCAGTGTGAGCATTTGTGGCATACGACCAACCAGTCCAGTCGACCATCCAGGAAAAGCGGCAGGAACAGGACGCACTCCTGAGAACCACGATTCTGACCCTCACTGTCGTCGACTGAAAGAAATGCCGCTTGGGCGCTGCTTATTTGTTATCGATTCGCCAGTGAGCTTGAACATCTCTCCCTACCCTCTTTCGCAACATGCGTGCAGGGTGGCCACCCATGGGACTCATACCTCGACCAACATTTGTCACATTTCCTTCCCCGTTCTCGGCACGAAGACACTGCAAAGCAGTGCTGCAATACTGCTACAGTGCACTTGGACGTGATGTTGCCGCGTAATGTTGCGAGGTGCAATTGCCACAGCAACAACAACAGAATCAGCAGTAACACAACAATAGTGCCAGCATTACTACATAGTGATGCTAAGCCAACGCCACCGTGCGCAGGACATATCGGTGTGTCCCATTACTGGCCACTGTAGGTGGTTGAATGTTTAGGATTCCTCTTTCGACTGAATCTTAGAGAGATAAATACATAGAGCAAAACTACTGTACGAGACCAAGAAAAGGGAGAAAATTAGCAGTTATGTCAACGGCATACTCAAGAAGGGCGTGGCTCGAGAAATAAAAGGATGCTAGGCCAATGGAGATCGAGATCTGGGAGGTGAGTGAAGCATAGCCTAAGTTGGACTCGGTAGCTGGTAGCTGTGTTGGTGGTGACTAGGTCTGTTAGCAGCACGATGCGCGTCCAGTCCAGTCTACCCACAGTACTAGGTAGTGGTACCGTTCCTTCTACTACGGATTACTCTAGCGACCACTCTACTGTTTACAGTTTGCTAGTAGTCGTAGCTCGAATAGGGAATGTCGGAAGAAATCGCACATTCGTAAACACGATTGTCTTTATAGCTCGAGAATGTCGCGCTGCCATCCACCGCAGCAGACGCCACAGCAGTAGCGGTTGCTTAAGACGAACAACAACACGAGCGCCGGTGTAGCATCATTCTATGGTACATCCAGTTGGGCGGCCTGGAGGAGGGTGTTCCTCGTGCCACTCCCAAGAAACTTTTACCAAACGCCAAAGAGTGGCTAAATTGGCCCGGGGAAGAACTAAATTTACACGCCATCCAGGCCCGAGTTTCCGAGACGAGTCACGGAAACATCCAGTCCTACCTGTTCAGTATCGGGAAGGCTCCCAGCCCCACGTGCGTCCAGTTCGGCATTGAACCCGAGAACGCACGACCCTATGTTAGGCCTCCGTTACATTTTTAATTAAATCATCACCGAAAACGCTAGAGGTGGATCTACCCAGTATCTGTAAGACAATGCAGGAATCTCTGCTTCAGCAGCATGAAGCGACGAAGATCTTTAAAGATACACTAACCTCAAAATCAATGGTGACCAGCCGCCGCATATGCGCACTCCTCAGACCTCCGAGGAAGAAGGTAGCCAGGAGGCCCCGGTTGTTTAAAGAATTTGCAAAGACAGTTCCCGGTTCCGGTGGGGGGATGGAAAGACGACTAGTTTGTAGATGGTGGCAGTTCCATACTACCGGTCCACATTTGCAGACGAGTTTTCTGCAGTGTTGTCCGTGTGTGCGAAACACATTTTCCAGTTACTCTTCTATATAAAAAAGTAGCAATTGTGGCGACCATAACGGTCTTCTCCTATTAGAATGACTTACCTTATGTGATTACACATTTAATATTTCGTCGACTGTACTCTCAGGCGTGTACGAAGTATCATGCATCTGCCAGCCTGACGAAGAGATCACTGCACTGCCTCTCGCAAATAACATGCCGAGAACAGCTGACAACGGTATAAGTATCAATGTTATATGCATACTAAGTATGTATGAAATAAATGTGATGACAACAATATTTGTGCTATGAATACGATAGTATATATATATATATATATATATATTAATATGTATCAAGGTATACAGGTTTGTGATGTAAGAACATGTGCATAGCCCGCTCGAGGAATATATATATATATATATATATATATTTATAAATACAAGTTTATTTCACTAGAAATTGGTAGATATTACCTAAAATTAATATCGGCTAATAACATCTTTCACTACTGCATGCATCGAACCAGCTTCTATTTCTTTGCATTGCAGTATGTGGTATCGGTCATTATTACATGTGCCACAATATATTAATACACAGTCTTCTGTATATATATATATATATATATATATATATAATGTTTGCGTCGTTATATGACACTAGGTTAAGGCTGGCAGACGCAAAGCACGCGATTCGTCAACTCATCGTTATGTTTATCGTCAACCGGCAAAGTGTGCTTTATATATGTATATATATATATATATATATCCGTCAACCTTTTAGATTATTTCTATCCAAGTAGAAAGTTTTTACATGTAGCAGTAATCAGACCGCCGTTGTTGGGTTGTGTCGTTGTGACCACGGATGAATGACCATACAGACAGGCATACTGGACTCTTGATCTGTTCGATTGTAGCTCTTGTATATGCGTCCGTATAGGCTTTGGCTGGCCCGAGTGGGCGAACAGTACACGAACTTGATCGAGCCATGAGCGATGGAGGTGAAAGTTTTGTGGTCGGACGTGGTCATAGGGCGGTGTTCCTCCCTGTTGTGACCACCTCCGCCTTCACCACTTTCACCTTCAGCTTCGCCCTCAATCATCTCCGGTCAGTGGTCCAGACCACGATACTGCTGGTGCCGCAGCTAGTTTCTGTTGCTAATAAGACGATCGGTAGAAACAACGATGACGCTAGCGGCCGCCACGCGCGAGTAACATCCGTGTACGCTGTTTCGTACTGCTATTTCATTAACTAGACTGATTTATTTCCACTGAATGCCACCACAGCAACCGTCATAAGGGCGGCTACAGCAACGACGGGATCTAAGGTTGATGCTCATGGTGACCACATTGCTACTGATCGTCAATAGTGTTTCTATACTTGTTTATTACTGTTGCTGTTGTGAATGTGATTTGTTTTTATTTTTGCAGGTTGCCGTTTGTCGTTGCTGCAGTCTACCGCTGTTCTAGATCATGCTTATCACTGCGTTGTTGTTGTTGTTGTTGTTGTTGTTGTTGTTGTTGCTGTTGTTGTTGCTGTTGTCGTCGTCGTTATTGTCGTCATCGTCGTTATCATCGTTATGAATAGTATTAATGTTGTTGTGTTACTGTTAATGTTACTGCTTTTGCTGTTCTTACTGTGACTACTGCTACCATTCGTCCGCATCGTCGTGATCTCGAACGATGAAACCTTCATTTGTATTGACTCGCTCTCTCTGCGTCTCCCTCAGTATTTTGCTTTTCCGTGCTGACCCACCCAGCTATTCCTTAATTTTGTTATAGTGTACAGTGGATATGTGCCTGTGTGCTTATCTATGTATAGGTCAGTCATGCGAATCAAGTCGTCGTCACTGAATGATATACAGGATATTCATGCATTGGTTGATTGGGACATTCAGTTAACTGTTATGTAAACCAATTTTGACTTTATGTCAACCCACTCAAATCTATGCTAGCTTACTCTATGATACGCATTATCTAATTATCGCAGCAACAACAACAACAACAACAAAAACACTGATTATGCTAGATTATGTTTTGCTACTGGCATTTGTACGTCAGTCTGCTGGCGACGCTTCATGCGTTGCCGCCTCTCTTCCGTCATAGTTATCTTCGCTTTCATAAAAGTCAGAGTCCGCGCCCCAGTTCTTCGATCTGAGCATCCTTGGAAGAAGATGTCTCGTCGCAGCACACCCGATGTAAAGGAGCACCTTTGTTGTTTGTTTTGAAGACCTACTGCCTTAATATGCTTGTATGCGAATATATACATTTGAAAATGCGTTTCTTTTGGCAGAGGCTGTTTTTAGAGATACAGCGAGGAAAGTCAGCGGGTGTACCAAAAACGCTAGCTTCCTGGCCAGCGTCAGATTTAAAAGACCCCAACAGTTAACTTAAGATGGACTTAATTGTGACCAAAAGGAGAAAGGCAGCCAGGCCCAAGACGAAGGCGACAGGTTTCGGGCGGACTGCACGACCTTATACATATATATATATATATATAAAGAACCTCTACTTGGATTTGCTATAAATTGCTAGGCTTAAAGCTTTTACATTAAGCCCAGAATCGCTAATGCCAGCTCTAGCAAGCTAACAAGTATACGGCGTTCCCAGCTGATTAGAGATATATGCGTGACCGAACTGTGAAGTAGCCCTGTGTTTAACATGGGCAGAAGGAACGCGTAGTATTGGTATGTCCTTGAAAAAGACACGTTAAACAGCGAAGGGCGCAAGATGGGACCACTGGAACGAGTCGTCTTTTGGTTCTGCAACTACACCTACAGCAAAGCAAACAAACGTGTATTTGGAGAGAGAGATTGCCTTTTTGCACAACGATTCAAGAGCTGGAAATAAGTGACTCTGAGATTGGCCTTTCTGAGACATTGTCGAGATGTATCATATATTATATGATTCTCACTCTCCTATAGCAACAACAGGAGTCATGACAAAACTAGTTGAACACGTCCGCATCAAAATTGCCTGATTATATGCATCGCGCCTTCCCTTGCTCCCTTTTGGCTGGTCTGGCTACTTCAACGTCTATATTCCGTCCGGTAGCGACATAGGATCTAAGACAGCACACCTACCAGGAGCGGCTCTATATTGGGGCGTCGGCGTGTGTAGCAGCAACACCTCACAGCGGTAGACATTCCCGGTACTCCTAATGACTAAGGTCGAGCTTGTCTCTTCTGTTTCAATCTGAATCTCAAGCAGACGTGTAACGCCGCGCGAGAATCATCAGTTGTATCTTCCGATATGGCACGAGCTCAGCGACGAAAGGAAAAATCAATCTCGCACTGCTCCTGTCGTCGCATTCCCGATAGAATAGGCTGTCGGTCTAGCTGAGCGGCGGCGGCAACGGCGTCTCTTTCTCACTCTCTGTCGTGGCTTTCTCATTCAGCCAGCACCCACCGCCGCCTCCTACACCCACCTCATCCAGGTCGAACTTCACACCTCACCTTCGCCACCTGAATAGACGATGGCGGCACGCGAAACTTCACTTCCGAGTGCATCGTCTGACGATTGCACAGAGGGTTCCCTTTGTCGGTCTGCCGGTCTGTCAGAGAGCGCCTGTCCAGCTAGTGCCTGCAACGTGCAGCATCAGGAGCCTGACGACGACGACCTTTGCCTAGACTGTTGGGTGCTCTCAGGCAGATGAGTGGTAGTAGTAGTAGTAGTAGAAGTGGCAGTGGTACTAGTAGTAACAGTATAACTAGTAATGCAATGATGCAGACTACCTCGCCCGCTGAAGCTGGCTCAATCCACCCACGCCTGTACTTGCGTTCCTCAGAGCGCGCTCGTGCCCTGCTAGTTAGCAGTTGATCTCCTCTCGTTTCCTTGCACGATGTGCTACACCAGAACCTCTCCTCCCCCTCTTCTTTTTCTTTCGTCTTCTCTCTCTCTCTGAGCCACGGTGGTGACCCAGCAACGGTCTGGCTGACTCTTTTCTTGTCTGCTGCGTCGCCGAAGCCGAGAAGCAGGAGCTTGAGGTGGCCACCGCAGGATATCTTCAAAGGATTTCCTCTAGTTTCTCCGTACAGGCTCCTACTCGCCACGCAGCAAGTCTGGGGACGAGGGGTGGACGGGGGTACTACCCTCCTCCCAGACTTGCCGCGTTGCTGCTTGTGGGGTGGTTCTTGTCGGGTCCTTCTCGCACGGCCGTTCGACGTCGACATCGCTCGCAAAGCAGCAACAGGACGCGGCTAAAAATGACCGGAAGTCGCGTGGGAGGTGATGGGTGAGGTGATCCGCCGATCTGCCGAGGGTCGTCCAACGGACAGCGTCGCAATGTCCGAGATCGCGCAAAGTCGACGAAGGCGGGCTGCTACTGCTGCTGCTGCTGCTGTTGTTGGTGATGACCATGATGACTGCTACAACTTCAGGAGATCGATTAATGCCGTCGCGATAGATCGGCAAAGTCCACCAATGTGTCGTCACACGTCCCCCGTTTAATGATGTTGTTGATTACAGTGGCTTGATTTATCGATCGACCCGAGGCGCATGCGGCACGTTGCACTAGCCAAAGAAATACCCGCCGCGTATTGTTGACAAGCTTTAATTACAAGAGTCGTACAGGGTGAGAATAATGAGACGGGCGGAGCGCACCCACATTGACCTCTCGACGCCCGTGTGCACTTCATACTTCGATCAAACCTCAAACTGATATGGCATGCCCAAGTGAATAAACGTAACTTAATTAAATATTTTATATATAGTGCAATAGAACATTGTAATGTAAATAATGAAATGTTATTACCATAAATAGTAACGGTTTGGTTTGTACACCACATGTGATTTGATCATTTTGCAATATCGTAAAAAGCAATTTATAAAATAAGGACAAATCGTTTGCCTCTAGTATGGTTTGTCCTAAATGCGCCCAGAACCAGGTAGCAACTGTTGCCGTGATCAAACTGAACATATTATTGAATGCCCCTTTGAGTTAATTCGCTGCGTACGCCTCGTACAGTACCTAAAGTCCTTTCACATATAACGGATGGCTCTTCAGGTGTGGGCACATACGAATGCATCTGATCAGTGATATGCTTCGCAAGAGCATGATTTATAGTTCTATTTAATGACGCCGGTGATATCCATATGAGAGAGAAAATTGTGCAATATGTATTCCGTGTTTCTATAACTGCAATATCTAAAAGAAGTCAGATCGACCCATTTATCTTAGTAAACTCCACACGGTGATATAAATCCACATAGCAAGCAGGAAGAAGAATTGAATATTCAAAAAATCATATATATATAAATAAATATATAAATCAACCCAAATCATCAGATTCATAGGCACATATACTACTATCATGATCACTTGTTTACTATTTAACGCACAAAGATCGCACTGCAAATTTTGTGCGTTGTCCGGTTACCTCCGAGATACGCTGCCTACGGTGACAAATCGTATCCTTCGGTTGGCGAACTATTTTGCTGTGGCTCCGCTAGATAGCGCGTCTCATGCAAATAAAGCGGGGCGTATTAACGCGAGCCATATGAATCAGGGCAGCAGTAGCATTGGTGCTCACTGACGGCCTGGTGGACATCCTGCATTTTGCTGTCATGTTGAGGCGGACGCTTGCACCGTCGTGACTGTTGTCGCTTACTCGGGTTTGCTGGACAAATCACCCGGGCTAGAGATGTTTCTCTCAAATACTTAGACAGCCACAGAGAGCAAGAGAGAGAAAAAGTACTGGGTTGAGAGGATGGGCAAGGATGGACTGTAATTATACACGGATCAAGACAACCGCCATCGCTCCTATTATAGCGCTTGTTTTCACGATTGCCCTACTCAATTATGGATTCAGGTTTGCGAGAAGTATTGCCCCCTTTTATCTATCTGTATTTGTCGACGGAATCAGCGCTGTATCCTCAGACGACCCATTTGTCCGCTCACATGCCTGCACGCATCCATGTACCTTATGGATATGTACGCTTCATACCAGTCCAGAGTCCCCCATCATCGCCAACTATGCATACTCGGGCTTGGCCCGTAACTTCACTCGCATGGTCTTCACGCGCCTTCGAGCCATCCCCGCTAGCTGTACCAGCGACCGCACGCCCACGAAAACATTCCTCGGCGACTTTTTTTTACATGTCGCCGCTGTCACTGCCTCAGCAGTCTAGATACTCGTATATATGTCATATATAGGTCACCGACAAGCGGGTGCCCGTCCGAGCGCTGAGCTCGGATAGGCATTCTCAATATTGATATGTGTGTGCACATTTACATGCACACACACATATATATATATATATATATATATACGCGTATGGAGGGTGGTCATCTAAGATCCATGTCTCAAATATGATGAGGAGGACAGAAATGCGAAGGCAGAGACGGCAGTTGTTGTTGTTGGTAGCGGACGTTGCGATGATGTAACTAGGAAATGCCGAGAGGAGATAAAGGGCATGAGAGAGAATAGGGGAGCGACGATGCGCACTGAAGCTTGGACACAATAATGGCGCCGCTCAGAATGAGGCATGCAGGCATGCAGTGTTGCCTCTGTCCACGTCGTCTATTGGCATACGAACAAGCCGAGTTAGTAGCAGCAGCAGGAACAACAACAAGGGAACAAACGCAGGGACCAGATATCCGAACGCAGAAGCCAGCCAGGTAACAGAAGGGAATTGAGCGAGACAGGAAGGAGCGGAGGAGCCGGATGAACCGATACAAACAAAAATTGCTCGTAGTTTTTATTCGTGTTATTATTATTATTATTATTATTATTATTATTATTATTATTATTATTATTATTATTATTATTATTATTATTATTATTATTATTATTATTCAATATTTTAGCAGCTTGCCCGCTGCCGTAATAGGTGTGCGGGCGGAGAGAGCGGTGGTGGTGGTGGTAGCGGACACGATCACTTGTTGAGCTCAGAGAAGGTAGCACGAATGCACAGGAAACAACACGTTATCATCACGCGTCACCCGTGGTAAACATATGGTGGTATGTACATATATGTATATATATATATATAAATTTATATATATATATATATATATATATATATAAATTTATAAGGATACCCAGCATGCTCTTGATGACGCGTTTAAATGTCTTCGTTTAGTCATATGAAAATCCTGTTCCCTTTTGCTGAAATGCATCATTGCCACGAAAACCAGCAACACAAGCTATGTAGTTATCTCGTACTACAAAAACGATAAACGGAAAGAACACGAATGCTGATGCGAATTAATGCCAACTAAAACTTTTTTGAACCCTTCGTATGCTTCTAGCACGCCGCGACGGCACTAGTGAAAACAGGGCATCCGGCGCAGGAAGTGCAGTCCAATCAGCCAATTAGTCCTCCGCAAAGGAACATTAAAAAATGTCGCCGGCGAGCTATAACCTGCGATCAAACACGCGCTTCTTCACACTTATTTAGCTTGTCGCCATCATGGCTGGTTCTGCGAGATTTTTTAGCAACAGTTGGCCTGTCTTTTCTTTACATTGAAAATGTCGATATGCGTGAGCATTTCATTGTGTCCATATTTGTTGTTGCTACTGTTGTTCTCATTGTTTGCTGTTACTGTTGTTGTTCTGTGTTTGTGTGGGGGTGGTGGTTGTTTGTGTGGGCGGGTGTCTATGATTGTCGGGGCACCCCCAACGAATTTTCTCTCTTCCATCAGCTAACAACTGTCTCTATAGCAGAGACGCAGGGGAAAGGCGACGACCACGACGACGACGACGTCGTTATCGTCTCGAACTCTGACGCATCCAACCGTTTGCTAGCCTTAACCAGCAGCAGCAGCAGCGGCAGCAACACCGGCAATAGAACCTCGCGAACGACTGACTGACCCACTGACTGACCGAGCCACACTGTCATTCATATTCTCGACTAGGACAACTACAACAACAACAACAACAACAACAACGATCCCCGCAACCCCCGCAAGACCAGCAACAGCGGACACCGGCAAAAGCTGGAGCAGAGCCAGCCAGCTTCAGCGGGAGCGAACGTGAGGTAGATATGAACGGCCGTCAAGGTGGTGCTGCTGCTGCTCTGTCGAGTTGTTTGTGATGATGCTGCTGTTGTTGTTGTCGATATTGCTCTTTGCTGTCAGAAGAAAAAAGCATGCATCATCTTTGTCGTAGTTGTATTGGCTGTAGTCGCCGTAGTATTAGTAGTAGTAGTTGTTGTCGGTGGGGGTGGTGGTTGGCCTCCTCATCTCGAGCCCCAAAGTCCGCGCGCCCTCCTTTTTTTTCTCCCTCAAATACGACACACACCTCCCGCCGTTCCCTCGTTCCCGAACGAGCCTATATATATATATATATATATATATATATACGAATAACAACAAACGACGATATGAGCGATACTGTTATATATATATATATATATATATAACAGTATCGCTCATATATTTATAATATATATAATTATATATATATATATATATAGCACAATCACATTACTTCCACCAATAACAGCAGCAACGGCAGCAGCAAGGGATTGTTAACGAGTACTGCTGTCCAATCATCGTAGCAAATGTTGCCGCCGAACTAAACTGAACGGAACTGAACTTGTTAAACTTTTGCCAACGACCGAAAAAGGACAAATGTTGTTTTGTTTGAAAGATCAATTCGGCAATCAAGTAGCCCACAGCGGGTACCTATGTAGGTAGACATATATCGACAAGAGGAGTACGAACGCGCGGTTTCTGCTGAGCTGACCTCCAAAACGGGAGGTCAATGTAAACTGGAACCACGTGAATATGACGATCAAGGTATCAGTTCAGATCATCGAAACGAGCGACAGCCAAAAGCTGACTGCGGCGAGGGCGACACCGCCGACGATGACGACGACTCTGGAGACGTAGATCAGCTGAAGGAAAGACTCAACCAACTACTCAGCTCGAATGTGATGGCATCACTCATATACAGCTCATATATATCTTCATCATCATATATATATATATATATATATATATATATAAATATTGACACAATGCAGGCCGATATGAGTCCAAACAAAACCTGTTTTTTTCGCGTAACACGCACTTTAGTATACACATACCTACCATGATGATTCGGGTGAGTTGACCCAGTTACGGATTATTCTATTACTAAAGACACATTGCAATAAAAGTAACGTTCCTGCTTTGAGCCTGAAGAATAGTAACCTAAAATGAAATTCTGTTTACTGGGTGTTTGAATAGCATCATATCAACAACCTAATCGTTGTTCATATACACACACGCGAATAAATGAGTACGCCATAACATCCAAAGCATTTTCTTCAAGCACGACACTATATTTCAGTTATGAGCAAATGAACCACCAGGTTTCCAGAACGTGTTAGGGCCAAACTATGGCAAGAAATTAATGCTACAGTATCTCTACGTTGACTGTGCTGTCGCCAGTACATCTTCTCCAGTACGGTCTGCTTATCTGCACGTATCTCGGCTGTATATGCGATCTCCATCTTAAGAATGTTACAAACTGCTTCAACATGCATTGACGAATATTGCATTTTTAATTTAGTAAACAACTTTATTTTAATATTATAAAATTTACATAAATTATGCATTTTTGTGGCTTTATAATATGATTTGCACACGTTGGTGCAATACAAACCGAATCGTTTTGCAATGTGAAAAGTAGATTCACAACACTGCGAAATGTTTCACCGCATCATAGCAATATTTATCAGGTATTTGACTTAGGTAAAGCGAAGTATCCTATTTTGCGGACTCAAATAGGCAATTGGGCGGAAGCTAGAAATATTGGGTATATCTGTGCGTATGTTGAGGCATATCGTAATTTTTGTTAGTAATTATGTGCAAGGTCTTCTAGAATTCGTCCAACAATGTTTGGGACCTAGTACAACTCGCCGAAATAAATAGTGTTTACCTATGAAAAAAGTCTCCTAAAAATGGGCAATTGAGCCTGAAAACCAACATATAAGAATTGCAAAGAAAATAATTTCTTATAAATTATATCCAATACAATATTTGTTTTGTTTTGAGCTAACGTAGAATGCAATCTAATTTCCCTCCAAACGCGCAAGTATGGTTGGCTTGTCGATAGAATGACTGGGGCCCTTAGTCCTATATATATATATATATATATATATATATATATAACGTGTACTTTAACAATACGTGACGTATATAACATCGCTCTCTATGGGTTCCTGTTTTTTAAGCACAAGATACTCTGTTTGTTAACAACGACTGCCAGAAAGGTCATACTGGCTTTCCCTTGTACTGTGAAATAAAGGGTCTATTGACTGAGACACCGAGCAAACGGTCGTTACATATTTATTTACATATATCTTTTTACAAGAAGCACTTTGTTCAAGAATTAGTTTGTTAGAATTATTGGAATATAAAATTGCACACATTGGATATTAAATTATACCAGTCATAAACTAAGTTTACGGCAGAAAATATATTTTGTCGTACAAGGTTCATTATTATAGTGGACAAGTTGCTTGTGCACAAATTGCTTACATTGCTCAATAAAGTTGATTTATTTACGGCCTTTATTTATAATTCAGGATTTTAGGCGCCGTCTTAGTCTAAGCCTGCGTCTCGATTGCAAAATTCCAGGGTCGTGTCCCAGACTAACTGAACGCTGCCTTACGTCTCACTTAACCTACCCACTATAATTCATGAAATGGGCAGACGCAAATTTCCAATGTGCTCATGATTGCTGTAGTTTGTATTTTTATCCGATGTTTAAGAACATCGACAGCAGCTACAAGATGATTGCCTTGTAATTCAAAGCAGACAATATTTGGAAATTCATAAACGTTTACTTTACCCAATCTCATGAAATTCATAAATTGAATATGGACCCGTAAGGGGTAACGTCTAACAACATTATATCCCTAAAGACCATTACCGCTTTCTGTGCTATTAAGCAGTTAAGGACCTCTAGAAAAGTCACCAATTCCATCATTGCCCCAAGCCCCAAGAAACTCTGAAATTTGCACATCAATCGGCTAGGCAGCTCTTCCTATACTGCCTCAGTCAACTTGAGGTGTCCTCAAGGTAGCTTATCCGTGTCCCGAACCGCGCTCACTAGTACTATAGAAATTCTTCGTTTCTATGACTCGTTACGCTTTTTGCCTTAGTTTTGATCACTGTTTTGATAAGAGAATACGCCCATAAACCTTATCCACGTCGATCGCCTGTCATCACATCACGCCGCCTCAATCTGCCTTCATCCCCGTATAATCTCGCGAGGAGGTCATTCTCGGCTGACGAAATCCGCCTAAACAGCACCTGATCTAAATGACCTTCATATAACAACTTCAGGCTTTCGCTGATTACGATCAAATCAGCCTAGACTTTAATTTGATCTAGCGGCGGGAGATACATATGTATTTTTGTTCTCTTACATCTTAATTTAAATTATATATAGATATACCTTATATAGATATACAAAGTCTCTTATTTTACAAATAAGGTACTCGTGTAATAGTGTATTGAAAGTCCAACATATACACAGCAGCCGATTCAAACGGATTTCCAAACAGCTGTGGTCCACAACCAGTTTGTAAAATTAGATTGAATGTTCTTATTTTTTTATTAGATTATATAATTGGTTTTTTTTTTATTAGATTATATATTTTTGTTTTACAACTAACTAACGTCGTATTCGAAAAGCCTGATGATAAGTTGGGTCCTCATTCATACGCCGGTGGACACATCATAGTTAGTCTTCGGCAGCTGATCAGTCAGAAGGGCTGCATCGCCGCCGGTCGCAGAAAAGTCTCCGCCTCCCTCTACGCATCGTCGTCGTAGCAGATCGCCCGCTCGCCCCAAACCTCCAAACAATGTCGCCAACCATAACGACACAGGGACTCAAAAGCGTGGGTGGAGCTGCTGGCACCTCGGCCATCGATCGAGCTGCTACTTGGACTGAAGTTTGCGATTGAGACTGACTCAAGGTCAAGCATGATCTCGAGGCTCGTTCTCGATGTGTGAGCTCACACCCACACCCGCAGAAACACCGTCTCTCGTCGTCTCTCGACATCTCAAGTGTGCTAAACGCAAACTCAAGCGGGAGATTACAGATAGATTAGGTTGCGATTAGCATCTCTACCGCTGACCCGATACTAGCGCTGACAGCTTACGCAAACATTAGCGCAAACCAAAAAAAAGGTCGTCGAAAACACGCCCCGCGCCAATTCCTCTCGCTCTCGATTGCCAACTCACTTTCGAGTCTTGTACATTGCCGAATCAATGTATGTATTGAACCACCTCCGACCAAAGCTACACAGGTTGCACACACGACTATGGCTCCCGCCGACGCATCGGAGCACACGCGACGAGTTTTCGGGCACACTGAGCTCTGTGCGAGTCGCCAGGAATAGTGCAGTACATACAGACGTGTGTCATCCTGTAAGTGAGGTAAAATGCCATCGTTCGGGTGACAATTCGTCTCTAGAAATTATTTAATCATTTAATTCAAGTCACTGTCCACCATTTGCCAAGCCGGTCAAATTGTGTTGTCGAATACCTACTATTTCTAGTGACCTCAAAGGCATGTCTGTGTTTTCATATTAATATTTTGTTAATAAACGACACTGCAGTTAAGCCAACATAAGCCTTGCAGCAACTATACAAATATAATAAGGACATATTGCGAGTCTAACTGAACTGTGCTGGGCTTGTCCAACCAGAGTGTATGAGTAAGAGTATAAGTCCAGCCAAAAGACAATTGCGGTTAAGCAACTGGGACCCACGTTTTTGGAAAATCCAAGAAAAATGCTGAGGGCGTTGATAGTGGTAATGAGATTTATATATACTCCGAGATACTGCTGCTGCGGTTGTTTGTGTGGGCGATAGCCTTTTCTGCAATAATAAAACCCTTAATTGTTACAATTGACAAAAATGTGCTAAATATGGGAATTTCAAACTCAATGGTGAATTTGTGAATTCAAACACATTTGCCGTCAGATAAGACGGCATTACAATTATATATAATTACTACAACGCATTACCCTTAAAAAGAATCAGAATGCACAGGCATTAATTCGTGTTGATACAGATACGTAAGGTGGATATGTCTCGATTAGTGTTGATACAGATAAGTAAGGTGAATATGTCTCGATGTCATTCGATATAATTTACAATATTGTAGTCGAGTCGAGGCTTCAGGTGCTCAAGCCTTATGGTCATTGGGTAGAATAAAGCGAACTGGGACGTCCCGCTACATCAAGATCAACTTCGAGTTGTGATCGCGACAACACAATCTACACATGTCGTGCCCACAACTGATTGTTGCATCGGCCCTCTCGTCGATGGTAACATCAAACAACAGGGGAAGAACTGGCTTACAACGCATGACAAAAACACATACGGATAGCACAGACAGAGATTTGTCATAACTAGTAGATAACTAGTAGCAGATAAAAGTAGCAGTAATACCAACAACAGCAACAACAACAACCACTGTAGCAATTTTTGTAATAATGGATGATAGCAACAATAACACAACAACAGTTAAAACATCAACAAAGGCAAAACGAAATACACTCATACAACAAGAGCAACAACCATACAAACAATTATCGTAACAATGATGGTAAGAACAACAACAATACCACTAATAGCAACAGCAGCAACACAAGTAGCATGAACAAACAAGTGCACGGATGAAAGACAACATACTCGTGCATGCATTGCTGTGTACTCTGGATACAAACGCCCATATGCTTGAGCGCATCGGCCAGCGAACTTGATCAGCGTCGCCGGTGTAATATCTCGATTTGACCGACATTTTTGCATAAAGCCGTCCCGGTGTAAGGCGATCTCGCCGACGCCCCCAATTACATACGTACATGATCGATGAACATTTGATGGTCGGTCTGGCTCGCAGCCTAGCCTAGCCTGGCCTGGGACGACCCCCTGAGCTGCACTTCGCGAGCTCGCTTGCTCGCCCGCTGGCTCGCGTAGAGACTAGCCGACGTGAAGAATTTTCATAGTGGTGCATCTCGCGCCTTCCCGCCTTCTCCTGGCTTGTTGTGTTTCTCTGTCTTTCTCCTGACGATCTACCTGGCCTGTCGGCCGACTGAAAGAACTCATATGGGCTACCTGCCTGCTGCCCAGGTGGACTAATGGACGAGGTGGGGATTGAGGACAACAACATCGGTGATCAGGAGGGCGACAACTAAAACGGTTCTATCTGACTGTGGCTCGCGGTGCTTGACTGTCACACGCCGCAGGTAGTATTGTGAGCTTTACGGCGTTCATCGTGCATCATGGCGGGAAGCTAGTGCAAAACCCAGTGAGTGTATGCCCTAACTCTTGTGCTCAGTGGCCTATGTTCCGTGACATCAATGCATTGATTCCATGTTTGTATTGACAATGGATACCAATAAATAATACCTAAATCACTTACTCATCATTCAAACCGAGTTCGCAAAAAAATAATTTTTAGTTTTTTTTTAATTTAAACTCTGTCTCACTTTATCTTTAATCCTACAACCGGTGTAACATCACTACCAAATACAAAAACAAGCGAAATGTTGTCTCCGTTAAAATATTTCTCTAAATATGCTAGTCGTAAAAGGGATCAAAAAGAAAAAGAAAAAAAGAATTTGGAAAACTAATTTACTTTCATTGACTATAGTTTAAACATGTATCATAACGTTAGTAGGAAAATGTTGTTTAAGGAGGGAGACGGGAAGTCATGTCTATAGTCACTATCGCGTTGATGTGACTATCGTGTTGACATGGACACATATATGAGAATAGTTGTCCAGTTAGTTTTCGTGTATAACACATACGCTGGGTCACGAAAAATATTTTCAAAGCTGGATCACCAACGCCAGGCATGACAAGCGAGGCGTGTATGGACTGCATTTTATTTATATGTATACTGATATGCATATATAGTAATAGAAATATAAATATAGAACGGAAATGTGCGTGTGAGAATGTTTGCGCGTTTATTCATAAATGGACACCCAAATAGCAATAATAGGAACGCGGGCGGTGGGCGGTCCGGATTCAACGCAACGAAGTCGATCGTCATCCTTAAGAATTCGGATAGGTCCGGTAGTTTGTTAGCATCGAATAAGCGCCACTTAAACATCACTATGGCACCAACAGCAATAATAACAACGACAGCCAACAACGACAACAACAACGGCAGCAGCAGCAGCGATAACATAGACATCGAACAAACACGCACTGCGCGCACTCTCGATAGGGCCGGGATAGACGACGAGCCGCGATAGGTTGACCGGTTGACCATCACTGATCATCAGCGTATTGGGGCTGACCTCACTCGATGAAGTTCGTCCACTCAAGTGGACTGAAGCGTAGAGCACCGCCGCGGTCGTAGTTCTCGTCATTGTCGTCGTCATTTGCGTCTCAAGTGTCTCGTCTTACCAGAAAGTTGGAGAATGGAGAAAGGCGCGTGGCAGAGCGCGCTCATACATCAAACAGACCCAGAAGCGAAAACATGCATATGGGCAGCGAGCAGCGTAGAGAGCGTGCCAACGAGCAAACGAAAGGACGAAGGCACTCGTTCAAGATCTATCTTCGACGAAGCCGGCCAGCATGATAGCTAGGTAGGTAGATAGATAGGTACGTAAGTAGATAGGTGGGGTTTCCTGCGAGGCCTGTTCTGTTATCTTCAACATAACAATGCTTTAGTTGATTCGTTAGTTATTATTACGTCTGGAGAGCAGCAGCATCAGCAGCAGCAGCCTGCGTGGGAGTGCGATGTTTGGCCTCGCTCACCGATAAGTACTGTCCGAGCCGCCAGCTCGGGTGGTCCGCGTCATCGTGGTCGTTGCCTGCGATTAAAGAAAATAGAGAAAGCAATGGAGGGGGGAGGGCGGGTGTAGGTGGTCGATAGTTTTCCATGAAGCCATAGTAGTAGCAGCAACAGCAACAGCAACTATGGCGGTCACCAAGGTCACCGCTACGGCTTTTAATACTGCTGCCTTAATACGACTCGACTGCCTCTAGTACTGCGCGTATATGTTAGCACCTCTCTTCACAAACGACAAGTACACGCTTTAAGAGTACACGCCGGGCTCACAACGAGCTGGCAACAAGGGATCTTAGGTTGGAGCACTGCTGCCGATCGGCAACAACAACAACAACAACACTGCTGCCGGTAGCAGCAGCAACAGCAACAACAACAAAATCAGTTGGCTTCTATTAGAGCAGGCCAAAGTTCGTATTGAATGATGAACAGAGATAATAAATAAATCATATTCGCTAAAGATCCCGGGCTCTCACCGGTGGTTTTTCGAAGCTAGATAAATCCGGCAAAAAGACCAACGTTGTGGAAGAAAATCTACGACATTAATACGATTTGAATAGCACAGGACATGAATACTTATCGCGTCGGATGAGGGAGGTCCCTGGCTTCATGGTTATTCGATTACAGATTCGATAACTTCCATGAAGGATATACTTGTATTCGAACACATCAGGAGTACAAACGTAGTGCAGTACAAAAAAGATGACACACTTTAGTGTGTGCATGGTCATTCTACACTCTCAAAAATGGCTAAAAAAAGCCCGCATAAATGAGCGACATTTCTGAACATAGCCGAACAAGCTCCACTTGGAACAGATATCGCAGCTTACAAAAATATATTTTCCGGCCCTCGGACGTAATTATCTAAGATAAGATACTACAACGCACAGAGGGGGGTCTGGCCATTAATTGGTTAGAAAGGATATATAATATCCAATTGACGTGTTTGAGACAGATCGTCAATTTAGTAAGTCCCGCACTATCTGCTGACAGCTAGTGTGTCTGCACGCGTGCACTCCAGAAACCTCCCACGTAAAGAAGAAACGATCCTGAATTGTATGTGCCTCAAAACGAAGAATAACAATATTGATAAGGAATTTAACTATAACTGAGTAGTACACATTATGAATACCGATAGCGTTTAGCGAAAACTTAATGGGAATATAAAGAAACGTTGTACGAGCAGACAATTGTTGACTCGCTAGAGATTCATCACTTGATCTTGTTGCTGTTGGTTTAGCTACTATTGCTGCGATCAAGTTCCAACATGGTGATTCCGCTCATCGCAGGCAGGCGGAGGATTGTCAGCCAGCGGGCTGCTGGTGCTCTGATTACCTATTGTTTTCTGGTGATCAATACTCGCTGAATTCGCTTTCGATTCATGTCCACACATATCTCGGCCGTTGATCATCAAATGCACGAGCGAAATGTCCAGGTCTCTGATCTCTTTGTCTTTCTTGTCGGCTCGCGTTCTCTAGTTCGTGCCGCTAAAGAGCCGTCTCATAAAGAGAATCGGTGCAGGCTTTGTTGTTGTTGCTGTTGTCGTCGCCGTTGTTGTTGATGTTGGAACTACTGTTGCCGTTGTTATTATCGCCGGTATTGTTGACGTTGGATATATTGTTGTTGTTGTTGTTGCTGCTGCTGCTCGTGTCGAGGCATTACAAATACGACTGCTACCGTCACTATGACTAGTTGGTTTCAACACAGGAACTAGCAAAAAGCCGACATCTTGGTCGACATCTCAAGATCGTCTCAAGAGCGATCAGTCAACGATGATCTCGCTGTGTGTCGTCGTGCGTTGATCATGCTATCTGACAAACGGTATTGTCCTGGCAATGCTGAGGCCAAAACAGATCACATAGAAGTCCACCGCCGAATGATCATCTGATACGCGTAGCCAACCGATCCAGTGAAAGACGCAGATAAAAGACTACAAGAATCGACCACATGCCTGAACAAAAGGGCAAATATTCGGCGGGTCTTTCAAAGATCCTGTCTCTCTGATAGGTCGCAGGTCGGAAGACTAATTGGCGCAATCCGATTATTCTCCAATCAGATTAATTGAAAGAGCTACGCATAGGGTCATATACAGAAATAGAGACAGTGAACGTCAAAAAGACAGAGGGAAGGGTGCACAAACTCGACTAACGAACGAGCATTTCGTCTAAAACACAGGCAGCCAGACAAAATGGCTAACCACTTAGCAGCGGTCTCGATGTCGCAGCTTCCGCTTATTTCTACCGCGTTTGTGTATAGAATGTAGAAATAAATACAAACATAAACGGTAAACAGCGGTGAATTTCCAACTCAGTTTAAAAACAAGCTTATTGTGTCAAAGGAAAGGTCATACCCTAAGCCACAAGTAATGCAGTATTATAACAATTTTTTGCTAGAGCATATTCAAAATATACCCACACCAGAGCCCAATTTATTCATTTTGTCCATTCAGCATTATGTGGGAGACCGTGCTACTAGTTTGATAATGTATGCAACCCGCAATTGTTAAGAAACGACCTGCTAAAATAGCGCCTGCACGTTGTAATAAAATCTACTTTGAGCATCATATAAACTGCTTCGACCAGACTATATCGCTGTTGTGCGTTTTTTAACTTGTTAACCCTTTAAGTTCCACCACTGGAGTGTCCAGCGTGTTTCTCCGTGATGCGCTCAAATTATGCGTGCAGAGGGCATTTTCCATGCTGCATGAAAGACGTGCCCATAAGTGGACCCTCCTCCGTGGAATCGAAGGTGTACGACCGCATTTAGGCCCAAACATTGAGCAAAACGAATTTCTTGTTATGAACTCCGTCCTTTAATCACGACGGACAATTTTGTCTGTGGCTGCCAGTCGACCCTCACGGTGAATGCCCATTGCTTTTATTTTCCGTGAACTTATTTTTAAGGAGATCTTTGTAGTGAAGATAAGCCTTCAGCATTGCTTTTGCGTAGCAAGCTAAAAATTCTCGCATCCCTGAAACTTCCTCGGGCATTCAAAATCATATAACTGAAGGTCGATGGTATTTCTTCCGCTGCGACAAACTCATGTGAATTGATCATGGTAATTTGCGCACTAAAGGCCGTGTTGCTTAAGCTCTATCAGTCCCTCTCCCTTACCGTCAGTACCATCAGAGTGAATACGACGTTGAAGTCACCGGCCAAAGTTATAAGCAATTGAAGATCGAGATCCGCTATTCCTGCACAGATCTGAGTTCTAACTAACCGCGACCTGTTACAGATTTACATGATTAAGACCGACGATATGCAGGCATGTGTTCTTTGCGCTTCTGGGGTCGAAAATGCTGTCGACAACATTATGCTACACTTGAATGTGCTATAAGATCTATGAGAGTTATTATCTATATTCAGAAAGCGGCGACCCGGGTCAGTGAAGAAACTGATAGCGTCGATGACGCCCTCGGTCGAGAACTGACCCCTTTTATCAGTCAACCTTGAGAGCCTCATGAGGACAGGATAAGTCCTAGAGCGGAGCCAGTGGATTGTGTTTCCCAATGTGTTGCAATGCCGGCTACCGCTGAACTTCTTCAAGTAAAGTGTTATTTTGATTCAGATAGTCTGAAAGTTAAAACTGGCTGTGAGAAGATTGACTAGGACCGCGGGTGCATATCTTTAGTGACATCCGTGACCTTTCCAGTAACAATTCTAGTATAAGCTACATTTTCTAGTGAACATACAAACACAATCCAAATAACATGATTCAGCAGTGTTTTCTAAATAGGGCTCATTTACTTATACATATCAGGCTAAAAATACGGCGGTCAATAAATTGTTCTTGAGAATGAAGCGCCAAGATGGTGTTGTTATCCGTCTTAGAGAGCAAATACGGTCAAGTGTTGAATTGAATTGTTGAAGAAAGTAAACCCGCAGCACAGAGCCTGGTCGGAGCAGTCATATGGTCATAGTACAGATTATATTACGATCAAGCAGACGCTATTATTGGTATGCCGATTCTCAACTATTGATTTGTTAGCATTACCATACTAGCCGTTGATGGCTTTGAGGAGCTGTGAAGCTCTGTACAAATCTAGACCACTCCTGAGAATAATACAATCTACGTAACTACTAAGCAGTGCCTGCTCATTTGTCTTTTACTTATAGTCTGCACTGCGTAACAGTGGCTTGGGTGGCTTAAACTCGTTTTAAAAAGTTAACGCGTTGCCATGTATAGGCTTGAGGAGAAACCTTAGCCCTTCCTTGATTATTAAAATCGGGCTCTGCTGGTCCATTTTTCTGCTGGAGAAAGCCTAAGTAAGTTCATGGCATATAGTAGTCGTTTACTAGCCAACACGACAAACAAGTGCTCATAGTGGGCAGCAAGAGGTGTAGAAACTCATCAAGTGAATGCGTCCTTATCCGTGATAGTATAGACATATGCGTGATAGTGGTCTTTGCCTCTGCCCACTATATCACTAGATGTTCTTTTACTTTCATTAAAAAAAAAAAAATATTTTTTTTAATATATTTCTAATAACTGGCATTGACAATATGTATTAACCTTGACATGTAACAGCTTCTTGGTCGATTTTTTTTGCTGTCACAATTTTTTTTTCTAATGTATTTGAGGCTTTCTTTTTGTCTTGCTGTACCATTCCTTGAAAATGCGGTCCTTTCGCTGCACAATGTCTCAGAGTTGGCGTCCGTTGTTGTCTTCTTCGCTGCTCTGCGCCTACTACTACTACAGGCGTTCCCGACAAAAGGTCACTGTTTTGTCCGTCGGGCACAATATATATATATATATATATATATAAACTTTTTTTAACGTTCAAGTAAGTGTTTCAATCGCCGTCATAAGCTGAATGCATATATCTTTATACGGACGCACGGACCTTGATGGGGAGATGTTTGGATGACCGAGTGTAACGCAATATTTTCTGCAAACAATTTCAACCTCCGTTTGCTGCCAACGATTGTGTATGAGAGGGGGCTGACTGTGGACCGACCACCATGTCGATGCGGTGTAGGTGAGGGTTAGATTATTTCTAATTATGAAAATGATATGTCGGCGTCTGCTCCTGATGGTCGGAAAACGGACGGTTCTGGGGCTTCACGCTTGTAAGAGGAGAGCCTCCGGGGAGCGCTGCTGATCGTAGTGGACTCAGCAGTCGTCCGTAGAAGGCGAAAGGGAGGCTTCAACTGCACGGCCACCACCGCCTCCAATATATATATATATATATAAAATATGGAACGCCAAAAAAAAAATATTTTTTCTCGGGCGTGGACGCGTTGGAGGTATTATTTCCGCATATTTACAACCATTGGTTCTTTACTGTGCCACATTATATATATATATATATATATATATATATATATATATATAGCGATATGAAGCAATGGAATATATATGTATACGTGATACATATTACGGAAAATTAGCTGTGCCAATGGGCCTAGCGGGTTTGTGTTGTGATTGTCACGTGTCCGCTTCGTCTAGGCTAGGCCGAGACCACTTCAGAAGTGTGCCCCGAACGGAGGCTGCGTTTCAAACGCCTGGTTGGGCTGTTGCTTATTGTGGCTTGTGGCGGTAAAATTTGCAGCGGCTGCCCACTGCACTTGAAGTGCTCGTGCCCCCCCCAGCTCATTCATACGCCAGCGACATCTGAACACCGCCATTATGATTGTTGGTGTTCTCATTGTTGTGATTGTTGCTATAGTCATCGTCGTCATCGTTGTTGTTATTATTGTTGTCACGTTGTCTCATTTGTCGCCGACAGCTATCCAGCCGCGATGCTCAGCATGAGCTGCTACACGATGACAAACGAATGCGGTAACGCCAACTTTCCGCACAGTAAAAGTAAAAACACAAAAAAAACACTTTAGCTAGAACTTCTGACACACGCAGTACATGCTGGGACCGAGCAGTACTAAGCTATATATATTCTTTTGAAGTTCTGT
Organism: Dermanyssus gallinae; assembly: GCA_003439945.1. NCBI lineage: Eukaryota > Metazoa > Arthropoda > Arachnida > Mesostigmata > Dermanyssidae > Dermanyssus > Dermanyssus gallinae. The sequence goes on from QVRM01004146.1 coordinate 517,617, forward strand.
CAAAAATATTTTCCTCTTTTTCATAGCTAATACATATCTAAATGTATCTATGTATGTATATCTAAATGTATAATTAAACAAGACACAAATAAATTTTGAACTTATGGGTAAATCGCTATTGCTTATGTCGGTCATTATTAATATTGAAAGGTCCTGTAGTCATATTTTAAAGCATATAATGTTGTGGAATGCAACTGTGAAAAAGCATGAGTATACTCACGAGCATCTTGAACGCACGAACACGCCACATTTGCTCATCACATACAATTTTCTGGGGTGGACTTTTCTACCCTACTTGTGTGCTTTTTATACATTATGACAATAATTGACATGTCGTCGCACATATACACACGTATATGCATGCAACTTTATATACTGGGAAAAAATTTGCATCTTGTGTAATATGTGCATCAGCTTAGGTACCCTTATAATCTGTAGTATGCTATCCTGGCGGGCCTCTCTTCTTAAGTGAATAACGAGGACTCAACTGGTCAGCTGCTTATGCAAAATGGTTTTATATCAACGCGTTTGAAATATATCACACGTGGGCGAGTACCCTGGGAGTTTCAATGTTTCTGCCAGACAAATAATAACAACTCCAATGGCACAACGTAGATCCCTTTAGGACTAATATAATTTCCTGTTACGTTTCCGACATGCGCATACGCCCTTAAAAGTATATGAGGCCTTTCTATGTACACTACGTACGGCTCCTCTGGTCATCGAGTAGTAATGAGGGGAGTTCATAGTGAATTTAAGCTGAGAAGAAGACATACAGAATACAGAATTTACAGGGCCATGTACTCTTATTTAAAAAAAAGATGCTGCATTTCGAGCATGCGTACACACCTCTTAGAAGCAAAAATTGTGTCTGTGACATACGGTTTAGAATTTCCCCTCCTGGTCATCAGCGTATAACAAAGTGAGAACCTACGTTAAGAAGACATGACACCTGCAGTACCTACGAGGCCAAAATTATTTGCAAGCATGTCCTCTCCACGGGTGTGCCCCCCCACCCCCCGGCCCACGGATTGCCCTTTGCACTGAGCTCATACGATATGGCGCTCTTAACGATACCTTGCGACAATCCAGTTGCGCCTTGAGACTCACCGATTACCTATTCCTATCATCGAACTACCTGATCTACACCGAAGAAATGGTAAGAAACCAGATGAAATAACTCCTAGCCCGTTTGAAAAGAGACAAGAGTTGCCCATTCTAGACACAGCCAATACTAACTCGCCGTCCGTACGGTTCGCGTGGAGACATACGTGGACCAGAGGTTTTTCTTCAAGCATGGGCTGCGTAGGTAAGTATAGGTAGTGCGTACACCTCGAATGGACTAAGTTACGTATATATGTAGATTCTAAGTATAAATGAGCGTGTCATTTATTCCCTTGCTATGTTGCCCTAAAAAACGATGTCTTTTACGTGCTCTGTGTACATAGGTTGTAATTATTGTCGTTATTCACAAAAAGGTATGGATTGATATCTGTAATAACTAAGCTTAGCAATTATGTTGGACTATAAAAAATCCGCTTTCTTGAGTTCATGCAGAAGTTTCGCGAGACTTTTCCGGTGTATCCATTGGCCCACAAATGTTTAAACAGTCAGTAACAATATCAAATGGTGCCTCATTTGGCGTCACTGTTGCCTGATTACTGTGCACTACCTAAAGTTTGACTATGTATTGCTTGGCTTTAGACACCTGAACTTTCTGTACCCCGATGAACTGACTCGGCTGATGCGGTTGTTGCTTCCGAGAAAACGACTATCGACGCACAAGGTTACTTTCAGAGCACAGGATAGATGCAGGCCCGTCATTTGCACTTTGTGTTTGCATGTTTATTGCTGTGCTAAGGATGGCAGATGATCATGCTGACCTGGTATATAGCCGGCCAGACCCAGGTGTGCACTGCAAAAGTAATCGTTGTCTGGTCGATCTGTGTAGTCGCTTGGTGAGCGCTCCTATCGAATGACTCCTACCGGAGAGTTCCGTCGGATATTCGCTATCGGCATGGCGCTCTGTGGGCACGCTCTACGAAGGCTTAACCAGCTTACAACCCCTTCCTGCCCAGTTTGGCTCTGTGGCGTACTGATGTCCATTCACTCGTATTCCGTTGTGTGCTCAAAATCAAGACTGATGCCTTCATGGCAACGCTGCTGTTGTGTGAGAACATGCACACGGCGAAGCTTGGGGTAGTTCTGCCGGTTAGAGCGGTTAGAGGGTGAGCTAGACGATACAGACTGGGGAAATCCTACTCCGGCCACACGCCTGTATTTGAGCCTTTGAGTATCTCTGTTTGTCCATATTCTTGCTAGCCAAATCTAAGCCTTTACCCTTCATGCCATGCAGGTCGCAAGGGGGAGGAAACACGGAGCTACTATGAGTCATCTCGTCGCCTCTCTCGGCAACAGTCTCAAGAGAGACTGAACTTCATTTATACCACATATCCCAGTGCGCCAAACCACATAAATTGCGGTACATTTATATATATATATATATATATATATATATATATATATATATATATGTGTGGTACCATTTATAGCTAATATATATAGATATATATATATATATATATATATATATATATATATATGTGGTACCATTTATAGCTAATATATATACAGGGTATTACAGGAATATTTGATCAACGATATATGGAATTGTAGAGCTCGTTAAGGCAAATATTTTTTCCAATGGAACATGGTCTCTAAGAGGCCCTGTTTCGGAATGAGAGTTAAATTACTACAATTTGTGACATTGGTGGTTTTGCCCGACATAGAAGCATAGAATGTGCTGTTGCGAGACAATCAGGTTTCCTAGACAGAAGCTGAACACACCGCCGTGTTCGTGAGAAAATTCTGCTTCTTTCGAAGAACTCATAAGGCCGGTCAGAAGATGCTACATGGTCGCTTAGAAGAGAATTCGCCAAAATGAAGTTATTTTATTAACCTTCACGCCCAATACGTCAAAATTATTACTTTACGACCAGCGCTCTAAACTAACATATTCAGGCAAATACTGAAAAACGACTTTGTGTCGCCTCGTATATCATTACCGCTAAACTAGCTCGGAAGAGTTTAGATTTGCAATGATCCTCACTGATTGTCCCTTCTTTGTGGAAAGGTAAAATTTGTTCCAACTCCTTTGTTGCACGAACAGAACTAGACCATAACCTTTATCAAGGTAATATCATACAATTCCAAGCTTGAGAAAGTGAGGAGGTCCCCGGGTTTAGCGGGTTTGTCCCCGACTTGTTGCTGTTTAGTGCTGTCGGCGCTGGGTCACACGGCTCCAAACAACAGCAGCAACATCTTCTTACGCCATGCATGCCCAATGTTAATATAATTTAAAAAAACATTTGCCGATAATTGTGTATTCAACGGTGAGTTAATCGACAGCGGACGTGTTTACCTACGACGTAGCCGACAGTAGTTAAAATACTTTCTGGGCTGACTCTCAGCTAAGATTTAACGTCCATGGGACTGCCTTTCGCGGGATTGCTTCATAGACGGACCCCCATAAATACAAATGTGGGGCAACGGTGGGGCTCGAACCCGCGCATCTATCTAGTGTCTTCTCCGGTTGTGAGCCGCAGACGAATGCATCATGCCACCAGGTCGACAGCCGACAGTAGTTAACAAATCGGCAGGATCATACGGCGCAAAACAACAGCAGACAACATCGTTTTATGACGGTGGCGCCACAACCAGCAGGTTGACGTGCAGCCTGACTTTGACGGTCGACCGGAAGCCGACGGAAAACACGTTTTGTCTTTATTGTTTCGTTGCGGACAGGCGCGAGTGTTCGGTGGTGGTGGTGGTGGTGAACCTACTAACTGCTGCTGCCGCTACGGCCTTCCCTTTCTTTTAGGCCTTCCCGATGGTCCTGGTTGTTCCTTTTTCGAAGGCGGCCGATCCGATGCTGATGGTGGTGACGATGATGATACGAATGATGACGGCCATCTTGTTGATAACGGTAGCGAGGCTGATGATGATGATGATGACGATGTAGGAAATGAAGACCATCATAAGAAAAAAACTGTGACGACGAGGACAAGGAAAGGGCGACGACAACGGCGTCGGAAGAGGAGGAGGAACCACAAATCAACGGTCCGCCCCCAGAAGCGAAAGGGCCGATCACCTGAGGCCTGAGTCTCGCGTTCACTCGCACGCAAACTTTTCCCCTCACTCTATCCACTGTGTCTCCCTTAACTCTCCAGGTATATTTCTTCATATTTCTTCTCTCTTCTTTCCCCCCTCTTTCTTTTCTCGCTCGCTTGCTTCCTTTCGCTTCCTTCGTTCCGCGTCTCCAGACAGCGCGACATCGACGCAGTTTTCGCAGCAGCAGGGGTGCAACATCAGTGTTAGCAGAGGTGCAGCATCCGCAGCAGCAGTAGCAACAATACGCAGCGCCCTCTGTCCCTGCGCCAGCTATTGAGCACGTCATCGTCCTGCTAGCTTGAACTGCTGCTAAATTGAACCGAGCGCTGCTAGATTCTCCACCAGCGTCGTTCTTCGGCGTTCGACGTTATCGTACGTTGATAACTTGAGTTGTAATTGTGGCATCGATGTTCGCACAGCTCGCATTAGTTTCTTTCCCGGCGACCTATAGAAGCGTGACACGTTGTGAAACTTTAGAGGAACCTTTGTTTGGAAATGGTCTGCGGTTTTTTGGTTGTGTCTACATGAACGCAGATATGTCCTACACTGGATACATTCAAGCACGGGTCATTTGAGACAATCTGGCGTAATTTTATTATTTGTCTAAAGACACGCGTTTGTATATTGTAAATAAAGTTGAATTCATATATTTTACTAGAAATGAAACTAGTCTCCTTTAATAATATAATGGCAATGATTAACCAGATCTTCGACTCCTCTTTTGAAGAAGTTTTCTTCCTGGAGACAAATGGCGCACCGCTGTGTGAAATCCTGCCAAAAAAGTTTTTTTCTTACATATATTTTCCGGTGATCGAAATTAATAATAGTTTAAAAATCCATAGTCCGTTGAATATGGTAGATGTTCGTTGAGTTCTTAGCTCGGGTTATCTAATTTCCGAAGAATAGAATGTTTCACATAAAGGAGCAACTATTTCTGTTCTCGCTCTTCTGAATACAACTATTCTTTTGTGAATCGGCGGCGTGTTTTTTATAATTCGTTTATAGAAAATATTGTGATGATTTATTAATCATTTTCAATACGTTTGCACACTCGGCAGTGCTCGCCTATATATACAGGTCATTCATATTGTTGTGCACGCATTTCGAGGTTTGATAGAACTCGGCAAGAAAATAAGTTTTCCCTATGGAGGGAAGACGTGGAAACGTCTTGTTTAGGAGAGAGAGTGAAGTTTATAAAAGTAGTTTTTCTGCCTTTTTTTTCTACATAGTTGTGCGAAATCTCTGTTTGCGGGAGAACCAGTCAACGCATGAAGGAACCGACTACACCGGCGTGTTCAGAAGAAAATTCACAAATTCGCCTTTTCATGAAAAATCGTATTTTTTTCCCGTTGCGACCAAAAATGTACGTCCGAAAGACCACTCCCACGCAATAGCAAATTTAATGCCCATCATTTTCGTATCAAGGTGATGGTGCTGCGTTACGTAGTTGTCAAGTCACTAAGCTTTTTCGATAGCCATATCCAAAGCGAAGGCATGCATATTTCCATAGGGCGTATGAGAAAGTTAGGTACATATTTTGAGGTTTGGTAGAACTCAACAAGAGAATAAATTTTCCTAGTGGAAGGAGGGGGCGGAAACGTCTTGGCAAATTTTTACGGTTCTGGACGTGAAAACTTGCACGTAAAACATAACAACTATGACTGTCGAAAAAGCTTAGTGACCTGACAACTACGTAACGCAGCACCATCACCTTGATACGAAAATGATGGGCATGAAATTTGCTATTGCGTGGGAGTGATCTTTCGGACGTACATTTTTGGTCGCAATGGAAAAATTTTACGATTTTTCATGAAAAGGCGTTAACGTAAAATATCGACTTTTCATGACTTTCCTTAATCTGGGTATTAGCTTTTTGCGTTGTGCAAAATTTTATAAAAAAGGCAGAAAAACTACTTTTATAAACTTCACTCTCTCTCCTAAACAAGACGTTTCCACGTCTTCCCTCCATAGGGAAAACTTATTTTCTTGCCGAGCTCTATCAAACCTCGAAATGCGTGCACAACAATATGAATGACCCTGTATATACAATATATGCATATATATATATTTATATATATATATATTTACATATATATATATATAATCGGGGTGCTATGTGTCGTTGTTTTTTGCGAAACGCGGTCGAGCACACGGCGTTGTGCCCGACTCTATTAGACTCAGTGTTATCATCTCAGCCCACAAAGTGGCCCTCGAAAACTAATGCTGAGAAATAACTGGTGTGCCCTAAGGGAACGCTTATCCCTTTTCTGCACACGATTTGAATAATAGCACACGATTTTTGTTTTGGTCGTGAAGAAGTACCTTATACCTAACATCAAATATCTTGAATATGAACTTATATCTTTATTATCCCGTTTGCTGAAGTAACACCCATGCTGTTCTGCAATCGACGCGATTGCTCGACGGTATTCTCAAAATAATATGCATCCTTCACCCTCCAAATGCGTCGTAGTGAAACACGGCGCCCCTTACTTTTACTATGAAAATACCGACTGCATCTTACCGATTCGACACTTATACACGTGACAAAATCGCATGGATTACGCCTGATCTTAATTTTAATCTTCACACAGCTAAAGTTGGGGAGGCATTACTGTACTTTAAAAGACAATTCTCCATTGTTTCATTATATAGAGCCCTGACGTGTACATTCGCTCTTATACATCTCTTGTTTTTCCTAAACTAACATAATTGGCATGCAATGGGTTCATTATTCCAGCCAGTACCACCATCGTCGTGAGGACAATCGATGCGTTTGCGGTTGTCAGTTTGAGATTTACGTTAACATTGACGAGGTGCCGGAAAGAAGCGTGCGATTTGTCACTCGATAGCAGCAGCGGTCACGGTGGTGAGTATAACGGCACCCATCGCAGCTTCAAGATGAAGTCTGGTGAATGAGCGGAGTGGAGAAAGTGAGCTCTCGGAATCCCCGCCTCGCACCGCACATCCCTTGATCCGAGCTGAAAAAAGGAGCGCAAATTCAATCATTTGTCGGCAGTGATTTTTGATCCGCCCACTTCATTCGTTGCGAGCGAGAGGTAGTAGGGTGCTGAGAGAGGGGAATTATTAGTAAAGTTTAGCTTAGAGAAGGTCGGCCTCGACCAACCCAGTGTGATCGGCGACCGAAACTATATCCAGCAGCACTATTATGTCCACTAGCAGTTGTTGCTGCTTCTACTACGATGAAAGTTCTCCGGGTCTTATTAGTGTATGTGTGTTTTTAAGGCCTTGTTAAGGTCGCTCATGGCATTATGCAACACCAGCGAGGGAAGACATTAGACAGAAAGAGAAAATATGGAGACGTATTTTTCGAAGTTGCGGAAGAGGGACGGGGAGATGATATCTCAGAGAAAATTTAAAAAAACGAAGTCTCCTAAAAGAAAAAAAAGTAAACACGAGGGGAGATGAACGGGAAGAGTGCTGGAGTGCTCTACATCGAATGGCAGGCTGCGGGATCTCAGCAGTGAAACCGTTATGAGGCGGTAAAGTTTCGAGCAGCGCGGCTATGAGGCAGCCGGGCAGAACATCCGCCCAGTTAGCTGCCCGGCAGGCTGCGCTGCCATGGCAATGGGTGCGACAAGTTTCGATGCATAAGCTGTAGCGACAGCCGTTGAAGTTACATAATTAGTCGCGTCTGGGCTATTCGAGACTTGGGCGGGTGAATATTCTTGTCCAATTTGTGCCCAAGGAGTGATGATAAAGTGTGTGTGCACGTACTCATACACGGATGTATGCCAGCAACACGACAACGACTCAACGATGTCGTGTCGGTAGCCGGCGTAGCAGACGAGCTTCTCTACAATGTGTCTGTTATGTGTAACTTGTTAGAAGACGCAAATTGGAGACAGGAAACTACAGAAAACAGACCAGCTTGCAAACCATTTGCGACCCTTTGCATATATGGTGTTCTTTTGACCAATAAATACAAATAGTAGATGAATAATTATATGACCGGGACTCTTAAAATGTCCGTAGATGAGTTAGAGTAGAATAGAAAATGCCTTTATTTACCGAAAACATAGGGTGAGGTGCACGGGCGCCTGTTGTGCCGTTTAGTTCAATTGAATCGCAATATTGCCTTCAAAGCGTGTCGACATACGTCTTGAACGAGGTTAAGGACGTCAAGTCTTTTGCTATTATTATAATGCCTGCGAGCGGAGAAACAGTCATTGGCAATGTGTGAGTCTACTATTTAATTTTTGGCGAATCGAGTGAGAGAACATGACTATCTGTGGTATCGTTATCAACTCATTTATTGGGCTTTGCATTACAATTAAGCTTTAGGAAACCATGTGGCCAAAATTTTTTATCTGAGTTTTTGGTGCACTCCAAGCAAGTGACCTAGGAGGTTTTCGGAGCTGCGTTTCCCCCGTTTGTACGTATGTTCCTACTAATTTTAAGTGAGCTTTTCGTAGGTATTCTGTAGAGTACCCTCATCACTGTACCACCTTTTTTCTACTTCGAGATTGCCTCAATGTCACTCATGGAAAAGAGGATGGCGATCATCACCTTGCCAGCCGAGTTATGGCACTTGAGTATAGAGTGTTAACAATGTACTCTAGTCCCATCAGCTGTGATGAGTTGAGAACAAACGACGGCCGGCCCCCGTTGAATGTTATCAAAAATTCTGCAGCCAGAAAAATCCGCTCCTCTGCTTTGTTCTGTGACAAATCACGAGGTAATTATCGCGCAGTTCTTTTTAAGTCTAGCGTAGTCATGAAATATTGCATGAAAATATATATACATATTATAGTGTCCGGATAGTCTTGCTTAAAACTTTTGGATATGGTCAAGCTCGGTGGGAAAATGATTTTCGCCAATGGAAAGGGGCAGCAAAAATGTTTCTTATAGGAGTCGATTTTTTAATGTATTTTTCTAAACTGTGATTTTAAGTAGGTTGTTCGCCATTCAGTTATAAAATGCATGATTGTGAGAGGTCGTTTCTCAATTAAAACCGAGCATACCTGCGCTTTCGAGAGAAAACTCTACTATGTCTGAATTACTATTGGCCTCAGCTAGAACAGGAGCTATTGGGATATTAACAAGAGTTCACAAAACTATATTATTGTATATACAGTTCCTGTTCTAGCTAAGACCAATTATATACGAAACATTTTCGCTACCTATTTTTATTGTCAAAAATTATTTTTTCACCTGACTTGACCATACCCCAGACTATTAGTCAAGATTATCCGGACACTCTGTATATATTTATATATATCTAGAGCCTTCAAGATGGCTGACTTGGTTCACCTTATACGCAACAGAGCGCTCAAACACATGCTTCATCTGGCGAACAAAGAGCGTAGAAAATACCAAAGCTTTGTTTGCAAGGCAACGGTTTGGAGAACTTCAGCTAAGTTCTTAGCCACCAAAGCGACTAGCATTTCTAATTATGGTAATTATCAATTAATGCAAGCTCGAGCAAGATGAGGCGTGACGTTCGAGGTCTCTGCCGGCAATTAGTGAATAAGCGCCGAATACCCACAGAGCCGCAGACACCTTAGTGCTCATCTCGCACGATTGCGTCGTAGAACCGCCACTACCATACGACCACTAAATGCTTCTAACGACAATACCAGCAACGACTGTATAGTGTGCCTTTGGTACTAATATTTAGTCACCATGCAATCTGTATGTTTCTAAAAAAAGGCGGCCTGCTGCTACCAGTGAAGGTCTTTAATTATGCTTTATCTAGGTCTTCAATGTCCTGCGGCAGGGGCCCGCGGAAGGCGCGGAGATGCTAATGACCTCGCCCTCCTCATTACGGCTCGCTGAGAGACAACATTGGAAAAAATTGGCTCATCTACAGCTTGCCCCCACAGAAGACGGAGGCAGTTTACCTAACAGGGCGAAAAATTACACGTGAAGTCAACCTAACGCTCGCGGCCCTATTTCGACTAAAAGGACTACTAGGTATCTAGGTGTCATCTTGGATACCAGTCTTACGGGTGCCGCGCTTATTGAGCACATTGTCGCCAAGGTCAGCAAGGTTGCTTAAAGTCTGGCCAGGATTATCCCTCGGAAAGGGGGGCTACGAACGGGCGACACCTGCTGTTAGCCTCTGTCGCAGCGATGTACGCGGCGCCGGTGTAGCACAGAGACGGCCCTCGTCCTGGCTCGCCAGCTCCCCTAGGGTCTCCTGGCCCGGGAAAGAAGCGGGCGTATGAGGGATAGCGCGACAGACTTCAAGCAAGCTTAAGCTGCAACGCTCGACGCGTGGGCTCACGAATGGCCCACGCCCGGGTCAGGGGTGCCCCGGTTGAACTGAACCCTATCGTTTATACCAGACCACCAAAGTTTGTATGACGGGCCGGCCCGGGGGCCACTTACGTACTTCTCGGTCCAGCTCCTTACGGGCCACGGCCAATTCTAAGCTTATATGGTACGGATTGGGAAGTTGCAGTTGGACACGTGCATATCCGCAGAACCCAGATGTATTCTTATGCAAGAAGATCGACACGGGGCATTGTCGGTCACATGATGGGAAATGCCGCCACATGGGCGGCAGGCGTCTATTTCTTAGGCGCTATTATGCGCGAGAAGACGCGGCTAGAGAACGTTCGCCGCGCGCATTCTCTCGCGCTACGGAGGCACGCAGCGGTCATTGGGCGGTTAATGTGAGGGTGCCCTGCAAGGGGCTATGCGAACCTAGCCCTCCGTAGAATGGCTCGACGCATCCCCTCGGGCTCGTGAGCTGAGGGCACGACGAGATCCTTAAGAGCCGAATGAGCACGACGCTCCCCTCCCACGGTTTCGAAGTAGTGCCATACATTTCTGAACTCTAGGGATTGGGGAGGATTGAGGGTTTAGTAGGTTGCTTGTGCGGATGACACAGCTCAGCTAGTTTGTGTTGATTTTTCTACACTTTGCAATCTTTAGAACACACTTAGAAATGTCCGTTGCGTCATTAAAATCCATAAAGCATTCGGTCTCGTTGTAAATGCGCTTAAGATAGTCCCTACATTGTCGCAAATGTCACAATGGGTGACTGAGACGCATTTGCTTACCACTGCTTTAAATAAACGCGTCTTAAGCGTCGAACGATTGCCGTTTCGTGAAAATAAACAGAAGGGTTTAGTTCTTTTTAGATTAGATAAGTTGGCGGTACATTTAAACTAATGTATCTCAAATAATAATTTACTTTACATTTTTGAAATAAGGGACGGCATATGGCCTTCCATCATTGGTCTGCTATTCGCATTGCTAAACGTTCTCCTCCTGTTTGTATACTGAATTATTGTATATCGCAGGATATCGCGGATTGATCCTATTAGTAGATGGTACAAATCTCCCGTCCGCATCAGAATGCTCAGTTTGCTAAATATTACCTTTTCTTCTAATGTCAAGCGCCATTCATTTGAAAATTGTTGCTGGGTGGCAAAGCCCCCTCTTTTTACTTGTTTTAATTCTAGACCATGCTTCGTTCCCTAGGGGCTAGGAATCACTGTGAGGCATACCTTCAATACACCGATGGCCGGACATGCTGAAATATCTTGGGTTTTCCAAGTTGTCATTTGTGGCGGCTTGTCCGCTGACTGTCTGCGGTATGGATTATATTCGATGTGCATATGTGTATCTCAGTGTGCATCGCTTAAAGAAAATTCGAACGACAACGAAGCCGAACCGGCAACACGCACTAAACCCCCTAGATTTTCAAAATGGGTCTTATATAGGCAAACAACTTTACACATTTCGCCAGCAACGATAAGAAGCACTTCCTCGGTCTGGCTGAAATAGTATGTGTCATATGTTTCTACGACGACTACATGTGTTTGGTCCTAATTTTCCTGTGTTATATAAAATACCAATTTTTTAAATGTTAACCGCTGTTGCCTCTGTTTTTCTCCCTTCTGCATTACTTCCGGACTTCTTGCTGTTGCAGACGCTGTCGTTGTTGTAGCATCACCCGATGCATGCATACACGGGGGTTGTCGTTGTCTGCGCCATGCCGCGTACCGGTAGTCACGGTTGGTGCACAGCATTGGTCCTTGCCTTTCCTGCAGTTCGAATCCTTTCCTTTAACATTCTCATAGAGTTGGCGACTTTTTTTAAAAAAGACTGAGACAGCTGGCGGAGAAACACCAGCGCTCGGGCCCCGGTGTTTCTCCGCCTCTCCGCTCGTCTTACGTATTGCCCTGTCATGTTAGTCGGTAGGAAAGCACGTTATTGCTTGAACGCCTTTGAGTAAAGATTTTTCTTTTTCTCGACATCTTGAGAAATAGCCGAGAACTGTTAGCACTCCCGTCCAACCGGGATACCTATATATATATATATATATATATATATATATATATATATGTGAGGGACGCTTGGGCCTGTGGCTCAAGCGAATTTGTTGAGATATCTCGAATTTCCCCAATAATCCTTGTCCAGCATAGTGGCTAACACCCAGCGGTATATCATTGTTTTTGTCCGATTGATAGAACAGTGTCATCATTTCATCACGGGCCTCTGGTTCTCTGTAGTATTGAATTCAGACGAACGAAGGATATGATGTGGTGTGCTGGCCCTGTTACAGCTGCTGTCGCTGTTATAGCCAGATATGCATCGTTTGGAACATTACTGTCACGGTGATTGCTGTGATTACTGTTGTTGTCGTTCCTGTTCCTGCTGTTGTTTGATGCCGCCCCTGCTACTTATTTTGCTCAGCTGTCCTGTCAGGATTTAGTGGCGATCGTGGTGGCGGCCGTGGCGCCATCCGCCTTCCCATACATCCATGAGTCACCATCTATCGCCGCTGGTCAGCCGGCAACGTTCCCCACGCTGACGAAAAATGGGGTATAAACAACGGTTTATCGATGATGCGACCGCCTCTGCTGCTGCTACGCTGGTGATGCTTAAACCGCCTGTCAACCAGTCGGATAGGCGCTGAGCCAAGGAGAAGCGGACTAGATCGGGATGATTCCTCGCAGCCCTCCTCAGTTCCCGTAGCAGAAGTCGTAGTATAGTCGTGCCTGTATCGAACTACTAGTAAAAGTACTGGTTATGATAGTAATTGCGGTAACGCAGTAAGACAAATAACCAAAATACAATAGTACCAACTACCACTAGTAGCGACGCCGTATGGGCCATAGGTGCACCGCTTTCCTTAAAACTGAGCACAGGGGAAACATAGAATAAAAGCAAATAAAAAAGCGAGAGAGATCGAAAGCAAAAGGCAAAATAAAGGCTGACTTTTTGTGTCGTCGTCGAATCAGTGTGTGGGCTATAACATCGCATCGACAAAGGACGACAAGCAGCCTGCAACGCTAGTCTATGGGAAAGCTTAAGTTAACGAAGTACAGTTAGAGCAGGAGGTAGGAAAAAGCAAAAAATGCGGAAGGCAGGAAGAATTGACAGGCGATGAAGGAAAGAGACAATTGCGAAAGGAAAGAGGTTACGAGACTGAGAGAATAACCAGCCGGCTTATCCAGCCGAAACCGAGGTTGAATGTCTACTTTCTCTTCTTCTTCTCCGAGTGTCTGCCCACCTAGGTTTCGGGCCTCAGTATAAGGTGGCTGCTGACGAAGGCTCCGAAATGAGCAAAGTAATAAGAGAGCGGAAAGGATCGGTGATCCGCGAGGTAGCGATTGTCAAACTTCAGCTATCACCTAGTGAACGTTCAAACTTGATGTGTTCAACTTGAATGAAACAATTACAGATTTTCTCCCATCAAAAGGTCTGCATCTCTCAACCAACAGTCTACATACACGCCCTCACATACCCACACGTACACACAGACTGGCATATTCATGTCTATGCTTCTGCACTTAACGCAGGAAATAAATCGATACCAATTTGCTATCAGCTTGCTTTTTTCGTACAAATTACAACTCCAAATTTCACACTTGTAGCGTCTAACTGTGCTGGAGTACCGAACCGTCGGTCGTCTATGTCGCCAAGCACTTTCGTAGTACCTAACGGAACTGTGCCGCACTTTTTAGCTTGACCAAGCTACGTGTTTTTGGTACCCTGTTAGAAAAATGATTTTGCTTATATTCACGCGTAACAAGAAGTTGATTAAGGTCTGAATCGTTTACCGTGTTGCATTACCGTAAAGACTTGTCGACCAGCATCTACCTGCAGAAGGTTCACAAAATTTGGAAAACTCGTACGTCAGTGATCAGTCGTCTAATGTAGATATAAGTAATATGCTTTTAGATACTACATATGCAGGCAGAACGGGCATAAAACGTAAACGGGCACTTTTCATCAACGTATAGTTTTGCGTACAGCCAATTGTCGAAGCGTTTAAACGCCTAACGTGTCTCAAGTTGACCTAACCCGTTTTGGTCTAGAATCCGATTTAAATGGGGGTACATCATAAACAGGCGTTTACGGCTTTATATAATGCCCTGTCAAACTGTATTTTCGGCGTGGTCATTGCTATATAAATTTCCTCCATTTGTCAGCCAGTTATATAGTGTCCAAATAATCAGTTGGCATCTTTAAAAGGTTTCCGCGCTCAGTCCCTGCCCTCTCCGCGATCTGCTCTCTTTGTAAACGGAACAAGGTAGGGCCGTTCTTTTTAGAGCTGAATTACATAATTATCGCTCCCTCTCCAGCGCACGATGTGCATCACTTATATCTTGCAACGACTCTCACCTGTGGTGCAACCATTGAGCTAAGCTTGCAGGCCGAGACGCGCAGCGTACGAGATGTTTTGTCAATCTGACATGGTAGTGTCGTTGCTATTGTTGTAAGTGACTCTTAATGCACTTATATATAAATGCGCTCTTTTCTAAACTGCGCGGAATTCGCGCGCCCTACACTCTCACATATCATACATTCTAAAGGTAAAACAAATTATAAATTGTTTTTAGGTATTTTTAATTCTGTCACTTAGATTACTACAATCATACGACATACTGTCGTAACTGTAGTGATCCGAAGCTAATTACAAATTTACACTGAACAAAACTTATCTAACAAAAATACTTATGTTATGTCCGTTTCCTAGTTTGTTGCCACATTAAGCACACATAAGCGAGCAAACGCAACTTCTGAACTTGAGCTTCTGAAATTGACTCAGTCATCTTGTCTGGCAAAAAGTTTCTACTTATGGCGGTTTCCTTTAGCCTGTATGTAAGTAGATCAGCTTTATGGTTGTGACACAACAAGCTTACTAGACGTCCCACTCAAAGGATGTTGCCGAATGTTTAGAAGAACTTATCTGTGGACGCCAGTCGTCGAAGAAGCGTTGCAATGCGTTTTCAAATCTATCCTTCCACGGTACGTTAAATCTACACGCCAGACGTCGTATTCCAGATATTGTTACTATTTTAGAACACACTGTGGACATATCGATTTATCGGTATATATATATATATATATATATATATATATATATATGATTGAAACTCTTTATTCAATGTAAAAAGGTTTACATTTTGCATATATATATATATATATATATATATATTATGTTTTCAAGTATATGTTCAACATGCACGACAATATATTGAAGGTACACAACTAATCGTATATTAAACAATTAAAGACACGCAGTTAAGACAGATAAAGAGCTTATGCATAACTGAACATCGTTGAGAATTACACGTATTTGGCCTACTGGAAAATATACTTTAACGCGCATGGTCGCATCCATCATTCGAATCATCATCGAATTATCAAATTTCAGACTTTACAAAAAGCATATTTTTTCGAGCATTTGCGGAAGCTAATTTTTCTTGTTTTACTTTAATACTTTTGACAACACTACAAACAATGCGCAACTTGTAACATATGTAATAGTTTATATATATATATATATATATATATATCGAAGGAAGAGATATATATATATCTTCCTTCTATCTATCGAAGGAAGAGAGCGAGCAATACAGGATTTATTGCTAGCATCTACAGTAATAGGCGAGTGCGGAATGTAGTGGCCGCAGTGCAAACGCGGATGTGGCCCGAATACTACAGAGTAGACAGGGTCTTAGATCGGAAAATGTGTACTCTAGTTCGGCCATTCGACGTTAGATGCAACAAAGGCGGTATCGACATAGGCCGAATATAGACATAGACAAGCGTGATAGGTCATAGAGGTCTAACGGTTCCTCGCTTGCCGATAGCCTTCTATTGCTTCGTGCTGGCTGGTACAGTCTTCCGACAACCATCCGAGTCTCACATCGGCTGATTCACGAGTGCACCCATATCCAATGCTTGCACATGGAGCGCGAGCATACCAACTCGCTTTTCACTGACACCACACTTAGGTGACCGTGCAGACAGCGCGAGGACGGCTTGTTTGTGACACCGAACCAATCAATCCGGTTTAGAGAAGCGGCAGGAACTGGACGCACTCCTGAAAACCACCACTCTGACCCTGACCGTCGTCGTTTACGAATGAAAGCAATGCTGCCTAGGCTCGTGGGTGCTCCTTATTTGTTATCGATTCGCCAATGTGCTTAAACATCCGTTTCCCTCTTTTCTCTCCCAGCGTGGGTGTAGGGGATCCTGGCGTTATTTATGGCCACCCAAAGGACTCACACCTCGACCAACGTTTGTCGCATTTCCTTTCCCCTTTCTCGGCGCGAAAACTCTCCGAACCCGTGCTGCAACATTGTCACGGTGCACTTCGACGAAGTGTTACCGCTTAACGTTACGAGGTGCAATACCACAGCAACGACAACAAGAACAAGAACAACAAGAAAAA
Source organism: Dermanyssus gallinae (assembly GCA_003439945.1). Taxonomy (NCBI): domain Eukaryota; kingdom Metazoa; phylum Arthropoda; class Arachnida; order Mesostigmata; family Dermanyssidae; genus Dermanyssus; species Dermanyssus gallinae. The sequence goes on from QVRM01004146.1 coordinate 534,454, forward strand.
CAACAACAACGACGACGACAACAAGAAAAACAACAACAACGACAACGACGACGACAACAATAACAACAACAAACACAACAGCAAAAAAACAACAACAACGACAACAACAACAACAAAAAAATAACAACAGCAACTCGGGCCTTTCACAATAGACGAGAGGCAGCAGCGACAGCAGCAGACTGCATGGCGATGTAAAGGTAACGCCACTGTGCGTAGGACATATGGGCAACTTTAGTTTGTTTCCTTTGTTTCTTTGCGGAAACCGACAAGCAGCCACAGACAAAGACAGAAGGAACACAGATCGTTAGGTTGTTTTGTAGTGATAGTGGTAGTAGTAGTAGTAGTAGTAGTAGTAATACTTGTAGTAGGTGGATGAATATTTAGGTTTCCTCTTTCGACTGAGTCCCAGCGAGAGAGAGAGAGAGAGAGAGGGGGGTGGAGAAAGAAATCGAGCAAACCCTCTCTAGGAGACCAAGCAAAGGGATAAATCAGCAGCATTATCAACGGCATCTCCAAGAAGGACGTGGCTAAAGAAATAGTAGGCTGCCGAAATAGCTCTGGGAGGTCAACGAAGCACATCGACAGTACGGCTCGGTGGTGGTGGTGATGGCCATTAGCAGCGCCATGTGCATCGCACAAGGGGTCCAGTTCATTCCACACACACACAGACTACCAGTTAGTGGTAGAGTGGTACTTCTGCTGCGGATTACTACGGCTACCCCTCTACAGCGTGTGCCAGCTATGTGTCGTAGTCGAACAAGTAGTAAATAGGAAGTAATCATACCGTGAACACATTTGTCTTTTAGCTCGAGTGTGCCGCGTTGACCGCGGGATATAATTCCGCTAGGTGTGTTGAAGCGCGTTTGTCTGTACTGTCCTGATATTTTTTTAGGAAGTAAGGCTGTTACGGATTGACGTGATGATTGAATAGACTACAGCAATAGTAGACGATTTTTGTTGATAATTCTTTTTTAATCAGGAAAAAAGCATTTAAGTAATCTAACTTATGGATTTGTAACGGCGCATCCTCCGTTAGGATCTGCATATTTCGCCCAGCGGCGTTCCAACTTCGAAAATATGTATATGAAGTCTCGAGACATTTACAATGCGCACCTAGAGAGGGCAATAATCGTCGGACGAGATTTTTTTCTCCAAGAGACTAAGGCGGCTATGATTTCATTCAAACTCATTCACCTATTGGGCGCTGCGGCTGTCGATGTGCAAGCCAGGGGTTATTAATGGTGGTATTTTTGCTCTGATCTCGGCCGTTTTATCTGCAGCTTTTTATATGAACAGTTCAAACGTGTGAAATAATATGCTTTTGTAACCTAGCTCTTCTGTAAATAGCCAAGAAAGTCTGGTTAACAAAGATGGTTCTTTATGAATCCCAAAAAGATAAGAACTTCCGCACCGGCTGACAAACCGGTCCTTCATCGGCGCACATTCGCCAGGTCGAAACACCAGTCTACTGCATTGACCGCTGATTCGACTGGAGCGTGCAATGGTGAATCCAAGTGAACTTTCTTACGATTAGTGGCTTTTGATTGGTGATCAGCGATCGCGGCACCTACCTTGCATACAGATTTTTACTTTTAACCAGTGCAGTATATTATGCACCCTATTTACTGAGATACCTATAATCTTATCCTGTTTCATGCAACTTTATTTGACGATCGTTGTAGCTGTTGCGATATCCTCTCAGTTGCCTGATGTCAGTAGCTAAATAACTCACTGTGTTTAGAAGGGCTCCTTCATCGAAATGGTCACAGCTTGACGATGCTGAGTGTGACACTACGAGAAGGATGATGCTCTGAGCATCTGAGGAACAAGCCGTGGTGGGCCCTGACAAGTGAAAGGCGTTCACACAATTGCCATTGCTTGTGAAAAGACGATTGTGGCGCCATTTCCGTGAACACTTATTGAATTATGAATTAAACATATACGTGCATACACACAAACACATATATATATATATAACCATATATATTGATTTATTGTTCGCTTAGCATGTATACCTAAATACACATGTCACTCTTTATATCAGGGGCTTATATATATATATATATATATATATATATTATATCGCACTTTATATATATGTATATTATATATATATATATATATATATATGTATATATATAGTATATATATATATATACGTATATATATATATATATATATAGTATATATATACTATATATATATATATATATATCTATATATATATATATGTATATATACATATATATATATATATATATATATATGTGCGTGTGGAGCTGACAGCCGAGATGAACAGCTATCGGCGCTATTAGCAGTTATTCATTTAGGTTTGACAAGGTCTAAGAACGCACGAGGTAGAGGCTGACTGGCCCGACCGAACACAGGATTCGTCAACCCGTTGTCGCGCTTATCAACGACTTCAACGCTTCATACGCCGACCCGCGTTCCACAGCTTTTACAGTCCCCACCTCAGGGCCTTTCGGGTACCTTCTATCTAGGCCGAAGGTCTCCTTTTTCTCTTTCTAGCAGTAGTAACACTAGTGCGTTGAGATTAGCTGTGGTAATCGGACCGCCGGTGGCTGTGAAATTGTGACCACGGACCAATGAGCCGACGGCAGCAGACGGACGGATTCGACACCACCGGACGACTCGATCCGTCTGTCCGATCGCAGCTGTCGGATTGGAATATATATATATGTACATATATATATATATATATATATATATATATATATATATATATATATATATATATATATATATATATACATCCATCTATCCGCTTGTCTTGGCGGCTGATCCAACAGTAAACTGACTTGACCGAGCCATGAGCGATGATGGCGAGAGCTTTGCGGTCGAACCTGGCAACAGGGCGGTGTTCCTCGCTCTTGTGACCATTTCAGCCGGACCAGCTCCGCCTTCACCTCTACGTTGAGCTTCACCGACTTCAGTCATCCCCGACTACTAGTACTAGGATGACCACGATACGACTGCGTTTGTGCTGCTAATGGGAACGACGCCGACAACAACGACGACAACAACAACAACGCTAACGCCAGCGGCCGGCGTGCGCGGCCAACACCCGCCCACGCTATTTCACTTCGTGAGCTGCTTGTTTAGTCAACCAGCAGTTTCACACTGCCGCTACTTGGACTACCACTAACACAACAATCATGACGGGATCTACGGTTGTTGTTGTTGTTGCGGTTATTACTGCTGTCGTGGTTGTGGTTGTTGTTGTTGTTGTTGCTGTTGTTGTTGCCGTTGTTGTTGTGAACGATAGGTAATGATGGCCCTACTGCTACTGTTCGTCAGTCGTGTTGTTATAGTTGTTGTCTATCACTGCTATTTTTCTTGATGTCTGCCCAGTGCGATAGATACCACGCCGCAGCATGTCTAGCAGTTCAGTCAATAGCTGAACTAGCAAGATGAGAGAAGACCCAATGACGTGAGGGAAGCGCTAGTTCTGTCTGATGTATATGTTTACAATTTTACCCAACTTGGGTGTTAATAAACCATAATAATAATAATTTTTCTTGATGTGACCTATCGTTATTGTTGCTGTTGTTATTATTTTTGGTGTTTATTGATGTTGCCATATTTGCTGCTCATTTTGTTGGTGTTCTTATGGTTGGTGTTGCTGTTAATCACTGTTGTTTTCATTGTTGTTGTTGTTGTTGTTGTTGTTGCTGATGTTGTTGTTGCTATTGTTGGTATGATTGTTGTTAATAGTGTTCACGTTGTTGTTGTAAGGCAGCTGTTGCTGGCATTGGTATTGTTGGTACTACCTGTGGCACTAATGGTAGTGTTGCTACCATAGTGGTCGTCCGTATCGCTAACTTTCGGACACAAAAAGTCGTGAAAGCTCGCGAGCGATGAGTAGTCTTTTATTTGTATTGACTTTCTCCTCCCCCCCCCCCCGCAGGATTTAACTTGTCCGTGGTCCGACCCACCCAGTTGTTTTATGGCTTGGCTCGAACTTGCCTGCCTTTGTATTGGCTAGTTGTATGCGTCTGTATAACCTTCTGTGTGGCTGCGAGGGCGCGTGCGGCCGTGTGTGGCAATCGCCCCCCCCACACCCTCCGGCCATACCTAGACTACTTTTCTCCGCCTTTGACACATAGCTGCTGCGAGCAGCGCCGCGCCTTCGTTACCTCTTGTCCAAATCTCTCGCTCGTTCTACAGGTATGTACACTGTTCACTGAGGATTGGCTGGTCACCGCTGGTCACTCCTCCACCCACCCAGCGACACGATTAGTCAGTCGTCTGCCCGTGCACGATTTCACGCAACGGCAAACCGTTCGAGACACGACTGAGAAGACTCCACATACAACTTCCTCTTGCCAGTATGGCGGAGAGAGAACGTGGAAGTGCTAAGGTCAAGAGCCTACTTGCTCCATGGACCAAGTAGGCAATCGGATGAGGATTCCGTAGTTTAATAAGTCTGTCAGTCTAAGGCTGGCAGACTTATTAAACTTAGACTTAAAAAACATAGAAGGTATACGAAGAAAAAGATGTAGGAACAACGGGGCTAGATGATTCCTGGGCAAATACTATACAATTAACCTAAATTTTCCACACAAATCTTTTGGTGCCAACGTACTTCACTAAAACGTCTAGTTGCTTGTATAAACATCAGTTTTCTCTACGACTGCCTTCGGCCTGAACCTCAACTCGGAGTCTCTCTTGAAAGAGCTTGATGCAGGACAATGATGTAACTGTAACTGACAGTGCAAACACTGGCGTCAAAAATCCCCGACGGGAAATAGTCCACCGGGTCAAAATCCGTCGTTTACGGTGGACTTCAGTTTTTATTAAGAACTGTGCGTGAAACGTAAATCGCCGGCTCTTTCTGCTTTCTGGCATATGGCATCAACTTTTGCAGCAAACTTCTCTTTGCTTGTTCGTAAGTTTACGAACTGGTCCTATCTTGTAGGCATTTTTCTTGAGATGATTCCTCTTCAGGATTCGCGTTTGATGTTCTAGATTTAAGAGCACCCTTTGCAGCGTTTTGTTTCGGCTTTCTGACCGGGCTTGTACTTTTCTGTATTTTTTAACTTTAACTAGTGGCAGTGGGCTTGGCTTGCCGCTGTGCCGCACAGCCACCGAGCCTGTATACTTGTATCGTTCAATAGTGCGTGTCACTATTTTTTTTTTACTTTAAGATGATGTAACTGACGTTCACAATGTTCTGAACACGTTTGCCCGAAAATGGTGCTCCGGGGAAACCAACGTAGTTGCCACGAGGTAATATTTGACAATGAAGTAGGCACAGTGACTGACGAGGGACATTTAACTAATAGTACGAGCGAAACAGGGCTACAACACATGTGCACGTAACACGGTCGAAACAGACGAAAAACGTCTTGTGTGCACATAATACGGTCGTTCTGAACTGGAGAGCATATTTCCGTGGCATGATAGTACACATGTGCTGGAACAATATATATATATTGTTCCAGAACTGGTAAACGGACTAAGGATAACCTCGACTTGGATAAAATATGAAAAATCATACTTTTATATTAAAAGTTAAGGTTATAATGCAAGTGCTCCGAGGTTAAATATATGCAGTATTGTCAGTCAAACGAAATCATCCAAGACCAAGCTATAGAACAGCTGTATGTCTATTACCTTTTCTAAGCTGCAGGTACTTGTATACCGCAGATAAGACCACGTTAAAAGGTATACGGTAGTAGATGGGATGAGTCGCTGAGGCTATTCTTTTTCTGTTAAACAAACGAGTGTGTAGTCGGGGAAAAATTACAACTTCTGCACGACGATTCGATTGTCAGTCCCCGCAAAGTGTTCCCCTGATTTTTAGGCTATTTGAGGCATCGTCAAGATTTATCGAGATTGCATTCCTACTGTCGCTATGTAATTATGCATATTCAGCAGAACTGTCACCAAAGTGAATTGACCACGTCCGCATCAAAAACGCCAGATCACATCGCGCCTTCCTGTGCTTCTCTCTGAACTGGCTGGTCTGGTCACTTGGACGCATTTATCCCGTCCTGTGACGACATAAGGTCTAAGACACATACTAGAAGTGGTTTTATATTGGCGTGTCGGCGCATGTAGCAGCAACACCTCACAGCGGCAGATATTCTCGGTATTCCTAATGACTAGGGACGAGCTCCTTTTTCAATCTGAATGTAAAGCAGACGGGTAACGCCACGCGAGAATCATCGGTTCTGTCTTGTTGTATCCGATATCGCACAAGCTTAGCGACGGAAAAAATCAATATACTATTGCTCCTGGCTCATTCCCGATAGGCCGCCGGTCTGTCCGTTAGTCCTTAGTGCACCTTAGCAGCCTCTCGTTCTCCTTCTTCTTTGTCGAATCTTTCTCATCCGGTACCCACCGCCTCCAGGTCGAACTTCACACCTCACCATCGCCACCTGAATAGATAGATGATAGACCCGCGACGGCACGCGAAGCTTCACTCAATCGTTTGACGATTGCACATAGGGTTTTGTCTGTCAGACTGTCGTGGAGCCCCCCCCCTTCAGTCTAGCCAGTGCCTGCAACGTGCGACATCAGGAACACGGCGACGACGATCTTTGCCTAGACTGCTGGAAGCTTTCAGGCAGATGAGTAGTCGTAATATTATTACTGGCAATGCAACGATGCAAACTACCCCCGCCATTGGTAGCTAGCTGGCTGGCTCAATCCACCCACGCCTGTACTCGCGATCCTCGGAGTGCTCGTGCCCTGGTAGCTGGCAGTTGATCTCCCCTACACAGTAGGTGTGTGTGCACGATGCGCTACACAACCCCCTCTCTTTCTCTCTCTTCTTTTTCTTTTCTTTCGACCTCTCTCGTTGTCTCTGAGCAACGGTTGTGACCCAGCATCGTTTGGACTGACGACTTGTCGTTCGCCTTGTCGTCTGCTTGCTGCACTGAAGCCGAAGAGCCGGCGCCGAGAGCCACCGCAGGATCCTTCTTCAAAGGATTTCCTCTAGCTTCTCCGTAAAGGCTCCTGCTCATCATACAGTACTTCTTCCTCTCCTTCCCCCTCCTCCAGGACTACTGGCGGACTAGTTCTGTTTGGACGACCGATCGGCATCTCGCAATGCCGCATATTCGGACGCGGCCGAAAATGACCGGAAGTCGTGTAGGAGGTGATCGCTGAGGTGATCCGCCGACCTGCGGAGGGTAGTCCAACGGGCAGCGTCGCAAAGAGGTCGCGCATAGTCAACGAAGGCGGGCTGGCCTGCTGCTGCTGGTGATGATTTCGCGAAGATCGATGAATGCCGTTCCGATAGATTGGCGAAGTCCACCAATGTGTCGTCACGATCCCCCCCCCCTGTAATGATGTTGTTGATTGCAATAGCTTGATTTATCGACCCCGATGGGCGCATGTGGCCCGTTGCCCGAACAGCCAAAGAAGTACCCGCCGCGTATAAGAGTTGACGGGTTTTAATTACGGGATCGACAGGGCGAAAATGATAATGACAGGGGCAGAACGCAGTTATATAGTGACAGCACGCAAGTGTAGCAAATAATGACGTGTATGTTTGCAATCTAGTAAATCAATGATCATCAATTGCAAAATAGTAAATCAATTATTAAAAAAGGGCACACAAAGTCTAACGTTGTTTAGCTTGTCTAAAGCTTGTTAAAACCGAATAGCACGATCGGGTACGTTAGACCGCGTATGCCGGAGGTACCCAGACAGCGCTCTCATCCAACCTTGTAATTTTCCCATTATTCATTTACTATTTAGCGTTCTGCATTACATACCGCCAGAGTTCTGCATGTCACGTTGAGTCAGTTCTCGGAGTTGGTAAACAAATTGCCGTATTTCTATCAAATAAAAAGAAAAACCACCCTGTACATAACAACAACTGGTGTATTCCGTTTTGAACGCGAAGCCATACACTAACTGCCTTTTTGCCTTCAGCTTCCGGCTGATGCTTTGCTTCCCTGCTTTCGTGACGTCCATAGGGCTGGAGAGGGTAGGCGAGGGGATGGATTTATGTCCGGATCTAGAAGACCACGTTGATCGTTATCATTATGGAGCTCGTTACCATGATCGCGCTGATATCCGATCAGAGATTCCAGTTTACGAAAGATAGTGACTATTGTTCTTGTTATATTTTTCTGTCTGTTTTATCTGTCTTTAGCTTTCTTTGCCTTCATACAGGTATATGTATATCCGTAAGCCTATATGTACCGTATATGCGCATGCCTCGTGTTAGCACAGAGCCCTCATCGCCAGCGACCCAACGTCGGTCTTGATGATTTCACTCGCATGATCTTCACGTGCCTTTGAGCTGCCTCCTCGAACACTACTGAGCGACCGCACGCCCACGAAAACATTCCTAAGCGTCATTTCTTTTGTTGGCACCGCCGCCGCCAACACCGGCTCGGCCGCCTCATATTTAGGTCACTGACAAGCGGGAGCCCGTTCGGCCGGACGCCGCTCAACCCCTAAATGTACTCTCTCCAGTAATGTGTGCACATATATGTATGTATATATATATATATATGTGTGTGTGTGTGTGTTTACATATATGGGGGGTGGTCGTCTAAGATCAGTGTCTCAAATATGAAGAGTAGAAAGATAATGCAAGGACAGAGACAGACGCAGTTGCTGTTGTTGGTACCGGACGTTGTGATGTAACTGGGAAATGTCGGGGAGGCCGAGAAGAAGAAAAATGAGGCAACGAGAGAGAGAGAGAGCCGCTCACAGAGAACCAGGCATCCACTGGCATCTGGCCACGTCGTATATGGACATTCGAACAAACTCCGGCCCGGCAGCAGCAGCAGCTTAAGCAGCAAAGGGACAAAATATTCGAGGGTAGAAGCTAGCCAGGTAACGGGACGCTCAATCAACAAAAATCGCTCATAGTTTTTATTAGTGTCATTGTTATTATTCAATATTTTAGCAGCCTTCCTGTTGCTATGACAAGTATGCAAGCGGGCGTAAAATCGACATCATATGTTTTACCCTGTTGAGCTTTCGAAGAGGATACACGAATACACTACTTGGCTTAATAGGCAAAATGAGTGAGAAGTGGCCACATGAACGCAGAATACCGGTCGAGAGGACCTTCTGGCCCCGCATTTTTTGCGGGGAACCCCTGCGCTGGAGTAGGTCAAACTCCCCTTCGGGGGGGCGCGTAATATTCTGGTGTGTAACGCGGAATCGCGAGGTGAACGCGTCTAATCGGTACGGTGGAGTAGTGTGGTACCTCCATTCCGAACCTCGATAGGGGGGAGGGTGGGGGAGCTGCTGGCCTGTCTATTCGGGCTGGCGGGCACTCCCGTCAAAGGCTCGCGCGTATTAAATCGCGGGCGGCGGGAGTGTAAGTATTTCTCGCTTTTAATATATACACTATATGTAAATATTTTTCACAATGGATGAAAGGAGCGGAAATGTCTTGTTTAAGAGAGAAGTTTATAAAAGTAGTTATTCTGCCTTTTTTCCACCTACATAGTTGTGCGGAAGAACCAGATAACGCATGATCATACCGGCGTATTGGGTGGAAAATTCTGCACTAGCTTGCGTAGCGAAAAGCAAATAGCCAGATTAAGGAAAGTAATAAAAAGACGTTATGTTGTTATGTCTCACATTAACGCTTTTACGTGCAAAATCGTAATTTTTTTCCACTACGACCAAAAATGTTCGTCCAAAAGGCTAATCTCAGGGAGAGGCAAAAGCAACAAAACATACGCGGCATAAAATGTCGTGCATAAACCTGCATCACTCTTGAAATGCAGCATGTACGAAATTGTAGTGAATCTGCGAACATTAATGGTCAAACTGGGAGTACTTCATTGAAGCTGCGAGGGCCCGGAAGGGACATGGAGGTTTCTGCTCACGGAGTCGCGGACTGAAGCACTCTGCGAGACAATATCGGATTTTTGGGGTAAATCGACGTTGTTCGAAACCAACATAGAGAAGTGCATGCGTTTCTTGGGAGGGGATCACTTGAGACGAGGCGCTGATCTAGGGTCCTACGTATCCATAAGGATATTTGTCACTAGTTACGTGAATCACTAACGTCAGCAGAGGCGAAGGCTCGTGCAAATATTATCAGCCTTACTGTTTATTCAAAAGGGAAAATATATGTATATATATATATATATATACATATGTATACATTTAATAAATGTATTATTACTCGTTTCGGCATCCCCACGTTTGGGCCCAAATGGTTTGATGGTGTCTGTCGTCTCCCAATTTGCCTCCAAGACAATCACTGTTTAGCGTCTACACGAAAAGCTAGAGGCCAAACGGGCTTTCTCAGGCTTGCAGTACGATTTCGGGTAGGGACGGTTTAGGATGGACGCCCTTTGGCGAATTTTGCAACGGACCAGGGAAAAACACACTACAGATTGAAGACAAGGCGTCGTATTCCTCATTTTTCATTGCAACGTCTTCAATTCGGCAAACTAGATGGTCATAACTGAAAGGTCCTCTAGTAGCAAGGGATATTGGCATGTTTCCAGAATAGGATTCTGGGCCCTGTGATGTGGTATTCGCCTATCACAGCGTTTTGGACATAAGATGCCCAGCCAGAGGTGTGGAGACCCTGGTATAGGCGGACAATTTGGCTCTCGTATTGACCGCCCGAAACCTCTTCCTACCGCAACCTCGAGCAGCTGCGTGATGTAAAGAGAATCACACTAAGCTCAGGAAAGCCACTCTGGTAACCTAGCAGGCCCAGGCGCAACTCAAAGCACAAAACTGAAGTCTCGTTCCGAACGTGAGAACCCTAGTTCACCTGCCGGACACCGATTGAGACACATGCATCCTTTGCCTATCTGGAGAGTCGGACGACGCGGAACACATAATGCTACGATACAAATCAGTGATTGTCCACCATCTGCCCGCGACCGTTTCTTGAAGAAGGTGGTTGCGCATTCGGTAGTCTTTACGAAGGCGTGGAGAGATACACGGGGCATAATGGGCTTCATCATGGCCATAGAGACTATAAAAGTACTTATTTAAGAACGCCCAGGCGGACAAGTCGATACGAGAAGCCAAAAGAGGGAACGGGAACAAATGTAATACGTTGAAACATATAGTTATTACTTTGGTTTCTTATCGTGAATATTGTATATACTATTTGCCATAACTTGACTACTAATACTGTTCATTTTAAGGTCGACAAGCGAGGCCCTGACTCATTCAGGTATTCCGTTCAAGAAGAGCCGGGTTTTTAGTTTGAGTTTTTGGTGCCGCAGTCGACTTTCTGCCATTGGGTGGGCCAAGCCCACCGACTGCGTAGTACTTGCACGAAAATTGTGAACAACATGTAACGTACGACCTAGGCAGGCCGTCGCCTTGTCGTTTTCACATTTAAGGCTAAATAACCCTCTATTAAAAGCCAATTTAGATATAGAAGATCTACAATGGCAGGACGTAGCAATTTCCACAAATCTACTTCTGGTAACTCAATTTTAGAACCGTCCCTCTTAAACTAAAGCTAGAAACCAAACCACTGCATTCGTGAGATGAAACTGCCAAAACTGCCTTCCTTATCGAATGAGAGACGAAACCAGAACTGCCGTCAAGATTATTTACATTATAATATAGTATGACGGGTAGTTTGTTCCTGTCCCCTGCCGTCCCAACGAGTGAGAAAATGTAACGACCTCCTCCGAAGCGCCGGACAGTTGACTGAGCGGTACTTAGTGCAATTCTGGGAGCAGAGCCGACATGTACATCAAGAGTACTCCCCGAAAAGTTTATCGGTCTAAAACACAAGGTGGTGATAGCCGTACACAAGGTACCCCGTGTTTACGTGGCGACCGGTGAAAGATAAAGGTGTAGTTTTTCGATCGCCAATTTCAGGCGAAACGTCTGTCATCGGCGCACAGCCAGTCAGGGCATACACGAATCTGCTTCTAGCCCTAATGGCACGGCAGAGTGTCTACCATATGTTCGTGGTTTAAACAATCTCGAAGGAATTACAATTTGCCTCTGTCAGGTGGATCTACATCAGTAGATGGAAGATAGAATAGAATTAAAAAAACAATCTCATGTTTTTAGATTTTATGATAACCTTGGAAGTGCGTTTAGCGTAAACAGTTGCACAGTTGTGTCAACGCTCTCAGGCTGAATCAATCGATATATAAATTATGAAGATGATAATGATGCTGACAACACGTTATTTGGACAGCCTTCTGGACATGCCAATCGCGACGAATCATTCGTCTCAGGTATACATAGACAGCTGATCCTAGAATGAACAAACAACAATCATGTTGACGTATTTCTGCCACGGCTTGAGGAGTAGTACCAGTACACGACCAATGCAACTAGCTAATATGGCGAGAGTACGCAATAAATTTTACAAGTCTCCACCAAGACGACTCAATAGTAACAGACTCAATTTGGTTGTATACAACCTGATTTTTATGCTCGAGTGAGGATGATTGATTCACAAGCTTGACTGATGGTTCGTAATCAGCCGTAGCCAATAAGGATACTTTTAATAGGTCACGGTTGCAAAACGTCATGCTATAGTCCAGCTATGGAACTCCTAAGCCCACTAGACCTGTATACTTTCTACTCCCAGGCTCGACATTGCAAGGTATTTAGTTTAATAGTTTCTCGGCCTTTGGCTAAACTTAAAGTGTAGTAACACGCAACCCTATTCTTAGGCTGTCCAACCCATTCAAAATCATGGGAAAAGACGTGAGAATTACCTGAGCTCGGAATTGCGGTAGTTCGCTTTGTGACCGATTTTTCTTTCTTTTTAGAGATGTTGCATCACCACGATGATACCTCTCTAATTCAGAATAACACAAAGTGTAAACAATTTGCAGCAAAATTACCTCATGAAAGACTATAGACGAAACTGGCCACATGCGAGATAACATATGACGACCATAATGGTTCTCACCTCACGAAATATTAAGACTCGCACAGCAACGGAGAGAGTAGCTCTTCGGATACGATTACACCTTAGCAAAAATAGTATACCATCAAGCCAATTTCGCCGAGCCCCTGACCACGCTTCGAATAAATCGTGTCGCCTCAATCTGGCTTTATTCCGGTATAATCTCTCGGGAAAGCCATCTTTGGCTTTGCAATTCGACTTAACATTAGCACTCTTACTAGCGTCGACTAATAACATCGAATTAAGCTTTGATTTGACATTATCGCGGAACAGAAAAAAAAACAAATATATATACAGGGTGCCTCAGCTAAATCCGGACTAAACGTCATCGCCCGTTTCGCAATTGATGTCTAAAGAAAAACGGATATTTCGGTAATTTTTTTACGTGCCGTTAGGTACACTCATGAGGAACATTTGTATTTAATGTAGCCACCACCAGCAGCAATTACACTTTGAATTCTGGCGCGAAAGCGCCCTCAGGCCTTCTTCAAAGTTAGCGGGTTGAGATTCTTGAACTATTTGACAATGGCTCTGCGTAGCGCTTCTGTGTTTGCATGTCGAGACTTGTTAGACTCTTTCTCAACAACGCCCCATACATAGAAGTCCAGGGGATTCAAGTCTGGACTGCTAGGGGGCCACGTCGTCTTGTCCCAGAACGTTGTCATGTTGCCCCGTAGCCAATCCTGGACGAGATTATTGGTGTGGGCGGGAGCGCCGTCTTGTTGAAAGACATATTGTCTTCCATTGGACACTCTATCAATTCATGGTTTTACCACGCATCGCTACACTTCCTTTGTTACGGTTTCGTGTCTGTTAAAAAAAGTGTGGGAGCATCACGTCTCCTTCATTCGACACAACACTTAGGACGTGCAAACTGGCAGGATGTTTGGTTCTATGCACGATTGCTACATCCGCAGGGTTCTTTGCGAGCCACCGGTCATTCTTCGGGTTATGTTTTTGGTCAATGGTAAAGATTTTTTCGTCGGAGAAGAATCGAAGATGTCCCGCCATTTCGTGTCTCAAAAACGTGAGGATGAGATGGCAGCAAGTCATCCTCTTATTTTTCGCGGCCTGAGACAACATCTGTCTGACTTTAAACGTGTAAGACTTGTAGCGCAGTTCTTCGTTGATAATCCGACGCATAGAACAATCACTCATATTGAATTTGATCGCTAAACGGCGCATCGATAGACTTGGATCCTTAAAAACGCAGTTTTGCACCATTTTGATCACCTTTGGCGTTCTCGCTTCTCGTCGGCGGTTGTGAATCTTCCTTCCAGGTGTTGCACTACCTAGCCTTGTCTCTTCTGCATCTCTGTAGCGTCGGGCAATGTCGTAGACCGTTGCTCTTTTAAATCCAGTGATGTTGACGATTTCGGCTGGCCGATGTCCGGCACAAAGCAATTGGATAACGGTTGTTCTTCGGTCATATTCTGGACCCAGGTTGCGGCGGCCGTCCATGATAACAATGCGTTTTTGTTCTATTGTGAGTGGGCTGTCTGCTAACGCAAACCGATCTGAATTAACGCCTTCCGTCTATGCTGGGTAGCCCGCCAAAATGTGTCTGGATTAAGCTGAGCCACCCTGTATATATATATTGGTTACTCATCTACAACGTTTTAGCTTTATAATTTAATGTTTATATATTTTGCAATCTGTTTAAGCAACAAATATATATATATATATATATATATATATATATATATATATATATATATATATATATATATATATATATTGCTAAAAATAATGGAAAATGTTCAATCCATTAGAATTACTTCGGTTACATTAATACATTTGATTAAAAAGTACGTATACACGTGCAGTCAAGCCATTTCTATTAAATATGGTCGTCTAAGCATACACTCAATCTGAAAGTTAGATATGGTAGACTACTAGAAGCCATTTAACAGCACACTTTTTCTTTTAGCTTGGTGAGTCCTGTCTTCAATCATACGTAAATAGACGAATCGTGTTTAGCCGTCGGACGGACCCGTCTCTAACACTGAAACATCGGTCGTCTGCACTTCAGTGCACACAGCAGCTGATGAAACATTCTGCGCATCCCTCGCCCCCACCTCCCGCATCCCTCGCCTTCGCACGCATGTCGTAATTCTCGGCTGGATCGACAGCTTCGAACAATTTCATCAATTGAGCTTCACCCCTCAACAATCATGGAAGTGTCGTAGTGGCATCGCGCCCTCAACAGCGTGGGTGGAGCTGACGGCCGCTTGATCCAATGGCTGCACTGCCCTGCTGCTGCTGCTGCTTGGTCTCAAGTGTGAGCGACGAATTGACCGGCTCAAGGTCAGGGATCTTGAGGCTCTCAATACAACGATGTGCGACACACATGCGCACACTCCCTCTATTTATCGATATCTCAAGTGTGCAAAAAGTAAACCCAAGAAGAGATTACATATAGATTAGGTTGCGATTAGCATCTCTCACTCTGCTCCGATAGCGCTGACAGCTTACGCAAACAATATGGCAAAAAATTGTCGAAAACACGTCTCGCCCCGCTCTATTCCTCTCGCTCTTTAGCGCTCACTCTGTTTCGACTCCTACACGAGCACTGACCTACTCGTACTGAACAAACTCCATCTGAGATGGCTCTGCGCAGGCTGCACTCCCGACAGCTCAACGCCGCTTCAAAGCACACACTATCACCACGATCGCATTCGTTCCGTCAGACGGTGACCTTATATTAAGTACATAGAGTAGACTGATCATGGTTAAACGAGGATAGCTCACAAAATCAATGCATTGCGTTTCATCTATCAGAACTGTCGTCCTTAAAATGCATGCCTAAGCAAAAGCGCGCAAATAGAAACTACACTTAATGATAATTAACACATAATATGTAGTTGTTTTTACCTATGCAGTAATTGAACGAAAATGTAAAGTAGAAGTAGTAGTGATAACAGACAACAGTTAAGAATGTTTCGTTACTGCTCTAATAATTGTATGGTAAAAAACAGGTGGCCGGCGCCACGTGATGTTTGTCATTATTTTAGACTAACCCAATAATTAAGTCCTTATTAGCACTCTAGCTGGGTAACAAGGTATTTGAAACAATGCATCACATTTGCCAACTCTGCGATTGAGCGAACAGCGGGAGATTTCGCGGGATGGTGCCTAGATAGCACTTCGCTTGAGATCTCATACATATACATCCATTATGACGTTCGTAGAAACCATCAATCTAACACTAAGCGTGGCGGATGCCGTGCCTTGCAAGTGCTGTCGTTGCCAAATGCCTACTCTTCCTCCTCTCTGCCAAGTACCCTCGCAAACGACCACCTGTCATCGCCCTAGTTTTGTAAATGTTCAAATGTATCTCTTTAAGTTTGCCTCTCACTGCCTTATACGAGTACATGTTTCAAACGCCTCTGTTCTCGTGTTCTTTGTTTGCTGAGATTGAGTCTCACCGCGCCTTGAGATTCCCTGTCAATAGTGAATTCCCCTCCAAAACCCAAGCAGTTCTGCAAGTATTTGGCAATATCAGACCCCTTGTATGAAGAAATAACCTGACTCTATCTAGTTTTCCCAGCCCATCAATAATTTCGTTTAAATTCAAATTTGCATTTCTTGAATCAAAGAGGGACAATATAAATACAACAATTGTCGCATTCCGTTTTCGACAATGTAATCAGCAAGAACGAATACATAGCAAATTGTTAAGAGCAGAAAACACCCGAATTGTGTTAGCCTTTGTGCAGTTGTTGAAATCAATTTCTATCAAGCAATGCATTTCCAAGGCTGCGGGTTACATGACACGACAATACATGATTTTTCTCTTGTCCGGATCTTTAGGGACGAGCTTTCTAGAGATTTGCAATTTTGGTTAATGTTACTAAATTGAAACAGAAAAAAATAAAACAAATGCAGCGGTCAACGTTTCGAATCATTGGCATGCGTAATAATTGATAGCAGATGAGATTGCAAACAGACTTGATCTCCTTGAGGTTCTATCGGTTTACCGTACATAAACGACAACTAAAAGCAATCCCAAGATGTTTGCCCCAAATTTTGTTTATGCCATAAACGATTTTGCTGTAGCCTAGCGGCTTCTTTATAAATATATAGAGAAACCGAAAAATGAGACTCACAGAAATGAATTCGTGTTGGTGTAGATGAGTAAGGTGGATATTACCTCAACAATCACTCAGCAATACCTAATAATATTGTAGGTGAGTCGAGGCTTCAGGTGCTTATGGTCATCAGGTAGGCAGTCACTAGGCTATTTCCATAGTCGTGCATTTCACGCTCCCCCGCTTTTTCCTTACTTTGTTTGGTGTCATTCGTGTCCTGGCGATCTTTCGAGAAACCAAGTAAGAAAGACGCAACTGATATGGGCCACCTGCACGGACACTACACTACTGGACAGACGCTAATGGACGAGATGCGGATTGAGGACAACGGCCTAGATGATCAGGACGACGATTACGGATACGAGAACGCTCTTGTCCGAACTGCTTCATTGCTCGCGGTGTTTGTTCTCCTGCCAGCAGGAGAACGAGATCTAGGACGTTTAACGTGCATCATGGTGAGGAATGAGGGCTGGCGAAGTGCCAAATTTAGTTAGATGGCACTTTGGCGGCTTCTATTCTAACTGTTGCCGTATATGCGTTTTGTCACGTTCGTGGTTGTTAGGTCCTTGCCTATCGCTGAGCGAATGGCAACAGATGTGAAGAACTTATAGGGCGGTATTCTTCAACTCACGTTATCGTAAGTCGTAAAGTTAAAACCACTCGCTCTGTTCTGAGGCCAACTGACTAACAAAGAAACACCTCATTTACCATCCGTTTGACACTAGGATGCAAGCATCTAACTGCATAAACAAAGAGCAAGATGTGTGCTTGCTAGGCATCTCCCTAAGACATACACGTGCTCTCATTGCTAGTTGCCTTGATTCACTAATGAGAAAATGCTTAAAATTAATGATTCATGACGCAACGGGTAAGCCACTTACTACAACAAAAAAATTACAATACTCCACTTGGCTGAGCATCTGTGAGAACGGTAATGGCTGGTTGTTAGTAGGCTAAAAACTCTGTAATATTTTACACTGATCAGGTAGAAAGGTAGCTTCTAAATACAATGTTATTGATTGATGATTTAAAAATAAGTTGCATATATATATATATATATATATATATAGCGCGTCGTTCATTACATTGGCCTTCAGCAGCAAGCATACGACCCCGACGTTAGAAAATTAACAAAACTGGTGGTAGACTGATTGTACGTCGTGATTACTGCTATATTCCGCCAAATTTGGAATTGTAAGTTTTGTAGACCACCGCTATGCCGTGCACTGTTAAAACAGCAGCAGCCGCCACAACAGCTTCACGCCTAATGTGTGGGTGCATGTGTGAGTAATTGAAGGCAGTTGATACTGACACATGTCGATCAGTGAGTAAAGTGAGAGTGATGTCGATCGTCATTTTTTAAAAATAATGGTAGGC
This sequence comes from Dermanyssus gallinae, assembly GCA_003439945.1. Classification (NCBI taxonomy): domain Eukaryota; kingdom Metazoa; phylum Arthropoda; class Arachnida; order Mesostigmata; family Dermanyssidae; genus Dermanyssus; species Dermanyssus gallinae. The sequence continues at coordinate 552,784 of QVRM01004146.1, forward strand.
CGGGCGGGACGTACACAAGAACACCGACAGCTGCAACAACAATACCAAACAACATAGATTAAAAAACACACACACACTGCGTGCACGCCCGGGACAGGGTAGACGCTGAGCTGGAGAGGTTGACCGCTTCGCTATTGATCATCAGCATATTAGAGCTGGGCAGCCTCACTCGACGAAGTTCGCTCACTCAAGTGAACTGAAGCGTAGAGCATCGCCACGGTCGTTGTCGTCATCGTCGTTGATCGCGTGTCTCAAGTGTCTCGTCTTACCAGAAAGTTGGAGAACGGAGAAAAGCACGAGAGAGCGTGGTAGAGGTCCACACACAGAAAGCACCCAGAAGAAAAAATCATCATCAAAAGAGACAGAGCAAAATCGAGAGTGAGAAAGAGCGAACGAACATTGGTCTTCAACAGCTATCTTCAACAAAGCCGGCAAGCGTGGTAGATAGGTACGTAGGTAGGTGGTGTTTCCTGCGAGGCCTGCTATCTTTAACATAACAAGGCTTTAGTTGATTCGATTACTATTACGTCTGGAGAGCATCAGCAGCCTGCGTGGGAGTGCGATGTTTGGCCTCGCTCACCGATAAGTACTGTCCGAGCCGCTAGCTCAGATGGTCCCCGTCATCCAGGTCGTGCTTGCCTTGATTAAGGAAGATAGAGATTGAAGGGGAGGCTTCTCGATAGCTTTGCATGGAAGAAACGGCAGCGATGGCGGTCGCCAAGGTCACGGTTAATGAGACGTCGACCACTAGGTTATCTGCTACTGCTGGTAGATGCTAGCACCTCTGAACAAGCGATAAAAATACGCCTTGAAGATGTTCGCCGGATCATTCGAGATGGCAACGAGGGACTCCGAGTTTGGAGTTTGGAGTGGGCACGATCGACAACAATGGCGGCTGACCAGAACAGCATAGCACCATCTGCACACTAACGACAGCAGCAACAATAACAACGCTAACTAAAACGCCGATAGGTGGCTTCTACTCACGCATCAAGTAATAAACAAGTAAGTAATAAAGAAAATAATTCATTTTCCATTGATTCTGTGATGGCTGGCTGGGTGTAACTACATTTGTTCAAGCAGACAAATCGCGCCTCTCGTTTAAGCGTAATGAATTAGTGATCGAAGTCTATTTGAAGCATCATCCAGTTAACAAAAAACATGTTTGGTCCTTTCATGTGTATTGATTACAGAAAAATGAGACAGCACAAAAACCTGCACGAACAGGCCGATGCCGCTATGCGGCATTGTAGACAGAAGCTATCCGGGATCAGGCGAGACAGACAATGATGGAAGTACTCGAGGCGAGGATTCAGCAAGCAAAAATTGCAGAAAGAAGAGAAGAAGAATGGCCGAACCAAATGACAAAAAACGTAAAACCTGTCATCACAGGTTAAAGCGACCGGACTGAGTGATCTTGATAACCAAGGGCTCCGAGGAGCACTCGAAGCTACTAGCAGATCTAGCGAAACAGTTCCCGACAGTCAACGTCCCCTAAGAGATGCCGGCAGGGTTGGCGGCAGTTCTCACTCACTCTGATATCCTCGAGCTCACAAGGCAGACCGGTCGAGCCGGCCGCCGCCAGCCAAAATGCCAAAGCGGCGAAAAAGGTCCGAGCCGAAGAGGTCCTGCAGGATAGTGCGAGGGATTTGGATGACCTCCTGGAGGTGGTTAAACAGCTTACGGCGTTTTGAGGAAGACAAGGCATTACATAAACGGGCATTATAGCTGCAATCACCCACCTGGACAAATGAACATGAAGGCTGGAAATAGGGCTAAACAAAAGGTTGCTAGATCTATAAAGGGCGAAGCTTATTGAGGATCAACTGGCAGCGTTGCCCTCGCTTGAGGACGCTATCAAACTCATTCGACAAGACTGGCCCGAAGGCCATCTTCAAAGCCACCCGTCTTTCGAGGGCCAGTATCGCGCGCCACGAGACGTGCGGGTAATGCTCATTACAAGAGAATCAGACAAAGGCTGGGTCGTCAAAAAAGAGTAGCGGTGCCAACTTGAGCTAGTTGATACCGGCATAGAATCAGGCGAGGACACCCTGACGTCCACTAGTAGAAAAGCGAGCACCTTGGTGATCGAGGTAACAGGCCCAGAGGTCACCACAGGAGTTCTTGCAGATACTCAGCAAGACCCATGAGAAGGGCCATAGCAAGACCAACCCGGAACCAGTGGCCCTCCACAAATCCCAGAATTAGATTGAGACATTGCTTCGAAAAGCCGCCGAGGCCTGCTGCAGACAGATAGACTGTTCTTAAACAAGAAACAGCAAAGGCTTGAAACGCGCAGACTGATAGAAGAATTTCGGCTAGCGACATGCATGAAGATCCGCCCTCTAGTCGAAAAGCCGGAAAATTGGGTGCGAACTGGCCCCGGATCACTCGTGCCGGAGTCATTACCCCCAATATGGAGGAGGGAAGGCAGCACCGCCACTTTTGCCACGCCAAGGTACCGGGGGAGAGGTCGATACCAGAGTAATCACTGGACCCACTGTAACGGTTGACTTGCGCTATGTATGTACTCCGCGCCTTTCATAAGTGCGGAGGCCATTAGGACAGAAATCCGTCACAAATCGACTCATATTCGTACAGAGGCGCCGCGATCTAGCAGGTAGTTGGCAGGTGACCTTAGCAAAGCAGGAGGCACGGAAGCTTCCGGCAAAAAACATCTAGTTAAGTGGTTTCTATAGCAGACCCGCGAAATGAAACACCCCTTCCCACTTGCCACAAAATGGGGCATATACCCAGGGAATGCAGGAACGAGAAAGTCGAAACCCCTATACTAGATAACCCTACGAAAGATATGCTACAGGTGCAGGGACGCTGGGCACGTCGCCCGAATATCCCCTTTGCCTTTACGTATTTGGGAATGTGGGCGACCTTGCAGGATCTATGGCATACTTCCGAATCCTGATGGAAAGGAGACTGTATTTGATCCCCCGAAAGTGCATTTAAAGTAGCAGCAAGTACTTCAGAGGGTCAAAGAAGTTTTCTCTTGAATTTTATCTATATATGTTTTTCAAGCTATTTTTTATCAGGGCTCACTGGGTTCACACCCTCTTTTTGTGTTCAAACATGTTCCTTACATGTTTGAACACAAATATATCCCAGACTCATTTATATATATATATATATATATATTTTTATATTAGGTAAGTCAAAAAGTTCGTCGGCTTTCTGGGACCACATTTTTGAAATTCCCGCGCTCTGCAGCAGGGCCGCCTGAGAGTGCGGCTGGGTGTTTACATTCAGGAGCAGACCCGTGGCGGCGCGACGGTACACCGGTTCCAACTTTACCGTTTCGTTTGCGGAATTGGCAGCTGTTTGCAATGGAGGACAAAAATACGCATTTTCGACACATTATGTTGTTCTCCTACCGTGAAGGCATAAGTGCAGCGCAAACAACCCGGAGGATATGTGCAGTCTACGGCGAAAACGCAGTACACAAATCCACAGTCGAAAAGCGATTCGCCCGTTTCAAAGCTGGAAACTTCAATCTCGAAGATGAACCGAGGTCAGGACGACCCAATGTTGTGGAGACCGACGAAGTCATGCCTGGTTACTTCGAACCCAGGTTTGACCATAAAAGAAATTGAAGATGTAACGGGAGTCTCCCACGGAACCGTTTGGAATCGCCTCCATGATGCAGGTTTCTCGTGCAAGCGGAATATCTGCCTACCACACGACCTCAATGATAGGCAGCTTGAAGGGCGAGTCGATACCTGTAACGCACTCCTTCAGGAGAACTCGAATGAGCCATTTCTGAGGAGATTGATAACCAGCGATGAAAAATGGATACTCTACAGAAACGTAACACAGAAAAGAAGTTGGGTCCCCAGAGGTTCTCAGGCCGCAGCTATCCCAAAACCCGAAATTCATCAGAAGAAGGTTATGCTGTGCTGCTGGTGGGACTGTAAGGGCGTCGTGTATTTTAAGCTGCTTTCAATGGGTCAGACGATCAACTCCGTCGTCTACTGCAGACAACTCGAAGATTTGAAGGCCGCAGTAGCAACGAAGCGCCCGGAATTGTCAAACAGGTGGGGCGTCACTTTTCAACATGATAAGGCGACACCACACAAAAGTTTGGCCACCTGGCAAAAATTGGCGTAGTTTGACTGGGATGTGCGCACCCAGCTTATAGTCCCGACCTCGCACCATCTGATTATCACCTATTCAGGTCCTCCAGAACTCCCTTGATGGCACAACATTTGAATCTTTGGAGGCTATAAAAAATCACCTCACTCAGTATTTCGACGAGAAGGACAAGACGTTCTGGGAGAAAGGCATCATGGATCTATCGAGGCGATGGGCGAAGGTTATCGAACAAAACGGTCAATATATCATTGAATAAAAATACTGTCGTCTGCATAAATAAGGCACTTTAAAATCGGGTTAAAAAGCCGACGAACTTTTTGAATTACCTAATATATACCGAGCAAAGTGGTTTACTAGCAAAGCCATCGCTTTGCATTCTGGAGGTAGTGGATTCAAGACCTGAACCGGTCACCCTTAAATTGGTGTTCATGGTTTCCAATTTAAGCCAGGTGAATGCCGGAGTGGATTATAATGGACCATAGTCGGGAAAAATACGGGGAGCAAATTTGTCTTAATAAAAGGAGATCGTGCATTACAATTCCATTCCTTGTATATATATACGTATATGCAGATTCCATCTATCACTATCTCTATGAGTGGTGTATGGGACCCCGAATCAGCGAGTACGCTCTTGGGGCTCGGCGTCACGAAGAGGAATCTTATGGATCTTACCGTCTTAACGTTGCAAGGAACCTGGAGGATATACCGCTCGCACCGGGTCCTTAGCTTGATCGTGACGTTTAGCTAGCTTACTAGACAGCTAGGCAGTTTGCCGCCTGATACCCATCACAGTGGTATCTCACTTTGTGGTTCCTGAAAGCCCTCCGTTCGGCGCAGTACATAGTGAAAGCGATTGTCAACCATGTTTTGTATGCCTCGTAAAAGCCCTCGGTGCTACTAGACCCCATTTAGCCCCACATATACAGGGTGTATCATAACTATATGTACATATTATAAGGTTCGGTAGAACGCCGCAAGAAAAAAATCCCAATGGTAGGAGGGCGCGGAAACGTCTTGTTTAGGGGTGGGTATAAAATGTATAGATGCAGTTATTCTGCCTTTTGTCCTCTAACATAGTTATGCAAAGTCTACGTTTGTGGGAGAACCAGTGCATGAAGGAACCAATCAAACCAGCGTGTTCGGAAAATTCTGCATAATGAAAGACACCTCGCTAGCTTGCGTAGGGAAAGTCGAATAGCCAGATTAAGAAAAGTCATAAAAAGTCGGTATGTTGTTATGTCTAACATTTTTGGTCGTAATAGCTAAATGTTACGGTTCTGCACGTGAAAGTAGTAACGTTAGACGTAACAACTTATTAACATTTTATGACTTTCCATAATCTGGCAATTCGCCATATATATATATATATATATATATATATATATATGTATATATGCATATATATATATATATATATATATATATATATATATATATATATATATATATATATATATATATGCATATATATATATATATATAATTGTAAAATGCATTGGAAGGATCAAAGAAACAATACTCGCTGCATTTAGGCTTGCAACAGCCGATTGCAGTGGTTCTTTCGCTTCGGCCGCGCACCAATAGCACCCTCTCTCTCACTTTCCCTCTCTCGCGGAACGCAAGCAGCGCCCTCTATAAACAAAGTCACATGGCGGAATTGCCTGGTTACCGAAAGATCATTCGAATCAAAATTCGAATTGTCTTCAGTCAAAGTGTGTCTTTCAGGCTCTAGTGTGCGTCTTTGCGTTATTTGTGCACGCTGGATTAACTAGCGTTTTGTGGATTATACCATTCACCTTTCGACAAACGGTACTCATTACACACAAAGCAGTTTTCATTGCCGGTTAAACCAGGGCTATTTGCATCTATCCGACATATCGTAAACCCATACTTTGACGTGTTATAATTTACGTTTCATAGCAAGAACCAATTGATACCATGTTTGGCAGAGGACGATTTTAAATAGTGAAATTTGTCTATCTATACGTCTAACGTTTGATATGTATTACTTGAGTTGTTTGCTTCTTATAATAATATTTATTATTAGAATTATTATTAGTATAATTTATCAGTGGTTTGAAATTACAGTTGTCTTTGTGACGCTCAAACGTATTTTATTCGTTTTAGCAACAGCAGTAGCAAGTTTTCCTTTAATTGCGTCCATATTTTATTTGGTTTGCTGACATACATCTGGAGATTTAAAGAAGCGGAGGAAGCAAACATTCAATTCGAATTAGTTCGTTTGTTTACGCGTGTTATCGACCACGTCGAAAGCAGTGCACTAAATGCGTTAAGCTGCGATCGGTGCTGGAGCACGATCAACCGCCACTACATAATTTTGCGCTTATGTGTAATTATGTATGAATGATGCGTGATGTATATATATATTCTTTTGATTCGTCGAGTAGGTTTCAAATTTATCGGCGACTGCTCTTAACGCCACGGTTGGGTTTGTTCGGTAACTCTCACTCTAATAGAAGAGATGGTCATTGTGGAAAGCGGGTCACCCTTGAACATTCATCAGCTGGCCTATAGTGTGCAGTCCGCCGGAGACGTTACAAGCGACATGGAGAAGACACTGCGCAAACAGCGTCAACTGACGTCCCGGAGAATACCATTGGAAAAAGCACCAAAGCTGCGGAAAGCTAGTACGGCCACTGAGACAAATGTGAGTCACGGCAAACTTCAATATTTTGTATATATATATACATATTTATATCATGAATTGAATTAGTCAAAAGGCGCTAACTTTAACTAAGTATAGTATGTGTGTTTCTGCTGGGACATTTGTGTCTTTTTTATGTTAGCTGACAACCGAGAGTGCTGGCCGTCGAAATGAAGCAAACCTCAGTAAGCTGTCCTCGAGCCTAAGTCCCGCCGGGGCCGCGGGGCGCCGAAAGGCCAGTGAATCACTCTTTACCGCAGCCTCCAAAAAGAAGAAGACGGGAGAGAATCACGATAAACCATCAAGTAATCCGAATAAAAAGTCGTCAAGTACAAAGGTGATGCTTTTGAAGAAAAAACGGAAAAGGAAAAACTCCGGGAAAAGTACCGATCAAGAACTTGTTCAAACATACGGCGGAGAACTTGTCGACATGACTGATCTAGCCATGTGGGGCGAATTCGAGGAGGCTTACCGTGACCCGACAGGACCTCGTGAAAAAAACAAGATGCTTAAAAAAGCGGTACGTCGCTATTAGTGTTTCCTTCTGTTGTCTTTATGGATCAAAATGTCGGTGTCTTGGGTCAGGTCGAGCAAGTCAACATTGCTCATTACTTTTTTTTCGTTTAACCCTTCTAAAAAATATAATTAGTCAGTGATATCGTTCAAAACCTCATTATTCTAAATGACATATATTTCTTTTGAATGTTTTTTAGAAGACAGAGACACTTGACTGCGATGAAGCTTCTGACGAATCTGCCAGCGATGAGGATTCTGATGAATGTGCCAGCACTATGGACTTTGATGAATCTGCCAGCGATGAGGATTCTGACGAATCTGCTGAGCATACTGATTATACCAAGAGTGAGAATAAAGAGCATATGGGAATGGAAATGAAGACCGAAGATGACGCTGAAGAGGTACGTCAGACAGACCAACTGCACGATGAAGAGGACAACGTTCAAGCCTCGATTATGGAAGGTGACTCTGATAATGAGCTTCTGGACGAGATGCCATTTAAAGGTCCCCTGGCTCTAAGACCACGTGAAGATCCGAAGGCGCTCCGTAGTACGCATCCTGCCCGTAAAGAAATCAGCCCGTCTGTAGAAACCAAAAAGGGAACATCCCAGAAATGCACTAACGTAGACAATACGGATGAGCCCGTATTGGAGAGTATGGCAGACCACCACCAGCATCAACAGGATAACGATGAAATAGAATTGAGTGAAACAGAACAAGAGATTGTTCATAAGTGGAGGATATTTCCCATCCACAGCCGCATTCTAAAGGCGCTGGCCGAACTGAAGTATACCGAACCGACAGAGATACAGAGCGAGTGTCTCACACCGGCAATTCGCGACAGGTTAGTACTATATTAATTTTGTTTAAAAGCATTGCCTTTGTTGTATATATATATATATATATATATATATATATATACATATATGTGTGATGTTTCCAAACTATTAATCAGTACTTTAATGTGGTAGAACTCGTTGACAAAAGTAATTTCTTTAAAGGAATGGGGATGGAAACTGAACATACCGGCATGTTGAAAAGTTCGGCTTCATCTGAAAGGCATTATCATCCGAACTCAGCGGTGGCTAGTGGAAGGTACATTGTTATATTGAGGCATGTTTTCAAGATCTAGGGTCCTGTGATGCCGTAAATAGTCATTTTAAGCTTTCACAATGAATAAACTCAATTTTGCAGTTAGATATAAAAAATAGTCAAAATACATTTCATGGAGACTTTTTTTACGATAGTTAGCTTTGTGGGTGCGAAATGATTAAAATTTGAAGCTAGAAATGCTTACCATCATAATTATTATGAATTACTTGCCACTTAGATTGTCCGCGTAAATCAACGTAATGTATTGGAGCATGTACATTGTTGCCCACATTTAGGACGTGAGTAGATATAGTCTGTCGACCGCCTAGAACGACGAGTAGATATATATATATCTACTCGAGAACAAGTTTGTATTCAGGAATCAAGGTCTGAAATGCTATTTTATTTGAACTATCTCTTTGTTGTGCAGCTAGCGTTTTAGTGTTAATTAATAGATAGAAATATGGCTCGTCTTGTATTAATGTAGGTGCTCCGTCCACCCGAAAGCAGTTGCACACATTGAACTCATAAACAATATGTTAGCTTGGTTTTTGTTGTGCAGCAAATATTGTTGTCTTAATTAGGACACACAGTGCAGAGAAACGTAACCCGTACCATATTTAAGTCGGTGCTCCGTCTACCCGAAGGCAATCTCACACACTGAACACATAAGCGATATGTTGGCTTGGCATATGTCAAGGGGGAAACATGAGAAGATTAATTAATCTGCCATTCTGTGTACAAAACAACCGCTTTTGTGCAAATAAAGGCTTTTATATTCTATTCTAAAAAGGCAGAATACGAATTGCGTATCACACCACGAACTAGTATAACTGTTACTCCTGTCAGTCTTACTGTCACTTTTAAACAAGATATTTCTACCTCCCATTCTATTGAAACGTATCTTAGCGAGTTATACGACGTCGGATGAGTTTTCTGACACCCTGCATATAATGAATATTTATATATGCAAGGTGTGCAAACTTAGTTTGGCTGGACTTGCAGGAGTACTTGGTTTCGGTAGATTAAGCAGGGAGACACCTTAGTACATTTGGTGATTTGTCGAGCGTCAGTAAACATAAATTAAGATGATACCAGTACCAGTAATGTGCAGACGGAGCCTTATAGCAGGTTTATTAAAGAACCACACTTTGGTGGTTTTTCCACACGAAAGTGAATTATGTTGCACTTTTGTAGATCATGTCAAGCAACACGGTGTGAGCTACTTATTTTTACAGCGTTGGAATAGACTGTCCAACCTAGCATCTAGCATCATGAATCTACGTCTCGTGTCTCATTTGATTTCAGAGCGGATATTCTGGGTGCTGCTGAAACGGGTTCGGGCAAGACACTGGCGTTTGGCATCCCACTGGTTCACCGCCTACTCACGAGCAACAAGCGAGACGGCTTAGGCGCCCTAATTTTGACACCGACGCGCGAATTGGCGGTACAGATCAGAAGACACCTCATCGATATCACTAAGGTGGATATGTAATGAAAAAGAGGGAGGAGTACTTCTTTTTTCCTCAAAACATCAGTTTGCATGCGTGACTCATTTTTTTTACAGACATGTAATTAAGATGAAATAATAATAACATGAAATAAGATGAACGGCCCGTATCTCGAGCTCTACCAGCTAGACGTTTATCATTGTTACGACCTCTGCCCAAAGGTTGGTTTCATGCATAGCTACCATCACAATTTCGGAAAGCTGAAGGGAATCCACGATGACCCTTATGCAGTCTAGCAAGTGTCGCTAACAGCATTGAGCCGTTTGAAATTGCAATGCTACGTTGACTATGCCTACGTGCTTTTTCCTAATGCTAGAATGTTTTGTCAAATATAACGTAGTTTATGGCCCCATATCAGTGGGCTCAATCACGTTTCAACACAGACGTTGCAGAAATAATTTTTTGCCGTTTTTAGGCACCACCCTTTATATTTCCCTCTGTAAGAATATTTTGCGTTAGTTTTAGGAGGTCATAGAAATCCTCGGGGAAATGCACAATTAGGCATGATTGACGTGTCATCAGGACGTCGCTGAATCTTATCTTGTATTACAGTTTACGTCGCTGCACGTCGTAACCATTTTCGGCGGACTCTGCTACGAGAAGCAGGTGCGACTGATTAACAAGCGTCCGGAGATTGTAGTAGCTACTCCGGGCCGTCTGTTCGACCTGCTTCAAGAGGACGTCTCACTGCAGAATCAGCTGTTGTCCTTGCAGTGCCTCGTCATCGATGAGGCAGACCGCATGATCCAGAAGGTGAGAAAATTTCATGCAGCGCTCAACATCCTGAATGACTATAATATGGATGAATATACACAGAGTAACTGTCTCCATGTATGTACTCTTCTCTCTCTCTCTCTCTGTATATATATATATATATGTAAGAATAACGACGCATGATCTTTTTCACCACAAACATTTTCGAGACGAACGAATGTATATATATATATATACATTCTATTTATATATTTTTATATATAAATATAAAAAAATTGACACGCTATTCTGTCTTACTGTTACCTTTGCATATGCTTCTAACTGTCCAGCCTTGAGCGTGGCATCTTGAAGTAACAAGGTGGTCGAGTTCATATGCTGAAAATGATCTAATTATCTTATATCACGTAAAACTTGCGAACAAACTGTGCCAAATAAAGTGTTGTTAATAGTCTTAACGAATTTCCGTTTTGTTTATGATTCGGTCATAGGGTCACTTTGAGGAAATGAAGCTAATCATCAAGTTCATGAACCAGAATCGTACCGCTAAGCGGCAGAATTTGGTTTTCTCGGCCACGCTAACTATGGATCCGCATCTGCCAGAGCGCGTCATAGAGAAACGGAAAAAAAAGAAAGTTGGACGACTTGACCAGCTTACACAGATGCTCGGAATTGTAAAGCCTAAGGTCATTGACCTGTCAAAACAGATAGGTAAGTCCGAATCTTTTCGTACGAAAGCATCTTATCGCTAGTAGAGCAGTTTTGCATGTCCGATATCGTCGGAATGAAATGTCCTCTACAGGCATAACTTTTCAATGTAACGTTGGCTACCAGTACGCTGAGAGCGTTCGATGTGTTTGGATTGCTGTTAGACATTTTGATTGTTTAAGCAATTGAAATTGTCACGTCAGTTGTTGAGTGTTTAATATTACTATGTTGTTTTAGAGCTTTAGTAATTCATTGAGAATTTTAGTCAAAACGCTAAGCAGCCTAAAATAATTTCGATTTTAATTATATATGGAACTTAAGTTATAAACTAAGAAGGTTGAACATAAATAGTCTGGAGGATCGTTCTGTTGAAGACTTTTAAAAGCAATCTTATTCTAATAATATGATAATATTTTTAATTCAACAGACTTTGTACATTTTTCGTTCTTCTTTGTCTCCAAAAGATATTGCACATAATTTTGCCAAAAAATGCACATGCAAATTACTAATTATCAAGTTCATAGGTTTCATAGTTATCATGTTCATATATCATGTCATGGATACATGACCAGAACCACCACTACTGGCAGGGATCATATACATTGATATAATTATAAGGTGTAAACTTTTTGGTATTTGGTATTTCTAAATGAATAGACTGATCGCAATTAAATATGCACGTTTATTGCAACGAGCACGTGCGCTTCTCTCAAATGACACTTTTCGACGAAATACATGTATGTCTATAATATGTGATACATAACATTTATAATATGTGATAGCAACAAGTTTATTTATTGTATAATACATATTATATACATAGTTTCTACATGTATATGTATGTGCACGTGTTGCGCTGAATATGACCCTACATGAACAGATCATCGAGAAATGCTTCGAACTCGTCCTCGAGCTTAGGTTCGTCCTCGTTTTGAACCGGCTTTGCCCATGGATTTTCATCTTCAGTGCGTTTCTCCTCAAGGACCCTCACCTCACCGAGATTCGACACTTCATCGTCGTCATCGGTGTCTGACGAGCTCGAACAACTCGAGGACTGCGATGGCGACGAAGTCGCCTTCCCCTCTTGCGAGCGCCGCTTTCGCTTATGCTTTTTTGCAGAACTCGCGCTTCTACGGCTGCTCTTCTTATGTCGTTTTCTTCCGCCGCGTCCATCGCGTTTTGCCTGAACCTCGCCATCACTTTCTCGTTTGGCCGATTTCCGTTTACTTTTTTTCGTGACCTCTTTTCGCTGCTTTCGGTAGTTGAGTTTCTCCGAGCACTTACTGCACAGACGAACCTTGACGAGCGCATTTTTACGCTCGTTGCGCTCGACATAGGCAAAGTTCACTTCCCAGCTGCGCAGATCGTCCGCGTCACTGGCCGGGCAGTTCTTGTCGCCGCAGCTGAACTGGCCCTTGCCAAGCACGACCTCCTGTTCGGTGCGCCACCGAAACGCGATCTTGTTCTCTTTGTAGAGCCTCAGATCGGTGATGCAGTACTCCTTGAACAGCTTGTCGTAGTACTTCTTGGCGAGACGCTGGCCCCAGCTGAGGTCGGCCGTCGACTCAACGTCGTCCTCCTCCCACAGGAAGCGGTGGTTCTCTCGTAGCACGTCGCTGTCCGTCCGATCTTTCGACGTGTCGCGTTGCAGTTTCACCGTCTGCCCTTTGTAGCAGAGCAGGTAGTCGTTGACGAGCTTCTTGTGGCGGCTATACGCGTCGAGAGCGAGAACGGCGTACTTCTCGCGACGGCGCTCCTCGCGTGACTGTTCCACGCCGAATTGTCTTGCAGCGTCATTGAGCCGAGGAGCGTCGGCATTTGTACGACGGTGCGTGCGCGGCACGGACAATGACGACGACGACGCTGACAAAACTTCTAATGCTGCTGCTGCTGCTGTGGTTCGACCACCACCACCACCTGCGGCCTTCCGACGCTGACTCTGCGAACTACTGCCGCCGCCACGGTCGCTTTCGAACGATGAGTCGTAATCATTGCCAGTGCACGGTACGAGGTTATCGTTGTACTCATCAAACTCGGCCATTGCCACCGGCCACCGCACACAGACACAGCCGAAAACGCCGAGCCTTGAGGTCAAACCGAGCTTTGCTCTCCTCTCCTCGTCGAAGATCACTGACTCGACTCAACCGTCATCGGCACTGATCACAGACTCTCTTAGCACCGTAGCACCAAAGATGACAGCAGCACATCATTTGTCCCTGCACACGTTACGCGCGGGCGGCGACACATATCATCTGACCTGGCACAGTTGTTCACTATTCAGTATTTACAAGTTAGTGGCTGATTAGTTGCACGGCAGTTAATGCTGCATAGCGACCAAATGCACTAGTGCATATGACATTACAACGAGCCGCAGTTTTGCGTGAAGTACTCACTCACTAGGAACAGCGGCAATGTGTCTCCTCCGTCACTCGTTCGACGTTCGAAACGAGTCTCTCGGCTGCGCCGTAGCATATTGTGTGACAGTCCGTCATTTGTTGCCAAACACTATCATCAGCAGACGGCCAGCATGTCGTCTGCTGATGGACCAGAGAGGGCGCCACCAGCCAAACATGAGAGTGGCGGGCTCTGCGCTGTCTTAGAGCGTTCGTTGTACGCAGCTTTGGCCTGTATAAAAAAAAAACATGTGTAACTCGCTCATCGAAAAACCATATATATATATATATATACATATATAAATATACAAATTTTTATTTACTGAGAACTTAAGCATTGCAAAATGCAGTTCCGTAGAATAAACCACGCTTGAAACTTGAAAATATATACGCATAGAGAGAGCGGGAATGATAGATAAACGAGCGTATTTTACATTTATCTATCTATTGAAAAAAATCGAATGGTCCGTTTACATTAGAAAAACATACAATTTTAGAGTGAATCTCCAAAAGTTTTGGGAGTACCTACGTGGATTAGCGGGGCAGAACAACGAAACGACAAAAGAAGAAAGGTTATACAAAACAATAATCATGAGGAAAGCACAAATATATTTGCCATTGATGTATCTAGAACAAATCGAGGGTTTACAAATAATGCATAAATTAACATTGAGAGATAGTATCTGTTGAGCCAATAAAGTCAGTCGCCAATCGTCAGTGAAAAAAACGCCTGGAAAGTGGATTCTTTGCTAAGAAAACTCCTTAATAATCCGGGCCATCATGCGTATATATTGTAGAAAGGGAGTTCCACATGATCTTGACAGATGTACCAGTGCCACAAAAATTACTAAATGGAATTGTTACGCTCATGCCAAACTCAGGGGCTGGCAGCACGCAATGTACCCATCATCGCAGGATAAATCATATTTGCGGAAATCTAATTACTTTGTTCTTAGCACTGTCTACAGGCCACCATCACATGACCGCATAACTCTTGACCAATTATTGCCAATATGTTTTCTACATTGCAGGTACAGCGGAATCGTTGACCGAGTCTCGCATTTTCTGCGAGAAACCAGAGCAGAAGGATGCATTGCTCTACTACTTTATCTTGATGCATCCCGGCCGCACTTTAGTCTTCTGCAACTCAATCGATTGTGTCCGCCGGCTGAAATCCGTCCTGGAAACGCTTCGACTGCATCCGATGGCGTTGCACGCCGAAATGCAGCAACGTCAGCGGCTTCGCCATCTGGAGCGGTTTGCTGCAGAGCCTAATGCAGTGCTAATTGCTACTGATGTGGCGGCTCGAGGACTGGACATTAAGAATATCGAGCATGTCGTTCACTTCAACGTGTCCAAGACATCAGAAACCTATATTCACAGGAGCGGACGAACCGCGCGCCTTAAACGCGATGGGCTGTCGATTATGCTCATTGACGGCCGAGAGTTGGCACAGTACCGTAGGTTGCTGCATGCGCTCAAGCGGGCCGAAGACCTGCCGGCGTTTCCGGTGCAAGAAAACATTCTTAAAGCTTGCAAGCTGCGTGTCACCAAGGCTCGAGAGCTCGAAGTGCTCGAACACCGCCACCGGAAGCTATCAAGGTCGAACGACTGGTTCGCAAAATGTGCCCAGGAGGCAGATATCGAGCTAGATGACGACATGCTCGTGCAGAAGGACTGGACGGAGGACCGCAAGGACCGCGTCAAAATAGAGCAGCTGCAAAATGAACTGAATGCTCTTCTGAAGAAGCATGTAATCCCGCTGAACCAACGAGTGGGCGAGACGCTCAAGAAACCCCCGAAAAACCCATTGAAACTAATTCACACTGCGAAGGCCGTCCTTGGCTAGGCCGGACAGCAGGTCTGCGAAGGGCGTCCTCGACTAGGCCGGACAGCAG
This sequence comes from Dermanyssus gallinae, assembly GCA_003439945.1. Taxonomy (NCBI): domain Eukaryota; kingdom Metazoa; phylum Arthropoda; class Arachnida; order Mesostigmata; family Dermanyssidae; genus Dermanyssus; species Dermanyssus gallinae. Next base: position 568,382 of record QVRM01004146.1, read on the forward strand.
GTCTACTTTATATGCTTGTGCGTAAGGAGTGTAACGAAAAAAAGATTCCGAACGTGTGCAGGGCAGTAAATATATAGTTGTTTGTTACCATACCTATATGTCCACTAAATCTTAATAAAACTTTACTTTTAATTAAGCATAATCATCGTATTTAGTTCACTCATATTAAGTATGCACATAACATAAACAATTATACAGGTTATACAATTATACAGTCAGCTGCTCGCGGCATGTTATTCGAGAGAGGCAGTGCAGTGATTTCTTCGCAAGGGCCAGGCAGGCAGACGCATGAAACTTCGTACACACCTGAGAGCACAGTCGACAGACGCACTCGGTGTACTCTTCGTGAAAGCTCGTATTCGAACAAACCAGGTGATGATAGCCGTGAACTATGTATCTGATATAGACGTGGCGATTGTCACATGCAAGACCAGACCAGAGGTGAGAGGCCCTGAAAATATCCAGGTCTCCGACCTCTTGTCGGACTTGCTCAACTTTGTTTTCCCATTCTGAGATAAAGCTCTCGAATGGTACGCGACGTCTTCAACCTCAATCAAGTTATCTCAACAACTGGTGCACAGCCTGACATTAGGTACACAAAGCGGCTCCTTGCCCGCATTGACAGGCAAAGTACTCGCTTCATGTACATTGTAAAACACATTTCAAGCAAACCAAAGTTTGCCCAGGTGAGGTGTTCCCATACTTTGTCAAGACCATACATCAGCGCTGGAACAACCTTGAGGTGGAAAAGCGCCACTGCCGTCGAGACGGACATTCACCGGACATCGCCTACCTCTCCATAAAGAAAAATTAGGGCTGTGCGCGCTGTCTCGACGATGTGAGCAGTGAAGGTCTTCCCAGTATAATAAAGCCGAAGCCCCAGATACCGGAAAGAGTTAACGAATTCCAAGGATTGGCCGCCGCACTGTATAACGTCTTTAGCAGCCAAACGACCTCCTCTTCTGAATTGCGTAGCCTTGGTCTTCATGGCGTTTATTTCCAGCTCTCTTGAGACACGGAACACCTCCGCCCGAGAAGTGATGCGCTTGATGGCACCCAGGTCGTGATGAGCGACCACTATGTCATTTGCGTACATCACAACTGTGGTCTTCTGAAACTCTTGTCGAATATAATCGACAAAATCGGCAAGCAGAAGAGTGAACGTGACGCAGCTTAATAGGTCGCCTTGTGGGGTTCCCACAAAGATGGTTTGCCAAAAGTGGCTCAGACTGCTTACCATTAATTAAGCAATTTTTTTGGCAGCGCTACCGCTAAGAATCGGAAGCGCGAGCTTTTAAGTAATTGTTTAACAGACGCTCTATCTCTAAACATGGCATGCGTCGTCTGCCTGGGAGCGGGAGGAGTTTAACGAGTTGTAGCAACATGTGCGAGCATTATACATGTGGGATGTTTTTGCCATCTAGTTTATATGTGTTTATTTTGCGATACGAGTGCTGGCAGGTGCACATCATATGCGTCGGAGAATATTGTACTGACAATAAGCATGTGTCATATATATGTCTATACAATGGGGCTTGCTGGAGCTGTTATTCCCAAACACAGTGCACGTGTATGCATCCTCTACGATATCATGTGTATTAGAGTGGTTAACCGTAATTCTTACAGCTTACTTGTAAGGGCTTAGTTAAATTCAGTGAACCCTGGCAAGTTATTGAGGAGATAAACAACGCGGGAAACAAAAACGTTATATGCTAAAACGCATTCGTGCAGGTGTTACACGAATATTCTTTCTTCTATCTTCTGTATTCCCTTTATATTCTTTATGAAATATTTTCGAAGCAAAAGAAATATTGCCGACACATTCAGAAAATACAGCATTCTCTCGATTCATCTCCGACTAAAACGCCTAAAAGAAAAGAAATACAATAAGAGACATCAGACTAGATCAAATAGGATTCGCTAACCCAATTAATAGACGCTGTTGTTCGTTGTTTAAAACCTAAGATATCGATCAATGCGTGAAAGCATGAGAAAAAGCTGACATATGTGCGTTTCATTGGAAGAAGACTGTTCTTGAGGTGTAAAAATAGATTACTGAGGATGGAATAGAGTATCAATATGTGTTAATATTAGCCCTATTAGTTACGGTTTACAGACACTTCAACTATCGGTCACGAACAATCTGTGAGGAGGTACCTCACTCTATTAAATATTAGACTGCATGCTAGCAAATATATATATATACATCTTACTAACATGCTATCATGAAATCTTGCAAAATGCGAGACGTAGACGTAAGATACTCCGTTTGTTACTCTGGTGTCCTGTATCAGTACAACAATACAAGTAAGGCCGAAAACAAAGCTGAAAGATGGCAAACTGGCCCACCTGAGACCCACGCGGAACTATGTCTGTTTTTCAACAAAGAAAACAACATCTACCGATCGGCGACATATCATGCTACTGTTGAACACGAAGACACTAATTGTAAAGCACAAACACGACTAACAAAACTCACAAACTGCCATGTGTGTTATGAGGTGTCAAGCAATGCTAAACAAGCATGGACGACTAAGCAAGATCTAAGAACGAACGCAAATGAAGAAAAACGCCGTAATGTGAAACAAGCGACAAGGAGGAATCGTGCACGATGACACATCCCTGTTGAGTTTCGGAGGTCGGAATGTGCATGACACGTTGCTCAGGTCCGCCAGCCGTCCGTTCTCGTCCCTCTGTCTGTCCGTTTGTCTGCTACAGCTACTTGTATTCCTATTACGGGTGTTATTGTTTGTTGCTGGCTGTTGTTCAGCTGGTGCGTGGCGGCCGGCAGGGAACAGAAACAGAGAGTTTACGTGTTTAAACAATTGTGGTTGTCCGTTAAGCAAAGACTTTTGCTAGCAAGTCGCCAACAGTTCGGCAAAAATGGCACCAAGATCAAAAACATCGGCACCGACCAGCCGATTGCGAGCTTATCACTCGATGTCGTCCTTGGTAATTGCTTCACCGACGGCGTTGTCCTCCCCGCCACCGTTCGTCTTTCCTGGTGAACTCCGCCGAGAACGCGAAAGTTCGCTGTTTTCGCACACCAACTACCGAATCCAGAAAAAGTATCTCAACAAACGTCGAACGGCGGCATTTATGCATCAGCGTGCCAATCAGTTCTCCGAGGAAGCTATTCAGGACCTTCTTGACACCCTTCGAGAAGGTACGTTCGTCTGTTGCTGCCGATTGCTCGTCAGACCGGTAACCCAAAATTGCCTCTACAATAGCCGACGCGTTTTGTGAGCCCCTGCACCGATCCGAACCTACACAAAGAAGAAGAACACGAGAAAGACATCTGGAAAACTAACTTCCCCCTTCGATGCAAACATTGTGCTTATTCTGAACCAGCTTACTGTTTTTTTTTCATAGTCGTTACGGTATCGCTACCAGTGCGACTTTTTTTTATGTACGATACGATTTCGTGGAATTAGTGTTAGATTACGATTTTAAAGGCTCCATACTACCCAGACTATTGGGCGAGCGTTTTCATTTCTGGCCCTTGTAAAAAGGTTGGTTTATGTAGGTGTGTTGGCTGACTAAAAGACTACCACAGGTTATCTGTGCTGCACTTCGATGTGTTCTCGCACTAGTCTGGTTAAGTTCTAGGCACAAATGCTAATAGTAGGTGCCTCCGGGTTCTTTTTGTTCTTCGGCAGGTCGGACTGTATCTTTCTATGACTAGTAATAGGCCGCACGGGCAGATACCTTGTAACTACCAATGATATGGTGAATAAACTGAATGATGTTAACGAGTGCAGAACAAAATAGTCCACACGACTTAATAATAGTCTAATAATAACATGACCACATGTCTATTGCTTCGTACAGGCTTATCATCGAAAGACTTAACGGGCCCCACGGTGCAGAGCATTGTTAGATCGCTTGAAATGATTCGATCCGGTTTGGACAATCCCGATAATATTGACGCAGTAATTCAAGCAGGAATTTTGCCTTTACTGGACGACGCATTGAACATCAACGATGCCAGCGTGCAGCTAAACACCGTGTGGACTCTCTGTAACATGGCGTGCGGCGACTCCGACCAGACGGCGCTTCTCTTGCGTTACCTGCCGCGTGTTTCGAAGTTAATCGAGTCCGACAAAGACGCTTGCCTTCAGAGCCAATGCCTGTGGTTGTTTGCCAACATCGCGGGTGACAGCAAGGCACATCGTGATGCTGTTCTTAGCGAGGTAAAACTAGCCACTCTTAAATCACTCATCGGCGCGAATTCAACGCCACCGCTACTAGAAAATCTTGCCAGGCTTATCGGCAACATTGCGAGGCAGGGCCCATTCGAGAGCGATGATACCGCGCTAGAGGTGTTAGCTGCGTTGATGTGCTACCCCGACCAGTGCGACTGTATGGTGGTGTCCGCAGTCTGTCGTGCGCTGTTACGCCTTCTGTTTAACTCGCAGGATAGCCATTCCTTTCGAAGCATCGGGCAGCACAAGGTTGTTGCCTCTCTGGTTAAGCATAGTACCTCCGTTCCGGCTAATCTGGAGTGCACCAGATCGTGCTTTACCGAGATGGTTAAGCTGATTGCCCACTTACTCTCTAGTGAAGACTACATATGTCAGATGTTCATCGATCAGGGAGCCCTCGACGTGCTCTCTGTCGTCATACACGAAGAGCTCCACCAGTTTTATTACTATGCGTGCCTCGCGATCGCCAACGTTTTTGCCTGCGGCCCAGACCAAATTCAGCACGCGATTAACCATGACCTTCTGACCGCGGCTATTCAGCAGCTCGAGAACGGTGAGTTCCGTGAACAGCGTGAAGCAGGCATCGCCCTGTGCAGTTTTCTAGCCGCAGCGAGTAAACAGCAGGTTCTCCAGGCCTTTAATGAAGGCCTCGTTCCACCTTTCGTACGACAGCTGCGCAGTCTCGATCCGTATATCCTGTACGACACACTCGCGTCGTTATTCAATCTCATGAAGCACGCTGAAGAGCTGCAAAAACAGGATGAATGCCTGCAAGAAATGCTGGATGCGAATGCCCAGAAGTACATAACTGCCTTGGTTACACACTCGAATGAAGGTATCGCTACCCTCGCAAAACATTTTCTCAACCTTTATCTCAACATACACTGGACAAACTCTGTCCAGGACGCTGAAAATGCCCAGTCACGCCCACGAAGAGAAACCATTTGAGTAGCTGCCTACTCTGACCTTCAGTCCTCGAAAGCTCCACCAGTTTCTTAGTGCTCGCTGCGCGGGCTGCATTGCTACGGCTCTGCCGCTTTGACTACTGAAGACGACGATCATACAGAGCACCTATCTAAAGACGATCCGTGCTGGAACTGGGCTCATATCCATATAATTTCGTGCATTAGATAAGTTGTAAATAGGGTATCTACCTGCAGTGCTGCACGCTGAAGATATACTCCGTTAAAATTACTTACTTGAACCAAGCAGAATGCTGGCTGACCGTAGTGTAGAAATTTCTAAATTTAACCCCAATGACAGGCAACGAGCCTCAGAGTTAGCTAAACAAAGTACGATGATCAGATTGTCAGGAAATCCCCAACTTATTTAGTGACCTGATTGCACTGTAAAACCGTGTTAGCTTAGAATGTGCTCACATGTTGATTTCTTGAGATACTTTTGGGACATATATTTTATTTTGTTCATTTATTCTCTTTCGTTGGTAGATTTACTAGCAGGTCTGCATAAACATGCGGATTCCACCATTAATCCAAACTTAAAACAATATGAATCTCAGGATCAGATTGATAACTATTTTCTAAGGGTTCAATTGTCATTTGCGGGCACACACAACATATATATATATATATATATATACTACACGATAAGTTGTATATAGATGACAACACGTTTTATTGTCGTTCGAGGTCTAGACGTTTAACGAAATATGCCTTGAACTGATACAGAGAAGATTAAATAAATAGTGAATGTGTTTGACCTAATCACTTGCTCAACCCTTTGTATTGTATATTTATTATTGTTCACACTTGGGCTGGGTCAATTAGTTTATTAGTAGAGGCTGTATACCATTCACCCTCCAGCCTCGCGGTATGGGTCCGGCAAAGACCGGATAGCGTTGCCATTCCGTTGTGGTCGTGTGGTAAAAGCTTGACCTGAGACGCCAGTGTTCCGCTCCCTCTTACTGGCAACATAGGACCATGATACCCACGTGGATCGCAGACCACGAAAGCAGGAAACATATCTGGAGACCGAAACCTGGTATGAATTACAATGGAAACCCTGGAACCTGTCGGCAGAGGCATAAAACTTTTTCTACGAGAAAAGGCGACATTTATGGGAAGCCCCGAAAAAATGACGAGGGCAAATATCTGAGACAGCAGCTGTATATTGCAGTGTGCATATGGGACACTGCTTCAATTTTCGGTTCCATGGTCAACGCAGGTCTGACGTATTGATGTTATAACCGTACACAATCACACCTCATAAGTATGTAAAATCTGAAGACGTGACGCTACTCTCATGTATTCTAGTGACAACCATTTAAATATGGAAACTTGCTATAATGCTATAGGAACACTTGCTGCTTAAATGTGATTCATTTCGTAACCAGGCTGTCGCTTTCGGTCCAGTATCTGACTTCTACGTGCAATCTACACGATTCAAAGATGACGGCCTAATGTGGTTTGCATAAGTAAGTGGAGAAAGCAGGTAGCGTACATGAGTCACAACTACTCAAACAATTACGAAGTTAGTAAAAATTATTTACTACCTACCGAATAGCGTCTCTGACTGAGTTAAATTAACATACCGTCATCATTCGAGTTCTATACTATAACAATGTTCTAGGCATAATCGGATAATCGTTCGATGCTCTTAACGCTTCTGACGCTAGAATTCGGAAAGCCCTGCTAGGCGCGATAACCGCCGTGGAAATTTAAGGAAAGTTAAAAAAGATAAACCATTTTCATGAGAGCATAGCTATTTATTGATGACGTGTTATATGCAGTGAGGTTGCCATCAATACTCACATTCGATAAAGTTATTGTAGGTTATCTGTCACGCAAATAGCACACAAAGTGTCATCTACCGTTCGGTGTACTTTTATTTTATTGACGCAATCAGAACCCGCGGTAGAATTGGCAATGCTGCAATACCATATGTTGATTTGGTATGGGATAGTACAATTTCTGATATTATGAATGAATTTATTGTTTATTAACCAATATTTGGTTTATGCACATATGTGCTACAGCTCTCCTAAGTAACTTTTATCAGCGATATTGCTTTTGTACACTGTGGGAGATGATACAGATCACATGATTTTCCGCATAGGTTGCATTCACACTCGGTTGATATCTCATGCCACCCATTTCGTATACATATCTTCAAATGAAATCCATGCATTGCAAACCCAGTAACGAAGTATCTGTTTCTACAACATTCTTCCAGTAGTCTGTAGTCATCGCTCTAGTCTCATAAAAACGCCAATCAACATCCGCAAATTTATACTCCCATTCGGCAAGATGATTCTCAAAGGCCTCCGTTTTCGGTAAAGCATAAGTTGCCCTGAGCTCCTCCATAAAAAGTGGTGTCGAGGCCAACAGATACACAAACCGGTTGCGGCTAGTGCGGTGAACTACTAGCACTTCTTTTACATACATATTGTTTATTTCGCAATAATTTTGCATTTCAAGATGGTACATAAATACAATACAATCATCATTATATACAATTTTAGCACTTTAGCTACCGTCCCACCGGGCAAGAAAGTGCAAAGACCGCCGATGCGACTGGCAGCTCGCTGCGTGGTATTTAGCGCATACCTGCGAGCAGAACCGGCAACGACATTGATCGCCAACTTGGTGAAATCCTTGAGTTGAACACACCAAGTGATGATAGCCATGTACAATGTACCTTGTGTACACGTGCCGGCTAGTGCATGCCATTCCCTCCCAAAGCTCCCTGGTGAGGTACACATCTAACTGCGCTACCTCAGCCGAGGCCTCGGTCACTTTTCCCTGCCACTCCAACAAAAATTGTTGAAGTGGCATTGTAATAGGTGACTTAAGCCTGACTCTGATTATTTCCACTGCCGGTCCGCAACCCGCTAGCAGGTACACAAAGCGATTCCTTGCCGTGCGCGGCAAGCAAAGAACGCGCTTCATATATATTGTGAAGCATCTTTCTAGCTGCGCAAAATTTGCGGCGGAAAGATGGCCCCACACCCTGCCAAGGCTGTAGCTCAACATTGGCACAATCTTAAGCTCAAAAAGACGCAATGCAGCACTCAGAGACAGTCGTCGAAGATCTCTCACCTCTGTGTGAATAGAGGCAATAGCCGCTCGACACCTGTCGCCGATGTGCTTGGTAAAGGTCGTTCCCGTATAGTGCAGTCTCAGACCCAAATACGGGAAGGAGTTGACAAACTCCAGCGGTTGGCCACAGCAGGGTATTACGTCTGCTGCAGCCAATCGACCCCCACGGCGAAACTTAATGGCTTTCGTCTTCCGCGAATTTATTTGTAGGCCCCTACGGTGAAGGTAACCTTCTACGTCGCCGACAATACGACGAATGGCACCGCGGTCCCGGTGGGCCACTACTATGTCATCCGCGTACATAACGACGACGGCGTTTCTAAACTCCTTCCGCACGTGGCGGGCTAGGTCTGCAATAAGCAAAGAGAAGGCTAGGCAACTGAGAGGGTCCCCTTGAGGGGTCAAGCACTTCTTTTAGAAAGCTTCCAGATTTGCTTTTGATAGGTGGGGCCATATGACCTGTATCCCGTAAGCAGCAGTCGGCGCAATCTTTAAATTAAAAAGTTTGAGAGCGACATCTAGCGACAACCGATGAGGCTCTGGGATATTATGAAACGATGAAATGCCCTTACGAGCTCTTACCTCAATATGTTTAGTAAAATTTAAACCCTGCGTTGAAAAGATTACTCCAAGATAAGAAAAATGTTGAACAAAATCTATTGGTGCTGAGCTTAGGCGCAATTCGTCTTTTTCTGCGAGCCTACCTCCGCGGCGAAACTTCAGTGTTTTTGTTTTTGCTACGTTTATCACTAGAGCATTTAAGTCAACAAACTTTTGGAGTGAGGCAAGCGATTGCTGCAGATGAAATCGACTCCGGGAGTAGAGGACGAGGTCATCAGCATACATGAGTGTACTAACTTGCGGGTGTCGACGCTGGATTTTGTCCGGGAGCTCGCTCACCAATATTGAGAATAATAGCGGGATAAGATTATCGCCTTGTGCAACTCCTGTAGTCTGAGTAATAGGGGTGTGTTCAGTTACCCCGTCGTCGATGATTACATACCCCTCCTGCAGCATAGCTTGTAATAACTTTAGTATTACCGCTGGAACACCACATAGCGCTAATTTATTCTCTAGGATTATTGTTCGTGACGCCGTATCAAGAGCCGCCTGAAGTCTACGAAAACAGCAAAAATAAAGTTACGTTTAACCCGGAGAGTCATTTGAATACTATTGAGAAGAACAGAGCAAGCCGTCATCGTCGACCACCCTCGCCTAAAGCCGTGCTGCTGCTCTGGCAAGCACTCGGTACTTTCCAAAAAAATCTTCTAGTCGACGTGCTACCACAGCTGACAGTACTTTGTAAATGATGCTTTTCTTTGCTATGCCACGGTACGACGAAGGTATCAAGGGGTCCTCTTTTCCCTTCAGTAACACACTTAGAAGGCTGACTTTCCATTCTTTAGGTAAGTGCGATGTCTTCGAGATTTCGTTGAAGAGAGAAGCAAGACAAGGAGCCAGAATAATCGCCTGCTGCAGGTGTTCATTCCGAACGAGGTCTGGGCCCGCAGCCTTTCCTGATGGCGCTTTCATTATCACATCCACAACCTCCGAGATACCGATAGGGCAAACCAGCTCCTGCCGAGCTTTGGTTGTCCTCTGTCCCCAAACGGAGACGTACATCGGGATGCAACTAGGAATCGTTGATGAGCTGGCAAACATCTGTCGAAAATAACTATGCAGCCTCTCAGGTGATACTGGACAGGCTGTTGAGCGCGTCTCGGAGCGTAGCCATTTACGTGGATGAAGCTCGGACTGTCTGAGAAGCTTGTTTTGTGCTTCTATCTCGTGCTCCAGTTTAGCTCTACGCACCGCCTTTTTATAGATCCGACTGGCATTCGTATACAGGAAGGTCATTCTTGGACGACCTTTTGCCAAGATATACGTCTGAATCATACAGTGTTTCAGAGATCGGCATTCTCGGGAATACCAACAGGTTTTTCGAGGTTTACTCGGCTGTGGACGCACGCTGTGCAGTATGACATTTTGAACTTGTGTTGCAAATACTTCGACCTTCAGGGGGCTCGGAACAGGGAGAACATCTGGCGAGAGCTTCAGTAAGCGGGTTGAGCCTTTGGCCTGCTGCCTGATCATGTACCGTAAGCGACATTGCAACAGGAAGATGTCGTCTAGTACCAAAGGCCAGAGTGTTTAACTGCGGACCCTCGTATCAGATGCTATCGTGTCTGGCGTTTGTGGCGAATATATCTATCGTAGACCTCCCTTGTGGGGCTACATAGGTCGGTTCCTCGGCTGTGGAAACCACCCACATACAACGAGACGCTAACGTGCTGATAAGTGCCTCTGTTCTAACATTGTCCGGTTTGTCGAGAGGACATTTGAGATCCCCGCAAAGCACTGTTGTTTTGTTAAGGTCGATTTTGTCCAAGCAATACACTAGCTTTTCCAAGAGGTCGGGAATAGCTTCCGATGGACTAGAATACATTGCAATTATATTTATGGAACTTCCTGCAAGTACAACGCAGTTGTCCTCTGTGTATAGTGCTTCTATACCATTAAGCTTACTGTTATATAGTACAGCTACTCCACCGCTTGCTCTACCAAGGCCTTCACTCCGTTGTCCAAGGCATTCTATCAGATACCAGCCAGAAACAACAGTTGGTTCCGTGGCCCAAGTCTCAGTGAGAACCAGCACGTCATATTGAGAATCCATTGTCAGAGGAAGTAAGGCCAAGGTTGATTTTATATTTTCGCAATTCCATTGAAGGAAGGTTATTTGATGTTGCTGTTTCTGGCTCGGCCTTGAAAGGTCTTTCGCCGTGACACTACCTGCACGTGCTCTTGTTTTGGTCACGAGTGCCCTTTACTCTTACTTTTTCCGTCAGTATCTGGAGTCACCTCATTCGTGGAGACATGAAGCGCTTCTCGTAGGGACGCTTCGATTGAGTGCCAGAGTGCATCTCCAATCTCAATATTTTCAGGGTGCTTCTTTGTTTTAAAGGAGTTCGCTGATTCCAACAGCTGCGAGAATAGAGATGGCATTATTTTGCCAATGGCACTGGTGATTGCCGCTTGTACTGCTTCTACGATACAAGGGATAATCTTATCCATGATAGATTGGACAAGACCGTCACTATTTTTGGCCACAGATGGTCTTTTTTCAGCCGGCGCAGTTCCATGCGGCGCAACCTATGTGGGCAGTACCCCCAGGTAGCATGTCCATGCGGCGCAACTTATGTGGGCAGGACCCCCAGGTGGCTTCGTGGCAACCATTGCACAGGCAGCAGCGGGCTTCTGCCTTACAGTCTTTTCTTAAATGCTCTTGTGACCCGCACCTCCGGCATCTCGGCTTTGTCATGTTGCAACTGGTGACTAAATGATCCATGCTAAAGCATCTGAAGCATTGCATTGACTCGCGGTACAACATGACTCTGTGTTGTTTAAGTCCCAGGCGGTCCTCTGCTGGAAAGTTGTTGCCCGCAAAGGTCAGAATAACATGCTCCGTTGTCGTTACAACGTTGGTGCTTGGATTCTTTGTTTTCACTCGGACTGCTTCGGAGACTCCATACGATGTGAGAGAAGTTAATATGGCTGCTTCGGATATAGAAGGGTGCACACCAGAAATCTTGCCTTTTACTGAGGAGCGAGCTCCGCTTATTCTCGCAGATACTTTAACTCCCGCAAACTCTTGCAGCGATAACAAAGTATCTCTGTCAACCTCGTCTTCTACTGCAATAACGAGTTCCCCATTTCTAGTAAATCGAAGTTCTTCAACTTTGCCTTTGATGTGTTGCGCAATGCAGTGACATACGTCATTGAAACGCGTCTCCAAAGCGTTATCATCAGCTGTAAATATTACAGCCACCTGTTTGGCGAGTACCACCTTTGACTCACGCAATCGTTTGTTGCGCGTCACTGTTTGGAAACCATCATCGTCGGTGAAATCTTCTTTTTCTTGAACGTCAGTAGTGACTGTTGTCACAAAGTCCCTCTCTTCAGTAAGCGTTCTCTGCACCGCGTCCTTATTTCCCCTATTAACGCCCCTTCGGTTGTTTCGCTGGCTGATAATATAATAAAATCTGATGATTTCTGATAATATAATAAAATAATTTGCAAATCGTCTGTAAATGTTTGTGATAGATTTGAATCTATCCCAAACACAATTAAGACTATTTGTACCATTGATCTGTCCAACCTATTTATTTAACTCGGTAGAATATGACATTTAAATTATATTCGTACTAATACTACTACAACTACTACTGCTATCACAAGACAATGTAGGATTTTTTTTTATTAAATGCCTTTTTATGTTCGCACTTTGGAGTGAACAACTGCTATCACTATATTACTGTATTAATAGTAATCGTTTTTATGTTCACCATCGCCACATACTGATACGAATAATACGATCAGCGAATGTTACAGTAAAATTACTTACAATAGCTTTAATTCGTTTGACCTTTTGCTGCTGCCGCCATTTGTACCGGCCAAGAAGGAGGTCGCTAGACCTATTTTACGACGCGAGCCATTCGTAGAGAAACCTTCACACCAATCGCCACTGTCTACTACTGTCAAATTTCTTCCAAAGCTAAGTGTTACATTTTTTAAAACATGGGATCGCAACTAATGAGGCTTCTTGAAGAATCTCCACCTGCAGCCGACCGGCCAGTACAGAAACTTGTAATAAGCGTAGTGCAACTTTCAAGTCAAAGTCTCGTACCTGTAATGTTTCGGCGCATAATAGCATAATAGACCCTACCACGCCGAGACAGCTTCGAATAGTCGAAAATTCTGCCGAAAATGCCACGCTACCAACCGAAGCACTTCTTCATCGCAAAGACAAATGGCTTGGCCATGATGATGCCATTATTTCTACCCATCATACCTCATTCCTACCTACGATGTTGTTCTACTTGCAAACATCGACTAATCCGGAAATGGCTAGCAGAGAATCCGAAGCGGGGTCTCTTCCGCGGAACCTTCGGAAGCCTTCACCATAGGATATGCATCCACCTGTAAGTAGCATATGGTCCCGGAAACTGCAAACGATAACGAATGAAGACATCATTATTAGCAACCGTTTTCGCGCGAATTCTAATAACCACAACAACTAACATTTTGCATTTTATATATATATATATATATATATATATATAAAATGCACAAATAGTCCTGCTTCGTAAGAAATTATACTTCTCACGCATGGGTAGCTGCTATTTCCATAGACGTGCCTGCTAGGACAAGCCTCTGTTGACCCACGACTTTCTTTCCAGCCGCAAATTGATCGCCTGGTTTTTAGTGTGCTAGAACCATCTCAAGTACCTCAAATCGACTGCTTCAATAACCAATTGTCTAGGAACGTGTGTCTGTCGCGTGCTCGAACCTTTTTCCAACGCTCACAAGGTCGGAATCGCTTTGGCATTCATGGATCGCATGGAACATCTCAGCTGCGATCATTCGGTTCCAGATTTTCACGAAGTAGCCGCCCGCCAAATTGCCGGTGATGATCTCGCTGAACTGGCAAAGGTGGTAAACGTTATGCTTGTGATGTGGGAATGCCGTCACAATTTCAGGTCGGAGTTCCTTGACGATATTCTGCCAAAAATCAGGTCTACATAAATCACAAAACACAGCACACGTTTAAGACTCTATAACTGTCATAAGATAACAACCAGCACGAGTTCATCATTAGAACCGTCATGCAATTAAATAATTTAAGGTACCCTTTTCCTAGAACTCTCATCGAATATTGCATTATATGTTTTACATACATATATACAAGTGATCAGAGCAGAGTTCATGATGAAACTTATAGAAGAGGATTACTAGAAAGGTATAACATGGTTCAAATCATAGTTAACCTAATTCATATCTATCATCTGCTTCTGTCTTATGGACTTTCAGGCCGGTTTCTGTAATCGTACGCTTGCGTCATATAATGCACTTAGGACGCGCGAACTTACGTATATCACAGAGTAAAGTTCCAGCGCTCTGGATTCTTAATACTATATCCCTTCAATACTAGTGTAAAAAATAGAGCCAATAGCAATATTCGGTATATCACTTATATGGGAAAAACTGGGAGAAGCAGATCTGCAGTTACTAGATAGAGCCAGATTTTTCTTTAGAAAACGGGGATTGGGGATTCTTGTAGGAATAGAAAAGTGCATATCTTAGAGGGGGAGACTTCAATGACACAGGAATTACAACATCGATGGGGTTTACCTAGGATGAGAGCGTTTGAGGCCTATACTTTGAAGTAGAGGGAAAAATTAAAAGAAATCGATTTAGGAATATATAATACGGCAGCGATGGCAAGCACGGCCTGGCGAGCAGCCGGATAAAAGAGCAGACATTTAACTACGGCGTTTGCAGCCCACGGGTTTCATAACGAGTTATGCAGTACGGAAGAATTCCACAATCCTCAGGAGTGTTGCAGGTGCACGAGGTGCTCTGCCCAGTGCGATAGATACCATGCCGCAGCATGTCCAGCAGTTCAGTCAATAGCTGAACTAGCAAGATGAGAGAAGACCCAATGACGTGAAGGAAGCACTAGTTGTGTCTGATGTATATGTTTATAATTTTACCCAACCTGGGTGTTAATAAATCATAATAATACTAATGTGCTGCACTCTTCCTGAGTCTGCATGAAAATGTACGCTAATAAACGTGATTCGTAAGAAAATGATACTTCTTACGCATGAGTGGCTGCTATTTCCATAAGGTGTCTGCTAGGACAAGAAAATGTTGACTCGCGACGTTGCCTCCAGCCGCAAATTGATCGCTTAGCTCTTAGTGTGCTAGTAACAACTCAATCGCCTCAAATCGACTGCTTCAATGGCCAAATTGTCCAGGAACAAAAGTACCTCGACGAGGTATATATCTATATGCTCTATATGTTCTAAGGCTATCTTAAGGCCCATCCGTGGAACCAGAAGGAAGTCTCTTTAAAATTGTCTCTTAAGATAAAGAGGACGGTTCCAGTAACTCAGTATTAGTAGGTACCCCAAATTTCCACGATCCCAAGGCATCTAAGAGTCGCATCCCTAAGCAGTTCAGCACTTTAAATTTTACAACTGTCCTGCTGTGCAACTTCTTGGGAATAATGTCCGTATTTTCTTTAAATACTTGGCCATAAAGAAGGAAATGAACTAGCAAGACCCTTCCTTGTGAATCCAAGTAGATTCGTGACAGACTAGATAGACATCACGCTCAAGAAAACATATCATTGACCACGCGTGATTACATTGTGTCAAATCGAGAGCGCTCCTAACGTACTCATTCCGTATTTTGTTTGGTCCGAGTGCTTAGTGGCAGGCTTTGAAAGCCTGCGCAGCCTCTCGAACAACGAACCTAGCCGGTTATTGCGATAAGAATACGCGACATGAACATCTGTTAATTTAATAGAAGGAATCGCCCCAAGCTCACACATATATATATTGCTGTCCACAAATGGGCGGCACCAAGACTATGGCGACTTCACAGGTCTATTGGGACTGTGACATCGATTCTTCACGTCATAGTTTCCTAGATATTCAGGACAATTTTCATAATCTATCGTGCTGAATATAGTCATTTGTGACAAGTTTGCGTACCTCGGTTGTATCTTACAGTCCACAGACTAGTTATGCTAATTATTAGGGTACAAAATGTTAAAACATATGTTCATGCACGAAACGTTTGTCAGCAAGCGCTCGCCTACGAAAATTTACTGTACAGTATAGATGTCCCATAAATAAATATAGATTCCTAGGTTCTCTCATATAGCGTAGAAAAACACATATGGTTAATTAAGCACATGCATGTATCTAAACTATCGTTTTTATAAAATAAGAATATATGAGTGTTCGACCCAAAAATAGGTACACCGTATAACTTGTGCGTATTGCTTAAACGTTCTGCTAAGTAAGCACTTCTAGACAAAAAAAACTAGTGGCGGCGTGGTCTAGGGGGCTAGTGCCCCTATGTCAGGGTTGTCATCTAACAGGGTGTTTCTAACGCAGGTTCAATTCATGTTGTTGAATAAATTATTTGCTCATTTAGAATATATAATAAACCATACCGCCCAGAGTCAGTGACCATGCTGCCTTAAGGCGTCTTGAAGAAACCCTAGATATCTCAACATGTTCGCTGAAGCTGCCTCTCTAAGCGTCCTTCATATAAAAGAGTGACGTGTGTATTTAGGTATGCATGTCAAGCGAATAATAAATACATACATCCATCAATAAATCCATATTGTATATACCATGCCGCTGAGAGTCAGCGGGCGTGCTGCTACCACCATGGACTGTTGGGAAAACCCTCAATAAAGCCGGCCTTCGAGAGGCGACCTTTCTATGGATTTGCAAATTGGATTTAAATTAAAAATCACTTGAAAGCTGGTTCAGTCACACTATGCCCCATCGGAGCATACCCAAAACATTGAAGACGCAGAATAGTAAATAATGATACAGGGACAACCCTTCTTTACTCACTTCGAGTAGAGTTCGAAGTCGAGTAGGCTAAAATAGACTTCTTGTTGAAGATCGACAGCGCTGAGATGCAAGTGACTGTCGACCAGCTTGCTGTGGTAGTCGTCGGGCAGTTCTTGTTTCGTAGACAGCATACGTGCGAACCTCCTGTCGAGCATGAGCATCTCGAAAACCTTGGGTATCGAGGAGGCGTCCCACGGCAGGTCGGTGGACACATCTAGGTAGCGGGCCTGTGACAGCGTAAGTTGCAACGCCTGGCCGACTAGGCTAAGAAGGTCCCCGAGCTCCGATGGACTGACCGAGGTTCGGTCATTCAGTGACATAATGATCGACACCACTGGCGACAGCCCTGCCGCTGCGCAGCGACCTAAAAGCGAACGATTATACGAAGCAAGAGCAACTGTATCAGCCAGCACATCTTATCGGCAATGTCTGAGTCCGTACACACGCATATATAGATATAACTGATTTTTGGGTATATATGCAAGTTTATAACTCTGCCCACTCTAAAGCCAAAATCGGTGTTACGGAGATAAAACAAGATCACATATGGGGCCGAACTACCTGTGATATCCACAGAATATAGTACAAATAAAAACATGTATGCATAATTTAATGCTAGTTTCTATGATCTTTTTATGCGGTATTAATTATATCGATTTAGAATAGAAGCGCTACCGCGGAAGGCTCCGATGATCATAGGAGGTGCTTTTAATGCGAGATTAGATAGGATTGACTCGGAGCGAACGCTGGCCTTGCTAGACGTACTGGAGGAGATCGGCTGTTGAGTAGTTAACAGGGCAAATGTCTGCACATATGAATGCCACTCCGGGACATCAGTTATTTTTATACTTGCAACCGATATAGGCAGAAGGAACATACAATTTACAGAGGACGACAATCCTTTACAGAAAGATGCGGGACTCAGAAAACATATACCTACGGGTATCCGTATAACACTTAGAGGCAGTGTTCAAGAACGAGGGAGAATAGAAAGCTCAGGGAGGAAGCCTAACGGCAACGTCATTTTACAAGGACTTATCAGGGTACTTCCGGTGCCAGGGGTAATCCAGGTAGATTCTCATGAACGCAGTCTGGTAGGCTTATTGCCGCCACAGGAGAGAAGCGGAAGACTGGTTTAAGGAACGGTGCAGGGCAGCCAAGCAAGCTAGTAGGCTAACGCGAGAATATGTAAAGAACGTCCCGTTCATGAGGCCGTTGGCAGCGTTGGATAAACGGTTGGTTAAGAAAGCGTATCAGGAGGACTAGAAAAAGCACTGGGAAAAGAAAGAGTGAGTAGCAATAATAGAGGCCGATGAACGTCCACATACATGGCTGAAGCGGAAGGGGTGGAGACAGTGTTCCGTAGAGACGGGTAGGCTAGTCGATCATTTCAAGCGAATATTGGCCGGGTCGGACCCAACTCCAAAAGCACCGTTAAAATACGAAGGCCCGTGGGATCAGACAACAGAGGATGGTTTGGATAAGGAGGGAAATCTTACTTAGGAAAGTGATAGAAGCAATAGACAGAGCACCACAAGGGAAAGCGCACGGGAAAGACTTGATAAGAAACGAACACATGAAAGATACCCTAATTCTCGCTTATCCATGCCAAGCCTTATTCAATGAATGTTTAAACAAGGGGCAAATTTTAGAGGCCTGGAGCAAAGCGACCTTAATAGTCATTCCAAAAGGAAAAGGAGTAGAAACTGAACCAGAAGCTTGAAGGAGAATAGCAATAAAAAGCTGTCCGTATAAAATATTCTCGGGAATAATAGCTAGGAGACTGGGGTCGTTCTTGGAGGAGCGGGGAGCAGCGTAGATTTAGGAAAGGAAAATCAACTCACTCAGCAATTCGGGAGCTGCTAGGAGCAATCTGGGAAACGCTGTCGAGGCCGAGGAGTTGTATATATGCGGGGTTTGTAGATTTAAAGCAGCATTTGGCTTGGTACCAAGGGATAAAATAGTTGAAGAGCTGGCGAAATCGGGAGTGCCGGGTACAGTTCTGAGGGTACGTATTAATATGTTAAAACAGAACACAGTCCTGGTGGATAACGGGCTCGGTATTGCGGGGGAGGTGGCTCAAACCACAGGTGTCGCACAGGGCGATGGACTGCTGTTTTCTGTACTTTTAGGTGGACTACCTGAGCGGATAAGGGCGGGCTGGACCCGAGAGTGGGCCAGAATCTTACTGTACGCTGATGATGTGGTCATCTTTGGTGGCAGCCTTTTCAGGGTGAAACAGGCCATGGATCGACTAGTTACATTCATGGATGAGAAGGGCTTGAAGGTTAACTGGGAAAGACAGAACTATGAAATTCCGAAGTAGCGGCTGTATGTCTAGGGGTGACGTGCTCCAAATCAGGGGAGCAGAAATTAAATTTGTAAACAAATTTACATACCTAGGCATAACCTTATTAAAAAGCGGTGGCAGCTTTCGATCATACATCCAGGAGAGGGTCAGGAAGGCCACCATCGCAGCTGCGGCAATTAAATCTCCACATATGCTTTCAGTTCATGCAGCGATTGCTCTTTTCGGGATACAGATAGCACCCATAGCCATGTATTACATTCCACTAATATGGGTTAAGTTCGGAGTAGGCGAATTGCGTTTGACGAATTGACGGGCTCAGGTTTTTCTTTTTAAAGAGGGTGTTTGCGCTATCGAATGCATGCAGGAATCTGGTTGTTCACGTGTTGAAGGGTGGCCCGCTGCTGACGGAAGATCTACAAAAACGATGTAATCTGAAGAAAACGTGTGCCTTTGAAGTTTATATGCGGAACTGGCAAACCAAAATTAGTGAGGTGGACATAGGTATATATGGAACAGCAGCAATGACGAGCGCTGAATGGCGGAGTAGCGGGGTAAGAGATCGACATCTAACTGCGGCCTTTGCAGCCCACGGATTTCATCATGTTATGTGCAACGTGGAGGGTTTTTATGAACCACAGGATGAATGTCAATGCAAACAATGCTGGAGCAATTGTGATCGATACAGCGCCGCGGTATGCCCGGCGGTTAGGTCTATAGCAGAACAAGCAAAACAGGTTGGGTGTTAATAATAAAACAATTATAACGATTTATGAAATGATAATCGTAATTCTAAAAATTGTATCTGTATCGCTTTTTTTTTCTCAATCGATTGGTCGAGTGCGGACGCTTCCTACTTGTGTTCCCGGAGAATCTAATCGTCCGTCTCTAGAGTGCTGTTTACATTTGATCGTTTACATTTTACACCTGTTTGTTTACATTCACTACAAACGGTAGAAGCTAGTTGACTACCGACGGCTAAGAGCGCAAGCGCGGTGTGTGGCTAATGACACAGGGCCACCGATTAAGAAGTGGGAAGACCGAGTTCGAATCTCGGTCGTATGTTTGTTTTTGGGGTGCGACAGTTATTTATACAGTCGACACCGAAGAGCGTCATGGCCCCGGGCCATAACCCCCTCCATTGTTAAAAAGAAACGCGCGAACTCAGGTTGACTTCGATTTGCTCGAAGGGTCCTAACTAAGGAATCTTCGATGCAGTTCGATTCTTTCCAAGAAGTTCCTCAGCAGTATTGGACATTATTCGTCCGAGTCTATTAGCCGACTTGCTGTATCCAAACCTCGGAGAGACAGCAAATATGTTGGCAATAGCTATAGCCAAAGTTGTTGACGTATTGCGCTTTAAGCAACCACCAGCGGAACCTTCACCAATAATTGTTGGTGCTGGCTATATCCAACCCATAGCATGCTCATCATGCCTACGCAGGATTGCTTCGAAGGTCAGCATAAGAGAGAAACACAGGACCGCTCACATACCGAATAGACGATTGATAATTGGGGGTCTCGGTCAAAGCCGGGGTGGAAACATAAGTTCATACAATTCGCTCTTTCCTGACCTCCAAAACTTGTCCACGCACTTGCTCAAGCTAGATTTTTCAAATGCATTTCATACGGTAAGGAGAGACCACTTACTAACAAAAGTCAAGAATTCAACCCCAAACATGCACTATCATGTCGAAACCTCATATAGACGTCAAATTTGTCTTGTAATCATGTCCGAGACGCGTACACATCAGGGCGACCCCTTGTTCTACCTTGGTTTTGCCTGGCAGTGAATGGTCTGATCGAGTCGCTCGAAAGCCCTTTTAACATGTGGTACTTGGACCAGAGAGTATTGGCAGGCAAAGCCTTCACAATCACTAGTGAATTAAAGAAGATTATCGATTTTGAGGAGGTGAGCGGCTTGGCCCTAAATCACTCGAAATGCGAACTGTTTGTGTAGAATCCCGACGCAGATCCAACAGCATCCGACATCACGCAGTGGTTATCGGGCTGCAAAATACTCAACGCGAACGAAGTAGAGCTCCTAGGGATACCCCTACCTCAAGAAGGTGTCCCCCCGTGCTGCAGAAGTGGCTAGGTAAACTGGGTACCACTTCAAAGCGCCCTCCCCTGATAGGCTACCACTTACCCATACTCATATTCTAAGAGATATCGATCTTACTGACAAAACGGACGAGCTACGATGATTTAATGATCTTACAGCCGATACGATAACCAACCTGCTCAACATTGAACTGGACAATACAGTCAAACGACAGATTTTCTGCCAGTAGCTAAGGGGGACCTTGGGTCACTAGACCTGGTAATATTAGCACTTCCTTCGATAGCTCCTACTACTCATTAGGTTTCCAGCAAGGTCTGCGAGCACATTGACCAGCTCGATCAGCTCGGATCCATCTTCATGCGAGAGCAAGTCATAAATAAGCACTTTGGTTGAGGTTCTTGGAACTTCGCAAATAGACATCACATCTCAGAGTAAATTGTCGTCCCTGCCAACCGAACAACATGCTCATCTGATCAGGCTCACAATGGCTTTACTAGGACTCGGCTTAGGGCACCCTCTGCAAAACATGCAAGCGATTGGCTACACGCCCTACCCAGTGCATCATTAGGAACCTTAATGGATGATGCCACAATAAGAGTTTGTGTTGGCCCCCGGCTCAATACGTCAATACGCCGCGCCGCTCGTATATTCCAATGCGGGGAGCCGGTGAGCATTAGAGTTCACCACACTCTATTCTGCGCGCTCAGTAAAGATCGTCAGCCACGCCACGCGGCTATTAATGACACACTAGCAAGGGCCCTGAGTACGGCAGGCTCTCATCCCCTTTTAACAAGGCCCTCATATAAGACGCCACTGTAACCGATTTCTCGCACAATGGTCGGTTTCGGTTCACTCAGAGCTGACCACGCCGCGGCCCTAGCAGAAACCAACAAGATGATCAAATACGCCGAACTGACAAAAGCCCATAACTTCAGCCTAGTAGCCTTCGAGACCTTGGGCCCCCTGATTGAAACACTACTTACTAAATTAGCCGGACGTGAAGATAACTACTGGGAACAAGAGAGCCGCTCAATTCTTACGCCAGAGACTTTTTATTGACGTCCAGCGGGGCAACGCGATCTCAATTCTAGGATCGCTAGCAGAATGGTGCTGACTAAGGTAAACTGAAAATTAGCACGTTCATTTGCGCAAATTGTCATACGATTGATAAATAAAAAATACTTCTTTATCACTGCCTCGTTCTAAAAACCTGATACGTGTGACTGACACATATCGTGCTATCTATTTTATTGAAGTGACAACGAAAGTTGGTTACTTCTGACTATCAGACGGTACGTTGATAAGAGCTACTTACATCCCATTCATATATATAACTTACCTTTGAGCGGTTGACACCAACTTCCTGGGAATTTGTTTCCATCGCCTGGCAGATCCATGAGAATAGTACCCATTTCCTTTCCGTCAACCGCAACACGAAACATTTTTACATCGGGTGACCACAGTGGCTCCTTTGGTTTAACTTCGCGCATTTCCACGCCGAAAAATGTTTCTAGTATATTCCCAATGCCCTGAAATAAACAAACGTTTGATCGAAATTGCAATTCTATATGTCATTTTATCAACCAAACATTTCTTTAAGGTTACAAAAGAAAAGGCAAAGCATTACCTGAAGTACAGAGTCAACCAAGAAAAGTTGTCTTATGTCTTTTTCGTCGATAGCTAGTCGAGTCTCACGATACCGTCTTCGCCAGTAACTCATGTCCCACAGCTCGAGCGTCGCCTTAAAGCCCTTTTCTGCGCAGAACGTCTGCAATTCAGCGATCTGTGACTTCGCAAGTGGGTCGATTTTTTTAGCCAGATCCCTTAGCGTTTCCTTAACGGAAGTTGCAGAGGGCGTCACCTTGGATAATAATGACATCTCAGTGTAGGTTTTAAACCTGTAAACGCACGCAGGAAGGTCGGGTTTCAATAAGATTAATTTTTACTTTCGATTCTTAATGTTACTTCGTTTCCCCGTTTCGCTATGTTCAACTCCTCTGTTAACAATGTCGCTTCGTCCCAAGTTATGAAAAAGACGCAACGAGCCGACCGGCATGTTTATGTCTACTCTAGTGGCACAACTGGCTGAAACAGTATTCTTATAAGGAAAGTCGAGCAAACAATTGTACATGTTATATGAATTCTGTTATGAGTTGGAAATATAAAAACGTTATCGTATGCAGATGACGATTGTTACACAACCTTTTCAACAGAATTCTACATGCTGAAAATGTATCAACCCATACGTTTGAAGCAAGTAAAGACGAAGATGTACATATTTATATAGGCAATTATGTATGCATATATAGATATTATACTCTAACGCTCGACGTACGTTTGGAAATCCCTCCAGAACCCCGTGTGGGGTCCAACAATCAATTCATTGCCAATTGTCTCTAGATAAGGGTCGAGCTTGGTGGCGTGGTGGCATGCGTATGCGCCTCGCGACCGGAGGAGACACTTAGGTGCGCGGGTTCGAGCCCCACCGTTGCACATTTGCATTTAAGGGGGTCCGTCTATGAAGCAATGCGAAAAGCAGTCCCATGGACGATTAAATCTAGGCTGAGAGTCAGTCCCGAAAGAATTTTTTTGTCCCTAGATAAGGACGCCAGAGAACACCGACGCAGCCGTACAGAGCCGTATTATCCAATCTCACTAACTAGTCAGTCTGTTCACCTTTGAAGGGCGAATTTCTCGTCAAACCAATCTACAACGTACCCGAATACTTCTGCTTGCTGCTGCCTCAAACCGCGAATTTCCTCAATCGGAATCGAGTTGTTTAGGTCAGCGTTGGTGAACGCAGACCGTAGCATACGGGCATTGTAAAGATTCCAGCGCTGCATGCGATCGCCGCAGTAAGCCATAAACGTCGAGTACTGCGGCTCATGAAGTGTCACCAGGAAGCCGTTCTGTGTGGCAAAATGCTGCCGCAGATGTTCCGGTAAACTTCGGATCAGGTTGTCATCGAACGGGTGCTTGAATTTAGCTGTAGACTGCTCCAAATTTGCCTTGTATCTTTCACATTGCCGATTTAGCATGATGAACACTGATTCGAGCAGCTCCCGCGTTGGTTGGTCGAGGTCAAGGCCCATGCCTTTGCACGTACCATAGTACTTCCCTATTGCCTGGTTGACGATAGAACACAAGTGTGATGACAAAGTGATCATGATAGTTAAAAGATAATATTTAGCAGCGTGAACCGCCCGTAAGCAGGTCAAAGCAAATCTTGCTAGCCTAATTCTACCTGTTGCTGATCGTTGTCATACTTGTCGAGATCTCCGTGCAGGTCTTTAATCACCCGAAAAATCGGTCCTGAAAAAAAGCGTCTTCTTTGGGCTTTCTCCACGCGTTTCTGGAGCCTGTTGTACACTTTCGAGATCCCATCCTCGTTACGAACCTGCAACAACAACCATTGCGCTTGTCAGGAATATTAACTCCAGGGCTTCGCACCATAGGTATATATATCGTCCAAACTCTAACGCTAGAGCTCTACTACGCTAATGCATACATATATATCAGCATCGTGCATTGCTGCAGCTTAGAAGTACCATCTTTTTTTTTGAGAGGACTTACTGGGAAATGCGGAACGCACACACGGTCACCACTGCAGGATTGTACTCAACTGCAAGTGTGGGCCGGTAGTGTGGGGCTCCAACCGACTAAAAACCAGTCATGTCCTCCTCCCCCCCCCCCCCCAGCAGGGAAGTGCTGTTAGCATTACTACAAACTACTGAGGGGGGTAGATGTACCATCTGATTAATTAGCTGTTACACTATATATTCCCTATGAAAACAAAATACGGTAAAGGCCGATAAATCAAAACAAGACGCTCGACACATCGATGCCTCATCAAAGCCAAATTTCAAAAACTTCAAAAGGCCAAACAACAATCCTGACACTTTTACCTGCGATGGTCGCACGTTTGATATACTAGTTGAAAAAAAGCTCCTGGGTATCGTTGTTGATAAATACCTGACGTTCCAGGAACAAATGAAACATGCCAGGAAAAATTGCCAGTCGCATAGCCTCCCTCTGCTGCACTCGCAAAATGTTTCCCCGTCAATGCCTCACTGCAATGTACCACGCGTATGTACGGACTTGACATATGGTCTGGAAGTGCACGGCCTTACCCATGCGTGTCATATAATTCCGCTTCATCTGTTTCAGAAGAGGGCACTTCCCTCTTCTTTTGACCCCCACAGCGCGCGTCAGAAACAACAGTACAATATAAATAACTCTCAAAGCTCTCGTTACCATACCTAATTTATTTAACCATAGTTGTCAAAATAAGGAGCATTCTCATTGGTGACCATCCCAACCTGGTTGGCTTTAGCCAATCAGCAAGAATCCGAAACACCTTAGGCTCGGCATCTCACTTGCTTCTCTCCTCATCTCTACTCGTCCGCAAGTGCAAAATCGAGTTTGCAGGGTTAGACCGCCAGGCGGGAGGGGCTCACGTGGCACGCATGGGAGAATGGTCGAGACGAGAAATCGATGGAGGTGGGAGTTAAAGGGAACCTTCAAGGTTTTGACTCACCCCTCAGGACGGTGTATCTCCCAGGTACAAGCTCTCTACCTGAATGCACATACATATGCCGAAAAATATGCGGTGACAGAGCTCTATCAAGGAGAATGGTATGGCCGTGTCTGGGAGGGGGTTCTGTGAGTCTCACACTAGTCACGCACGCTGCTTAAGACGCGTAAGCATTATGCATTGTCGAAACCTTCCGAAACATAAACAAACAGGACACATCAAAGCGGCCCGAATAATACCAACATGGCGTCAACGGGTGCGTAATACGATCAACACGGGAGACTAAGCGACGGTACTGACCAAGGATCTAATCTTGCAATCAGATGGCATGCATCTCCGTTATATAATTAATACGTAGCGTTTCCTGATTCACGCTCACGGTAAGCCGCTCAAGGAATGTGCAGCCTAACACGGCGTTTTTAGAATAAGCCTCATCGGGTCTCTTATGTTTACATTCTTTCCACTCACCCAATAAAAATGCCATTGACCCACATAGTTGTGTAAGCGCACGCTATAAAAAAAATATATATATATATCAGCGCTTCAAAGTGAATAAATACCTTATCTCTAGGGTACATTTTTGTAAGTTTTGATATTAAGATCAAACTGCCGAGCCTGGGCGGTGGGGTTTCGTGGGTTTGTGAGTTCTACAAGCTGCCAGTAACGCCTGCGCATAATGTATTTCAGAAACCTTTCCGCGGACGCAGCGGGTGACCTACCAAATATAGATTCTTTAGCAATGCCCATGCACAGTCCAGCGGCGCAGTCAGCTTTTCAATAGGCTCAAAAACAGACTCAAACGTTTTCGGGTAGTTGGGATCTGAAATCAAAAGCACGAAAAATATAAGGTTTGTTTACGGGTGTGTCACACTACTGCTAAAACTAATTATTCGAAATATAATATTCTCTTTCATTACGACAAACATATGCCCGTCTCACAATTGTGCAGGTAATTTACTTGCTAGTATAAGCACTTGCTATACTTTAAACGCCTATAAAACAAACCTTAATTGTTTTATAGGTGAAAAGCCATAATGCTTGGTAGTCCCTAAGAACGAACGTCTAATCCTGCCCGGTATAAAACTAAGTCATTAAGAGAAAGAAGGCAACAATGACAATACTGTTTCACTTAAATTAAAAACACTGAATTATCGTACATAAGGAACTCTGGTGTCATAAAAAGGCATCGAAGCAATCATTTAATTTAGAGATGTTCTTGCCCCCAAATCTGCAAGCTTCAGCCTTATGGTTGTATCCATTCCAAACCATTCAGCAGAATCTAGGTCATTCAATGATGTGCTTAGTGTGTTGAAGCGGCCGAACTCCATTGAACTTATGGATGTGACTAACGCACAAACCAATACTGCTCGGAGGAACGTTTTCTATTATAGCGAAGAATTAACCGCTAAATAGCATATGTCATTAGAAAAACGGTCGCTAAGATTATAAACTTTAAGCCAAAGGACGTCGAGCGAGTGAACAAAATTGATTTAAAAAGTTCGTCTCGGATTGTGCATTCCGAAACCGCAAAGGTGCCACATTGGAATGACGACCCAATGAGCAGACACGATGTTCATCGCGTTAAATCCGATATGCCAAGAAGTGTGTTAGCAACTCCTGGGAAACCGTTCAGCAGGACTCAATGTCGAAGCGGGCAACAACTGGGACAGCAGAACAGACGCGACAACAGACTGTTTGGTTCAATTCTCTCAGTCAAAGAGATGGAAGCGCGATCGTCGTCCATGGACGATTGCCTCAACAACAGATGCAACCTGGCGACAGCCTGTGCCACCGCATATGCAACAGTTGTCCAACACTAACTGCACAGCCAATGGCGGTCAACTCCCTATGGAACTTTGGAATCCTTATCAGATGTCGATTATGCACCCGAACATAATGCAGCGAGGGCAAGTAGAGTCGCCAGCACCTAACCATTCGATGCAGTGGTAGTTCTCGCGGCAGATGAAATCGTCATAGTCGCTGTGTACTCTAGCCTACATAAAGGCATGCATAGTTTTGATGCGGGTCCTATCTGTAATTGATTTACATACCCCAAACGTTTTGACAAGCTACGTAAACTGTCGTCTCGACCAACATGGTGCACGAAAAACGCTGATATTATTTGATATTCTCTCTCAATTTAGTAGGTGTAGGTGATCACAGAGCACCCAGCACAACATACCTTTGAAGGACACCAAAGATCATCAATAACAGACATTTTCAACCTAGGCCCAAACGTCACCCAACATTGCGGATATGCAAGCGATACTGACAACCTTTGGCAGTAGGCCGCGCCGGCCGGTCATTTTGCTGTTCAAGGTACGCACAAACGGTACTACGACAAAAGGAAAATACGTCAGAAAATAGCTAGATACAGATCGACGGCAACGGTTAATCTAGAATACTGAACTTCGATTCGGGTGGCCTAGGCAGATAGTTTCTGCAAAACACTTTCTGACTACGACAATCTCGAATTGTGTAGCTCCATACACCACTCGGTGCTCAAAACCGTGGTTCAACAGACAGTGGTACGGAGCTCAAAAGTATGTGAAGCAATTATTCTTCTCACCGTTATCGTCCTGAGATGACCGATTTCTACAATAGGGTACGCAAGTAGGCACTGTGATATATTAAAAGAGGCCCAGCTCGTATGTAATAAAAACCAAGAAGCAAAGATAATTCATTCATTTTGCATTGAAAAGGCGCCGGTTCCAGATATTATTTGAAAGGATCATATCAAGCAGTTGGAATCGCTGCAACCAGCGATTACTAATCCAATAAATAGATACTTGGGTATAGGGGATAAACCGGATAGTTGGCAAAACGGTATACTGGTCGTGACTTCTAAAAGAAAAGGTGACGCGTTGGATCCTTCATCCTGGAGAGAAATTGAGTTACAAAGCTGCATCTATTTTCTATTATCGTTGTTTCTAACTCGGCGTCTGGAAAAATGTGTCGACTGCAGGGCTTCATAACTGAAGAACAGCATGGAGTTTGGTGCTGAAGGTCAAGACACACAACTTGAGCAATACTCAACGAGGATGCCAAGAAAACAGTGAGCCGCCGCAGGCGATCTAAATTCGCAATATTTGTGGTTTTCAAATATGCCACTTTGATACTGCATCTTTCAAATATGCCACTTATTGATACTGCATCTCACAAAGCTGCCATTTGGAAAATGGCAACATATGGTATGCCAGCACGCTTTCTCAAGCTATTGGCGACTGTTCCCCAGGGGAACTATGTGATACTAGACGACGGTATTGCCGAACAACGGCAACGGCTGCTGCACAGGGCGATAACTTTAGACCAGCTCTGTTTTCCGAATTTGTCAGTGAGCTGCCGGCAATTGGAAAGCAGAAGGATTCATCACTGCAATCCATCTAATATGCTGATGATATTTCTTTCTATTCTGAAAGCCGCTTTCAAATTCAGCAAGCGTTGGCCACTCAAGCAAAATTTGCGACAGATACTGCGCTGCAGATAAACGACAAGAGCAGTAAAGTTCCATCGCAAATGACGCCTTGCAACACCTGATACCATAGATCTACTTGTATTTGGGCTTGGAATTTGCGCCAGACGGCACCGCGCTGTCTAGACATATAGAGGAGAAGGCCCGTTAACCGCTGATTGCCATCTACTTAATAAATAATCCGCAACTGCAGACGGCTTTCAAATTATTTGACCTGAAAGTTGCCACCACAGCACACTATGCAATCGATCTTGCCTGGGAATATCTCAGAACCTGGAGCTTTAACGAGCTCGACAGCCTGAAAGCAACGTCTGTTAAACGGCTAATGGGTGTTCACAAAGCAGCCGCAACTGTTGCATCTGGCAGCAGGCACCAAATTTTTCAAAGAGACCTCTAGCGCCGCTTTAATCTGCGGCTAATCTGCGAGTACCAAGAGCATTTACTAAAATGGAAATCTAAGATGTTTCAAGTAAACATGGATTTCTATAGGACGAAAACTATGATAAGAAGCTTGTGAAGGGGTGCCCAACAGAAAGCTCGCCAACTTGTTATGCGTCATGCAATGCACGACTTTCATCCCGCAGTATGCACGAAAGTTGGCTCCCACTTGGAGACAGACAGGCAGTGCACCTGTCGGCACTGTGGAACAACTGGCTATCATCTACTGTATTCCCGGGACCCGCCGATAGTCCGGCAAATTCATATTTAAAATACACTCGATATGACCATTGTTTGTAATATAAAATCTATGGCAGCGTTGGCGGTCCTCTCGCATCATATCGTTAGTTCCTAATAAAATAGGACGGCCAGTAGAGGTTATTGAAAAGTTATCGTTTGGGTCTGTTGCAAAAATTCTAGTTTTTGCTGTTGCCATTTATCCTTGCTGTTAATTTACCTTGAATACGGTCCTCTAATTGAAGTAGTCCACTCTCGTATTCGATTAAGAGCTTGCCGATCGCCCGGTACGCCATCTCGGCTGTCACACCATTGTATTGAGGGACTTTATCGGGTACCCGAAGTAGAATGTTGGTTTCCGGCGTATCGTCGGGAATTTCAGGTAGTCTGTAAACAAACAAAATAAATAAACAAGCAAAATAAATATTTGAGATACAAGCCTGATAGCAATAAAGCTGCTTAGCTACTGCAAATATATTGACAACGACATAATGATTGAATATATAATTTGCAACGCGCTTTGCTTAAAACGCTTTGCCTGTCGTCGTACGGCGTCGTGTTCTATCTGTGCCCGCAGCTGTGCTCAAACAAATACAAACAATTTGAGTACAACAAATTTGCATCTAACGACACAGTTTACCAAAAGAAGACAGGTACTAAAGTTAATACTATTAGACACCTTATAACTCATAATACTCCTACTACAATAGTCAATTTAATGGCTGTGTGTTAATTAGTCAATCACCAGCAGAAAAACTAAGTCGCTCCACTTAGTTCGGTTCTAGGGCAGCTAGGACGCTAGTAATTATCACTATTACACTTACATAATGAGAATTCAATTGAAAAATAAAATGCTGTGTTGATATATATTATCGCCATATATATTTACCATACACAATTTTATGTGATAATAAAGATTATTTTACGTTAAATATTATATATATATATATATATATATATATATATTTTTTTTTTTTTTTTTTATGTGATAGTAAAGATTATATATATATATATATATATATATGAGCACAGGCCACCGGTTAGCTCAGAGGCGGCTTTTGAGCGACTTGTACAATCACCACGCTTTGTTGTTACACAGTGCACATAGTAGAAGTACTAGCAATTATACTATTGTCTCGCTCTCTCTCTCTCTCTCTTGATAGATCATTGAGACAGCAGCACGCACTTGCGGCACTCAGTGCCGCCAACAACAACAACAACAACAGCAGCAGCACCACCACTTACAGGACAATGTAGCCAGCCCGTCGAGTTGGCTGGAACTGGTACAATGGGGCGCATCGCGTCGAACCCCGCACGCAGCTGAGAAAACTGAGACCGCGCAGAAGGCCACCCGACATGACTGCTGCTGCTGCTGCTGTCGACGACTTCACGCTGGCTTGGCTGCCCGCGAAGTCAACGCCGGTACGGGGGGCAAACCAGAAAGAAAACAGACGACGACCACGACGACGACGACGACGAGAACGACTTCTTGGCAAACAAAGCGAGAGCTTTCGGCGCGGTCCACAGAACCCCTTCTGTGCTCGTGCTCCTCCGCCGTTCGCGGATCGACGATTAGGCACGATGCGGCACAGTTGCAACCTCAACCAAACGCTATCACCATCATCATCACCATCATCGTCATCATCATCGTCTCGGGCCACACTCACTACCGCCGCTGCATTGCGATTGAATTGAACAACCACACAATCAACCACTCACTATCCATCAAACAGCCAAACGCGTTACGCCGCCGATTGGAAGCTGCCGGGCGCGCCGTCAGTGCACTAACAACACGCACACAAAAACAAACATATCAGAACACAACAGTTGTGGACAACAACAACGACAAACAGACATCAACAACAACAACCTCAACCATGTCCGTTTCGTCAGGAATGAACAGCAGCAGCAGCAACAACAACACCAGCCGCAGCAAAAAAGCAACAATAAAGATCAGAATAGTAGTGACCACTGCACAATGCGGGCTTCGAGGCTCGATTGGATTCGATTTCAAAGCTGTAGTTCGTACTCTCTCTGTGTGTGTACGGAACTAATAATATTAGTTTATCCTGACTCTGACCCATATGTACCCTTCTCTCTGTTCTGGAGAGGAGGACCAGGATGGCCGGGAAGAGAAAGAGTATTCAAAAAACATATTCTCCAGACTCCAGACCCCCCGGTGCGCTTGTGACTTCGCGCTGAGGCGGCAAGGCGCGGTGGATGCTCACCAACGCACACGAATTTACAATGTACTGACTTTATATCACATAGAGTGTGATTAATTGCTTCTCTAGCCTAATAGCTATCGAGCGTGGAGGCTGGTTGCAAGGTGTTCGCAAGCAATAAATTACAGTTGTTGCCTGCGGCAACTAGTGCCGCGTCGCGTCGGCAAACACAAACCACTAAATGCATGATGAAATCGTGATCATATTTGGTAGAGAGATGTGATGCTGAAACTGTGATGTCGAAGACGATCAAAGACGATGCCGGCTGAGGCTGGTTGGTGGCTGCTCTCTTTCCGTCTCTATCAACAAATCATCAACCACTTTCACACGTTGCGATACAACGACAACACGCATCAACTTGTTTCTCGGATTTTCCCGACGGACACCGGCGAAGACGACGACGACGACGACCGAGGGTTGTTATCTACGGACCGAGAGTTATTATTTACGGACACCGAGGGTTGTTATCTACGGGCCGAGGGTTGTTATCTACGGGCCGAGGGTTGTTATCTACGGACCGAGAGTTGTTATCTACGTGCCACCGCCGGCTGCTGTCGCTGCTGCGGACAGCTGATTGCCGATCACGTAGATAGAGACAGAAGTTGTCGTAGAGCAGGCAGCCAGCGTCACACGGGACCGAGGGCGGACAAGTGGACAAGCAAAAAAAAGTCGTCCAGTTTAGATGGCGTGCTAAAAGCATCTGCTGAATGTCCAGCGACGTGTGTTGACCATAGTCAGTGACAATTGATTTAGACCATACAAGTGTGTCAATCCAGTACGGGCTGGAAGTGTCCAATGGTATACTACCGATTGTGAAAAGTCCATCTTCCTCATCACCACCATCATCATATTGAAAAGTCCTGTTTGAATGACGACATCTACGACGGTAGTGTGTAGCGAGAGCAAGTGGCTCTCAATTCAGCCTCAAAGATAATTAATTATCTTCATCGATTTGAGTTACTAGTGTCTTCAGCTCGACAAAACGAGACACGTGAACGACAACAACAACAGCAGCAGCAGACATCGCAAACGCGGTGTGTATCGTCTTTCTGTTCCGATTCGATTTTATTATTTCCCCTATGACTGTCTGCCTTATTTTGGCTCCCTGCCTTTGCTTTCAATCAGGTTTTGGTCCTATATAAGCAGCATTTTTTTATTTGCTGCTACGGCACGCTTCTTCGCTTGGAACGCTGTGTAGCTGTATTAGAATGATTATGATAAAAATAACATACTAATGCTATAGTTGCTCTCTCACTCGCTGGCCGAAACCGATATATATATATATATATATGTGGCGATATCGGCAGGTTATTGTACAGCGACCGCATAATTTGGGTTTGACACTCTCATGCTGTCGTTCCAAATATATATTTTTGAAGACGTGACATTTTCGAGGTATTTACTAAGTGTGGTCGTTCTATAGATCATTTTACTTTTCATCTGTAGTAGGTGCCAATTTTGGTATGCCGTGTTTGCGCAAACATGCCGAGTGTGCGCGAATATCTAACAAAAGGTTGTATATATATTTATATGTTACATTTGTACGCGTAACATTTTCAGCAGGAATACATAATATATTTATATATATATATATATATATATATATATATATATATTCGTTTGCATTTTTTCCATTAGTTTGCAGCCACATGGATCCGATGGTCAAAATCGCACTGGAAGCCCCAAACAGCTTAGAACCGATCAACCTTAATCGTGGCGAAGATGAGGACTCGTCGCAGGAGTTATGCAGTCAGACCGATGGCGAGCTAAGGTTATCTTCCTCGGCATCCCCCCGCTCACAATCCGAGCTGACGACGCAGTTCACTCCTAACACTGAACACGGAGCAGCGCCACAAGACTGTTCATTGTCGAATGTGGCCACAACTAACTGTCAACATGCACTAGACCAGCATTATGCTAGAGAACTCCTGGAAGCCGCAAACACGCTGCAAAGTGTTTGCAACGTCCAGGACACCTCACTCGACCTCATGGAGAACCGACATCGCGAACTTATCGAGATACGAGAGACGTACCAGCTGGACGATGTAGTCGAAGAAGCTCAGAGGTGCGTTTTGATTGAATAGACCTTCCTTGACACATCATTCTACTTAATAGATGCTTGCGTCGTTTCATACTGTAACAAATAATCCGTTCTAACACGTTCTAGCCGACGTGAGTTTTGGATATATAGCCAGAACGTTGTTATGCACGTGATTTTTAATTATAATTGATTTTATTTGTGCATGCTCCTTATATGAGTCAATTTAGTAGAACTGCGAATATAAAATCTGTAGCGGGTATTGTTTTACATTTTTCGTACAGTTGCTTTACTACCACAAGATAATCTAACAGGCTGTGTTTCGGAAATAACGTTTCAGCTACTACAATAAGCTGCTACGATTGAAGAAGGAGATGGCGATTCTGACAGCGAAGTCCAAAGAATTGGTCAAGAGATCTGCGTACGTGAGAGACGTCCAGGCCAAGGAGCGTGCAAAGAAGGACGAAGAGCGAAAGAAAATGGAACAGATTGAAAGGGATCTCGCGCCTCGCTATGCTAGTGACCTTACGAACTAGCTTACGCTGTAATATAAACATATATAACTCGAAAAGCTATGTACATTTGTAGGAATCATTAAGATGGACGTCACTTTAATTGTGTAAATATATAAACATTTATATGCATATATATGGCGAGTGTAATTTCTCTCGTGGTAAACCTATTTGAAGATGGCGTACTTGAAGTCGCGGAGAACATTTCCCCTCTGCCGAACTACACAGTCCCAATTGAAACTGACGACAGCTGTAACCACCGGGGTGCCCAACATAGCTCTTATTGATTAGTCGCTGCCCATTTACATTTATGCGTATTTAGTTAGATTTCGTTTTCTTTACATTTAGAATACGATCAGGCTGCCAACCCAAACTACCTAGAGTAGTGGCAATACAGATATTGCTGTGCTTCCAAAGTATATGCAAGGTCGTCGTTAAGCTGGTGTGACGTTCCTGAGATTGGCAGCGGCCGGTTGCATGGTTTGTTTTTATAATTGTCGGATAGTCATAGTTCTAGCTTGGACATCATCGGTGCATCATTGATATTTGCCCCAGATTTGTTCACAGAAATTGACGATTTCATGCACTGACGATGCATTATTCTATTTATTGCTTTATACGCGCATACTAGAAAGAACAAGTGAACCTGCTACAGTTGAACAAAATTTAAAGCTTTATTAAGTCGTTTTGTTTTTGAGAGAAGATAATAGTACTTGTAGGGATAATAATACATTTCATTACTATATTGTTATATCTCTAGTGTATTAAGTAACGAAACAGCATCACCTTCGCGTGTGTGCTTGTTTTGTTGACAAATGTGTGCTGTATGTTTCCGCTGGCAATCTGCCTTTTAAAATCCAGTGTGTTGCTGTTACATAGTCGGTGGAATAGTTGTTGTTGTTATTGTTGATGGTGGCGGTGGCTGCATGTTTTTGATTGGCTGTTATTAATTTTTCATCTAAATAAATAGACGAATATTTATTTTCCGGTGACTGTTGTTGCGGTTGTTGCTGTAGCTATCGCCATCCCAAGTGTTTTGCTGCTGTTGTTGTTGCTTTTATTGTTGTAGTTCTTGCCGTTGCTGTTTGTATTGTGTACATGTGTTTTGCGGTGCCTCTTGTCTATAATCATCTATAATTAACTGTTTTGCAGTCGTTACGCAGTTTGTTCGCTTCTTTTTGCAGACGTTGATCGATAGATGTTGCCGCTTGCGCATGCTCAACGCCATGCCGTCCTGGCCAAAACGATGCATATATGCGTTTCCAGCGGTACCGTAATTCTCAGTTGTCATTTGTGTCTCCGACAGGGAGGGGGTTTCACCGTCATTAATGTAGTAGCAGTAGTGTTAGCTGTATTTTACTATGCGTTCATCGCTGTAGGCCGACTTCAAGCTAGAAATAGTCGTCGAAGTAAGCCTACTAGGAGCGAACAGCACTCACGATTGATACTAATTTCACTGAATAGCTAACCGGCTAATCAGCGATACTTTGCGGCAGCGGCCGCTAGTAACTTTTTCACTTAAAACACTTCCACCATGCCCCCCAACGGGCGATTCGACCCCACAAATGCACGAGAAGATCTGAACTTGCCAGACAGATAAAAGCGATCGGTGGTCACAGTTGTCGTACATGCCATAATATGTTGCTAATTCCACCCTTAGCTACGGCTTTTGAGTAGCCGAGCGTACAAATTGTAAATGTCTAACACTAAATGTAGATTCTTCGTCTCTGTGTTGTCTTCTCGAGGACGCTATATATATCGTATATATCGTATATATATATATATATATATATATATATATATATATATATATATATATCGTTGCATTGCTTATAATACTAATACTAGTAACGACAGATGCACTCTGTAGAGTTTAATTATAGGAGTGTCTGAGTACGGTGCTTTTGTATCTGTCGTGAGATTCCATTTATTCCAGTCAGCGACATGTCTGCCTTC
Organism: Dermanyssus gallinae; assembly: GCA_003439945.1. NCBI lineage: Eukaryota > Metazoa > Arthropoda > Arachnida > Mesostigmata > Dermanyssidae > Dermanyssus > Dermanyssus gallinae. The sequence continues at coordinate 604,868 of QVRM01004146.1, forward strand.
TTGCTCCATGCGCTCTGCTTGAGTAAAGTCGGCTATCGTTTTGGCGCAGTTGATGCATTTCACAAACGTCGACGACGGTAGCGTCGTTAAGACTGTTCATTCATTTCATCTAAGCATCTTAGCAGTTTGTTCTACTGATGACCTCCGCAACAGTGCCAATCTTTGATGAGCTATATTTTCATGAGACGCCAAACGAGGTGCATGTACGTCTCTCATATGCGCGCGATTTCTCTTGCTCTTTATGACCATATGTAAATTAATTAAGTAAGGTTTGATTAATTATCACCCTACTTCATTTAAGGTGATAGTTTGAGTCGAACGATGCTGGAGTGCAGTGAAATCGGATAAAACGTAAAGTAGACGAGCTTAAAACGTTGGGCAGTCATGCCTGGCGTTACCAGGGCGTTAAAAAGTAGAAGGCAACGGATTGGCCGGTTCTGCTTAGGACAAAAACCGCCGTATTGGGTTCGTCCCTCCGTTTTGCGGAGGGGTGAGGAGGCCGAGGAAAAGATGAGGGAGCATTATCCATTTTGTTGGGCATTAGCTCACACGTTTGATCCTCGATAGACTTATTCGCGAGGCCTCGCGTTCATAAAGTGATGAATGTTCCGAGGCAAGAATCTGAATAAGATTAGGGAGGCTGGTACACATTGCATGACAGGACAGGATAGGGGTACTCCTTCCTCGTCTTGTTCGAGTGAATCACATTAAGTCGGGTCAAAGGGGTGAGGGTAGGTCTACAAGGACAGCTGCGTAGGGTAATAGTGTGCACATCCCGCAATGGGAGCGTTGTGCATTTTACGGGGTTTGCTGTGGGCTCGATCTCATCGGTCTCCTCGGCTGGAATGTGGACATATCCTGTGCCCTCTACTTTCCTCTTGCCAGGTGCGCATGTATATATGTATATATACACACTCCATAGCATCAGATAGAACGCTTCCGCTACCGTACCTATGATTTAACGTAGACGGAAATTTCCAGTCTTCTATACTCCTTCTGCATCCACTAGCTTCATGGGTTGTCAGTCAGAGTTGACGCACGCTGCACTGTAATTACATTCTATGTGATTAATTTGTTCACCTGCTGTTTCCGCTGCTTCTATGCAATAACATTTATTCCGTGATGCAGATTCCTGATCATACTTTTTATAACCGTTTGCGTTTTATAGGCAGTGGGCATTCTTGCGGGGTCAAGCGCAAAATACTTTGCACGCAGGGACCTCTAACTGAACTTTATGCTATATGGCCGGGAGTAGGACACAAGATGTAAACGGCTAGATCAGAAGAGGCTAAACACGTTCTCTGTTTGTTTCGCTGTGAAAGATATGGACGAACAATGAATGAATGTGATGCTGCGACGGACGTCAAAGTTACTTGCCCTCTGCCCAGAACTCATCCAGCCTCGACCTGGCCAAGCTAAAGTCTCCTGGTTTGGGTGCAGTCCTAACGCCGCCGCCGCCGGCTCCGATTGTGCTGTGGTCAATAAACGATTGCGCCATCGGGTCGACGGGTGCAGACTTCTGCACGGCGGGCGCTACCACTGGTGCAGGGGCGGCAGGAGACAAGTCGCCAGCCGAGGCCGGAGCTGCGTGCGCGGAAGAGGACGCAGATGTGGGTGCCGCCGACGCATGCGTCGCTAAAGTAACAGCAGCAGGTTCTTTTGCTGCGTCAGCGGCTCGCGTCTCTTGTTTCGAGAGTTGCCCGCCGGCCTCCACTGCTGGCGCATCTTTAGCAGCGGCTTGGTCGGTCTTGGCAGGGGCTGCGGCCACCGACTCCCCTTTCGTCGGCTCGGCCACTGTATTGACGGGCTCGGGGCGCTTCGTCGAATTGCCAGCTACTTTGGCCGGGTCGGCTTCGGCCTTTGCAGGTGAGGTTGGTTTAGGCTCGTCTTTTTTCGTAGTCAGATTCTCTTGATTGGCCGATATGGCCGCCGCCGCTTGAGTCGATTTGACCGTGTCGCTCGCGGCTTTTACAGCTTGACTGTCCGCCGCTGGCTTTATCGAGTCTTTTGGCTGCGCTGTTTGGGCAGCGGTGGCAGGACCGGTGGCGGATGCTGCTGTCCCTGTCGCTGTCGGTGCAGGCGGCGTAACCGCTGTTGGTTTGGTCTCCTTTGTGGCTTTAGGGTGGCCGGGTCCGGTTTGTATGCCGCCCTTATCTTTTTCTGCAAGCAGGCAAACAAAGTAACATGCATGGGGAAAGTAAATTAAAGTTAAACAAATTATGTACACGTAACTGTTGGTTGATACACGTACATTTATTGCAGATGAAAGCGAAAGCGCCTTCCTTTGAATAGGAATGCTTTTTAACGGTTTAGACACGGTTTGCCGAAGCTGTTGCATTAAATTTAGGCGGTAGTAGATAAAGCGAGGCACAGTTAGTCTTATATGTTAGCCTGAGAAGTTAAGAATGGTTCGGGAAGGATGGTATATAACAGCGAGGACTACCTACCGGCTTATATATGCTTTTAATTTAAGCATGCTATGCGGGTTGCTAAAGTCAAACTTGACACATGTCCATCAACAAGTTTGATCCTTGAACCGTGTGGGCATGAACAAAAGCGCGTCATTTGTTTTTAGTTTTGCCAAATTATATATTGGGATCTAGTTTATATCGTTCTTCTATTTTAAATTGACTAGACAAGGTAAAAGAGAGGAAATGTTGAATACGCACACTTGATTTAGTTTACGCCAGCATGACCTGCAGGATGATTGTTGTTGTTGTTGTTGGGGTGTTCGTTGTGTACTATGTGGTCTTGATTGCTTTGTTGGTGCATGTTTGCTACGTCAGTGCTACTGTCTCTACATTCAGGATATCTACTAAAGCTCATTATGAGGTCACTTTGTGGAGGCTTGCTTTACTGAACTCTGATGGTGGTGTATCGGGCGCAGTGTTGAACAGTGGGGCTCTTTGCCTACCAAATAGACAAGGCTGGCTTCACGGCAGTAACCGTTCTTGCGAATTCAAGCGAATCAAAGACTTGCTTAAATCATTCCCGAAGACCTGAATAGCAGAGTTGCAGGCCCATCATAGAGGTAAAGACACTTTGCCTATTTGACCTAGATCAACTCCTTAAGGCGCTTGTGGTTTGTCGATATGCTTGACGGGGGTCGATAAGTTAATGAATGGACTCAACGACCGCTTGCTTACTAAGTATTACGTTGTAACGTGGACGGGGAATGAAATGTGGGGCCTACTTACAAAAAAAGTCTGCCTAAGCGCGTGAGTGTTTAGATGTGTTTTTGCGTCGAAGTGAGAGAGGATGTGTATCACAGTCATGTGGTTCGTGGCTGCAAGACACTGAGGCACGAGCGGGGGGGGGGGGAGGGCTTCGTTCAGTCATTCGCCGGTTGGATAGCACGACGCAGGCAGGACAACTGGAACAGGAGCTAGAAGAGAGATGAGTACGTGGAGAAGCCCGAGGAGGCTAGGTTACTGCTCAAATGAAAGGGCCGACGTCCCGTTACGATTGGAGCGGGGCAGGAGGAGGAGTGTAGGGAGGATCAGCCCCATCAGTTGTCTGGCATGTGGTTGTTGTGAGGTCGTTTTGGTTTTCCCTGCTATTCGTCTTGTTCGCGTGTTTTCTTTCACCCTCTTTCTCTCCCATTCTCTGTAATTGCCATGTTTGCTTGATCTTTCTCTCTCACTCTCGCACACACACTCTACTTCTTGTCGTCTGCCTGTATGTCTGTCTTGTTATTCTTAGTGGGTTTCCGTTCATGCGCCTTTCGTCTGTGCCAGCGAATGCCGGGGGGGGGAGAGGCCATCATCGAGCAATTCAAGCGAGCGAGCGCGCGGGCGATCGAACAAGCTGTCAGAGTCTCTGGCTGACTTTCTCGTAGACGATTCGAACGACGACGGGACCGCCCTTGCCGTTCGGCATCTCGGGGATGCAAGCCAGCACTTTCTCTCCTAAAACAACAACAACAACACCAGCAGCAACACGACACAACAGCAGCGACAACACCAACAGACAAAACGACAAAGCCGGGGATGCAACAAACAACAGATGCGAACAAACGGGCAGCGGACGTACGTATAATACGTCCGCAGATGGCAGGCGCACGTGCCGTGAGGCTACTACTACGACTACGACTACTACTACTACCACGAGTGGCAAGGCAGGAATAGGGCAACGGGTAGGGTTATGCGCACTCGCAGAACACACAGAGCTCTAACAACTTGCAAACATTGCCTGCCGTCAACAGCAGCACTGACCGGTAGCAACGACAGCCGAAACAATAGAAACAACAATAACGGCAACAGCAGCAGCAGCATCAGCATCAGCAATACCAACAACAACAAAAACAATAGGTAAAATGACAACTGGCGCAGAGGAAAGAGAAGATCATGGCAGGCCGAATGTTTCGTGTGAACAAAACAGGTTACAGCAGAATTCGGTACGAATGCGTCATCGCCATACATACACACACACACACACCCACACACATATATGCACAGTATTCATTCACTGTCGTGGGTGATGGCAAGGGTAAACCTTATCATCCACCGACGACCTCAGTGCCTAATTCCTAATCTAGTTAACATAACATCTCCAGCCGAAGGAGGACACAAAAAGGAGGGAGGACACAGGACTATTGGTACAGCTGCAATACGTGCAATTCTTACTACTGGTACGATTATAACGACTGATTTAGGCACGAATACAAGGAACATTAATACTACTACAAAATAAAATTACTACTATTTGTCTGCACGATAATTTGGTCAGAAACCGTTTAAAAGTGAGTGTAGACTCCGTGAATGTGGACTTATTTTCTGGTTTGGTCTAGCATCTTAGTAGAGCGAAGTTTATCGAAGCATATTTATGCAGCCTGACATTCAATCGGTCGCCAACTTGCAGAAGTCACGTGAATCAAGCAAATGGGTTCACTCACCAATCGTGTCATTAATTGAGGCAGGCGCAGGCTTGATCCATTTCTTGTCATCATGTTTAGCCTTGTCGTCCTTGGCCGGGGTCGGTTTTACGACAGCCCGTGGCTTCGAGTCCTACCAAACGAAGCACAACGTGTCGTTAGTGTGCGCCGATGGGCCGTGCGGAGGGCAATTTCTACCTGCCCGCTAGAATTTGCATCGGCCCGCTAAGTGTACGCCCTGATGTCGATCTGAGCACTCATATTTTGAATTTTTACATACGTCTATAAAAAACATATGTATATATATATATATAGAAAATATTGCGATGATTTATTAATCACTTACAATACATTTGCACCGTCGGCAGTGCTCGCCTTATATATATATATATATATATATATATATATACAAGACTGCAAACTAACAAACACTTTATAAAGCACGTTTTGCGCAAACATATGCAACTTTTTGGGACATGACAGCGCAATAGCAAAACCACAGTATAAGTGTCATGACAATTAGACTATCGATCTCTAAAGATTTGGTCTGTTAACTATACGTAACTATACTATGCATCGTTTAGATAACGAGTGGTTAACATATATATGTTAACCACTCGTTATCTAAACGATGCATATATACGCTAACATGTACGCTTATAAATCTATCTATCTATATATATACTTTTCGCGCTGACCCTCAGCTAAGACTTAAGGTCCACGGAACTGCTTTTTTCATTGCTTCATGGACGGACTCCCATAAATACAAATGTGCAATAATGGGGCTCGAACCCGCACACCTTTCTGTCTCCTCCGGTCACGAGGCGCAGGCGAATGCCACCGGGCTCGGCATATATATATATATATATATATATATATATATATATATATATACATATAAATATATATACATATATATATATATATATATATATATCTAAACGTGCACATTGACGTATATATGCAAGGACTGTGGCAGCAAGCAGCAACGGTCGGAGTTCTATCCACAACCTACCTTGGTGGTTTCTTTCGCTTCCTGACCGCCTTCCCTCTTCGGCGGCGTCTTAAATGACGTCCTGGCTGACTGTCCTGTCATGCCTCCGCCACCCCCGCCTGGGCCTCCTCCGCCGTCTTTAGTTGGCGAAACGCCGGCATGAGCAGGCGTTTTGCCGCCCCCATCGGCAATCCGACGACGCGAGACGCTGCGACTGGTGCGTGCCTTGCCTGCGGCACTCCGGCCTCCTGCTCCGCCTCCAGTCGAGGTCGCCGACGGCGGCTTATCTGCCCGTGCCACGTTCATTGGCCGGTCAGGACAACGAGCAGCGCAGAGAAACAGTGTCAGATGTGTCATGTCAACCTGTGAACGCTATACCAGGGCTAAGCTGCTGCTGCTACTGCTGCTGTCGTCAGCGCCGACTGCGTACGATATTCGACAGATCGTAGATTTGCCTCTGAACGAATTCGTAACACCGTCGTGTCTATAGCGATTCGACTATGAATTAACACGAACGCTTTTGTGTGGTTGCATAAATCTGATTATGGCCTCAGGTGAAATATCTAACTGTTTTACCTATTACCGCTGCTGAATGACTGCGTTACAGTTAAACTAAACGGTGCTTAACAATTAACTCATGGTAACACGCGACCTGCCGGTTTGATACAACTATAACATCTGCATATCAGAGCCGCTTTTTAGAATTCAGTAAAATACTCGCTTCAAATTAGACACTTTTTCTGTTACATGCAACCGTGCTTGGCTAGATCACCTAATAGAGTGTAGTAATTCTAAAAATTATTTGGCAGGAGAAGCAACAACTCGCGGAGGATACGAGAAGCACACGAGAACGAGATACACTGAGTCTCCTGCAGGAGAATGTGTCATAGCGGCGAGATACGGACTGTCCTTGGCCAGGGGAAAAGCGGGTCCCAGCGAGTGGAATCTGCTCTTCTGCCGGCGATGTCCGGCCGCGCTGTCGACGGTGTCGTGAAGCGTCAACGCGGACACCGAGTTGCTCCAGATCAGGCGGTTCCGCTCTGAGGGATAGTCCGTCTCTCCGATGCCGGAAGAACGGGAACGCGTCTTATACTCCTCCGCCTGAAACGTCGTCCGGTACAGGGAATGAATGGATAGATGGACGACCAGCCGAACAGTACAAGCGCTACTGTTAACTCACGTTCGTTGGCTGGCGCTAAATGGGGGTTGTTTCAATTTGCTCAATTTTCCCATATGCTGGCAGCTATGCTCAAACACATTTCGAATGTCGAAGTAGTTTCTTTACCCCCTGCTGTGTAACTCTGCGAAGACTGCGGACTAAAAAGACTTTATATAGCATTTCTTTGCGTAAACAAATGCGTCTTTTTAGGCTATGACATTGCAATAGCAAAACAGCTTTTTTAGTGCTATGACACTTAATCTATCCACTAGGTCTAGGTCCCTCACTGTTCGGACATTTCACTCACTGTATGCACTAGTAATATGTACGTATTCACACTATGCGCTATATTCTGATTACTTGATGTGTAACATAAGAAATATTGATAAAGTCTAAGATCGATAGGAGCCTTAGTAGAACACAAATAATACGTGCTATGGTTAAAAGTTCATGCTGCCGGCTAACTCTTCTCCAATTGCGCTTCTTATAGAGTCCGCGTTAAACTTGGAATATACTTTTACCACGCGCAATTAATTTATAGATTCTTTGTAAGCATAATTATTTACGTTATATTTGTTCGCTGTGCTGCCTTGCCGCCACGATAGCACGTATTGATATTGAGCACTTCAGATGTGTTTCAATTATCAATTGACCCGTGGGAGTAGAAAACGTGAAACAAAGAAAAACCGTGTTATATACGCGCTTTTGAGAAATATACCAATTGTTCAACTGTTTTTTTCCAATTGGCATTTTCCAACAATGTGGTAATTCATGTTCAAGAAAAAGAGCTACAAGAGTTGCGTGGAACAAAGCGAAATCTAGATGATTGCGCGCTCTTAGATAAAATCCATACAGCAAATTGTTATTCATGTCAAGGCGTAGTCACGTATTATTTCTAGAAACGAATGCGCCAGTTATATCTGAGACGATCGAGCAGAACGTACGTTTTTAGATGGGCAGAAATCCATTTTTTCAAGAGTTTAATTTAACGTCATTACGATAATGTCGTGGAAGATGTGGACCATTTCCAGCACTCATCGACCCTTAAATCAGCAAAAACTAAGAATACAAAAATAATAATATAAGGCGGCTACAACCCATTTTGACCATGGCAATCTTCAACAAAAAAAATCTATAAAGTAACTTATGTGGTTTGAAAGATGCTTTTGCAACAACGCGTTTCTGGTTCAGGTGCGGCTTGCGTACCTTGTGTATCCTTTCAGCGACCTCTGCGTACCAGGAACTGGGCCCATCGGTAGTATCAAGGGGCTGATTGCGATGCCACGAACCTCCACTGTACGAATATTGTGAAAACGGCCGGTACTTGCTTTTGTATTCCGTCCATCTGCATCGAACACGATAAATTGCACATGCAAAGACACAGCAAACATAACGAAAATCCCATTTTCATTAAGACCTTCATATATAAGTGTCAAGTAAGAAACGTATGAAGTAGCCCTTTTACACCCGTTACTGTACAAAACAGTACTTCACTTTTCACGTTTTCATTAATACGATTGAGTAACTTCGCCAAATAATAGACAAAACCATCGTGATAACAATTTTCACGGTTGGCTATGATATCTCAAAGGCAGATGTCCCTCTCAAATGTTGAAGTCTATACCTCGCGTTGACCTGGCAGGCAAAGCAATTAGGCGCCTGCCTGCAAGTCCAATTCGCAAGGCTTCCTAACGAGTGATGCTGGCTCGCTACCGACCGAGCTACGTATTCTGGACTTGTGCTGGCTTTTGGACTGAAGTTCCGTCTCCGAAACATTCGGCACACGGATACGCTGACGTACTTTCACCAACCGTTCCCAGTAATGTTAATAAAAAAACCCACAATCATGTGTGCTACTGTGCAACTAAACAATGGCTCCTTCCTAGCCCGGAGAGACGCTGCCTGTAAGAGGTCGTGGGTCTCGGCACTTTTGCACGGCAGATTCTAGTTAGCTTGTAGTCTGCCGCGCGTAGCAGACGCACTTACCTCCAAGGATCGCCTGAGGTTGGCGAGTGTGGCTGTCTACTACTGCTGTCCGGAGCAGGATGTGACTGCGACATTAGATCGCTGATCGCGCCACCGCGAAGGATGTCACGCACGTCTCCCATTGTTCGTGTGGCTGAAATGCGTTGTACTCGTTGCTGCTGCTGCTGCACCAACTCTTGCTGACTCCGTGGACTCTGAAAGGACCGCCGCCGAAGCGATGGGCATCATACATCAGACGCAGACACAAACCGAAACGCCGGAGACTGTTAGTCTCTGTACAGATACAGACTGCCAGGTTATCGTCGTCGTCGTCGTAAGGTCTGTTGCAGGTATTCGTACGTTCGTGCTGTTGACACTAGCACATATCATTATTAGAGCTGCTGCATAACAGTGCCTAGACATACAGCTCTAGTCACAGTCCCTGTTACAACTGTTGTTGCAGGTTGTTTCATACGCATGCAAACAGTATGTAACCGCGGTTGCATGTCGTCGCTGTTGCCATTTGACTTTGTTGCTGTGATGTTTGCTCATCTTGCAACTGCGTTTATTCGTGTGTTTACTTCATTTCCTAAATTACTCTTTACCTCACCTAGAGAGGCAATTATTACACACGATCGTCCTCATTCGTGATCGCATCTGTTCAGCTACTGAAGTAGGCGAAGCGTTGCTTCAAGTTCCGTCAAGAGCGACGTCGGCTTAGCTAATAGAAACGTTTTAAGTGACGGCTCTTAAGCTGTAGACACACACGGCTACACCAACACACGGACCAACTGAACTCGCTTCACCAAGTAACTGCCATACCTGGTCGTCAGAGCTTCAAACAACGACTCCCGTGGGTCTCGTTCGCTTCACTTGACAAACTGTCCAGCCCGCAATGAGGCACAACCTCAGTTGAACAAACCTGGTACGGAAGCCGCAAGTGCTGCTGCTGCTGCCGATTGCCTTACAAAGACTTCAGGATGCAGCCACCAGCCGTGAAGTTACGTGTATATAAAGTAAGTTACGTGTATATAAAGTGAAGTTACGTGTACATGCAGGCGGCACATCGGGCCCAAAGTCATTGCTATTCGGTCGAGTCCGTCAACTCTCGACGACTTTTACACACGCCAAAGAATGGCATCACGTCTGTTGTCCGTCTATTATTTCGTCCTATTTGCAAAAGCCATATAAACAGCAGATGTAAACGGACCTGAAATATGGACTCTTTCCCGCTCTCACCGCCGCCTCCTTTTTCTGTATTTTGTATGGGCATGTGTGTGTGTGTGTGCATGTATTGTATGTGACACGCGAAATGTCATATAAATTGAACATCCATCATTCTTCTCTAATTGCCCAGTCGTTCAGAAGAGGTGACATTTGTCGCCGTTGCTTGAGTTAGAGACAAGTGTGGCCTTCGGCCCCACGCAGCATTAACGAACCATGTTTGTCGCCATTCAAATGAACGGCGACAACAACGACAGCCATCCTTGAAACTAACGTTGTTGATGTCGTTACGTTACTAAGGTGGAGGTAAGTTCGGCGGCCGTCACCAAGGCCATGTTACAGACAGGGATCAAGGAAGAGACTGACTGTCGCGCGATAGAATACACTTACATTTGTCGTTCCCTAAAGAACCTCGTCGGAGAGGATAGTGGCGAGTGTAAGTTCCGCTCCTCGTGCGGTCGACTTTCTAATACTCTTGAGTTTAAAAGAATAACACCGCTGAAGTTAGCGTAGGGGAGAGTTTGTCGAAATGCTTGTTTTGACAGTCTTGACATGATTTGCCCTCGCTTACCTGCATATATATATATATATATATATATATATAGGCAGCTTAACTCCAAACGGGTTTTCAAATGGGTTCAGGTACTCTCTCGACTGTGCGTCCTTAAAAATCTTAACGTAACAAATATTTACTCAGTTATTCTGTTTGTGAATACGGTGAAACATTTCGTATAAAATACGAATACAGCAATTGTATATTTTTTACAGGAAATCTATAAGGCAATAAAATATCAGAGCAGTAAATCTAGGAGCTTACCTATTCAACTTTTCTGATAACTTTGTTTTAGAGGTACTCGGAATGCCTAAGCTGAACGTTCTAGAACTGACATTGTGGTTAATCAATACTATAGTAGTATTTCACATCGGTATTCTATAAGAAAGCTGGTTTACGACTGCTGCGACTTGCCAGGCTATTAAGGCGCCGAAGCACCTGATTTAGAAGCAATAGTCAGGTGAGTGACAGATACACATGCCGGCGTATATAAAGCAATCGTTACCATCGCAAGCTTACAATAAATTCATACGTATTCTCGTGGGATGGCGTAATCTCCAGCGACTGTAACACAAGAATTTGCACGTTTTAATTTCGTTTAAAATAGCAGAAACGCGGCACCCTTAAATGTACTTGTAAGTAAAATAGATACAATTGTAGACACTGTTCGTATATGACGCGTGCGTCACTCGCCGGCTAAAGTCAGTCCAGGACTGGTCCAGTACTCCAACGGCCTTACCACCGCCTCTGCCCTGATGAATCGAAATTGAGATTCTCTCTCTCTCTCTCTCTCTATATATATATATATATATATATATACATATGTAAGTTGAATATATATTTATATATACGTCCGGCGACTGTACGTTTCGACGGCAGTGGCACTTTTCTACCTCAAACTTAGTCCAGGCCTAATGTATAGTTTTGGCAGAGTATGGGGATACCTCACTCAGACAAACTTTAGTTTGATTGAAAGGTGTTGCACAATGTACATAAAGCGAATTCTTTGCTTTCAATGCGAGAGCCGCTTTGTGTACCCATGTCAGGCTGCACACCGGCTATTGAAATGAATCGATTAAGATTGAAGACGCCGCGTACAGAACAATTCGAAAGCTTTGTCTCAAAATGAACAAAATCAAGTAAAAAGAAAGGTTGGGGACCTAGGTATTTTCAGTGCATGTGACAATCGCCACGCCTAAACCAAATACATAGTTTATGACTATCATCACCTGATCTGTTTGAATACGAACTTCCTAGAGGAGTTTACAGAGTGCATCTGTCTGATGCTCAAAGCTGACTGTGCTCTCACGCGTGTGCGGAGTGTCATGCATCTTCCTGCCTGGCCCTTACGAAAAGATCACTGCAGCTGACAACAGTATGCATACCAGTGTCAAATGCACACTCAATATGAGCGAAATGTAATGATACATATATATATATATATATATATATATAGTTTGACAGTAGTACTGTTGTATTACCGTAGTATTCACGTCATCTCAAAGTTTTAAGCCTGTCGTTAATCACTCACTCATTTTTGTTGCAGGTGGAAAATCCGATTTGATTTGACGCGCTGTATATATATATACGTATATATAACCACATGCACGCGAAACGAAACTAATTATCACGTGGAGTTAATTCTCATGTGAAATCGTTGGTACTGTTGTAGACTTGTAGCGGCCTTTGTTGTTATTGCTGTTGTGATTCTTGTTGTACCACGATCACAATTGTGGTTGTTGTGGCCGTATCGCTGCTGCGATTGACGTTGCTGCTGCTGCTTGCTTTTATATTAGCTGTCAGTAGTGTAATTGTTGTTTGTGTTGTTTTTATTGTCGCTTAAGCTGGTTCTGTTACATCTGCTAGGGTTTCGGAAACAACAGAACCAGCAACAAGAACAATAATTTTCGACAATAGCACCAATAATAAGTAGCTGCGGCAATACGCGATACGCGGCTCAGAGACTGCAGTGCTAGAATACACAGAGCCGTGGTTGCGGCTAGCTGAGCAGCAAGCAACTCGTTCAAAGGAAAGAGGAACCCTCCGAGGGAAAGACAGTGCGACGCTCTCGAATGGCCAAAGACGGAAGAAGAAAACAACAACGACGACGACGACAACAACAGCAGAGCCATTCGCTTTCTTGCTGATCTTCCATGCAGAGCTTGGCCAGCGGATCGCCGAGTTGATCGGAAAGGGCCCGGCGAATGAATACCAGCATCGTAGCAACAACAGCGCCACTGTTTCTCAGCCAATAACCTATGATGACAACAATATTGTAGCGGCAACAGACAGACATACAGACGTAGCGGCACGTACGGAGAGAAAGCCGAAGAGGCAGTCTTCTTTTCTGGTTCTTTTGCTTCTTCATTTATTCATTCAAGCTCACCAGAGCCAAACCCGGGATGCACTGGCCGAGGGACTAGTTAGAGTACAGAAAGGCTTCAGGCAAACTCTGTGTGCGAGAGTTTTAATCTCTCTCTTCTCTTATATATATATATATATATATATATATATATATACATAATTTTTTTTAAAGATTTTCCGTAAGGCAATTGCCCGTGTACGGTTTATTCATGTCATGGCTAATTTTAATCCACTCCGGCATCAACCTTATCTAAATTGGAAACCATGCAAACCAATTTAAGAGTGGCCAGTCTGGGTCTCGAACCCAGTCCTCCCGAATGCAAGGCAAAGGCTTTGCCACTAAGCCATTTTTGCTCGATTATAATATATATATATATATATATATATATATATATATATATAATATTTGTATGTGTTTTTTCTTCCTAATCGGCCGTTGTGCTTGTCTAATCAAGCAATAGCCCTTCGAATGTACGCAGCCTGATTCACGGGTTTCCGCTACGGGTTTGCTATAGGTTTTACTACCACTGCTGCTAATGCTACTTTTACAACAACCACTCTACGAGTATGAAAGCAGCAGCAGCGACAACAATAACTACCGCAAACGCTGTACTCGTCATTCATGTTGCCGTTGCTGCTACTGTCGTCATTGTCGTCCTCGGCGGCGACAATAACAACAACAAAGAACATAGTAACAACCATGATGATGACGATGATGATGATGATGCCGCCCCATGTCCTGTGCCAAATGTACAATAATACATTGTGTCAATGGTGGGAATAGCATTCCGTGCTATGCCAGTTGACCGCCTCGAGCTATGATGCATTGAGTTGAGCGGGCAAACCATTCCCGCTCGCGCGCAACGTGGATGCCTGTGGGTGGTTGCTGTACATGCGCATACGTATACAAGTGTATGCATGTATGCAAGTGCAGATCTAACTACGAGTACACCATAAAAGTCGCCGCAGCCATTGCACGGAGGAACCTGCTGCAGTTGTTTCTGTTTCTGCTGCTTTCGCTGCTGCTGGATGGCATGACAATGCAAACATGTAAGCGATTTACGCACACACTCAGAACTCGGCCATATATATATATATATATATATACATAGTTGCCACATAGGTACGTACAAACATTCATAACCGCTGTCTCGTGACAAGTTGTCCATTTGGTCGGATGAACTCCATCGTAAACCCGATTGCCCCTCACTCATTGATTGTAGCAGTGTGCAACATCTATGAAACATTTATCTATGGGTACGCATTACTGAAATTACAACGCAAACGTTACTGTACCCGTTTATGGCCGCTTTGGTCGCAAATACTCGCTGGCCCTTCCGAACGCAACGAACATTACTCAACTTACTGTTATTACTACATACGAGTACACTAAAATGCAATGCTGCACTCTTGAAAGCTTTAGTAATCGACAACTTCACCTTAGGACGCACCGAGATCTCATCTCAGTCTTGCTTCAACAAAGCTATTCTAAAAACTGTTACATCAGGTCCACGTAATATGAATGAAGCATATAGCAGGCATTGAGTGAGCCGATTACGAGCGTTACGCACTAACAATCTGTCACAACAAATTATGGTGGTATTGTGCTCTCCCGACTTAAGAGCGAGCTATGCTTAGCGGACCTTCCGGAAACTTCTCTACAATTATTTAGGAGTCCGTTGGTCCATACGACAAGCGAGCGTCTTCATCTTCTGTTCATCTAGAGCTTAATTAAAAATATCTTGAACGTGTGCTTTAACTTTCATGTCTTGAAACTACTGCTTCTAAAAGGTGTACTTCTATCACCCACTTATATGGCAAAAGTGCATTTCATACTGCCCTATATACTACAGAGATACATACACGACGCAGCGAGCGCATGGTCTTCGTTTTAGCCCCTGGGCAACCTCCGCAGTACAGAGGCTGTTTGCTTTCGAGTGTATTCGAAAGTAGTCATGGATAAAGCTATGTGTTTGAGTCATGCATTCATACACATGAGCATATATATATACATATAGCCCTACAACACTCCACGCACCCTGGGGTCCCATGGATGCTAACCACCGAGCACTTCAAAAAAGACCTTGCGAAAACAAGACTTCTTTGCGAGCGCTTGGGAACCTCCATTGAGACCGCTACACAAGAGACCGATTACTGGTCTCAAGAACTACACAATACGTTCGATGGGGCACATTTAAAAAAGCACACAAAACGCCATTTTACATTACTGGCTTAAGGGTATACCCTACCTATCTGGTAAGGAGTATTTAAACCTACTAAAGCTCAGGATCAACGCACCACCAACGCGTGCCAGATTGTCCAAAAGACGCCCGGGCTACAACACACGTTGTAGGCACGGGTGTCATGCGCCTGAGACGTTGGCTCATGCGGCCCGAACAGGGACCTGGCAAAAGCGCGGCAGGACAAGATCACCAAATAGTGACGTCGAGTTCCTAAGAGCGGCGCTCCCCGACCCGTAAACAGTTCGCATTCATCACTATCTCTATGAGTGGTGTATGGGACTCCGAATCTGCGAGTACGCTCTTGGGGCTCGGCGTCACGAAGAGGAATCTTATAGATTTTACCGTCTTAACGTTGCAAGGGACCTTGATGATATACCACTCGCACCGGGCTCATAAGAGCGGGGGCTACCATTAAGCAAAAACACGGACAGCTGATCCTTAACCTCAAGTGACACCTTTTTGCCACCATTTTTATTAAGGCGAGCACTGCCGAGTGTGCAAACGTATTATAAATGATTAATACGTCATCGCAATATTTTATATATATATATATATATATAGTTATGCACCAATGTGTGTGTATAGAATATAAATCACTCTTAAGACTAATAAAGTGAGGTGTGATGACATTCGTAAAACTAAGTTGGCCAATTTTTTAAGGTTCGTCTAGTGGTGGCGGGACGGACTATTTAGGTGAACCCATTTCGCCATGCGTCAGGCAAAAATATGATTTACCTGCTCCGTGGACGCAACGTCTTTGGGGGCCAATGTGAGGCAACTTCTCAGAGCAGTTGCTCTGATGTCAAAAAACATGATAGGCAATGTCAACCCACCAAACCTGAGCCGGGCATGTTTTAACGCGTCAAAAAAGTTCGTAATTTATTCGGTCGTATTTATAAGACACCTCATACAAATGTATACACACCCGCACAGTGTGTAGTATATTATACACATCTATACATTCACGTATCGTGGGCCTCAGGAGCAATGATCAATGACCTTATTCTCTCTCAGGTTGTGGGTTCGGTTCCTGTGCAAGGCGTATCATATTGAAGCACTTCTTTCTAGAATTTGCAGCTTCTTATTGAGCAAAACTAGTTAAAAAGCAGAGGCAGCAAGTATGCCAACTGCCGCAAACTATAAATAGAATAAAAGTTGCACGTGGCAATCAAATCGTGCATTCCGTATAAAAACGGTGAGTCAGCGTCCCAGATAGTCAACATCTTACAGTTACTGCGGACATTGTGCGTTGGGTAATGATCGCCTTTAAGCAGCGCATTGCTGTTCTGTCTCGCGTGATGAATGCATGGCAAAAATGTATGGAAAACGAGGACGACATTGCACTAAATAATCGAGGCGTTTTTTCTGTATGTCGGTCTGTCTACGTGTATGTTCGTATAGCGTGCAAGATTGCGGGGCTTTATGACAGCGTGTTTGACTGTTGGCGTATTTGTGCATGTGATCGTGTGTGATATATATATATATATATATATATATATATATATATATATATATATATATATATATATATATATATATATGTGTATATATATGTATATATATATATTTATATGTGTATATATATATATATATATATATATATTCGAGGTCGTTGACACTCGCGCTAATTGTGTGCATCACGTGTTTCCCGCGCTATAGTATGTTTTTCCATAGTTTTCTCTTTGTAACATCTCTTGTACATGAGATCCTATCCATCTACACAGATATATATATCTGGTTCAATATTCCCTTCTGCGCGCTTGTTCATCTATTATTGTGTGCGTGTCTCTCTCTTTCTCTATTTTGCTCACTCATTTGTGCTCGAAGCTACGGGCTTCTTCTCGTCGACTTCTCCGTCGGGCTTCTCGTGCATCGAGTGGTCGCTCGCATCATCAGTGCGATTCTCTTTTACTCAGGGCAGGCTGCTTGTCTGTCTGTCTGCCAGCCAAAATAACCATGCTACAGGCTCGAGGCCGCCGATACCCGTCACCGTCGTTTGGAACCGCCCATGTTGTAGTAATAATAGCAGCAGCAGCGACAGCAACAACATTGCTATTGCTGGCAGTGGTGGCCGCTTGCGTCGAATCGAATGAATAAAGGATGCGTGGATGCATGCATTCATCGAATCGAACAGCCCTCGTTGGCGCCGTGCACTTACCCCCGACACCCCCATCATCATCACCATCAGCAGCAGCCGCCGCATCATGATCATCAACAGCGCTATCAGCATCAGCATCATCATCGTCGTTGTCGTTGACCTCTATCGGCAGCTCCTTGCCCTTGTTCACGCATCTGCCCTCGTATTTTCCTCTCGCTCTCACCTCATCTTCTTCGGTCTCCGTCTAGGACCTTCGTCAACTCTACCACCCCCCAATCTACCCATCTCTTGCGTTTTACGAGCAGCTTCTTCTGCTGACAGCGTCCGTCTCGCCGTCCTCGTCTGCACGATACTCCATGCCTCCTTTCTGCTCTTTTCTCTCCCTCTAGCGATCCACTGTCCTTCAGTTTCTCTCGAATCACCTCGAGAACTCGTTTATTCGCATGCCCGTTGTCACATGTGACCATCGAACGAGCAATACGCCCTGCCATTGGCAATTGCCGGACTCGTGCCGGATCGTGCTTGCCGCTGTACCATCCACAACTACAGTAGCTACTTTCTCTGTGCAGAGCAAGATCAAGCGATAGAGCAGGAAGAGATGACCAGGCCCAGGGCCTTCTACTTCGCTTTGGGGGCAGTACGCCGGCGCCGCCGCCACCACCACCACCACCAGTGTGCGTGTTGTTGCCTGCAGAAAGAACGTTGCATTCAGTTGCGATTGTTCTTGCGCGTTGATCGGTGAGAGGCATGTCTTGCCCTTTTTCGCTTTGTTCTCGATCCGCCATTTGTCCGTCGATGCACGAAACGATATAAACGGCCACGTACAACAGACCTCTCTGCGCTCTGTCGTCCTTAACCGGCGCCTGCTCTCTCGAAGTCTCCCCCTTCCCTCCGTACTTGGCCAGGAATCCTAAGGTAGAGACACCCGATGACGCGCAGATATCGTACCTCATCTATATGCAAGACACGACTACGTTTCATAGTCGATTTGGTTAGATCAAGGGATAGATTTATTGTTAGCGAACTCACGGCGCTTTGTTCAATACATATTTAAACGTTTTGTTTTGTTCTTTTTGTTTTTATGGGAGGTTTGGAAACGCTAATGCACTATCGGTACTGGCAACCAACAGCACCTAGTGTAAGACTTTCGTCCACTGAAAACCTCAATCCTGAATCAAATTATATTTGTAATTGTTAATTAGGCCCAGACACTCGATGATACGCTTTGGTGTTTACTTGCTAGCTCTGATTAACGCTGCTTAATTCGAAGTTTCCTGACAGACTTCCTTTCGACTCCACTCGCATCGCGTCAAGTTGATAAGCACCTTAGTCACAAGTGTAATTTTGTTGTTATTACTACTGCAGCTGCAGCTATCTTAAAGAGGTGGCAAGTATAACAAATAGGTGTATGTAAGTGTTCTCTCTCTAGCTTTTCACACTCCCTACTTTTTCTCTGTATCGCCTCGAGAACTGGTTCTTTCGCATGTTCATCAAAAGAAAACAAAATGCTTCTTTTGAATGCTGCTCATTAAGCATTAATTGTGTGTCGGCTCTTTGGGACCGACCATTATGACCTCCGCGAAGACCTTTGTAGTTGTTTGAAATCTGTTTCGGTCACGCCGCCAGTCGCCCACTAGCCGCTTCACTTGCCACAAGACAAGCGGATCCGCACGCCGTCTCACGCCACAGCGAGAGGTACCGCCCAGATAGGTCAATTCCAATCAATGACGACCCCTAACGTCAAAAGCGACTCGGCCTCACCTCAATTGGTCACGCTCGTAAACGGTAATTGTGAGCAATTGTGAGCACGAATGAGAACAGACCCCGCGTCCAACTGTGTGGCGGGGAGGCCAAATGGCTCTTTTCGATGAAAAACGGCGAACTGGCACTCTGCTCGTTGACTCAGACCACACCTGCGCGTTTCGTTTTAACTGCCATCACACGAAGTAAGTTAGTTAGTGCGATGACTCTCCGCACTACTGTTTAAACTGCAGTTAACACCACTCGTACCATCACTAGTACTGCAGCCTGAAGCTATCGTAATAATTCTATGTTGACAGCAACGACGACGATAACGACGGCATCGGGACTGTGGCGAACTCGAACCCGAGAAAGTCGGATATTACGCACAATCGCTCTGTAGAGATCTAGTTTCGTTTTCGCACACTGTCAGGATTGATCTAGACTCCTTGTCTCCAACTGTGCAGTAATAATAGCTAGGCAGAGAATATTTCATAGCATTAGGACAATAATAATGGCGTTTGTATATAACAAAGACACCTATCCAAATGTATCGCAAACATAGACGATATGAGGCCCATTGCAACGAAATAGACCATCACATCGGTCGTCTTGTAATTAAAGAAAAGACAAGTTGCGGAGGAAATTGCTCTTGTTTTACACTTTATTTTTTGTTCACGTTTTACACCTTATAGAACACTTGATATTTTCATGAATTCGAAACGGATTTTTATTGGAACGTTTACACCGTATTCTCAGAAGTTTCGAAACAAATAATTGTTAAGTTCTCTCCCGAGAATGGGGCCATTATTCTGAAGAAATGTTCTTCAACATTTTGTACTAAAACCGTGTTAAGTTTGCTTTGCTCTCTGGGAAGGCGCAAAGTTCTGTTGAGAAGTGTATGGGCGGTTGCCAAAATCGGCTCACGCCCACGGCTTCATGCTACTATCCAGTACTCGTTGACAGGAAGGGGAGGAATTCAGTTCTCTCCCATGCAGCATAAATCCGAGGGAAGTTCGACCCAAGGTAGTTCTCCCAGTGCAAACCATAACAAACTCCGCGCGCTGGTTGCGAGAGCTTTTAAATGGCCAATTTTATGGCCCTGATTGTTTCTGAGCCAAGCACTGTCGGCTTTGTGGGTTTATTGTTTGTTCGATGGTAAAGGGAGTCGCCGCCAGCTTTCTTGCAGTCCGCCGAGGTTCGTATTGCAAAAATACGTTCACTGTTGAACATGCAGTCCGTTTTGCGGCACGCCGTGGCATATAGCTTTGCTACCTATCTACGCATACTTTTTTAGGGCAGACAACACAAATTGCTTCTTGACTCCGACGAGTGTTAACTTCTGGACAGTCTCCACTGGACGTGAATTATTTCAATCAGGTCGTAGAATTACATTATCACGGGCAGGCTAAATGCACGCTCTCATATTAACGCCGAGCAACCCTTCTATCGAGGTGACAATTCGGCTGCCGCGCATGGTATATTTCAATATACATGTATACACTACACACATATATATATATATATATATATATATATATATATATATTATCTGTTTCACTAAATATGTAAAATTAAGTCACGCCGAGAATCTCACTTCAGTTCAGTAGCTACTTACTCCAGTAGTCTTTGGCTCTTATAGTTTGGTTAATAAAACGCCAGTGTGTTGGCCTACCAAGGAATTTGCTAAACTAAAATGCAAAACGCCACATTTGTTTTCCGAGAAGCACAGTCCAAACAAAACTGACTACCATAAGCTTGAGTTTGCCAATGAAAGACCAAACTAAAGGGCAAGTACTGTTTCTTATAAAATGTCTGACAGGGCGCGCTAAGGCTCTATTTGTTTTCATTTTTCATTTTTAAAACCCTTATTAGGTCTAAGCTATAAAGGGCACGCTAAAGCTAGAAACCATTTTCCTACATTCTAGCACTTCTAAGTCGCGGTTCTGCGATGATGATTTTTCTTTATCATCTAATACTTACTGAAGAACTTTTATTTCTCTTTTATAGGCCGTTTCCTTTCTCTTTTATAATCCGTTTAAAGCCAGAGATCACAAGATGAATTTGAAATATGATGACCTTAGCCCATAATAGGACTGGAGCGTCAGCTGAGGTCATCGAGTGTATTTATGAATTTTCACGATTTTATTGTTCATGAGTGACCCACAGTATAGATATATATAGATACGTAATATCTATAGGTTGTTAGAACAACAAAGATACTGTATCATCGAATCGTGATATCTATGACGTAACGTTCGATAATGCTACTTGTGAATTCTTAAGGTAAAATTTCGTAGTTTTATTACTTTTTTTACAGCTCCTCCTGCTACTACTTAAAGGTACTTCAAGTGACCCTACTTTACATGAAGGATGAAGTCAAGTGAAAGCTTTATGATGTTAGCCCGGCACAGTCCGACTGCTAATATCAGCAGGCAGCGACTTAAAGAAGCGTAGCTGCCTGACCATGGCATCTTACATAGCTACAGCTGGTAAGTCTTAACGACGCGGGAGCGAACACTTCGTTGACTTTAGTCGGTTCGTTGACTTTTGAGCCGATACGTAATGGCGACGCTCGTTTACTGAAAGACAACCTAGACGAGTGACCTTTGTAAGACAGAGAAATATATGGAGCCACTCCAACACTTTATTTTGCTCCTGAAAGTGCCTCACTCGGCTTGTGCCTATCCGCATGATGATGCGGTCGGAATAGTTACGGAATAGGCGGACAAAATGTTTCTGAGTAAAAGCTAAGGCAGTTGGATAGAATGTTCTTGTACTGTGCCGTTTTGTTGCTCTTTAAAAGCTTATTTTTAAGTAAAGCGGTTTTAAAATGCCTAGGCTGCAGTTCGTCTCTAAGTGAAATTTAAATTACCTCGGTTTGAACATCTGGAGCCATATATAATAAAGATACCCGTGTGCAGTGGTGCTGCTATCAAGCTAACCCCAATAGACCCTCAGAGGGCCGATGCTGAGGGACCATTGCAAGCCATTAACAAAAGTGATGATTAGTACGTGAAGTACATGTACGTAGTAACTGGCATGCGCCTTTGCTGCAGCATACACCATGTTCGAGCTACTCATATATGA
Source organism: Dermanyssus gallinae (assembly GCA_003439945.1). Classification (NCBI taxonomy): domain Eukaryota; kingdom Metazoa; phylum Arthropoda; class Arachnida; order Mesostigmata; family Dermanyssidae; genus Dermanyssus; species Dermanyssus gallinae. The sequence continues at coordinate 627,171 of QVRM01004146.1, forward strand.
ATTTATCATTGCTAAATCACATATCCCTGTAACACTACAATTGAATATTACATGAATTATTAGTTTTGTTCTTAGACCATATAGTGAAACGACCACCAGAGTGGTATCTACCTAGTTCGCTAGGAAACCAGGCAAATTTTTACTAAAAACAATATCTCTTTTTCGAGATCCTCACTGGTGCTAGTCGTAGTTGCCTGAGGGCAATCTCGGCATGTTGTGTACAGGGGCTGCGGCCTGCAAATTTTGTTCGGGCCGATAGGCCGCCACCGGGAGAGCGTGGAAGGCGATGCATGACACACATTTTCGACTAATACACGAGGGAATAATATACTTTTAAAATATATGAGTCTGGCACGAGAAAGAACTTTCAACTATAGGGCTGTTGTTAAAGAGGCAGAAATGCGATAAGAAACAACTCAACATTTAGAGTACAGAACATTCCTACCGCCAACGTAGAGTGCGGATAATTCGCCACTTTGAGGATGTAACCGCAATTTCGTATAACATAGCGCCATTCAACCGACTTGATATTTAGTGACATTTACTATATATCATTGGCTGGAAGTACTTAAAGTGTGTATTAGGCACAACTAATACACACTTGAAGTACTTGCAGTGCGGTCCATCGAGCTCCAATGACTCGACATAGCGCGAATACCCAGTGGAATAATTGGGATGTGAGAGCGACCAAATGAGAGTCCAGATACCGTCTAAGACACATATTTAATTATGTTTATGTTATCTAGACTAATATATAAAACTCACATTTGTCAAGAAACCTCGCGGACATTACTAAATACAATTATTTACTCCCGGCGTTTCCAGCCGTATGCCAAAAAAAAACAGTCTTGTGTAGACAGAACTTAAATGTATGCTATTACTAATACATGTTTTAAATTTAGTATGGAAAGCTTAACACATTTACATAATTCTAACTTAAAATGATCTCCTCTTGAGCATATGTAGTGTGCAATATGTGGGATCAGATTGACACCACTGTAGCCAATCGACAGACGACACACCAGAACATACTGTCCTAGTCTGCCCCTATAGACTATTGCAGAACCTACGCGGCTGCACTTCGTCGACTTCACCTAGTGTTCCTGCTCTAGTCACAAAGATGACAATTCACTTGATGATTTGTGCACAATTGCGACCGCCATCAAGCGTGTTTTAACCGGAAAAGAGCGGGTGTGCCGTCAACATGCGCATGCGGGTTATCCGCATGCGCATGTTGACGCCATCTCTGGCTACGGAGGGGGGGGGGTCATGACTGATTTTTAGTGAGTTGGAGCCCCACACTACCGGCCCACACTTGCAGTTGAAGACAATCCTGCCGTGGTGATCGTGTGTGCTTTCCGCATGTTCCAGTTAGTTTTCTCAAAAAAATGACTAACATGACGATGGACGGCTTTCCAATACTTGCCAAGAAATAATATACTCATTAATCTTTCGAATATGAACCGACGTCGTAGTATGCCTACGTTTTTGTGCTGTGGATCGCTGGATGGAAAGCTTGATCGAGGCCAGACAGCGCAGACGTTAACCTCCGTATATACGTCGTACTATGAGTACTAGAGTGGAATTCAACGATGACGGTGGCCAGCATTAGTGCTACTACCATGCTCAACTCCATTTTTAGCGAAGTAAAAGGAAAGTGGTTCCGAAGAAAATGGTTGTAACATATATTCAATAAAAAAATGCTTCGTCTCATAATTGCTTTTCGTTCAACTCCGTAATCTGCGGCCTAGCATCAGAATTCACTTCAGAAGTGGCACCTAACCAACTTGCAATTAATGCAGATGTCTACTACGATGTATCTGCCTGAGTTCGCCTTCGACAAATGGACTTTTTTGCAGACTTTTTAGACCTACAATATTTCCAAGCAAGTTTAATGGTGCAACGCAGCAATGTATTTTAGTATGTGCCAATCTAACAGCAACAAGAACACCGCAGCAGTGTTGCCCGCGAATCTAGAGGAAGTACGCAATGCGTGCGAAAGGCGGTCGTATTGTGACGGTTGACAAGTAACAAAATGCAAACACTGTCACATCCTGAAGGCAATACTTTTGTCTGTAATGGTCGTTTTATTGTCATAGCAAAGCTACTCGTCTGCTACAACACAACAAATGCAAAGGTTCGTAATTTAAATCTAGTACGAGTCTCTCTAGACAAGCTCTTTTCACAGTAGTATGCTCTCTGTAACACATGTAAAAAGGCGGACACTTAGGCTGGAGTATGGCGTTTTAATAATAAATAGTCTAATAATATACAGCCTCGTTTAGACATGGTTCATACTGCAAGAATAGTAAGACGCAAACAACAATGAAAGGCACTTACATTTTCATTATTGTATGCAAGGCTGTTAGGTTTCTTGGAGCCGACGGCTCAACAAACACTGCGAAACAAGGCTTAAAGTAAGCCTGTCCTTCGGCAATGTCAACTAAATAAAACATAATTTCCCAACTTGCTACAAATATTTACGGCTCAATGTTAATTGTAGAGATCGTACCTAAAGAGGCGTCAAACCAGTGTGATCAACTTGTCGACCCAAGTTTAAGTGCCCCTTCCATCAGTTTTATATTGGGTGGGAGAAAGAGGAGTCAATTGGTTCTTATTGTTTAAACAGCCTCATACTACGGGCTCACGTCGGTAGACAAATTTCCTGTGCGAACCCGCATTTTGCAGTTACCCTTCTATACAACAACAACAACAACAACAACAAAAAAACAAACTACACGTTTACACGGAAGTTTGCAAAGCCAGCCGTCTGATATGCTGAGCGGTGCTCGAAGGAACGCGACAGGAAGGACCCTGCTACAGGAGCCACGAGCGAAGTGGCCCCCTTCCGTCCCCTGACGCTCGGACATCAATGGCTGACGCAAGGACGCGAATAACCGACACAGCCAGAACGTCGGAGGAGTTTGGCGGGATTTTGCAGCTTTTGTAATAGTGGCAGTAGAGCAAAGGCGGCAGCGGCGACGGAGGCGGGCCCAGGGAACCATTTACACTTGTGGGCGATCATTGCGAAACTTAGTTCTTGGCATTTCGTTTTGGGGGCTACTATTTTCGCACAGTTGGTTGCCTGTTGCTGCCGCTGCTACACTGTGCTGATCATTGGTTGTGTGTGCGTGCCAATTTCGTTCTCGTGGCGTTCCGAACTGGGCGAAAGGGAACAATGGGAACGTTACCGCCACCCCACCCCCCTCCCCCCGTCTGCCCCCTGCGCACCCGCTCTCCTCCCCAACAGCCGCAAGATCCCCTGAAACTATGCAAGGGAGTAAGTAACCAAGAGAGAAACTCGACGAGACGCTTGATAGGCCGATGTACTCTCATGGTCGCATGGCCGCACAACCAAATGAAGCAGAGGCGGCAGAGGCGGCAGCAGCAGCAGCGACTGCAGCGGAAGAAGGGAAGGCACGTTTTCGTGGCAAGACGAGAACGAGAACGCGCCGACGAACGCAACAAGCGCGGATCGCGGCGCTAATATTACATATAACACTAATAGTGCTAATACTAATATGAATGATGAGGTGCCGACGCACAACTAGTTCATAACGACCCGGTTCAGTCGGTAGCAACAACTGCAACGGCTCGTCAGTATAGCAGTTCCGTTGGAAGCCTGCATTACCACCGTCGTCAACTTATTCTTCGTCACCATCGCCAATGCTACCACCACCATCACCATCGCCATCATCATTGGCATGATTGCAGCAGCAGCAGCAGCAACAACAACAGGGAGCAACGAAGTAGCCACTATGACGAGCCAGCAGCTCTCGTAGCAGAAGCCTCTCAGGTGAAGTCGTCGAGCCAACTGCGTGCAAAAGCTGCTTTTATCAAGCGGTGGTGATGGTGATGGCTGGTCATCACGGCCGCCATGATGTCAGGCAACAACGGCGGCCGCGTCCGCGAGCTGAAGCGGTGACGCCGACAGCCGTGATTCAGCTTGCTGGGCAACAGCGAGTCCGTTGCTGCACATCTATCTGCACAACGACTTCGTGCTTGGTTCGCTCGCTCGAGCCGGCGGCGCGAGCGCAGGCTACGCAGTAGTTGTTGGTCGACGTCTGCGCAGAACGTCTGCGACGGTGAACAACGAAGCAATGCGCCGAACCAGTAGTCAGCTTACGTTGCCCGTTCACCTTTCGTAGCAGGGTGATGAATCCGCAGTAGGCGATGTCGCTTACTGTGGGAGGGTTGCACCTTACAGCTTCCACACATGATGATGGCCACCTCTCCATCCGTCTTTTTCTTTTCTCCTGCTTCTCTTTGTTGGTGATGGCGTTGTTGATGCTACTGTTATGATTGTTGTTGTTGTTGTTGGTATTGTTGTTGTTGTTGCTGTGCATGATGCAAAGGCAAGTGGCGGTTATCCTGTTACGGTCAATGGAATTGCTATTGTTTTTCATATTGCTGATGTAGCTGCTGCCGCTGCTACTGCGGTATCACCTTCTAAAATGATTGCTTCCTGTTGCAATACTCGTTTTCTTTCTACTATCGTCGCTGTTATTGTTGCATATTGTTATAATAATGGCGGAAGGGGGCGAGGGTTAGATTGTAATGCGATATCTCTTTTTTATTGAGGTATCTGCGCTTCTCGTTTTTTGCCCTACTATGGCCGATTTTGGTCCACCCCTGCATTCACCTTGTCGGAATTAAAAACCGTGAAAACCAATTTAAGTGTGGCCGGGCCAGCTCATGAACCCGAATGCAAGACAATGGCTTTTCCACTAGGCCACCTTACTCGGTAGTCGGTTATGACTGCACGTGCCAATGCTAGTTAGTGCAGATTGCACTAATCGTTGTTGCGACCGTGTATCTGGTCTGTTTGTGGAATGCTAATTAATCTAATCATTTATTGCCGGTCAACGTGCCACCTGTCGTTCTCACGCGGCACTGGAAAAACGCTCTGTGTATTCCGACATCTTATTAGAACGGATGCAGACAAATCAAGGAACGTTGGGTAACTTCCACGGGCGTGATACCAAATTTACCTCGGATCACAAAAAAATCCTGTGAGATAATATAATATATGCGCCTACATCTTGAGTTTACAGACGCCACAGGAAGCACCACCAATAGTCTACATGTTTCCTTCGAATCAACGGCTGATGCCTCCAAAGTGGGTGCATTTGGGCTTTACCTGCCAGCGATTCTGATGCATACTTTGCAATAGGGTAATCAGCACTAGTGTTTTAGAAGGAATGTTTTCTGGAATGTTGAGTATGATATCCACTAAGGCCTGTCTCTAGTCCCCGAAATAGAGGCGAGAAAAAAGCATTCAGCTAGCTTGAGAACTAAAAATGCTATTGTTTCGGCTCTTCCGACCGTAATGTTAGGTTGCTATTCGGGTTGTCGTTGCACGCTCATTATTGTTCTTGCATTTTTCCGCGGTCACGTTCGGCGGTACTTGTTATGCTTGGACAACAAACCTATATGCTGGCGTCTCATGCTACCGGGCGCGTGGACGTGGTATCGGTGATATAGCCAGCCGGTCTCGCAATGCCAGCCGGTATTTGCTGCAACGGAACCTAGTGTCGCTGCGGCTGTATCCGTAACTGCTCGACTATACCTAGTCGAGCTTTGCTACGAGACATATCCACGCGACACATATATATATATATATATATGCCGCTTTGTCAACGGCCGAGGAAACTGTCGGTGAACATCTGTAGCTAGGGACCGACGCAATGTACGCTCGTTGATAAGTGATGATACGGAGCTACATGACTGACTGAATTCCTATATCCGAATGTACAGTAGGTCTCTGTTATGGTTGTTTAATCCTGGTTGGGGGTGGAGGCTCAGTTTGTCGGTGTTATGGCGGTGTCGTTTGTTCACGTCCACTTGGCAACATTCGAACTCAAAAACCCAACTCGAACTGGAACCACTCGCCTCAACAGGATACACGAATCATTCCGGGTATACTGCATGCATCTATGTACATGTATCCATACACGTCCACCCATACCTAGATAGAGGCGCAACACTGAAGCTGAAAGCGTCGTACCTTTTGTGACACGGCCCCCGACATAATCCATATGAATAAATCGCTTGGGAAACGCGTCGCCCAATGATGTGGCCGCTGTGGCATTAGTGCAGATGCGCGTCTACCTCGCGGCTCGCATGACGTCTTGGCGTCATGCGAGCGCGCTGCCAACGTTCTTGGCAGCAGCGTTATTCTCAACCGTCCGCCTTTTTCACTTTCGTGGACGTACCTGTTGCAAACACTGCGACAGTGCCAGTCATCGACCGAATAAGGCAGCTAGGTAAACAGCGCTGCAGCAGCAGCAACAACAACAACGATAAACAATAAGTGCAGCACGAAAAACCGCGAGTTATAGGCGAAGATGCTTAGAGCAGGGTTTGCTGCTGAGGACAGCAGCAATCAAAGCGCATGTAGATGCGAAGTCGTCGTCAATGAGATGCCAGTGTCTTTGCCATCATTGTACGACCGTCATTGCCTTAAAATGTGATTAGGAATATTAATCTAGTATTAATTAAGCTGTGATGATTAATAATATGATTCATACTAACAATATAGTATTAATTCGCTATGATGATTACTCTACGCGAGATGTCGAGAAAGGACAACAGATGAACAAAGGTGGGCTTTTAGGACGCGTGCCCACTGCAGACGCAGGCAATCACGGCGTCCAAGTAGTAAGTCAAGTAAACAGCCGAGTCGACGGTGGCTGATGTCCGCCTGATGTGACCCGTCTGTCTCGTCGTGATGACGAAGAGCGACCTGGCACTTCTTGATTGAAGATCGGAGAAGACTAACAAGAAGCAGGGCGAAAAGCATGCTTCCAGGATGCGTCAGTGCTTTATGTGCAACAACTGTGTTGTCGTTAGCACGACGACAATCCCGAATATGTCGCGGCGCTACCAGCAGCGCCACCATCTTCATTACTAGCAAGCTAACTAGCGCACCAGCACCACCTTATGAGAGATATGAATTCGTTTCTCAGCGCTAATTACAGCCGAGGCCGAGGAAGCTAGCAAAGCGGACACATCGGCGGCTCGGCATGCAGGATGTTCGGACGCTGCCACCGCGGCCGCAGCGCTTGTCTACCTGCCCTGAGGTAGGTGAATGCAACGGACGGACAGCAACGTGACAGACTGGACAATACTGAAGCCGAAGCTATGCAATTGCCTCCTAGAGTTGCAACGTATCATTGTGCTGTGACAGCCGCTCGTCGCCAAAACTCGAGGCCATACAGCAGCTCCTGCTGCTGCTAGGTCCGCTTATGTCGTTTTATGGCGCTGCCGTACACACAACGTCTGTGTAGGAGAACATTATTTGAGCTCAGAACGTGAGTGCCGAATAGTAGAACACTGGCAAATTGCAACAAAGGGACGCCGCGTGTCAACGTAATACAAATGTGGCAATCACACGATCGCGTCTCAGGCTATCTTTATAGCACACTAGAGATAGTTAAAACTAGAGAGCGAGTATGTATGTGTATATATATATATATATATATATATATAAATATATGCGATTTGTTTTACTAGAACTGGAATGAATAATAGAAAAAATAGTTAAAGTTCGCAATAGTTAAAAAGACAACGTTCATGACAACCAGAAGGACGCCCGTTGTAGCACAACATAGCTTAGCGCCCGCAAAAGTAAAACCAGAATCGTAGCTTAATGGCTGAAGGCCGATATTGCAACATAAAGCCCAGAAACGCCAAACCCGAAAATGAAAAAAATAAATAACTAAGTTTCGCACTTTAACAGCGAATAAACGCAACATTTAAATTGCTACCCTACTTTCGTTTTCGGTAAGCGCAAACTGTAGGAGCGTGGAGATGCCTATGGAGTTGGATCCAAACATCGTCGAGGACACACAGTGGATGGGCAGCCACACTTCGTCGCAAGTTCAATTCCAACGCGACATATACGCACTTTTGATGAGACGGGATAATACATAAAGTGGCAGATGCTATTTATCAATTTTGGTTGGGTTCTGTGTGCGCGGGAGCTGTTTCATGCGAAGCATACAAACCGTCGTTTAACTACGACGACGTGCAGCAATAAGCGGCGCATAGCTAGACATAAGGTTCGTAGTCAATGCGTACGTAAGATCTCGAGCTGATGCAGCAAATGAGAAAATCTGCCAGAAACAACAAAACTGCCATATATCGAAGTAGATTCGTTTCAATTTGTGTTTGATGCACGCCGCCAAAGTGTGACATGTCAGACCCTCCAATGACGACCATGGAACAAAATGAGTCGCGTGTGACGATTAAACATTTCGTCTCCGAAGGCTTAACCGTAACGGAAACTAGGGCCAAACTAGAAGCAGTCTACGGAGCCAATGCACCAGCGTACACTACCATCCTCAGATGAGTTGCCTAATTTAAGAGGGGTAGTGTAGGCACCCAGGATGCACCACATCCTGGCTGACCGTGAGCAAACTGTGCTAGAAGTCCACAAACTTGTGTCGGCTGAGTGCCGGTTGAAGCTGCGCGAAATAGCACAGCCCGTGGTCATTAGCCGTGGTGCCATACTTTAAATCTTGCATCAAGATTGATGTATAAAAAAATTAAAGCAAAGTGACTACCCTAGAAGCTAACAATGGAGCAAAAACTGATGCGCGTGTCAGTTTCAGAGAGCAATTTGGAAGTTTTTGGACACATAAGACTTCTTAGGCCGAGTTGTAACCACTAATCAAACCGGGGTCCACCACTTCACTTCAGAACTGGAAGATGCTACCAGGAAGTGAACTGTATGCGGCAAATAGCCGCCCACTAGGGTAAAAGCGCAAAGCATCTGGAGATATCAGAGCGACAATGATGTGATATCCGCCGGAGAGGAGTATTTTGGGTCTAAAGATACTGAGTATTCTGTTTGTAAAGAGACTATTAAAGATCGTTCGACTAGGTGTGTTGAGTTCAGGTGGACTATACTAAATATTAGAATGTATATGATCTTTGTCCAGTTATTACTTGTACTGCATGCTACAAACTGTTTGATCCACTGAATAGCCTGATGATCGGGAAATGTTGATAAATAAGTCTAAACATATTAAAGCCTATTTATCAGCATCTCCTTAGCTATTCATCTATAAACATAGATTGAGACATTGAGATGGGAGAGAAAAAACATTATTTTGTCTTTGATCAGAGGGTCTGCTATGCAGGACTCAGCATAGAACGGGCAGAAAACTGGGCGTCTCTATTCGCGATGTGCGGCAGTGAAGCTGTGCAATGAACATCTAACGACCCGTTCATCGTCTTTGTAGTTGTGTTGTTGTGGCAAAGTTGGTTATGTGTCGCTATCATTAAGACGATGTGATGCTGTATTATTGTTGGCCTCGTTTCGTTGTGTTGCGTTGTTATTTTGCTAGATAGCATTGCCGAACTAGAAGCGTGTGCTTACGCCTATTGTCGTTAGCGCTGCGAGCAGGATAAGGCAACCTAACTGGCACCTCTACTGCGAGGTGGTGTGGGACCTTTAGCTTGATATGCTGGCTCCCTTACTCTGTCCGAATGTAGCGTAATTTAGTGACCACTGGCGGTCGCAACAGCAGCAACCGTTGCTAGGGCAGAAGCAGAAACAGCAGCTATAACAGCTGTATAGCAAGAGAAGCCACGCCCAACAGGAGCGAAGCTGTTTTCGCTCGGTATCGATTACTACTGGTCAGTACTCGCAAGTTTCTTCTGGGTACAACGTTCTTCCTCTTACCTCGCCTCGTGGCGATGAGATCCGTGGATCTACTGGTGTGTTGATGCTGATCGCGTGGTGTTGATCGTGGTGATCAAGAGAGTTGATGGTCGTGATGGAGGTATTATGCACACAAACAGTAAGACGCCGTAGTTGATGCCCTCTCTATATGAAGCAAGAGTCCGTGGACTATTATTACAACTGGTGGCGCTCCACCGGAACTGGCAGACTTGGTGTATGAGCTCTTATATGCAAACTGCTCCACGACGCACGGGAACTTCTGCACGATGCGCCTTTAGGCCACTGTAATCCGTTCTTGGAGGATGACTGATGACGGCAAATCATCGCTGGCTAGCCGAGCGATATATCGAGTGGGTCTGCGGGAAGATTGACTGCTTTAATAGTGGTAATAACTTCCCACAGACAACTTTGCACCTTCCTACTTGCACACTGCACGGCCCGCGGGCGGCTGTACGCTGAGATCGCAGAGGTCGGGAAGCAGAGCGCACCCAGCAGAATCGTTGCATTTGATAACAAAATTTCCAACAAGGCCGGCTAAGTCACAATGGAATGGATGATGCACTGGTTGGAAGAGTTGTTCCGATGCTTCCCGCAGGTGCTGCTCTTCGGACGGTACACAACAGCTGCTTTTGCGCTGCTAAGCCCGACAACATTAAGCCGTCGTCAGCATCTGCAGGCGAAATCGCCGCTCGTGTGGTTGTTGTAATCGCTTGCTTAAACTGCTACGACCGCTGGTGACTGCGTGTGACGGACGCGAGGTTATTATGGCTGACGGCTGTGGTCAAACTACACATATACATGTAGCAGCAGGGACAAACGTGACGGGGTATCCGTGGCCATTACCACCAAGATATTTGCACTTCATCACTGCCTCACTTTGGCACTCCTCTCAGCTCACCGCGTTGCGAACTCGACTCAGTGCACTGCGCGACGACCAACGGTGCCCACCGATCAGTTTAACCAGTAAGCAGAGGACAGGACCCGGCAAGCAGAGGACAGGACACAGATATTAAACATATAAAAGACGAAACGACTAGTGAATAATTGAAAGAGAGAGAGAGAGGAATAACTTTATCTAGCTCGGAGACAAGTAAATCAAGTAAGATCATATGTAACTCGCATTCCCTGGCACACCGCCAACACACATTGCACACATTCAGCATCTATATATACATGCGCGTCCCTGAATGTGCGTGCATGTAAAAATACAGGAAGCGACAAAGACAGAGTGAAGGAAAAGCAAACTTTTTTCTATATATATATATATATATGGCATGTGTAGAGTAAAGTTTGTTCCAATAAGTTGTCGCATCAAAACATCCAGTGTGCAGTCTCTGGTTGAGGGTGGGGGAGGTTGTCCGACTACTTCTACATCACACCACCAGTATTGCTGTGATGATGAAGATCACAGCAATAATAATAATATCAACACGAATGACGCTCACAGCAACAGCAGCAACTAACTGGACTGTTGCTAATGCCTCCGACGCTGGCTCCAGCGACAGCGCGAGTCCAGTCCAGCTGGTCGTCGCTAGGGCGTCGGTCGATTGGTTGGTCGGATGGTCAGACAGACGGACGGACGGTCGGTCGAAAGAAGTGGCCGCCACCCGCTCGGGGGTTGCTGAAGAACTGACTGACTGCCTGACTGACTGACTGACTGAATGAATGAATGCGTAGACGAACAAACAACAACGCTTGTGCCACCACTCTCATCATCTATCTATATGTGCCTGCCTTTGTGCCTATCCGCGTGCTATGTGTCCGTATGAATCCGCTAGGCATGCATCTGCTTTCTTTCTAGTATCTCTCTGCCTGCCTACCCCCTTTCTCCAGCTGTCTCTCCCTCGTTCCCCCTTTCTCTTCCCTCCTCTCTCTCTCCCCCCTCTCTCTCTCTCTAACTTGCTGTGCACCTCGCATTGCCGTCGCTGCCACCGTGCTTTGGTGCTTCTCTTCTCTACCAGCAATGAACGAATGGACGGCGCTCGTCCATTGCTGCTGCTGCTGCTGTTGTTGTCTGTTCAGACTGCCACTTACGCCACTATCGTCGTTTTTTCACTACAATTCCTACTGCTTCTGCTGCTGATGTTGCTGCTCCCGATGCTACAGCAGCAGCAGCAGCGTCAGGGACAGGGACAGAGAGCGTCGTCGTCGTCGTCGTCGCCGTTGTTGTTGTCGTCGTCGTTGTCGCCGGAGCGTTCGGCGCACGGCTGAGCGGGCGCTGTTCACCTGCCCCTCACCCATTTTCCCTCCACCCGTTGTTCATCCACCCGGGTCACTTCCCTACCCTTCTTTCACGCGGGTTGTCTAGCGAGCTAGATTATTGCATTGTTGTTTTTATTGCTGTTGTTGTTGCTGTTGCTGTTGCTGTTGTTGTTGTTGTCGCTACTGTTGTTGTTGCTGTTGTTGTTATTGCTGTTGTTGTAGTATTAGTATGAGTCGTCACCGCCGCCGCCGCTGCCGGTAGTACCCGTTACCCAAGCTGGAGGAACTCGACACTCGGTAGAAAGTGTAGGGCTGACTACCGGCGTCGTTATGGCCGTCACGGCCGTGTCCGCTTGTCGGCTTGACCTGTCCACCTGATCGTCGTCGAGCAGCGCCTGGGCACTGCACACGCGATCCACCAGACAGAGATAGAGAGAGAGAGAGATAGGGGGGGAGGGGGGCGAGACAGAGATCCGAAGGGGAGCCGCCAATGCAACTAGCCTACAGCTAACTGGGCTTACTGCAATTGCCTCTTGTGTGCCTCTGTTGTTGCTGCTGCTGCTGCTGCGTTGTTGTTGCTGCTGCCGATGTTATTGTTGCAGTGTTGCTGTTGTTGTGTCATGTTTTGTATTTGCTAGTGACTACTGTGTGCGTCGCTGGTCGCTCGCTAACTAGCTAACTAGAACGCGCGCATCGTTCATGCTTGCGCCTGCCAGCAGCAGCAAAACCACCACATAGCCTCAAATTAACTCACTACCGACTGGCCACTGACTGTCGGAACACACCCAGACACACAGCCAAACATCCAGTTAGCTAGTTAGTTCGTTAGCTCATTTCACTGGCAAATAATCATTGCAGTTGTAGAAATCGTAGTAATAGTAGTAGTAGTAGTAGTAGTAGCAGAAAAGCAAAAGCCAAGCCCCAAACTACAATTCACTGCCGTCACCGCCATCTCCAGCTGCATCGCCAGCAGCTAGCTCCAGCTAGACAACAAACTACATCAGCTTCTAACCAACGTTACCACTACTGCGGCTATTGAGGGCCGGCGGCTGCCAACGGTGCAGCAACGGCCCTGAAGTCACCCAAGGCGGCAGTATCGGCAGGCGGCAGCAGCAGCAGCAGGCGGAGCGCGGCAGTGATAACGCTGGCGCAATGGTCAGTCAACAGGTGTCCACTAGACAGCTTGCGCCTGAGTGTGCGCTATGTCCACACAGCGGCGTGCATTTATATATATATATATATATATATATATATTTCTTGTGTGCGAATATATGTCTGCACAAAGAGTATCATCCGCCCTGTCAACAACCAATCACAGACGCCGACGTTGAGGACGACGATGACAACCATGACGAGGGTAGCGATCAGCTGTAGCGACGACGACGACAGTGGCGACAATGGATGAGTTGACAATCACTGTGTTGGTCCGCAACAGTTTGTCATTAGCGTTTGACCATCCGCCCGTTCGTTATATCGATATCAAACAACAAAAACGACGACTACGGCAACAACAACAACAACAACAACAGCAACTACAATAACAACGAAACAACAATAAAAACAACACAAACGCCAGCAGCAACAACAACAACAACAACAACAAGCACCACAGCAAACACAACACAAACGTATCAGTAACAACAAAAGAGACAACAACAAAAACACTACAAACTTCAAAAGCATCAACAACAACAATAACAACAACGACAACAACAACTGCCTCTTCAACAATAACAATACAACAATACGAGCGCAAGCTTCGCCACAGCAGCTAGCTCTAAGAACATCGAGCAGAAGAAACAAACAAATGACACAATTACTACTGCTACCGTTACTACTAGTACCACTACGACGACATGCAATGAATCCTGCAAAAAAAACCCGTTACGGTATAGGTTTCAGTTGCAGTATCATTATCTTCCGACTTTTTACGGAAGTTTTCGGGAATGAAACTAGTGTGTGGAGGTGAACTCACAAACCCACTAAGCCCGTATTTCTTTCCCTTCGCTTCCCGCCCACCAGGCTCCGAATTTCTTATCCTGGAGCATTTCTCAACAGTTCTTATCCTACATCAACAGCAACAACTGCGCCTGCAGTGGAAATCACAACAACAACAACAACAACACCAACAGCGAGAACATTAGCACCTGCAATAAATGCCTCAGAGAGAACAACGTAACGAAACTTAACACTGCGCCTGGCCAAACTCTGCGTACGTTTGTATTAGATGTCTTTGACGTCAGCGTTAGATTCTCACCAAACGTGGCCGGTGATCGTCGGTGAAAAGCTCAGCTTGTCGTCAAAACGCCGTTTCGACATAGACGAACATTTTACGACGTACTTTTTACCGTTACCCGCAAGAGCAGCGCAACACCTGCACGTCTGGCAACATTTAGTACATTCAACATGCAGCGTACGGCAGTTTCTCGTAGATGACACGCATACATTTATAATTGCCTATTTCCGGCATGGTCCTCTTTTTATGTGTACCTTCGGTAAGGTGCCTATTTTCGCTCGCTTCTCTCTCCTTCTCCTCGGTATTTCCGCCTCTGTAGAAGACTCGAATTTGACAAAATACTTTTTAATAAGATTTTATCGAAATGCATTGGCAAATGCTGACTAGAGAGCCGCCGAAGAGGTCAGGTCGTTTGAAGCTTGCTATATGAGCTGGCAACAAACATGTGTCATATATATAAGCCGCTAACGGTCCCTCGCATTGTGCGTTTACCAGTGCTGCTGCTGTGTTACGCCTGCTGCAACCCCAAAAAAGGAAATACTACTTGCCGAGCAAAGAATGACTGCAATCGTCACACTTACGTAATACGCTCAGCTTCCCCACCCTCGCTAGGTACTCGGATCTGCCACTGAATATCATATATATATTTGTTAACGAAGTTTGCTGAGATGTTAGCTTAAGCCGTTGTCATTCTATTTTGATTCAAATCTGATAACACCTAGTTCGGTAGAAGCTAGGTCCTTGCTTTTGATTTAACGTTGTGGTTCTAAAAAAAAAAGTGCTTTACTTAGAGTGAGACTGCTCTTCCGAGAGATTTACCATATATATATATATATATATATATATATATATATATATATATATATATATATATATATATATATATAGGGAATTAATATAAGAAGTAATACAGCAATGTAGTTTAATAGTTTTCAGTTTTGTTTAGCTGAATTACAGTTTTGGTGATAAATTTCTTCCGCGTCCATTTTGTCTCGTATTTCTTTTCACATTTCTATCAGAGGAAGCCATCGCAATGACGACATGCAAGTGAAAAGTCGGGTGCCGTTATGGCTTCTCCAACTGTTCACCTATTTTATTCGGCTTCTGATTGATGCGGATTTTCTGTTACACTCCCGAAACCAGTATACATTTTCTGTTTTTCTCTTTTTCTTCATACGCTTTCCTATTTTACCCGTTCCTAAATAGCACATATACATATCTGTTGAGGGTCTGTCGAGAATGGTAATTCATAGTTTTTCGTTTCAAGCGTTTTTGTTGCTGATTTGTATCTATGAGTTTTTTTTTTCTCAGCTGAATCCATATATATATTCTCTGTTGTCGTGTGTTGTAGTGTGGCCAAACAGTACCGACACCTAGCCGAACGCCTACCCATATATCGTAGAGCAACGAATAGGTGGGACCAATTTTGCCCATGTATTTCTGCTCGTCGTCGAACTTTCCTGTTGTTGTTGTTGTTGTTGCTGCTGCTGCTACAGCTACACCGTTCTTGTTGTCGTTGCCGTTGGCTTTGCTTATAATTGATGTTGTTGTTGTTGCTATTGACCATGTTGTTAACGTTGTTGTTGCTTTTGACCATGTTATTGTTGCTGTTATACCGCCAGTGTGTGCTGATCATCATAAGGACGATGGTGCTGGTGGCCATCGGATCACTAGCTGGCCCCGCTTGTGGGGAGCAGCATCGATGATCACAGCAACAATATCGTGGATGAATCTACAGCAACAGCAGAAGCAGCAGCAGCAACAACATTAACAACAGCAGCAACAACAACAACAACAGCAGCAGCAGCAGCAACAACAACAACAACTGCATTGACCATCGGTGGATACCATCTATCTATCTATAGTTAAACCACCAGTCACTGTGTGTTGGTGCATCCATCGCGCATCGTATTTTTCCCTCGTTTCCTTCACTGCTGTTCCTCCCTGCAGCCATACCCCCGGTAACAGTAGCAGTCGCTGCCGTAACAACAGTAGCACCACCACCACCACCGTCAATACATTCGGCAGCAGCATTTCGAGTTTGACTGCTTGCCGGGAACACCGGCTATTGGTTGGTCAGTCAGTCAGTCAGCCGCTCGCCTGCTTTTTAGCCAGCCTGCCTGTATAACGGGAATAGCAGTTCTTGTTATTGTCTCCGCCGTCGTCGTCGTAGCTATGGTAGAGGCAATCAGTCCGCCAGTCAGTCACTGAGCGAGTGAGTGAGTCAGTCTGTAGCATTCATAGAGGTATCTCGGTGGTGAAGTCGTAGTAGTAGTAGTAGTGGTAGTCGGGAGCGGCCAAGCTACGGTTTACTTCGTGTTTGGTCGTCCAGCTCCAGTCACAGCTCGCTGCCCGCGATGGCGGGGGCGGTGGTGCTGTCACCGCGGCTGTGCCTGCTAGCAAGGGCTGGCTGGCCCGGCTGGATGGATGGTGCTACTGTTGCTGTGTTGGTCCGAACGAGTCGAGGCGCGACCCCCCTCCCTCTCCCTCTCCCCCTCTCTTGTCTCTCTCTCTCCCTCTCTCTGTGTGTTTCTCTCGATCTCTGTTTGTGTGTATACGCGTGTTGTCAACATAGCGACGATGGACGATTTTTCAACAGCAGCAACTACAGTATCAGCGAGCGAGAGAGGTCACTCGTCAATCATCACGGTCAACAACAACAACAACAACAACAGCTACGACAGTGACAATAATAATTACAATAATGGCATGTTTTTGATTCCACAAACACATGTATATATATATATATATATATATATATATATAGGTGCAATTATGAGTAATGCATGTCTGTATGTGTACCGTTCGTTCAGGAATTCGAATCACGCCGGAACACTTTCTTTTATTGTCTGGCCGAGTTATTCTGCACTCACATATATATATATATATATATATATATATATATATATATATATACATCCATGAGGAGTATTTCATATTCACAATTTTATGGCAGATACAGTGAACTGACTGATTATCTTTTAACTGACGGAAACAATGCAGAGTCTGCGAAAATTAATAATTAAACTCTCATGCCGCGAGCAGCTGGCTGTATAATTGTATAATCTGTATAATTGTCTATGTTATATGCATACTCAATATGAGTGAAATAAATATGACGATGAATAATTAAACGCTTGTATATATATATATATATATATATATATATATATACATGGCTCTACAACTGCTGGCGATACATGTCCAAAAATACATATACATATAAATCTACACGTAAAGCTACACGTCCAAAATACATATTTAGTTCAGATGAAAATAAACTGTTATAACTAAATAAAACGGCAACGCGGAAACCTTTTCTACGGCCTACAGGAACGCCGGGTTGACTAACTGTCCGCGATCAGCGTTTGTCGTGACGACTGTCGGGGGCAGGAGGCTGACCTCGTGGGGTTATTTCGTTCATGTCTTTTGACACCATCATCATCATCATCAGGATGCGGTTATTGTTATTCTGACGATGCGTGCACGGGCGCATTAGCATTTCTTTGTCATATCAAAGCAGAAAATGCACAACACTCCACGCTATTTTTCGTTGCACCATTACAACCTAATTAGTGAGCCGAATCTCGACCCTGTTGCGCCTCACAATACCACAGCTTAGGAAGAAGCAGTCAAAACATGAGCATCATATAACAAAGTGATAGTAGTGAAGCTACAGCAACAGTACAAACAATAACCAACGACAGCAGAAGCAGAACAGCAACTGATTTATAATAATAATAATAATAATAATAATAATAATAATAATAATAATAATAATATTATTATTATTATTATTATTAAGCCGGCTACCGCGTCACACTGGAGCCTGGTGGACTACAGAGCGACGACAAGCGTCGACCGGACGGCCTTACCAGCCGAGACTGGAACCGCAATCGGCCGCTGGCATGGGACGTCACCGTCTCCGACACGTACGCTCTCGGCTATCGTGCACTAGCCAACGCGGGCGTCGGCAACATTATTCACCAACGGGAGATGCACAAACGGCGCCTATACGCGCATCTCGTTGAGGACCACGTTGTAATGGCCTTCGGCCTCGAGTCATCTGGCGTTTGGGGCAAGGATGCACTCAAACTGACAAAGGAGCTTGGGAAGAAGCTCTTCGAGGCCACAGCGGAGCCAAGATCGACCGCTTTCCTCCGACAGAGAGTGTCATTAGAATTACAGAGAGGCAACGCCAAGATGATGTTGAGTGGTCACCGACACTCAAGCAATAAGAATAATGTAAGCAATATTGTAGATATTATATAAGTAATATATTGATAAGTGTGATACATGTACATATTGATAAAATAAACACTTGTTCCAAAAAAAAAAATTATTATTATTATTATTATTATTATTATACACGGGACACTATTAGAACCATGCTAGACCCAGGCCCTTTAGAAGAATATCCTAGCCAATATAACCTAGATAAGCTCAAAAGCAAAAAAAAACAGCCTATCAGAGAAATCTTAGACGAGCTTGTTTCCCGGAGAGACCGCGCCGTATTCTTAGCGGCACAAGATAACTTCAGTGGGGGTTGGCTTAAGGCCTTACCCTCGCCTCAGCTCGGCACCATGCTGGATCCCAACTCTTTCCGCATGATGTCAGCACTTAGAATCGGCGCTAGCGTCTGCGAGCCGTTTCAGTGCAAACTGTGCGGGGAGATGGTGGATTCCAGTGGCCTACACCCACTGAGTTGCCCGAAGAGCGCCGGTAGATCGTCCAGACATGCTGAACTAAACGGTGTGATCATAAGGTCCCTTAGGAAAGCCGGTATACCATCTACACTTGAACCGAAAGGTTTAGTGTCCGCTGGCGAAGAAAGACCTGATGGGGTGACCATTGCATTATGGTCACATGGAAAGTCCCTAGCTTGGGATGCAACGGTTTCGTGCACAACCGCGGCTTCCTATTTACACCACAGCTCTGTTGAGCCGGGGTGGGTAGCAAAGCACGCAGACGCCAGAAAACGGTTTAAATATGCTGGACTGGAAACAAGATATATTTTTGTGCCTATCGCCATGGAGACACTAGGACCAATCAGCAAGGGAACCGAAGCATTTCTCAAAGATTTGAGTAAGCGAATTCAGGAGGTCACGAACAACCGAAGAGAGGGTCAATTCTTGAGGCAAGCATTGTCCTTGGCCGTTTGCAGAGGAAACGCGGCATCTATTTTAGGCGCCATGGAGTGAACTAATTATTTAAAAAACTTTGCAATAATACGTTCAGACCTCTCAACTGTAACATCGTTTAACATGTAATAAACAATAATAATAATAATAATATTTCGATGGCTGTATTGTCGTCATGCTGATTACCCTTATCATGTGAATGACGATTTCTATTTCAACTGTTATTTTTGCCGTCGCCTTCACAGTCTGTTTGACTGTCTGCCGAACTCCACCACTGTCGAACCAACTGTATCCAGGCCAGGAGGGGTTTCGAATTGTCACGTTGAGCCGTCGAAATTGTTGAACCGTCGCTCTGGGCGGCTAAAATAGCTCCGAGCTGTGAAACGCTACGGCTGCCGAGGAAGCTACCGCTATCCGGTCTTGCTGTTGATGTTGGTGGTGGTGTTGTTGTTGTAGTTGTTGTTGTGTAGACGCCGAACGATAGCCCGCAATTACCCCACCTACCGCTGCAGTGGAACGCACTGGAAACCTCTGTTCCCGCCCGTGCGCGGCAAGGCTAGCGGGGGGGCGGAGCAGCCACGGGGGGTCAGACGCGGGGTGAGATGCATCACTGGAAAACTGGACACCAAGCCGGTCGCACCGCGCCATTCAGGACATGTCGAGTTGCCGCTCCAAAAACTCTGTCGACAGACATCCGCGTCATGGCGTATCTATGTGTGAGTGTGAGCGGGTTTGTGTGTGTGTGTGTCAAAACACTGATGCCATCTGAGCGGAACGACACTGTCGCGTAACAGTAATAATAGTAATAAAAAGAAGCTGTTGCTTAAACACTCTCTCTCAGGCCATGCAAATACATTGTTGGCGTGTATCCGTGGGCGCGATAGCGTCATATTTAGAATCATGGACAAGCGGCTTCTAAAATTAGATTAGATCTTAAATCAAAGACTGATTCGCTTTTTCGGCGCATTGTATAAAAGACAGTCGTTGCATATTCTAATACTAGTTGCGGACATTTGTATTTGATTATCTTGAATTGACCAACTCTTTCTCCCTCTCTGTGTTTCTCTCTTTCTCTGTGTATACATATATATATTTTTTTTTTCAGCTAAAAAATAAACCTTCTCGGGCTGACTCTCAGCCAATATTTAAATTCCACGGAACTGCTTCCGTATTGCTTCGTGAGACGTGAGACCCCGTAAAAAAATGTGCATTGGCGGGGATCAAACCCTTGAACCTATATGTCTCCTTCGGTCGCAAGGCGCATGTGTGGTGTTAATGTCTCCGCAGACGCAAGTGTGAGAGCAAGCCAGGTCTGTCCCTAAGCGAAGTCCGACTCGTGATCTAACAGAGTTCCGACCCGGGCACAGGGTAGAGACCTCAAGACCGTGGATAACTCACGTCTGATTACCTGCAGGAGGTCAGCCAGCACCAAGAACGACGAATCACTGTCTTGACCACGGTAGGTAGGTGAGGCCCTGTATTTAGGGCGACGGCTCCCTTGGACGCAACCCGGAAGGCAGCGCACAGCTTTATCGATTACCACCTCGGTGTTTTTTTTTTTTAGACTAACTGGGAAATGCTAGGACTAAAGACTAACTGCGGTTTGCACACACGGACACCACGGCAGGAAAGCTCACTGCAAATGTGGGCCGGTAGTGTGGGGCTCCAACCCACTAAAAACCAGTCATGTCCCCATCCCCACACTCAACTGGGAACTGCGCAAGCAATACTTCAAACAATTGAGGGGGGGGGGGGGGGGTAAATAGTAGCGTCCTTATCTTAGCTGCCCTGGAGTGCCTCACGGAGCCTTGTCAAGTAAAAACGATTCTTCTCTTCTTTGGCCTGCATAATACGTTCGATTGTTCGAGCTATAAGATTCCAGTCATCACGTGAGTACATAAGAAGGTGTGCCAGCTTCTTAAGACTGCCGTCACTTGCTGTGGTTATGTCCTTGCGTAATGGGGCCCACGCCGGACACAGCAATATTGTGTGTTCCGGCATGTCCTCCGTTGTTCCTTCACAGTGCTTGCAGAGTGGCGTATCTGCTTTTCCTATTCTAAAGGGGTAACTCTCGAAGTTGCCATGCCCTGTGAACACTTGAGTCACGTGGTGTGTCAACTCGCCGCCGGGCCGGTTAATCCACGCCTTAACGTCAGGGATCAGAGCCTTTACACGGGGCACCTGGGGCCCGTGTATGCAGCCCGGTGATCTGGTGTCTCATCGAAGGTTGCAAGCACTGTATATATATATATATATATATATATATAATCATTTCACCCATTAAATGTACATCATGTCAGCCATATGCCGTAGATTTGGACAGTTCGCCAGCGTACCTATATGATCTCACTACCATATCACAGCTCGCATCACTCGTATCCTAATCCGACACACTGCAGTCCTCTTCTGCATCGCGGACTCTATTACTAGGGTGAGTTGCTTTAGCTGGTTCTCTTCCTGTAAAGAGGTAGTTAATTAATATTGATTTGCATCGTTTTGCATCCTCAAGAACAGTCGCCAAAACCTTTTCTTTAGATGTATCTCTTTGTCCCAGTGGGAGGCCGCTCATCCCTGTTGGCATCTTCCATTTCTGAAGTCAAGTAGTGAATTCAGGTTATGTCGGTGGTTACGAATCGGCCCAGCAAATGTAGCGGTTTTGTCTCAACAGTTCGAAATTGCTGTCCCAAATTGACATGCATGTCAGTTTTGCTCAATTGTAAGCTCGTTTGGTAGCCATTTTGATCTATTTTTGATGCATAAATGATAATATATATATATATATATATATATATATATATATATATATATATATGCGTGTGTAGGGTATCTCAAAAATATTTGAAGAGCAATATAGGGAATTAAAAAACTTGTTAAATTAAATATTTTCCTCCAATTGAACATGGTCTTGGAGAAATCTTGTTTCGAAGTGAGAGTGAACTTACTAAAACTTTTAACACTGGTTCTATTGTCCGACATAAAAACACAAAATGTTCCATTGCGAGACAACCAGTTCTCTCATAGAGAAACTAAGCAAATCGACGTACTCGCGACAGAAGTTTTGCTTCCTTCTAATATATATATATATATATATATATATATCTGAACGTGGAAAGTCTAAACAAATAAGCCAAACAGTTTTTGGGCGTGGTAAAACTGCACCGCCCAGATGTACGGAATTACGAACTTACGTGTCTACACTCTACGTGTCTACAAAGCGCTTATGGAACCAATTCTAACTTACGGAATTACTCTGTGGGGCGCCACGTATTCCACGACCCTAGACAAGCTAAGGGTCGTTCTGAATGACGCGGTTAGAGCCATAATAGGTCTTCCTCGTCGCGCGAGTGTGACTCCATTGTACACCAGGCTCGGGCTTCTCAAGCTTGATCAGCTGACACGTTTAAAGTTAGCCGTGCTAGCCTATAAGGTGCAAAACAATGGAATCCCTTCAGATTGTGTTTTTGACTTCGTCCTTACCCCAGTACGTTCGCAGCGCTACAGGAACCAACTCAGAGTGCCAGGGTTTAGACTCACTCTACTTCGGCACTCACTGGCCTACATGCTGCCCACGGTCTGGAACGAGCTGCCGTTGGCGCTTCGAAATACAAGCCGGGCCGCTGTTTTTAAACGACATCTTCTCTTACTGCTGAAGAACGAAGAAACAGTGACTCCGAGTGAATTGTTTTAAACTTATTTTACTATATAGGTATTAAACTTGTATTAGGTTGTTCTAAAGTTTTAAACTTGTATTGTGTTACTTATACTCAATTTTGTTGCTTTACACTTCTGATTTGTGCATACATTCGTAAACTTCTGTTGTGCTACTTATACTCAATGTTATTGCTTTATCGCGTACACACTTTTGATCGGTACAAAGACTCGTATATTATGTATATTTTGAATGAAAGGTGACAGATTGCCAACTTGTTGGGCACGTCAATAAACCTGATTGATTGAAAAAAATACTCGCGCAACAAGTGCTTTGGGACGTTCACGCAAATATTAAAAAATACTAACCACATGGTAAAAATAATATTTTAAAAAGTAAGCCAAATAAGCACTTTCAGCGCTCAAAATAAAACTTCCTCCAACGCCTTTGCCCCCTCCCTCCCCTACAAATACTTTATTCTCTTACTCGAATCTAACTAAATATGTACATCAGTAGATGTTTGCGGATGATACCGCTCGGTGCGCGGCTACTGAACTAAACGTCAGCTTTTCATTCGGTGTACGAATCGCTAGCACATTTGCCTTCACAAATAAAGCAATAAAAGTTATCCGGCAAAAATGATAGATGGCGATCGTGTAACTATCGCACCTTCGGCCAAAGGTTTTTCCGGGTCGATAGCGCGTCTCACTATGATTTTCTGATGATTCCCC
Organism: Dermanyssus gallinae; assembly: GCA_003439945.1. Taxonomy (NCBI): domain Eukaryota; kingdom Metazoa; phylum Arthropoda; class Arachnida; order Mesostigmata; family Dermanyssidae; genus Dermanyssus; species Dermanyssus gallinae. The sequence continues at coordinate 650,821 of QVRM01004146.1, forward strand.
AAGCAGGAGCACACAACAGGCCATCACAGTCATATACAAAGCACGCATAATGCTAGCCCAATCAACAAAGGTAATGATGCCTCTTCAATGAAGATGAACGTTGACAAAAGTAGTCGCTGAATACCTTCATTTCAAACCAATTAGCTTATGTTACAAAAGTTACTTTGCTAAGAACGTACTTTCTTGACGAGTCACATGACACGCCAACAGCCAGCGTTAACAACGCTTACTCATTCTATACATCCACAACTTATAATAAATTAGTTGAGCTAGTCTCAGGGCTTCGTCAAGCCAGTCATATACACCGAGCGCTTATAATAAATTAATTCAACTAGTCTCAGGGCTTCGTCAAGCCAGTCAATCTGGGTAAACATTGTCGCTGTTCTGTCGTTCAGGAAGCTTGCAACTGTACAATGCAACTGTAGCGGGAGTGGTAGTGCTAGCTCAACCGGAAAGATGTCTGATCTCCGTCCAGTCGGACGTCGTTCACACTTCGAGGCGTTGGCCTTCTTTTACTAACCACTACTACTACTACTTCTTACTACGTACTTAGGCTGCTTGTCGGAGCGCGTGATCGCGAATCGCGTGCATGTCGTCCTCGACTTACCTTTAACTGGCAGGCAGTTCCTGTAACAGCTGTCTAGCGCGTGATTCACTACGGGCGTTCGTTGAGCAATCCGTGAAGCGGCGATGACAACGGCGATGGCAGCGCCAACTGCATACTCTCAGTTCTACGATGATGATTATGATGATAGTGATGACGATGATGATAAAGATAATGTTGACACTTTCCGACGCTTGTCTGCGACTTGCCTTAGATGCGGTCCTAAATCTCTTCTTCTCCTCCAATCATGAACATCTTCGTCTCAAACTCGTCAGCGAGGCGAGCACTGTACTATCGTACTATGTACTGTGCTGTCTCTGCTCACTTAAACACGTTTTCTCTTTGCCGTGCTCGTTCGTTATCTATAGTAGCCGGTGGTGTTACAGTATTCGACACAACAGGGATAGTTCTATGTAGAAACAAACACGGGATTGGAACTGGGGAGGGCAGCACGGCAGTAGCAACAACAAGGATTTATTCCTTCACCTCGGAGTGACAGAGACGTTGTTGATGCACAGTGGGGCACGTTGCACGCATAGGTGTATGCTGTAGCCGAATGGGAGCACCCCGTCGTTGTTGTTACTGCTGCTGATTCGCTTACTGCTGTCGGTAATGTTTAGCTAAATGCGTTGCATAATGATGATCAGCTCGCTATAGTGATTCTTATTGTCAACTGACAGAAGATTATGACGACGGTTAAACGGGCGACAATGCACAGTACTAGGATCAGTGGTGCTAGACAAGTAGTAAACGTAGTAGAAGAAGTGGTAGTAGCAGTATTAACTAGTTTATGGTCAGGGTATTGCTAATAAGATCTTGCTTGCTACATGCACCTTGCGCGGTGTATATTGCGGTCGGTCGGTAGTCGTCAACGAAAATGGCGCTAGTAAAGACATATACACCGCGTTTGGTGTCTACAGATTACGTTGCAGGCACATACAAACTTGTAACAACAAAAACAGCAATACAAGCGGGAGCTGCAGAAGAGGAACACAAGCTTACTTCGAAGGGACGGAGGTATCGGGAATCGCCAACCAGATTCGCATCGACGGTAGTGTTGTAGTCGGTATCTTTGTCGTCTTGGTGGCTCGCTGAAGGAATAACGCTCACTACGGACGACAAATGGTGGGTGGGTGAGTGACCTGCCTCTACCAGGCCCGCCGTCGCCTCTCGAATGGGGGGAGGGCCTCCGAAAGAAGAAGCGGCTGCTAGCAGCAATGAGGAGGCGTTGGGGTCTGGCCGGCCCGTCCTGTGGCGAGTGGGTGGGCTGGTGGGTTCACGTATGAGTGGGTTTACGCATAGGTGGCCTTACGAACGGGTGGGTGATTGTCCAAGTTGCGTATTATGTGTTTTTCGTGTTTGTCTGTGTGTCTATCCAGACGGCATAGATGTGTAAGCCCAGCCGGTCAGATCGGCTGCACGGTCTCCAAGGTAGGGAGCAAATCATGAGTGACTCTCTGAGAATCACAACACACCGGGAACGACCCAGCCGCAGCCGCCGGAGCAGAGGGACCACCACAAGCGGCACTACCCTCACCTCCATCACATCATTCCTCCACCCAACATGGAGGCTGGCTGGGAGCGCGAGAGAGGCTCTTCAACTCCGTCTGCCTTCGCGCTGAGAACGAGCCATATTCGTCTGAGCGGCTCGAAACTTCGGAGGCGGTAGCAGAGGGGGTAGCTTGGGCGGCGCGGCAGCAGCACGGCGCGGGAAGATCCAATTCAATTCAGCAGTTTTCTTTTTTGAATTGAACTTTATGTTACAGCTGTTTCTCTCAATTTAGCAGTAGCAGTGGGTTAAGAAACGCACATGACTCAACCGGCCGGCCGGCGAGGGTTGACGATGACTACTGTTTCTGTAGAACGTTGCTTCTACTTAGGCAAGCTACTTAGCATTTTCTCAATACACGGTCTCTGCCGAAAACACCAAGCTACTTGTCTGGTGAAAATAACATTTACACTCTGTGCGTAAGAAAGCCTAGTATTTTACTACCTACGAAATGTGCCTGCAAAAAGGCTTTTCTATTATATTTTAAATACGGTCCTTGCAGAAAGTCTACACAACAAGCAGAAGTACTAAAATGACATAAAAACATAATACACGTAATAGTTTGAGAGCTATAGAAATAACCGGATAATCATAAGATATATATAACGAAATAATAATGAGGTATATACTTATAACGTTAGACACCGGCGATAGCCTTTTCTGCAAAATTCCCTTAATTGTTACAAATGTTAAAATGTGTAATTATGGAAATTTTAAGCTCAATGAAAAGTTACTAAATTTAAATAAGTTTGCCGTCCGGAGAAGACGGTCCTATAAAATATGTCCCAAAAAAACGCCCGACGGTACAAGTATGCAAGTATTTATTTTTGGTTTTGATTATCTCTAATTATTTCCAACAATCAAGTCATGCACCTAATAAACTAAACATTTGTTTATCTGTTTTTAATTGTAGTTTCTCGTTTATGTTACAGCTTCACATAATCATATAGCCTCGTCGCTAGTGTGAAGCATATGTACAAGGTTTTGTACATTATCACCATAGTATCTCGTGTTATTACAATTATTTATCTATGTATTGTGCAAGATGCTTACATAGTTCTGGTTTCATCAGACGCAAGCAAGGTGAGATAGTGTGTTCCATCAGTGTTTAGCGATATATGAGTCCTAATGTCACTAGGCAACTTCTTTCACGAGGTAGCACCTGAATTACAGGGTGCGAACCTTGATTGTGTACTTGTGGCCGAGGAGACAATAAGCAAGTGGGATGCCGAGTACCGGATGTTTTGTGTTCTTGCAGATTGGATACGGCCAACCACGCTGAGATGGTGACCGAGGAAAATACACTTTATTTCCAGAACTATAGTACATTTTATTAGGTATGGTAACAGGAGCACCGAGAGTTCTTTATAGATTAGTAGACTTTAGTAATTAGTGTTTTGCACTAAAAACATTTAACCGAAACCACCAAAGTTCGATTTGTTTTGCTTAGAAGCGCCATTCACCAGCTACACACAGGTCAAATTTCGCGTCTATCAGTGGCGGAGTTTACTGTTTGCGTCTGGTTAAAGAAGTGAAGCGAAATCAGGTTCGAACATTTTTAAGGAGGCGAAAATCAACAAATATGCACCAAAATCTGTATTTAAAATCAAATTTATATGTTCTAAGGTAATGTAAATGTTACGAATTGGTTATGATAATCAAGTAGTGTCCCGGAACTCAATCAGCACTGTCCCATTGTGTATGCGTGGTACCGTCGATTTCGCGACGGACGTAAAGAGGCCGAAGCTGACGTTTGGGAATCCTTCGACGTCAATCACAGAAAAAGCTTGTGAAATCATAGTCGACAATTGTGAATCTACTATCAGGGAGATATCTGAGGACCTTGAGATATTCTATGGATCAGTTGCAACAGCCTTGACCGATATTTTATGCGTCCGAAGTGTGTCCCAAAAATGTTAAATGTTCACCAAATGGACGCCCGTCGGGAAATGTATGAATTGAATCTACAGGCGGTAGAACAATACCCTGAATTGCTTCAGAGAGTAATTACAGAGAGACAAATCATGTGTATATGGTTATGACATCGAGACCAAAGCCCAATCTTTTCAGTTATGCTTCCACAAGGAGAAAGTCGATCGAAGGAATTCGGACAAAGCAGATTCAACACCAGTATTATTTCAACAACAAGGAAATCATCTTCCACGATTTTTTACCACCTGAGTTCTAAGGAATACTGCAAATAAAAAAAATGCGCGAGAACGTCCGACGCAAGTACCCTGAACTCTGGGCAAACAACTATTGGATATTCGATCACGACAACACCGTTATTCGATGAGGAATTCGATTTATATATTTTAAGCTCCCCATTTCCACTTTCTCTGTTCCCACACATTAAAAATTGATAACGTTTTAAGGCAAAAGAGGAAATAAAGAAAAAATCACTGGAGCAACTCAACTCAAGGCGCGTTGAAAATATATTTTGAAAAATGGGCAAGAAGGTAAACACCAAGACAAGAAGATAAACAAGACGGCAACTGTGCATTGCAGCGGACATACGCTATTTTGAGGGAGACGAACACATTTTGGAGAATTATATAAGTATTATTTTTTAGAATTATGTGTCACAACTTTTTAATCTGCCCTCGTATATATAAGTCTCTTTTCTTCTCCGATCCGAGAACAACGACATCGGGCTCCTAGATAAGGGTGGCACTGCTCAGGATAAGGAACTCATGAGGCGCCGCCCCGGATAGCCCTTTGAGTCAACAAGACGAATGCGCGATGAATCCTGCATTCTAGAGCCCCAGAATACCTTCACTTAGGGCGGCAAGCGCCTGGGTGGGATGGCTCTTACCACCTTTAGTCGGGGCAGGATGCTTGATTAGGACGCCACCGTCGTCGACTTACTGGTACCTTCTATGATTGGCGACGGGTGGCCTCGGCAGAATTCGCTGGAACTCCAGCCGAGATAAGGAAGCTCACGAAATATGCGTCACATAGGTTGCCCACACGAGTTACCGCTAGCATTTGAGACTCTGAGCGGCGTAGGCGAATCCACCCGCAAACTCCTCAACAGGCTCGGTGATTGTTTAATACCTGTTAAGGGTAACCCGGAGGTACCTTACGCTGTTCACAATAGCAATCTCCTGGTCTCCTAGGCAGAGGTGAAGGGCAGGGCTTTTTCACAGGCCCAACAGGAGCATCGCTTCGCTCTCGCTCGCTCACCCCCGCCGCTTGCATCCAGCGGGTCACGTCGGCAAGCTCCTCGTTCACACCGTGTGCGGCAAGTTCGGGGTCCGACGGTTAGGATAAGATCGTCAGCGCAGGAACAAAATACGTGGTCACAGATTATAAACAATAGCTGGGGCCAAATATGCAGTCCTGTAGCACCCCTGCAGTTATGTTAAAAATCTTTCGGTGCCCCTGGATCGTCCTCTCATGTAAGTAGTTGGCTATAAACTTCCGTTAGTAAAAGGGAAGCTTTTCCAGTGGAGAACCTCCAGGATTATTGTCCATGGCAGGCTATTAAAAGCGTTTTTGACGTCTAGTAAAATCGCGAAGAAAAGCTCCCGTTTTTTAGGTGGGAACTCGCGGAGAAGTTCAATCTGCATGTAAACTTAAAAAAAGTACGTACGAAAAGTACGTGATAGCGAGCTATCCATCGATGGTCGCTGCGCCGTATTTCACCAGCACAATTCAACCAGCTGCTATTGATGCAACAGTCGTTTCTGAATACAAAGCAATTATATCTCGTGTAGATTTTTCAGCCAAAAAATATAACGTGGCGCCTGCTGTACTTGATTTTAAAGTATTAGATTACAAAGGTATCATAAATATTCTTCTCCGTGACTATATCCTTGTCATATACTATGCCTACGTCCATACTCATCTGACCTATGCAGTTCATCTATTTAGAACGACTTATATGTCCGTTACACACCCTGCGAAAAATAACCTTGCAAGTGATATTGAGATACCCACCACGGGAGTTCTTGCGTTATAAATACGTAAAAATTCCGATTCTGCCCTACCCTCCGCAAATAGAGATGTCTGTCGTTACTGAGATCAAGTAATCTTAATGGGAGTTCATCCCAGCCTGCTCAATCTCTCCCACTCGACATCAACCATAATCACAACCACACACAGATTCTCATTTGGTCTGCAGTCTCATTCCTCAATATCGAATCTGGGTTTCATATATTAGAATAAACTCCCCCCAGATGTGCGCGCAACTTGTTGTTATTCGACAATATTCAAACAAAATGTCAAAGAATATTATTTACGTACCATACATATAATATGATCAGTTTCTATTATTGGGATAATATTTTTAATTATTTTATAACCTACAAATACGCTAATCATTAATCAACAACAACATACAAAATGATGAGAACAAGACATGCTGCTGCAAATTCACTACACCAAAGTACCTCAAAAGCGCATCGTTTGATACGAAAGAAATGAGAAGCAGAGAGTGAGTGGCAATTGTATAGTGTAGAATAATTTTTATCGTATTTACTCTCATCGACATTTAATGATGAACCCGCTAAATCAAGACACTCCATTACAGGCACGATCGTCTGCGCCAGCAAACAACAGCGGCATCAGCAGCAGCAGCTCCACCACCACCACCGCTCACATAGCTCCTGGGTGTTCGGCACCCGCCTGGTACTCCGGCCGACGGGAGCGCTCAGCCCACTGACGTTTGCGAGAGAGGCGTGTTAGAATAGAGAACCGGGCCCGATCCATCTCCGTCCAGTCGATATCCTTAAAGAACGCGTGTTGTTTTACCTCATCGAAGTTCTGGTTATTGCGAGCGCCCAAACGAGTCGATGGATCCTCCCTGGTGATAGCGATCGGTACGCAGAACACAACGGATCGTCAAGCCCAGTTAGTTAGCTACACCTAACATGGGCGCAGGGCTTATTTCGGCACGATTCGGATTTTGCCGTACTCACATTATCTTTAACAAACATACGTGGTCAAGCATAGATTATATGAAAATTCTAACTTTGCAACTGACTTGTCTCTAGAGAAATTGTGCACCGACGGGACAGCGACGTAAAACGATAAGGGAGAGAGTCTACATCCAACAAATAGTACATAGAGTTTACCAGACGCAGGCGGCAAGCCTGCTGGTGTTACCATGTGACGTTATCATGTTGCCACAGACAGCCATACAGACCTTAGTATATCGATGAGGACGGCTTTTTCGTCGGGGGAGAGTCGACGGCTGATGCGAATCGGTGTAGATTTGGCTATGGCAAATCTGTAAAAAGAAAGAAAAGGCAATATTTTATTTCGCATGTCTTTTCACATCTCTGGTATCTCTGGTCTATATATATATATATATATAAATCTCGACAAAGACTATATCGAGAAGGACTATATCGAAGACGATCTGCTGGGACCTTGTTCCATCAGATTGGAGATCGGAGACTGGCAACATGACTCGGCCTTGTCGGTCGGATCTGTTGAAAAACCTCGTTGGATCGACGCAACCGAGCTGTATATAGATTCACGGAAACCGTTCTTTCTCTTTCAAGCTTTCACCAATGTGACCTTGTGCAAGGTGGTGATTGTTAATCAACCGATTTGTTTTGTTCACCAAGTCAATAACTTACAGTCAGATTGTCGGAAACCCGTTGATTCTTTAAGTAAACCTATTGAGTAAAAATGCTGAACAATAGTGAACTGACCACAGCCTATGTGCACGGGCTATTCCCGGCTTGATTGACAGCCGTTCTTTTTTAGGAGGGTCTTCAAACGGACCTTGAGCGAGAAGCATGATTAACGCAGCAGTTGCCAGACTAACTTTTTCGCCACCTGAACATTCATCCTGGGGGAGGGTCTCCGTCCTATAGGCTTAACTTTCAAAAAGGCGCGGATAATTTTGTTATATGAACACAAAGGAATCGAATAGATAAATGCATCAGCCGAAAAATATGAAACGGGCGGGAAAGACTGACTAGTTAATAAATATGCGGGAACTTATCATTCAATATATATGTATTTATATATTATGTAATAGAACAACGCACTGTACTACGTGTATATCGTTGTGTATTTTTCTTCCCATATATACGCAGGATAGCGTAGCTTAATCAGGAATAACTCATGTCACTTGGTTCAAATGCAGCATTCAAATGAAAACAAACATTTGAATAAAATTGTTTGCATGTGCCGGTAGGGATATTCCTAACGGACGTATTTATTCAATGTAATCACCAATTGGTTTAACCACCGCTTAAATTTGTAGCCTCAGCCGCTTACAGGCATCTTGCAAAACCTCAAAAAATAATAATTTACAAATTCCCGCTGAATGGAGGAAGTATGTTGTTACGTCGAGTTTTACTAGACTCTTGATCAATAACGTCCGACATAGAGTAATTCAGAGGATTTAAATCTGAACTGCTAGAAGGCTAAACGCGCTTATCCCAGAACACGCTATATACTGCGCCAGCCGCCAGCCACTCGCACTGCACTCGGCCTGCTGAAATACGTATTGCAAACTATTAGACACAGTTTATCCGCAATTTCACCACAATTTGCAGAACATGCAAGTAAGCTTTCTGTATTCATTTTTGGCCTTTTTAAAAACAAAAACTATGGTGCTATCACGTCTCTTTCACTAGACACCACACCCGAGACGTGCACATATACTGAAAATTTGCTCTGTTTCATAATAGGAACGTATTCAGAATTGCGGGAAAGTTAGAGGTAATTTCGACAAGTGATTTTTGCGCCAACGGTGCATGTCTTTTGTCAGAGAAAAATCGCCCATGGTTTGCTCTTTTACGCTTAAGAGAATCCATATGAGCACCCGACATCGAGCAAGTCTGATCGCTTTATCAACCTCGGAGAGAATCTGCCTGACTTTTATGGTATAAGACTGATACCTGAGAGGTGCACAATTGAAAAGATTCGCGACAATGCATCAAATGTTGAGTTCAAGTGGCGCATCAAAGTATGAGAATCCTTCAAAATACAGTTTTGCACTGCTTTACTTTAATGAGGCAGTGCCAATCCCATACAATCATGAAAACCACCGTGATGCGTAGGATTGGAAAAACGTGATGTACTAATTTGTGGTAAAGAACAAAACGAATAATAGTGAAAGGTCATGCGTGTTACTCAATGTGTGAGGCAAGTCGTTTCATATTGTACAATCAAGTGGTACAATCGTTTCATTCCACCATGACAACGCCTGCCAGCATACATCCGGGACAACCTGTCACAATTTTCTGGAAATTTCTAACCGTCCTTATATCCCTGACTTCGTTCCTTGAGATTCTAATCTATTACCCGTAAGGATCTCATTATCTGAGAGAAGAACATCGAAAGTTTTGGGGATATCAAACACCTCATTGGGGAGAAGGTTGGGTAAACCAGTTGGCCCCTCAAGGTCTCGATGCACCCTCACATGACGGTTTACGAAATGACAGAATCCCCCTGTCCAACCGCGGGTAACATGCAAGATTCTAAGAAAGGACAGAGCTGAGTAAAGGAGAACGGCAGGGACGCCTTTCGCACGGCTTCGATATAATGCCAAATAAATACCAGTGGAGATGAATCCGGGTTTAGTGGATTTGTGAGTCCCACACTCGTCACGCAGACTGCTAGTGACGCATGTGCAGTATGCATTCCCAAAACTTTGGGATAGAACCTTTTCATCAGGAAGACGGTGAACGAAAAGTGACCCTAAATGTATGAAATACATTTTCGTTTGTCTTTCTTTATATAACATACTTACATAGAAACCTGAAAGTTCTTAAATTTCTCGCGTACTGGAGATTTATATTCGAATTCACTGAAGGATAACGTCATCTGTGTATCTTTCTTTTGTGCAAATTCGTACACAACGATGGGGTAAGTGAACACGAGTGTTTGGAAGATCTTTGATCGACCATTGGGAATCAAGCCTCATCCCTAACGTATATATATGGTAGTGTAGAGAGCTTTGAACCCCGTGAAGGACGTCTAAAAACACAGAAGAGCCCACGAAATGGTGGCTTTTGTGAAGGCTCCGAACAACTGAATCAACGTACGGACCTGCAGAAAAGGGTTTGCCGAGTTCTGTGATGGATTCCTTAACATGGACGATAGTTCAAGGTTCGGTCGACCCGCTTCGCTAGAAAATAAACTTCTGCACATACGTAAATATACAACAAAATAAAATAAAAAGTGTCGTTTTCATACAATGCACTCAGCGTGCAAGAAATGGTCTGCGTGGTGATAACTCAGCGTGAAAATTTCAATGAAACAGCGGACGACCCCGCTATAATGGTGTCAAAATAAGGCGGTCAAGAAACTTTTTCAGTTGCCGTAAACACATTTGCTTCACATGGACTACATGCTTGTCTAAATCAACAATTTGGTGCGAGCATGTAGTCCATGTGAAGCATCGAGTCTCTAACACTCCACTTCATTACGATTGGGCTTCTACCTCCGTACGATTTTTTCTGGTAGCATTGTCTAAGTGGCGTGGACCAAGGCTTCTAACTAGGTCTTCAAATTGTCAATAGTTGCTTACTGCGAAGTCTAAAGCTGAACATGGAGGGGGCCCCCAAACAGGTGGGCAGCAGGTTGGACGTTCATAAAATGTAGTGGTGTCGACATTCGTTGGATCGTCTCCACCTAGCCTGCTACATTCGTTCAGACTCCTTTGCGACTCGCAGTAGTGCTCCCAAGAAAGGCAGTTTGAAGACGTCAGGAAACCCTTCTTTGGCAGTATACTGCGGCCTCCAGGTAGATTAAATTTCTATTTAATGACAAACAACTATAAAAATTCGAGACACTGCTGCCCCGATTTTTTTTTGTTGATCAAGGTGTTTTTCTATTGTGTAGAGTTCGAAACAAATAGAATAGTAGTATAAATATGATTTTTTGGAACAAGTGTTTATTATTATTATAATTATGTGCATGCATCACAATTACTAGTACATTAAATAAATAACATCTACGATATTGTGTATAATATTATTGCTTGAGTGTCGGTGACTAATATAATATTAAGAACATTAATAATTAAAATAATAATAATAATAATAATAATAGCGTTCGTCAACCGCTGGAAGAAGATGGACGTTTAGCTTGCGCTTCGTACAAAGAAGCCGGGGTGTCACTGGTTCGGATTCATGCCGGCAAGAACATCTCGGTGTACGCCAATGACCCTTTGACGGCTTCAAATTCAACACTGTTCCGCAAACTGTAGCAAACGGCGCAACAGAAATTGATTGCTGGCGTAAGGTCTATAGATTGTCGACTTTACGTCAAGACTAGAGCCAGATCGCCCCGCCGGGTGGTGACGCTCGAAATTATATTGAAGGCGTTGATTGCACCGGAGTCATAAATAAGAACACATTCATAATATTGAAGAAATAGCTTCAATTGCTTTGTGTGTGGCAAGTCATCGTTTCTGGCAATACACGATTATGTAAACGGTCTCAAGTCAGAGTGGCATTACTTCAAAAGTTCCACGCGGGCCTGCTGTGCGAACTCTGTGGTATCCATATTAGAAACAATGCATCCGGAGGCCGAAACCTGTTAAATTAAATTGTGCAATTATAAAAGGTTCTACAGCTCGAGCCCACGCTCTCGCGGAGGTGGAATAGGTATAGAAAATATGTTTTCATAGATTAACAATCAAAACATGTTCCTGGCAAAATGGCAAAATCTATGTTCTTTCAAACCACCAAAATGCCCGTGATCTCCAAGAAATACTTCTTATTAGATTTTAATTCGCTCGTTGGGCTGCCGCAGTAGAGAGAAGTGACTGCTCTACTTGTAGCGCCAATTGTATCGATCACATGTACTCCATTGTATACCCCGAAGTCGTCATTCAAAACTGCTCAATTACAATAACATTCTCCCAGCAGGCCACGTTCGTTTCAATACCGACCACTTGGTCTGTCTCCAACAAAGAAAGTAGATAAAAAAAAAACGACGTAAATATAACTATGACCAGATAGTGCTAGAACTCAGTGAGATTTTTGGTTCGACGTATACGCTGTTTTGGTTCGACGTATACGCTGTAGATGACATCAATGAAGTATTCGAGTGCTTCATTGCACAGGCAATGGCGACTGCTAAAATAAAAAATTGCCATTGATCACTGAAAAAGGTTTGGTATTCAAAGTGTTCAAAGCGAATTGTATTTTGGGGGTTAAGTAATAAGCTAGCCGCTGTTTCTAGAAATTTCAAGCTCTTATTTAATTGGACTCTTAAAACTGGCTCCAGATAACACAGGATAGAAGAACTTCCTGGAAACTGCTGGGTAAAGTGTGTGAACCTTAAAGGCGGAGATCATATTGTTTCCGATTAATCAACAGTGGCAAACTTGTTTAATCAATATTACACTAAGTGTGTGACTGCCGACCCGGTATGCTCTGATATATTTGTTATACCATAACATCTGCAAATAGATAAGTGTGTCATTACTGAGACCCCTCATCTTATCTACTGCTTCATATGACCCATATCTTTCCTCAAATTCAAAGTTCCACATATTCGAATAAGCTCCTTTCAGATGGGCACGCAACTTATGGCTTGACAGTATTTAAACAAAATGCTAAATAATAATGTTTAAGTACCCTACTGTAATATCATTTAAATACGATGATAATTATGATCACAATATACAAAACAAATATAAATGTTTGTAATATAAACACTGTGTACACCGGCACACTAAATATATATAAATATATATATAGAGAGAGAGAGGGGGGAGAGAGAAAGAGAGAGGGACTTAATTAACAAACACCTCTAAATTACAAACCTTACTTCGCGCGTGGCCGAGGCAAGGTCAACGCGTTTCTTATAAGCATGGATCGCTAACGGAGTTCTTCCCATAAGCATGGCGTATATAACGATGCCCAACGACCACCAATCGGAACCGCACACGCCGGGGCATTTACGTAGGACCTCTGGCGCCATATAGGCAAGGCTTCCGCATCTGCAAAACACAATAGATACATGTTGTTACCAGCTTGATTATAGAAAAACGACATTACCATGTTACTATTATCGAATCTGATTACACCATATCGACGGGGCGATTCAGACGCAACATTTCAATTTCACAAACGTTTTTTTACACGAGTGGTAGAGAGACACATCGCTTTTGGGTGTAATGGATTATTTTGTTCGTTTCAAGTTTCCATTGCGAGTGACAACATATTACTTAATAGGGAACTCACCATGCCTACTCATAAACAAATTCTTAATTAAACTCTGCTAAATATTTCAGCTTATTATATAGAACCTTTGAAACTCTTTTCGAAAACTGTATAAGCAATACTCCATATAAACGTAATTTGACATATCCCTTGTGTTTTTATATGTGTTACAATTAATCTGTTTTCCGGCCCGTGAACATGACCTTTTCGTGCTGTTTCGACCAACTGGCTGTTTGTTATTCAAAACGGCATGCTAAGAAGCAGACTTCTGTATACGTAAGGTACGGTGTGAAGCAACTGATTGATCGGTATCACTTTTTTTTTTTTTTTCTGGGAGGTTTCGGGAATGCATGATGCACATGCGCCACTAGCAGCCTGCGTGATTAGTGTGAGACTCGCAAACCCACTAAACCCGGATTCCTCCCCACCCCCCCCCCAGGCTCGGTATTACTTTGGCATTACATCGAAGCCGTGGGAGAGGCGTCTCTGCCGTTCTCCTTCAATCAGCTCTATCCCTGACTATCATCCCGCATGTATACCTGCAGTTGGACAGGGGGATGCCATTTTGTAATCCGTCCTGTGAGGGTGCGTCGAGACCATGAGGGCCTGGCTGCTCCCCACCCCCTCCCCCCTCCCTCATCGGTATCACTAGCCATTTGTACATCGTTGAACCCTTTTACAACAGGTAGTCTTGGACAAAAGCCAATAATGACTGGCCTCATATAACCCACTATTCAGTTCTAGCAATGCACAACATTTCAACAGTCATTAAGGTCAGCATAGTAGCCAATAACGGTATCTGTGTTCGTATCGACATGGAAGGCGTCAATTGCACCAGCCTGTTGACTCCCGTGCGTCCTTTAACGCTAAGACCAAAATCTATCAGTCTAGCATCAAGTGCAGACGTCAGCATAATGTTCGAGCAACTGATGTCCCGATGCAGGTATCCGGCAGCATGCAGGGTTGACAACGCGTGCCCAATCTGCGCGGCAATGCGGCGAATATTGGCAGGCGTCAAGCGTAGATCTAAAATGCAATGGCACAACATCCAGAGGTAAGCGTATGTGAAAGTTACACTTGATGTGGCTAGTGAAAAGGTGCGTTTGTCTAAGATGCAATCGATTGTGCCGCTCCTATCACCAACCTTTTATCATCATAGCCTGCTTTTCCTCTATGGCCTCGGAACACCGGCAACGCAGAACGTAACACTAGACATTACACTTTGTTGTTCAAAAGTTCACCTTTAACGTTTTCTACTATTTTGACTTCGACGACCATAAGCGTGTCTCTAACGCGAAATTGGCTGTCATTCTTCGTTTATCTCTTAAAAAGATCAATTGTCTCGTTCATGGCTATATCTCTTCAGAAAATAAAAGATAATGAAAGGCATGCACATGTACTATCATTTATAGAACGTTTGCTGTATATTGTTGAGTTGAGAGATTTTACTACTGCCACGTTGCGTACTTAGCACGCAAAAGGTTTCACGGCCTGAACAAGAAACACCAATGTGGTGCGAGGTGCGAAAATGAGCAAACATATAGAGAGTATGCTTTAAAAATAATCGCTCCTCTTGTAGAAACAACATGATGCCTATTCATTCGATTCTGGTTGCTGCTGTTAACGCCTACTGCAAAAAACGGTCCTTATGTTTGACTCTTCCCGCAATTCGTGCACTGGCACCCCTCGCTCCGCCCATGAAAACTTTTGCTACACGCAACGTCGTAAAATCCGTGAGCTGCAAACCGCCATTGACTCTGTTCTGTGCTATAGATAGATCCTGCAGTTGTGGCTCGTTCTGAGATTAGGAATGGTGTATCTGCATGGATAAAAGCCAAGTAGGCACACAGTCCGTACATGTTCATGAGGACATTTTGTCACTACATAGAAATAGCAATAGAAAACGCCTCACCAAATAAAGGGTAGGGAAGGAGACTGAATTTTAGGGGAGCCTGCGCGGTCGCCGTGTTGTACGATGCTCTCTATAAATAGGTTGCGTGATGCATCAGATGAAAACTACATTTAAACCTTTATGCAATAAAATGTACACCTTTCAATTTTTTTGTTATTTATTCTGAACGGTAGTAAGTGCACCTACCAGAAGATCGGATAATTTGGCTCAGACTGCCAAGATCGGCATGTTCCATAACAAAGCACCAATGACGTTCTGTTTCAAGGAAGGCGTATAGCTCGATCACAGCAGGATGACTCGACATAGCTCGCCAGCACGAGAACTCATTTTTCACTCGTGACAGTTCACGATCTGGCTCCAGTAGGCTCTTCTTTATACACTTTACCGCGGCTATCGTACCGCTGTCCTGTAAATTAGGTTAAGCGTTCCCATATATATATATATATATATATACAGAGCCCTGTGACTGGTTATAGGGTTATGATTTTGAAATATTTGGCGTGAAAGCTAATAGGAAAATTCATTTTTGACGAATTCTCTTCTAAACGACCGTGTCGCATCTTCTGACCGGCCTTTTATATTCTTCGGAAGAAGCAGAATTTTCTCACGAACACGACAGTTGTTTAGTTTCTGTATAGGAGGACTGGTTGTCTCGCAACAGCACATTTTATGCTCCTATGTCGGGCAAAAACACTAGTGTCACAAATTGTAGTAATTTCGCTCTCACTCCGAAACAAGACTTCTCAGAGACCATGTTCCATTGGAAAAAATATTTGCTTTAACGAGCTCTACAATTTGTATATTCTATTATAAAAAAAATTCTGCAACACCCTGTATATATATATTTATATATATATACATACATATATGCTAGCCTATACGCTGGCAGAACATTCCTTTAGAAGTAGCTAGGCGTCCATCTATATGAAGTAACGATGACGGTTATATACGAATAACCCGCTCAGATAAACCCGTCTGCCCAAAATGTAAAAGAAAATAAAACCGATCAAGCCAAATGCAATTTAATAAAAACGTTCAAAGGGCCTACCTTTGTTTTCACACGAAGCACCGTACCAAACGACCCCTGACCAAGAGATTCACCGATCTGAATCGAATCGAAAGAAAAGGATGAAAATTGAATAATTTGTCTGCAAGCGCTAAAACTAGTTTTAGCTGATAGGATTCTCATTTACGCAAAGAAATGAGTAAATAAATAGTAAAATAAATTACCTAAATAACTATACACTGTATACTATAATAATATGTTTTTTGCTTGGTCAGTGTTTGTACATGTATATATATATATATATATATATATATATATATATATATATAATGGGTGTTCCTGAATCGAGACACTCACTTTAAGATGTGGTAGAACTTGATTAAAAAATAATTATTCCTAACGGAATGTGCGAGCGGAAATGTCGTGTTTAGCAGTGAAAGTGAAAATACAAACTTTTGTTGTACCGGTTATGGATGGTGTAACATTACGTGGCAAAAAGCGCTATTCGGGTAAAAATTATACAATTATTTGTTTGGTGAAGAAATCATACATACGATCGTGCTCGACAAAAACTTCTGGCTTCGCATGGAAGATATTCAAACTGGCTACAAGGAGACACATAGTCACATTGAGATCAGTTAGCTAAAATTAGGGTGTTAGAAATTCCACTATCCAAAGACTCATAATATGATTTTCATTTTTCCATTCTTTGGATTCTAGGCTAACGGCTTACGGCACTTAATTTCACGAATCGAACCATCATCGGCATGGTACTCAAATAAGTGCACATTATCACTTGAAAAGTTAGTAATACTAAAATTTTAAGTCTCTGGACGTTAATTTTAGAGAAGTGAATGTTCCAGGACCCGAATTTCAGCGACTGTTCTGAATGTAACTGTTTTTATGCCCTATGTAGCCAGCATGAATATCGTTTGAACAAAACAGAATTTGCCAAACACGACGGTAATCTGCTTTCTACACGGAACAACCTATGATCATCCACATAAGTATGACAGATGAAAGTAATTTCACTCTCACTTCTTAACGAGACATTCCCCTCGCACATCTCAATAAAAAAATGTTTTTTACGCAAGTTTTACTACGCCTATATATATATATATATATAAGAAAGTAGACCTTTAGGTTGCTCAGCTGCCAGTTATCACGGGCGTGATGTCCTCGTGCATGTCGACGTCGGTGGTTCTGCCAGAAGGCACGCTGCTTTAGTCCCAACTCACTGTGGCCAAAGTGAAGTGCCATGCTCAATCGGCTACGCAGAATCGACAAGAGCTTTCTATTCCTCGCGGTAAAATTTGGAACCTCCGAAGACACTGTGCCCTCTTCTCCACCTGACGGAATTAGGAATGCATAAACGCCAAATGCTGTTATCAACACACACGTTCTTTCACGTGCGCGTGCGCTTGTAGGAAACCTATTAAAATGATAGCTGCAACGATACATTGTATGAAAAACGTACAGTATAGTATACCGTAATGAATTTCTTTTATCAGATACGCATATCGCTAAATAAAAGCTAGTAGTCACTTGGGCTCATTTACAACGCTTTTAGAAGAGAATAAAATGCCGCTGCCACGACAACTAGGATTAATGTTAGAATGGGTCGCCTAACTTTACACGGTTCATTGTTATTGCAAAAAAATTCCTTATTTAGTAGTAGTAGTAGTAGTTGGTTTACACATATACATCATGAGCATCACATTTCCAGAGTTGAGACAACGGAATTGCCCTTTCGCAACGCTGAAGGTGATATAGATCACACGGACGGCCACAAAGTTTACACATGCACTCCGGCGAGATCTCATGAAACTTCTCGCGCACACAGTTTTTCAGGTGGAAGCCGTGGACGGCAAGTCTGGTGACTAGAAGTTACTCTTCATAACTGCAGCCTTTCCACGAATGTGACGTCATTGCCTTTGTTTCATGGAACAGCGGGTCGATATCGGCCATTTTGCTTTCCCAATTCAAGACGTGTTCTCTAAAGACAGTCGCCTTCGGTAGGTTGTGCGTCCTCTGCAGGTCCTCAAGAAATAACGGCGACGACGCCAGTAAGTACATTAACCTATTCAGGCTAGTGCGGTGAACGTTCAATGCTCTCTTTAAAAAACTGGCTTTGAGTTAATCGAACTCCCTTAAGTTTGGTCTTGAGAGATGAGGCCAAATTACCTGAATACCGTACGATGCGGCGGGTGCAATGACCAGGTTAAACAAGCTAGCAGCAACCTCTATCAACAGCCTGTATGGGTTCTTGACACTGTGAAAGGATTGTAGGCCTTTTCGGACTCTTCTTTCAGAATCTTTAACATGCCTGTAGAAAGTTGTACCACGTGATGAATCCACGACCTTGAGGTAGAGAAAGTAGGGAACGATTTCGATTGTTCCTGAATCTAGTCGGAACTCATCGCTTTTGGCCAGTTTTCCTCCTCGTCGAAATTTCATCGCGTTGGTCTTGCTCACATTAATCTCAAATTTGCTCCGGTCGACATAGCGCTGTAGAGTTACAAGCGACTGCTGTAAGAGAAAATTACTTCGGGAAAACAATACTAAATCATCGGCATCCATAAGCTTTTCCACTTGTGCTTACCGACCGATTTGTATTTCCGTTGGGGCATCGCTTACGAACACTGAGAACAACAGGAGACTCAGATTATCACCCTGAGCAACACCGGTGGTCTGGTGTTCTCGGCGCGCGTTAAGCAACCCCATCGTCTATTATTATCAGATTCTCCTAAAAGATGCTGCTTAGAAGTTCTGGCATGCTCAGTGGAACACCACAGCGTGCCAGCTTGTCGCAGATGATCGTTCGCAAGGCCGTATCGAAGGCCGCCTTGAAGTCCACAAATACAGCGAATAGGTAACTTCCCCTGATCCGAAGTGCACGATGCACGGAGTTTAGAAGCAGTGTGTTGCTCAGGAAGTGCCCGGTAACTTTTAAAAATACTTCCAGGTGTCTGGTTAAGATAGCCGACAGCAGACAGCTTATACGGCACTAGCCAAGTGGTCTGCCGAAGATGTTCATTTACCACTAGGTCGAGTCCGGGGGCCTTACCCAGCCGCGCGTTTACCATTGCGTCAGTCACTAAAAGGGCGATACAGGTCCTGGCGAGCTTCCTGAACTCGCTCGGCCCATGCTGAAAATTTTACAGAAGCACCGCTCGGAATGGTTACCGCACCGGCAAACATTTTACGGAACTGCTCGCCTAACTTCTCAGGCTTGAACATGCTATAGCGCGTCTATAGCCACGCAACCATTTTGCGGTGATTGATGTGCCTCCAGTAACTCCTGCCAGTAGCTTGTACTCACTTCGCTCCTGATGCTTTTTTATAGCGCTTTTTACCACTTTCTTATAGTCGCGGCTTAGTCGAGTGTAAAGGGGCGTCATCTCAGGGCTATAGGAGCTCGTTTTAGTCGGGTTCTATTGGTAATGACGCTACGGAGCCTGCAAGCATATGGCTTCATGTCGCTCTGAGCTGGAACAGAGAGAACACTTCGAGAAACAGTTTTCAGTCGCGTGATGTCGAGGATGCGGCTTAGAGAAAGCCGCTTAAAAAGTTTGCGGCTTAAAAGGTCCGCTTAAAAAGTTTGCGGGTCAAATGAGATATCCATCGCAACCGGTAAATGCCATTTTATGCGAAACGCCAGGGTATCCCTTTGCATTCCTCTACAGTTTACATTACGCGGATCAGCATTTGTAGCAAACATGTCTATTGTCGACTGTCTTTGCGGCGCAGCAAATATCGAGTGATCAGCTGTAGATACAACCCACATGCTCCGAGACGCCATTGTGTTCAGGAGTGACGCTGTTCTTGGGTGGCTTGCTTTGTTAAGTGGACAGTTGAGATCACCACATAGTACAGCATTCTCCTACAGACTCTCCTCCGCGTGCTTGGAAGATGCTGCGTACTTCCAAGAACAGAAACGGTTGTACGTTCGATTGGCTCTGATTCCAGGCGTAGTGCACATTTGTCCACATATCTGCCCTGCGGCGGAACTTAATCGCGGCGTGGTCTAAGGGACTAGTGCGCTAGTTATGGTTGTCATCTACCGAGGTGTCCCCGGTTTGATCCCTGTTGTTGGCCGAATTTTCTTTAAGTGATAGATGATAAACCATACCGCTGAGAGTCAGTGGCCATGCTGCCACAAGGACTGTTGGGAAACTCTAGATATCTTAACATGTCCGGCCCTCGGTGCATTGAAGATATACCTCAGGTTAGAAATCAGAGTTCTAAGCCCGTAGGGGACGGAGTATAGCCTAAAATTAAAAACAACCTCCTTAAGAAAAAATAATTCTAGGTCATCTGCATACATCAGCGTACGTACCTAGATGGATGCAGTGCCTGTACAAGCTCGGTAGATCGTCGTTTGCACGAAAGGGGCATGCTCCTTGGCCCCGTCATCAAATATGGCCTTTTATTCCCTAAGTTTAGCATGCAAAAGTCTCAGAAAGTTCGAGGGCACTTCCTTACAAGGCAGTTTATCCTACGTACATACTTCAGAAGCTTGTAAAGTGGACTTCTTTTGCGAATCCGCGGTATGATGGGGAAAGAGTGGATCGCTCTTTTTTAATGACTCCGGATAGGCTTACTTTTCATTCTTAGAGTAAAGAGAGAGTCTTTAAAGCCTCATTAACAAAAGTACCAAGCCACAGTGCCAGATAGGCTGTTTGCCGTAGGTGCTCTTTCCGTATCAGGCCTGCTGCACGGATCATGGCACAGTTCAAATCAGTCCCAACCGATTACGTCCAACGCCATAGCAAATGAAGAGTAGTAGACGTGCGGTTACTATTCGTGACGGAGATGATGATTCGGCACCTGCCGGCGATGTGGCATCAAAGGGGATTATAGCGACATCAACTGCAGCAGCTGCCACGAACGAGGCTGGTACATGCAACGCGACGTTCAAGGTTGTTAAATCAGCGTCAGCTCCGGCATCTACTACAATGGAGACAACAGACTGCACCACAAATTGCACGGTGACAAGTGTATGCGGATCGGGTGCGCCGGCTGGAGAGGCCTCTAGTGGCGCAAACGTTGCTGATCAATCAGATAGCTCACCGAGTGGCTGGAATCTGGTTGTCAATAAACACGCAGCTAAGCATATAGATAAAGTACGAGGCCATTTTCAGGCTATACGGGAGGGCGTAATCAAGTGCTCTAAGGGACTATTTCGAGTCGTGATTGCACGCCGGTCGGAGAGGTTGGTAAACGGAGAGTCAACTACTTCGGAAGTATCTTTTACGGAGAAACTATTGCCTCTCTGTAGAGAGTTGACCAAGTTATTTCCCTCAGCCGAGCCTGAATCCAGAGCTGGTTTTATTAACTTGTGATTCAATACTGCAGATGAAGCAAAGGAGGCAGTAAAGATTGACTCAGTCTCGGACATTCAAGTTTGGCGATTTGGCCAGCTATTGGGCAAACATTAGTAGTGTCGATCGCGGTTTTGGTGGTGAAGACATTCTAGAAGCTCTTCGAGGCGCCGGCGTTGTCTCAGCCAAAAGGGAGTTGATCAAGCGAAAAAATGGTGATGTACTTTCTAGCATTCTTACGGACGGAGTGCTTCTTCAGTTTCATAAGATACCCGCTGAGGTCCTTCTGGCTTTCCGCTCGTATAAGGTAGTGATGTTAGCTGGTACCCCACTATCTTGCTACCCCTGTCTGCGGTTTGTGCATATGGTGGCAAACTGTCGCAATGAGCCTGCCTGTCGGCACTGTGAACAGAAAGGACATCTTGCCGTACATTGTAAGAACGAAGCCAAGTAAAGTTCATTGTAAAGGATCGCACTCGTCCTTCTCATCGGCGTGTCCAGTGCGTGCCTGCGCGATCGAGGAACAAAGTATTGATGGAATCTAGATTGCTACATCAAGTGACTGTGGAATCTCCAGCGGCCGTCTCAGCCAAGGTGGTCGAATCTGTGCCATTGGAGGCAACGGGTCCTGTTACAGAAAGTCTGCAAGAGGGCTCCACCTTGGCACAAACTTTGCGCCGATCATATGCGGCCGTGGAGATTTCAGTAGTGGTCGACTCGGCTTCAGGGTGTGAAGTACGAGTGAACTTACCCGGCGTTACAACTATTCAGAAGAACACTCCTAAACCGGTTCCCAAACTTGAAGCTACAGATTGTTCGCGCTCGATGAAGAAACCCAAGAAGTCTCTTATAAAGAAAGCTGTAGGTAGCGATAAATTCTTGACAACGGTGATTGCGCCTCTCAATGATATCGTTTAGTCCAAAAGCTGCGCAATGCCTTCAAGAGCTAGGTCTCTTAACACCGATGTTAGTTGCTCTTTTAAAGCTAAAGTAGTTAACCTATTTGTTCTATATAATTCATGAATTTCAAGTACATTGCTCCGCAGCCTCTGGGGAATATCACAAAGGGTTTGCTCTGGGATGACATTCGCTTAGGGGTTAATTCGTTTGCAGCCATCCATATTAATGCCGACACTGGTGGTTTACTAAAGCAGGGGCAGCTTGAATCCATTGCTAACCTTATGATTCGGGAAGGCTCTGGTTTTTTATATCGTTGCTATAAGTGAAACTTGGCTAAAGGACTCTTTGTTCTACTCACGGAATTAGTGGCTATAGCTTTATTACTGCCTGCAGAAATGATCGTCCTGGGGGGGGGAGTCGAATATTCGTAAAAAACACCTCTGCAATACTCTCTTTTCGATCTATTTGTAGTCCCGATAGTCATGCCCAAGCGGTTCGTATCCACGTAGAAGGCGTTCGAGGGTCTGAGGGATTTATAATTGCTTTTTACTTATGTCGTGTTAGTCGCAGTGATGTGCTGCTTGATATCCTTGAGAACTTATTGCCGCGAAGTAGCAGCCTGCCCTGCATTCTGATGGGGGACTCGAATATCAATATTTTAGCTAACCCTCCTCCTATAAAATATCTATATTTTTTATGGCGAGGCGATTTGTTCCCACAATAGATTGGGTAACCCGTCCTAGCTTAGCAACCTGTATAAATCATATAGCTATAGCTTATTGTTCTGTTTTTATTTCTATCGAAGCAGCTGTGTTAGAGACCTTAATTTTCAGATCACTATCCGATCATTATCTCTGTTAACGGCGGTCGACCCGTTTCGGTTGTACCTAAAAGAGACATTCCCAATGTGAGTAGGCGGCGTGATCGCAGGCGCAGTATTGATGTTTTTCTTGACTTGGTACGGCGGGCATCCTGGATCAACGTCTATGAAGCTTTAGATGCAGATTCAGCTTTCGAAGCGTTTTGGGCTACCGTGGGCAAGATTTATGATTAAGCATTTGCTAAGATTAATCTGTACGGACCTGGTACTTCTCGAGGCAGCCACACATCCTCTTTTCCCCGGGGCTTTCTCGGTTGGGGCAATCGGACTCGCGGCGTTTGTGGAAATATATTAACAAAGCCTGCGGTAGAGAGCTTGCTAAGGCAGAGCTTCCATCAGTCTTAACTTCCAGCGCGGGTCACATGATTAGTGAGCCTGAGTCGATCGCCGACGAACTAAACCTACATTTCGCTACGGTTGGATATAAAACGAAAAACTTGTTAAATCTGTGTATTATGGGCACCGTCTTGATGAACTATGACCAAAGGAGACCAACTCATTTTCGTTGCCTCAGGTGCAGGCCTCTGATGTTGAGGGTGCAATAAGGAACTTGAATGCTAGCTGGTCTTGTGGAATCATGGGTGTTCCGGCTAAATTGTTAAAGTTAGCTTCCTCCGTTATTGCAGCTACTTTGGCAAGAGTAATGAATCTATCTTTGCAACACGGCAACTTCCCTAGATGTCTGAGATCTACCAACGTAGATTTACGCACGACTCATGCAAAGATAAAGGAGATAGGCGTCCTGCGTACAGCTACCGCTCTATCTCAGTTGTTGACTATATGTCAAAGATCTTTGAAAAGTTAGTGTTGTTGAGCCTGACTCGTTATTTGAAGGACATTAACTTCCTCTCATCAGATCAATGAGGCTTTCGTAAAAAACGATCGACAGACTTAGCCCGAGCACATCTCTGACAACATGTGGTTGACTCGGTCGAAACGGACAAGCCTTGTTTGGGCGTGTTCCTGGACGTGGCATCTGCGTTCAATTGCCTTGACCATGGATTGTTTACCCAGATGTTGACCCACCTGGGCTGCACGTTCTCTACAGTTAGCTGGTTTAGATCATATCTTGAGGATAGATCTCAGTTTGTAAAGGTTGGACCTATTCAATCCACTTGGCAGCTTGATGGCTTGGGACTCCACAAGGTTCTGTTCTTGGTCCCTATATGTTTCTTATATTACTCAACTTTATACTCTTGAAAATCAAACACGACAATCTGGGAAAGGCGATAGCTTTTGCTGACAACACGACAATCTTGTTTCGGCTCGACCCGGCTGAGTTGGTTGAAAAAGTTGTTAAGGTTTTCAATAAATGCGGATAGGTTGTGTTGTATGTTGCGACTAAAACTCATATCTGAATGTTTCGACCCGCTAAAAGGCTGCTTCAAATGCCCGATAGTTTTCAACTGGGTGTCAATACGGTACATCGTACTCAGGCGGTTGGGTGTCTCGGTTTGGTATTGCATGAACAAGTATCCTGGCATTCTCACATAGATCAATTGATGCCAAAATGCTATGCAGTTATTGTAACGTTGCGGAGATTAAGGCAGGTGGGGGTTCCATTTGAGGGACATTTAACTGTCTACAAGGCCCTGTTTTTTATCTCTTATGTTATGGTTTCTGTTGTGGGGTGGTGGGTACAGAGGCATTCTTCGAAGGGTACAGGTGATTCAAAATGATGCACTACGTGCCATCTTCTCCCGACGGCGCTATGAGACAGTTAGTGATCTGTTTGCTGCTTATGACCTTTTACCAATCTAAAAAATATATATTCTTAGAGTGGCAACGCTTGCCTACAAAACCTCTCGTGGTTTACTACCGGCGGATATTATCAAATCCAGGCGGAGAAGGCGTCTGCGTAGAGCGACAATATTTGTGGTACCGAGGACCAAAAAAGAACTTAGGTCTCATTCTCTATTGTGTCGGCTGCCGCATATTTGGAGCGCGCTACCAGGACGCATAAGATCTCTCTCCTCTGTGAGTATATTTGTGCGGAAATTAAAAAAGTATCTTGTTTTCGGCTCTGGTATAACAGATCGATGAGAGTGTTGGCAGGCGTTGCGAAGTGAAGAGCTGCGGAGATAGTAATTGATTCATGAGTTATAGGAGCTATCATACAAACGGTCGGCAATACTGTTGTGTCGAGCGTATTTACTTTCTACAATGCTGAATCACACCGAGAAGCTGGATTACCGGTTTACTATGTCGACATCTGTATATATGACCATGTGACTGAAAATTCACTATTTTAATTAAATGTCATATTTTTCCCGAAAACTTAAGCATCTTTAATACAGTTTCGCAAATAAACCACGTTCTGAATCTGAATTTCATCAGAAAGATAAAAAGAACAAACCTAAATCCCATTAACACAGTGCATAACTAAGATGCAGAAATCTCGGATTAAACGAGTGGCAAGTTTGTAGATGCATATTCTGTTTCGTATACTCAAGGTTATATGTAAGACATTGACACTGCCTCCTAGGGCTAGGAGGTAACTAAACAAAATTAAGACCAATAATACTAAATGATACTGGTGAATACGCACCTTAGAGCAATAGTAAGAATTTCACAACAGAATAGGGTATCAACCGTTCTTTGAAACGCATTAATATGACGAATCTATGGACTAAAACGCATTCGCATTAATATCATGTATGATAACACGTATAGAAACCTTGAGCAAAACGTCCCGTGATATATATCTGTGTAGATACGCGAATACAGTCTATCTGTTCAACATCACTGCATGTGCCTATCGCCATATATTGCTATATGTTCGCGCTCTCTGTTTGTTTGTGAAGACAAACGTAAACAAATCAAGCATTTAACAATAATGTTTTTTAACGTCATATTTGTATCAAGACCGATATCGACATTGGTTGCCTTCGTCAAATGATCACTTACCTGCTCCTGACGTCACAGAGGTGTGACGGCAGTCACGATATGGACCGTTATTGGGCGTTCGACGGCTTACAGAGGGGACCAACGCAATTTTGGGGTGCATATGCGATCAGAAATATAGCATTTTTTCGTCCAATACAACTTTGTTGTCATCCACAATAACGAGACGCAAGGCCATATGGTATCGCCGTTGCGACCTCCGCTCCCCGAGGCTGGGGGTAAGGCGAGCCAAATTACGAGAGATCTCAATGCATAGCCAGAAGGATGGTGGTGACTTAGACAATGCAAGGTTTGGTAAACATCGAAAGCCATCATCAACAGCTACTATGAACCTTTCCCCCTGAGCCAAGTTCAACCATTGTGACCTCTTCGTGGTACTTGTCAACAACAAGTTTGTCTGACACGATGGTGAGGTTGTCAGGCCGGTGAATTGCATGCAACAAAACGAATTCTATTAATTAAATAGCATAATATTATACATTATAGATAAAGTACAATTAAAATGTGCGTCGGGGTTTGGGCCACCTCTGCATTCACTGTTTTTCGACACCCCAGACTCTCACTTTGTCTAGTGAGATCTGGAGACGTGCAAAATAAGATGACAATATAATAATGTTTACTCAATAGACACCCACTATGTTCTCTCGACGTTGCCTTTTGAAACTATAGTCAAATCGTGTAGCTTGGCTCGCAAACGTTTTTGCTGAAAAGGAATTGCCTTCTTGGAGAAAATGTATAGCGGCGTGAGATCTTTTTTGGACTCTAGAAACGAAGCTGATTGCTTGTTACTAAGAAGTTATGAAAAAGAGAACTACGATCCTAATAATAAGTGGCCAGCATGATTTGGCAAACCCCCTCTTTATTTGTAAAAACGGCCTAAAACATTTGCGAGTACGGAAAAAAATAAGCAATCTCACAGCTCTCTCAGAATGATTATCAAAAAGAACCTTCGCGATTTTTCGCAGGGTTTAAGGATTGAGAACATCGTACACCATGAAACTAGGACGACTACCGGAAGGGACCCCGAAGATGAGATCTGTAGACGCGCCATAGTCAAGCTCTCCGAAGGGGACGTCACTGGCAAAGGTTGTAGACATTCTTTGGTGGGGGTCTCCCCCTATAGCCCTTCAACCTATTATATTTGGGGCACGACTATTTGCTCTTAAGAAGAAAGAGGGCTCTATCCGCCCGATAGCATGCTCGTCCACACTCCGAAGGCTGGCTTCAAAAATAGGGTGCGCTGCCAACAAAGCTGAAATATTATCGGCAATTGGCCACCATCAGCTGGGTTTTGCAACTACTGGCGGGACGGAGATCGGAATTCACACCTCTCGTGCATTTATAAACTCCCGCAGTAGCCCGACTGTTCTGGTGAAGCTGGATTTTAGGAATGCCTTTAATAGCGTCAGAAGAGACCACTTGCTAAACGCTGTGAAATGCTACGCCCCGCAAATGTTTCACTAGGTACATGCGGCTTATGCTCAACCGTTGTACTTGGTTCTGCCACACGCGACTATATCTTCGCAGTCGGGCCTCCAACAAGGAGACCCTTTAGGTTCAACGCTGTTCTGCCTGTGCGTAAAGCACTTGATCGACTCCCTACAATGTCCTCTAAATGCCTGGTACCTAGACGACGGTGTGCTTGGGGGTGACCTAGCTACGGTAGTCGGTGATATCCAGAGAGTCCAGGATTTCGAGAGGGTGAGTGGTCTATCCCTAAACCCTGGGAAATGCGAGGTCTACATCACGGGCCCCGAGGATATGATCTCGCCGGATATATCGGAGCTATGCCATCTCCTTTCCGGTTGCAAGGTAGTCCAGAAGAGTGACATTGAAGTCCTCGGGGTTCCTCTTTGCTAAGAGGGGCTACCTGGGGCTCTAGACGCGAGGAGAGAAAAGCTTAAAGTAGCCAGCCGTCTTCCATCGCTGGGATCTCATCGCGGAATGTACCTACTGAGATCGTGCTTTTCGGCGGCCCAGATAACTCACTTACTTAGAGGGGCTAATTGTTTTGACTTGACCGAGAACCTTCGAGCTTTTAACGAGAGGACCTTGAAGACACTGGAACTGCTCCTGAACATACGCCTCTCACCCGATGCAGGCTTGCAGGCTCTGCTTCCCATATCCTTAGGTGGACTGGGAATGCCAGACGCAGTAGCATTGGCTGGGCCTGCCATCGTCTCATCTATGTCCCAGGCAGTGAAAAAGGACAAACGGTTACTGGACGATACAGGTCAACGTGTATACGATCACACGTTAGCAGGCTTAGTTGAGAGATTAGTCTCTCTGTGCGGTGTCATACCCACTGACACCCTTTCCCAGAAAGGCTGGTCGACCCCACTGCAGAAGAAGACGTTTGCGCATCTCCTTGAGCAAGCTTCCACTACGACTGAAAAGGTCAGGCTACGCGCGGTCTCCTTAAAAAGCGCCGGGGCCTGGTTATAGGCTCTCCCCAGTGCTCAGTTAGGCACTCTATTGGATGACGAGACTGTTCGGATTAGTGCGGGGCTACGCCTGGGGACAGCTCTCGTAATCCCCCACCAATGTAAATGCGGCGATCAAGTGGGGCCACAGGCACACCATGGCCTCTCTTGTGCCTTAAGCTCAGGTCGTCGAGCCCGACACGCCGCACTTGACGAGACATTTAGCCGAGCTTTGAGGTCGGCCGGCTTTCCTTGCATTCTCGAGCCTCCTGGCCTCTGCAGGAATGATGGGAAGCGACCGGACGGGCTGACACTAACGTCCTTCGAGATGGGTCGCATGCTGGTATGTGATGCAACCGTTACTGACTCATTAGCCCCCTCAATGGTCAGTGCGGGAGCGGAACATGGTGGACACGCGTCAATGTTGGCAGAAGCGAATAAGTGCAGAAAGTATGCCAGTATCACTTACCCCCACGACTTTCGTCCACTGGCATTCGAGACATTAGGGGGACCTGGCCCGAAGACGCAAAAACTTATTCAACGTGTCGGCAAGGCGCTCAATCGTTCGACAGGGGACCCTAGAGCTATCGAGTATCTGCACCAGAGACTATCGCTGGACATTCAGCGGGGTAACGCCGCTTCTGTGCGTGGAACTCTGCTAGACTGAACACGCCCAAACCTGGAGGATATGTGACGTTTTCCCTTGATTTATCTGGTGTACACGTTCATAAGGAGACAATTGTTGCCTCTTGCATATAAGCAAATAAAACTGTAACATGGTGAAAAAAAAAAATATATATACAACTATGTATTGGCATATATATATAGGCCAATACATAATTGGTATTGCATTATAGATGCGCTAAATGGTATGTTTCCACGGATATATTAACTGTTGTACATTTTTGAAATGTATATTATACTCAATTTGAGTGAAATAAACATAATTGTAATTAACTGTTGTAAACATCAAGCACAGCTTTAGAGCTAGTGCTTAATATATATATATATATATATATATATATATATATATAATATATAATAAATAATATTATATATATATATATATATATAGATATATATATATATATATATATCATATAAATAATAATAAAATAATAAAAAAAAAAAAAAAATATAAATAATAAATAATATTATCTAATAATTATATAGTTTTATTTATTTATATATATCTCTATAATATATATAAAACTCTATTTATAATATCTTATTTTTATTTTATTTTATATTCTCTATAGATCTATATCTCTATATATATCTCTCTATCTTAGTTATGTTTTATTAAATGACTTTTTATGTTAGCACTTTGGAGTGAACAATTGTCTCCGCGTTAACGTGTGCTTACGGATTATCTAACCCGGGATTAGCCCAGTTCAACAATGTGCCCCGAACAGATGCTGCGTTTCCTCGTTGAATGTCAAGCGACAGCCTTCTGACGCAAAAATTCCAGGGGCTCTTGAGTCTCCCGTGAGAGGTTAAGGCTCTACCCACGCGCTATTATTTTATTAGTTTTAAGATAAGAATATGATAGATATAGAGATATATATTAGAAGATTAGATAGTATAAAAGAAATTATAATATAATTGAAAACAGAACTAAGGTATAGAGAGAGAGACTGAGAGAGAGAGAGATATATATTATATATAAAAAAGAATAAATATAATAAAACATAACTGAAGTATTATATAAGTACAGATATATATATATAGTATATATATTATATTATATATATATATATATAATATTAAGAATATATATTATTATATATATATATATACTTAGTTTATTGTTTTAACTAAATGACTTTTTATGTTAGCACTTTGAGTGAGTGAACAATTGTCTCCGCGTTAACGTGTGCTTACGGATTATCTAACCCGGGATTAGCCCAGTTCAACAATGTGCCCCGAACAGATGCTGCGTTTCCTCGTTGAATGTCAAGCGACAGCCTCTGACGCAAAAATTCCGAGGCTCTTGAGTCTCCCGTGGATAGGTTAAGGCTTCTACCCACGCGCTGAATCAACTTCAATGTAAGCGGGCCTGGTACTCCCATTGCTTCAAAAGCCAACGGACAAAATTGGTGCGGATAACTAACGTCTGAGTATTTTCTGCGTTTGTTAGCCTCTGCTAACCTAGGCGCATGACCTGCCTGGTCCGCACCTGCACCGACCATCGAAGGGGCTAATGAGTCGGATAAGCTAGTGCTTAATAATTCTAGTAAACAGCCAGCGCAATTGTGGAACCGGTGCTAATTTACTTAGCTTAACTATCTAAGCAAGCTATAATTTAACTAATATGCTTTAACTTAGCTAACTAGAAAATTTCAACTTCATATAAACACAGGCTAGTGCTAAGCACATGTACAAGTAACAGTAAGCTTTTATACATTATCACCGTAGTACCTCGTATTATTGCAATTATTTATCTATGGATTGTGTACATGTTTACATAGTTATGGTTTAATCAGACGCAAGTAGGTTAGATAGTGCACTGAGAGTTCTTAATATTGTTTTATTGATATTGTGGGAGACCTAAGACGAGGCGAAGTGTCCTTTTCTGAAGCAGATGAAGCGAAGAGAGATGCTATAGGAAGACCGTACACCTCCAGACCATATGTTAGGTGGCTCTGTGCATACGCGTGGTACATTGCCGTGAGGCATTGGCGTTCGGCCCCTTGGAGTTTTAAATTGAACAACTCCAACAAAACTATTAAATAATAGTGGACCACTGATGCTCCCTTCACTCAAATTGATATATTGTCTATACGGGGAGGGATTGTCCAATGTGGACAACTTGGCGTCTTTCAGAAATGAATGAGCTTTAGGACATTGGGGTATACTCCTGTTCTGATGGAAAGATTGATAATATACTCAAGAGGCGATGCTAGTGCATCCGCAGCCCTACGGAGAACCTGTGATGGAATCTGTTCGGGGGCGGTGGAGCATATTTTGACATTTTGCAGAAGGTGGTAAATTTTGTGAACGTTGACGGGCTGCAGGGAGAATTGTTTGGCGGGCGTCGGAATCCGGAATGGCGTAGCTCGATGAGCACTCGCTGTCACGGGTTACACATGTCGCGTAGAAGTGGTTGAATATGTTAACTAGCGTAGTTTCATTAGTGACGAGTTTTCCGTTTACAAGTAGTTTGGTGCATTTTTCTCCTGGACACTTCCAAGTACAGGTCGGATTGCCTCCTAAGGACCTCGCCGGCTATTAATTCTGTCTGTAACAATATTGCAGTTCGCCTCTATTCTACATTTGTATGAGAGCCTTGTCACCCTGTTCTTGAGCATACGATACGTGTTGCATTTGTTATCACCCAATTTTTCTGAACTGCGTTCCTCGAGCCAGAATTTTCGATCTTAGTACTACTAAGTTTCACCGCCGACAGACCAATCATCTCTCGAAAGTTATACGAGTGTAATAAGTCATTTAGGTCAGTCACATATGGCCCGCCCCTATCTAATAAGTCAAATCTTCGCGTCACCAAGGCAGATTGGGTTTAGCCTGTCCATTTTTGAGAGTAATTCTTCTAGTGCATACAAGAAATCCAAGGGCCTTTCCTACGGTCGCCTGTAGAGTGACCTCACAACCGTGCTCTGACCATCGGCAAACACCTCAACAAAAATGCTTTCGCATCGGGAGTCTGCCGGGAGGAGTAGTTTGAGATCGTTTCCCTCGCGCACCACATAATCATATCTGATAAACAGCGCCACACCTCCCCCCGGCCCATTACGGCAATCAACAAATTGGTTATAATGATTAATCTGAAAAGCGGCTGCCTCCTGTTGCGAGATGCGAGTTTCCGACAAAGCAATAAAGGACCAAGGGCCAAGGCAGCAGATATTGTATCGTTTCAATGTCGTGAATATGAGACTTGGCACTATTAATATTGCAGTGTATCACTCGTTTACGAATTAGAATTGACGTCTGCAAGAACTGCCTTTTCATGATCACCCGTTTAGGAAAAATTCTAATTTCTGAGTATTGAGAAATGTGTATAGTACATATGAACGGTAAACTAGCAAATGCGAATATTCAGGTAAAGTAATCGCTCTAGAATGTGTGTGTAAGAATTCGCCTCACAGCTTAATGGGAATCACCGGTCACAAGAAAACGGCATCGTTAATATGTGTTAGAGACAACGGCCTGTTATGACGCATGCACTATTGTGTGCCCGGTGTGGCCGGACTAAACCCTTACTCGGTGAGCTGACAAAGAGAGAATGGTCAGGAATGCTGGAGCACCGACGAGATGTGGACACAAGATAGGGCAGTTCTGAAATTAACCGAGCACCCGATTACTACGGTTAATGCGAATCCGACGCAGAAGAAAGTGATGAATGATTACGGTGACACGGCGAAGGTAGCTAGACATCCCTGGGGAAAGGCAGCATTCCTTGCGGTAGCAGGCCTTGAATATGATGCAGGTCTAACATACGCAGCTCTACTGTACCGGCCACACAGCTGTTGCTGCTGGAGCCTAGGATTTATCGATTCAGAGAGGCAGGGCAGAAGGTCACAGCATACAGTGTGCCTCAAAGCCGGTGCAGCGCGAAACCATGTGATCGCCTAAGGTATTTCAATATTAGAGATTAACTGCTAACGGACGGCATGTGGTTCGTCCGGTATACAGGAGAGGAGAGCGGCTACAAGGAAGGGCGCCATTGTCCTGAACGCGCGGCCGACAATGGGAGACTGGGACCATGACCCGCATAGCCAGAGACACTTGAATGAAAATCGTGCAATAAAAGGGCTGCCAGGGTCTAACGCACGTCTAACAATCCTTGCACAGGTCAAGATGATTTCCAGAGTTTGAACTACCAGGAAAACATTTCCTGGACTACCGGGAAAACATTCAACAGGAGTAACGTACTGACTACGTCCTGATCTCTACTTACCGGCTACGATATTCAAGGTAATACACACAGAATGGTATCAAAGGTTGTAAGTTTTAAGATGGAGAAGCGGATGAAGAAGGACAAAATTGGTTCAAATTGAATAGGA
Source organism: Dermanyssus gallinae (assembly GCA_003439945.1). Taxonomy (NCBI): domain Eukaryota; kingdom Metazoa; phylum Arthropoda; class Arachnida; order Mesostigmata; family Dermanyssidae; genus Dermanyssus; species Dermanyssus gallinae. Next base: position 684,491 of record QVRM01004146.1, read on the forward strand.
GTGGGAAATATAACATATTTGTGATATGCAAGTGTCTCAGATTGGCTACGGGGGACCCACGCGCTGGTGATTTTTTTCGGCAAAGGCTATCATTGGATATACAACGTGGAAACGCCACGGCGGTGCTTGGCACCTTGTCCAGGTGGTCTACACCAGGCTTGGACCTAGGGCTGATGTAGTTTGTCGTCACGTTCGCTAGGGGACAATTGTTAACCCCGTCACGAGTTAAATAAAATGTGGACATTACATATTTGTGCTGAAATCGGCCTACGACGGATATGACCAATTATACCCATCCAGTTTGCTATATACATTACGTTTGAGTTAAATAAAAGAACAATTTCCACTGATATCTCGTTGAGGAAGCAATTTTTGTTATCTTATAACTTCTGTTGGCTGACAGCTCGGTCATTGTAGTCCAAACCTATAAACGCGTCAAAAATGTCTGTTGAATGTCTCATTTTAGCAGCACAAATGTATATGTGCTTTGTACTTATCAGGGGTGCTTATCAGAGCAAGAAAAGCAAAGAAAAAATATAAATAATAAGATTAATAACCGATAAAAGGATGCGACTAGTGGGTCCTGATAATGCCAGGTCATTTAGTGGTGTCAGAATTTCAAAAATACATTCAACTATGATGATTACATGTAAAAACATGGGAGTAACGAGACCGCATTGTCTTGACGATGATGCACCCGCAATGCAAGTCGCACTGGCACAAGAGGGCCGACGAACGCAGGAACTTGTACCAATGCACGAGCATGCTAGTAAAGAAAACAGAAGAAGAGAACAACGATTTCGGGCGGTCATAGTAGTATGGTAGTGTCTGTTAAGCAGCGCGGCCATAGACAGCGTCGCTTGGCGGCAATGCCCAAGCAAGCTAAATATATGGCACCAAATAGAAGATACCGCCACCCCAGATGTGCGCGCAACTTCTTCTTTGACAATATTCAAACAAAGTGCTGAGCAATACTATTTAGGTACCTCACTCTTATATAAGCCGAACACGATAATAGGCATAATGACAATAAATAAAGTTATAAGAAAACATGCAATATAAACACTCCATACTAGCCTTTGATGGCTTTGAGGAGCTGTGAACCTCTGTACAAATGTAAACCACTCATGAGAATAATAAAACCTATCTATCTATCCATCTATCTAAGAGCGAAGACGCGGGAAGTCATTAAATGCGCGGGCATTTCTATGATATAAAAGGAGGGATGCGAGTAAATGAGTTAGTCGAGCCATGCAGAGGATGTGTTGTTTGAGCAAGAGAATGGCGAATTGGTAACGGTCGCCGGCCGATCATGTGGGTTGTGGACACTACAATCATTCTTACCGGGGCGCCAACGCGGGCACTAAACGAGACCGGTGAGATTGTCTGACGACTGGGCCTCAACCGAGACCGAGGACGGTTTTATAGACCTGGGCGACGAAATTCGAATTATATGAGAATACCCATGACAACCATGGCTAGTGCACTAGCACCACAAGCCAAGCCGCCACGACCTGGTCATACGATCAATCGTCGCCAAAACAGCCAGAGTAACGCCTTGAGTACTAGTGGAATAATCCTAGTGGAAAGTAAATGAATCTAAAACAGTAGTGTACCAATGTGCAGTCACCCCTTTATCAGCGCAACTTTAACTTTTATCAGTGTGTGCCGGAACCCTTCATAAAACGAGTGGCCCGGAGGTGCGATGTGGATCGAAGATCAACCGCCTTACTTAGTGTGGCAACAACGGCCGGAAACTTCTTTGTACCACAAATCCCCCTTTTGTAATGAACATGTGTGTAGTTTCCACCACCCTAACGACCGGACGACGACCGTTAGTCTTTCGCTCAAACGACACACGTCCCCTGCCTGGCTCGCACCAACGACTACTCACTCATTATTCTCATGCACCCTTACATACTTGCAGATTGCCCGCGCATTTAGTGACTTCCCGCGTCTTCGCTAGTAGGGTGGCGGCATCTTCTATTTGGCGCCATGTATTTAGCTTGCTTCGGCATTGCCGCCAACCGACGCTGCCTATGCCCGCGCTGCTTAACGGAAACTGCTATCCTACAATGGGCACTGCTCATCATATCTTGTGTTGATCCTGAAGAATCAAAGTACACATTATTGTAATCTTCAAAATTAGTTCTGTAAAGCAAAGTCTATTTTAGGATAGCTCTGTATCTAGCTGTAATTCACATTATTTGCTCCGTTGCAAGTCCTGGTCGTATGGGTACTACTATCGATATATATATATATATATATACATTTTATTCACAATTCCTTGTTGAATATAGTTTATACAGGCTATGTACGAATGAGAGAAGGGCATAAGAGGTAAATATTGAAATGGCACGTAACTGTTCTCGTGCAGCTGGAACTTAAGAGTTGCGTGACGGAGCTTCTTGGGTACACATGTCGATGAAGATCGTTATAAAATCGTCGCGGCCAGATCGATTATGTTCATGATACAAGCCAACCGCGTGTCCGAGTTCGTACATATGAGCATATGGTACACGTAGGCACACACAGTTATATAAGAGCATAATACATTTATGGCCTCATGCTATTATATATATATATATATATATATATATATATATACGTATGGGAAATCTAGTAAATTAAGTATTCCACATATTGATAAAGACGGGCGCTGCTTTTCTGTGCAGGCCACGTATGAGTTACACCTGTTATCCCCGACCACTTCGGCCTGGTCAATTGGGTTCGCTTCGACGGGCAGCAACGACAACAACAACAACAACACACGTAGCGCCCTGAAACGGCTCGACAGCGAGTCGAAACGGCGTCTTCGCACGTGTCGGCCAATCGGAATTGCTCATCACGCAGGGTACCGTTGCATTTGGCCGCGAAGTGCACACGAAGTATCGTTACGGGTTATTTGTCACTGGACACCTAAACAAGCACACACACACCTTAATAGGTTCCATTTATGTGACAGACGCACACTACATCTTGGCTGCGTGATCGTTTGAAGGTGTAACATGCATATGCATACCATCGTAAGTACAAACGCATGCAATTGGTTGTATCTATAGATATGCCTAAAGGGGTGTCTGCGCATGCTTAACGTGCAAACGAGCTTTTTCTAACACAAATGCTTCAAAACTGGGTTCCAAAGGCAGCTATAAGAGGGGCCACTTCCGCAGCACGTTCTGCGATGCGAACGCAAGAAATGTTCGACTGAGCGCATTAAACAAAAAGGCTAGTCCACTACTACAATTAATAAGAAGAATTTAGGAGTTGTAAACTTTAAAAGCTGTGAACACAACAGCAGTCAGCTTTGCTCACTTTATGATAAGCACAAATACCGATGCTCTGTAAAATGACGGCTGTTGTTGACATTGTCCACCCTCAGTGGACCCTGGAGCGGCATAATATCTTGTGCAGTCAGGTACTTGTTTACCATGGGATCCATTTGGCCGTCACCTAGCTGACTTCGAACCACGCACCAAGCCAAGGCAACCGTGGCTAACCAAGCAGCGCCATTAGTTCCAAATCTAAGTCAAAAGAATTGTCCTTCTACGTGCAATAAACACCTTCTGCTTCAGGCCAGTTATCAAAAGGCCGACGACCTGGCTAAGCAAGTCGAAACGTATCTTTTGATCACAAACTAAAAACTGAATACGTCGCCTTAGATCACGCACCCGCATGATTTCAGTGTATCCGATTTATAGAATCGGATATCCCGGTACGTCTGCCCGAGACCAAGAGATGGGCTGTTGGTTCAGTTCCAACACACGGAAACCAATATCGAAGCTACTTAAAACTACTTACCCGCATGTCAAATAGCTTTCGAGTCAACTAATTAAAAAAGTTACAACATCGCTGAATCATCTGTGGACACAAATTTTAAGAGCATAAAGGTTTAAGGCTAAACGCTCTCACTTACGTACATAACAAACAAGTGAAAACGAGATATCAACACGTCAAACATCCATTATCTTGCTTGACAGTGCTTCTATGACATAGGCATGAAGACTGAAGTTGATTTAGATAATATGTTGTGCCTTTCATGACAAAAAATAAATGCGGCGCATATCATCTATAGAGGACACGAATCCAATGAAGAAAAGCGACCATATTTATTAGCCATTGTTCTAGACATTGATCTATTAATATATATATATATATATACGCAACGACCGTTCTTTAGTGATGTAGATTATTGAGACTGGAGATGAGCTACCCTTCATAAGAATGAGAAGGAGTTTTACTGTTTCTCTTTTTTGTTGCACTTGTAGAGGGTGTTGACGCGTTCGATATCTGACGAACTCATGCCCTGCCGATTGTACACTTCCTCGATCGGGTCGCCATTAATCCGCGTCATTGAGGGCTGACCCTTTGTCTTTGAGAAACTTTTCGATCCGTACAGCATCACCGAGTCAAAGTCGAATGGCGTGATCAGCCTGGGCCAGGCAGACACCAACAGAAACACACCATGACACCATTAAAACAAGCTTACGTCAAGTTAAAGGCCCGACGATTATGTGCTCAGTTGAGTACTATCAATCTCGGTCAGAACGGAAGGCACCTCCGTGGCACTCACTTAATGGTCAGACAGCTGCGTGAGTGAAAGTGGTGACGTGGGGAGCACTCGTGCTCGCTTTACCTCGTGTCAAGTAATTAGATTTGGGCAAAAATTGCCACTAAATTGAATAGCGTTTGTTGTATCATATGGATTTGATGATGATGATATATATATATATATATATATATATTTATATCATCAACAATAAATGCCATTATATATATATATATATATATATACTGTTGATTTAATAGATATAACAAATCCTGTCAAATAATCTTATTGAGTTTGCGAATGCATACACGAGTATATATATATATATATATAGATCGAGAGAAATAGAGAGAGATGCAATTCAGACTATTAGATGTACTAACTAGGCATAAATAAAGCTACTTAACAAATATAGTCGAACATTCTTACCAGTTTTGCCAGGTAAGAAGTTTTCGGAACTGTGGATGATACTTTTTATCAACATTTTCGAGATAAAGCTTGATGAATTGGTCGCGGTCGGAGCGTGTGTGCTCATGATAGAAGCCAATCGCGTGCCCAAACTCGTGAACCACCGTACCCACGTGAGCACAACCTAGCGTTCAACCATTGAAACATTAATCGATGAAAAGCAAACAGTATATTATTGATATCAGTTTTGTGCACTTAAAATTCGTATTGTATATTTAAAACTTTATATATAAACATAAAGATAAATTTTACCTAAACCTTGAGAAATATTGCTTCGAAATGGTATGTGTCACACCGGGATCAAATCGGCAAATTCTAGAGTCTCGAGTCGCCGGTCAGTGTTGACTTCGAACGCTTTTCCAACACGACGAGGACTCTTTTGACCAAAAGTCAATTCGCGCGTGTAGTGACAGCCCCGGATTCGACTTCGGCGAGTGGCTTCAGTTGGATCTATCGTCTGAAGTCATAACTCGGAGGTGAAGGATAGCGACCTCATTTATCCAGCTCACCGTGTCGTCGGCTTACCGCGTCCAATGGAGACTGGCTGTTCACCACCGACCCTGCCGACCATCGAGTAGCATCCTTGACCCTTTAAGATGCGAATGTAGTCCGTCTCCGAGGTGCGTGGAATAAATCGAATGCACGTCGTGTTGTGATAGTTTTCCATCGAACGGATGATAACCGCCGTGTCTGGCGCCGATGTCCGGTCGATCACGTACGGAATTGCTCCATTCGGCCAACGTCTAAGAACAATTATTAGTGAGTCAATTGCATATGCTTAATTAAATACGGACACACTTAATATATATATATATATATATATATAATCTTAACAAATAGGTGATGTCAGATCAACGATTACGGGCTGATGTCACATCATCGTAAGTCTAAATAACTACAATTATAATTGCATAATATCATGAAGGTATTTGGATCAAATCGTGGTACGAGTTACAGTAGTAGTACAACTAGAACATAGGTATGAGCAGATCATATCAGAGCCGCAAAATCTCTGATAAGAAATTACTAAATATGATGACCATCTCGATTGCTCAATTCCTTGATAAACAACAGCGGTGCGTGTCGTATGTCGTATCGTCAGTCCAAGAAGTAAATGGGCGGGCAAAACTCGTCCATCCAGGAAGACAAATCGACGGACAACCGAAGATGAACCCAACGAACTCACTTCCAGTTACTATTCATAGCGTTCAGAAAGAGCGAATCCGGTACGATATCGCCCTCAAATAGCAGCTCATTCTCCATAGCCGACTGCATCTCCAATTCATCGGCATCAGCCTCATCGTTTTCGACGGCTTCGATCTCATTAGCGGCGTCGTCGGCGTCATCAATCCGAGGGGCAGCGGGGGCATTCTGTGGGGCTGTGGTGTTAACCCCTTCATTTGCTGCTGCTGCTGCCGCTGCAGCAGTTGCTGTTACTTCTGCTGCTGCGGCTGCTACTGGTGTTACAACAGGCTTCGACCTGGCATTTTGTTGGGGGACTGTTTCGTCCGAATTCGTCGCCGAAGCAATCGTAGCCACGAAAACCGCGAAAATAAGCAGGCAGAAACTTCTGCTGCCCAGTTCGACCGGAGCACGCCGAACAAACAGCATAGCCACTTGATGTTGCCAACGTTACGCCGGCTAGCTTATTACGTTATGGCAAATTCTGTACCGTGACTTGGGCACAACCGGCCACGACGCACCAACGAGTTCGATTCGATCAGTCAGCCACGATGTCCGTATTGGATCAACACCGTAGCCGTTTCCTAGCACACTGCTAGATGTCGAGCCGGTAGAAGGGGTAGAAATAGGAGGAATGGTAGAACCACCACTCGCACTGTCTCGCTGTGTCACTAGGAGCAATAGCTGGCTGTCACGAGCGACTCGTATGACAAATCGCCAGAATTCGCATTTAAATTACCCGCATTGGTCGACCATACCACTACTACTACTACTACTAATATTATTATTGCTACTTCTATTATTATTATTGCTCTTATTCGCTGCAATAATAGCTGTGCCCAATAATCTCGCCGACCCATATGTCCCCTGCCACGCGCTCACCAGGTGAATTTCTTAGAGTTCATTGTAGAAAGGTTTGATTTTTCTATAGCACTTTTCATATATATATATATATATATATATATATATATATATATAAGAATAGCCGACTAGTGTATCTGGGCGTAATAATAAGGTTCAGCGATGATTCCGCTCGTAGTTACTAACCAAATGGGATTTATTCACACGGAATAATCGCCCACACCGTCTCGCATGCCTCCAGCGGCGCCTCTCGCCCGCCAAAACGCAGTGCTCGTGCCCTATGACTTGTCGCTTAGATAATTTGAGATCATCTCCCCTCTCCTCCTATGAGTTCATATTGCAGCCGCTGCTGCTTGGTACTTACTGCCAGTGACCACGAGAGGGCTTTCATCAAATCAAACTTGTAGCGCAGCACACTCAATGCTCTCCCCACACACATGTGCCCTCATTATACTTCTTACACACACATATATATATATATATATATATATATATTTCACAATGCAGTTAATTGGCGGAACTGCGCCATATTCGTTTGCTTCAAAAATTTAAAGAGCGTACACGATAAGTGTGTAAATTTGCATAATTAAAAAGACTGTACCCACATTCACTTGCATACAATGCACACAATACATAGATAGTACACCAAACAAGCTATATATATATATATATATATATAATATGTACGTGAACTGTACACACTGATCTAATGACTTAGTCTATTGAACTTAGACTAGCCGAGTACGTAGGAATGAACACACGATCGCCTGCGATCACCTGTAGAGTGTCACTACACTCTCTGTAGTTATTTTTTCTGCACGCTGTGTCAGCTGTATTTATTGCCTCACAGATTATTTTCGAATACAGTAGATTCGTCTCGGTACAAATAGACCTCTCTATCGAATCTTCGGGACGTTTCTCGTACCTACTCGTATCTACACTCTCCACGGCACGTTCGCCAGCACGTGGCGCCTAGCCCCGACAGTCGTGTGTCTACTTAAACATGGCCATACACAACAATATATATATATATATATATATATATATATAAATAAATTCGCATAATTAAAAACGACTGTTCCCACATTGTGGTCGCTTGCATACAATGCACATAATACATAGATAGCACATCAAACAAGCTATACATACAACCAACAACAATATACCACCAACAAACTATATATATATATATATATATATATATATATATAGCTTGTTTAGTGTACTATCTATATATTGTGTGCATTGTATGCAAGTGACCACAATGTGCGTACAGTCGTTTTTAATTATGAGAAGTTATACACTTATCGTGTGTGTTTTATTAAATGTTTAAGCAAACGAATACGGCGCAGTCCCGCCAATAAACTGCATTGTGAAATAAAAAATAAAATAAATATATATATTTATATGTGTGTAAGAAGTATAATGAGGACACATGTGTCTGGGGAAAGCATTGAGTGTGTTGCGCTACAAGTTTGATTTGATGAACACCTTCTCTTGGTCACTGGCAGTAAGTACCAAGCAGCAGCGGCTGCAATATGAACTAATAGGAGGAGAGGGGAGAGGATCTCAAGTTTTCTGAGAGACAAGTCATAAGGCATGCACAATGCGTTTTGGCGGGCGTCAGGCGCCGCTGGAGAAATGCGAGGCCGTGTGGTCGATTATTTCGTGTGTAAGAATAAATCCCATTTGGTTAATAACTACGAGCGGAGTCATCCCTGAACCTTATTGTTACGCCCAGATATACTAGTCGGCTATTCTTGCAGTCAGAAGTGGTAATTAGGGTTGATTTCGCTCGTAGCAAGAGCGTGGAGTTCTCCCGCACCCAGCGGTGACCTAACAGCTGAAAAAGTCTGAGTGTAGTGAGAGGCGTCAGTTGCCGGACTGATCGGATCGGAAAATTTCACTTCCTGGTTCATTGTACGTGCGTCGATTCGTGGTGTGCGGGCAGCTCCGAAGTTGCAGCGGCAACTGTTGGCGTGGAGAGATACGCCGGTGTTCCGGATTGAATGGTGCACGGAGAACTCGACAACGAGATGGCGAACAACAGTGAGGAAGTAAAACAAAATGTGATCGGTGATCTAATGGCAGCTATGATGGCCAAGTGGTTGGAAGGAGCTGTGGAATTGCTCAGCCAGGGACAACAAGCGGCGGTACCATCTTCCGCGAGAGGAGAAGTGTCTTCTACAGCCGGACAGGCGGCGGTGGTCAACTCAGTGGCCGATGTGGCGGCTTCGTTAAAAGAATTCTCGGACATCGGATCGCTGTTAGGGCAGCAGTGGCTGCAGAGATTCGAGGTGGCTATGAGAGTGGCCAAGTGGAACGAAGAACAGATCAAGCATGTGCTGCTATCGAAATTTACAGGATCAGCACGGCTATGTTACTTAAATCATGGCGTTCAAGCAACATCATACAACGAGTTTAAAGAGAAGTTCTCCCGCGCGTACGCGACTCAGTATAACGACAGTCTATTATTGCAGATGCTGCATGACTGTGTTCAAGCGGAAGAAGAACCGGTAGATATTTATGCTCGAAAAAAGGAATCGATTGCGCTGCAGCTTGGCCTGAAAAAAAAGATGTTACAAAAGACCAAGTTTTAAGAGGCCTACGTCCAGAGTTCGGCTTTTTGGTCCTAGAGATGTCGGGCTGCGACCTGGAAGACATTTCTCATTTATTGCGGGATATCGAATATGCTTGGAGACTGCATTCGTAGGTGTTCAGAGCAGGAGGTGCAGCGCGAAGCACATCCGGAAGGCCTAGCAACAAGCAAGTCATCTGCTACCAGTGCGGGATGAGCGGCCATGTTAGGGCAGCTTGTCCGAATAGATTTGCCACTAAACCGACGGCACAAAGAGCGTATTATGCCATCGAAGCAGGATGATGCAACGATGTACAGCAACATCAGCCAAGTGCGTAGCAACCTCATAGACAATTAGATTCAAGTGCGCAGTTCCGGCCAGGGGCGCAAGATTCGAGCAGCGGTCAGCATCAACGAACGAGCAGCGGTGGCAGTGAGATGGGAACGTCACATTTAGCAAGAGAAGGCGACAGCTCTAAAGAAGCAAACGTCGTGTGTTTTCGATGTAAACAGGTCGGTCATGTCTGCAGGGGTTGTACTTGTCCCTGAGTTCAGTCGGTAGCAAGCAACATTGAATCGGACGTGGATGCTCTTTGAGTGGAAGAAACCAAAGGAAGGTGAAGCGGATTCTTGTCAACGCAGTGGAGTGGCACGCTCGCGTTGATACGGTGGCTGTAGTGACGATAATATCACGAACGGCAGCGCTGCGAACAAAACTCAAACTAGTACCCAGCGAGTTAGGTCCAGTTAGGGGGATAGGCGGCATTTGTGTCCCCCTCGGACAAAGTACTGCTCAACTGGTGGTTGACGGTACGACCCATGACAATGTCACTTTGCCAGTGTTTGAAGACGATGATCTGTGCGGACATGCGATCTTATTAGGGAAAGATCTATTAGATCAGGAGAATGTGGTGACAATATATCGTAACGGAACGGCACTAGTACTTAGTGCAGAAGCATACCCGGAGATCGCTCAGGTGTTCGCCTCAGCTGGAGGTGAAAGTGAGGGTGAAGGCGAGGGTGAAGGTGGAGATGCAGGTGGAGGTGAAGGTGAGGGTGAAGGTAGGAATGGTGCACCTACAAATGAACATGAGGGTAGGCCTGCGGTTGTTTCTGGGGGAGCCTGGGAGTTATCCTGTGGATGAGCCTGGGGGTGGTCCCGGAGATGAGCCTGGGGGTGATCCTTGGGATGGGCCTGAATATGGGACTGGAAGCGGACATGGGAGTGAGTCTGGGAACTACTCTGGAAGTGAGCCCGGGAGTCGGCCTGGGGTTGAACCAAAAGAAGTCGAAGCCACCGAACCACGCGCTCTCAAAAACATTCCCGTTGTGGCCAGCCATGGCGATGACCACCCAAGGAGACGCCGGTTTGTCTCCTTACCCACCTACTTGCCAGGGGCCAATCCTCCTTCGATTCCGCCTGATCGGTTTTCCCATTCGTCTTCCGAAGACGTTTTCATAGATGCGGGATCTCTTCCGCACGACAAGTCTAGTTCCTCGCCTCGAAGTGCTGATGGTGGCCGTCTCGTGACTGAGATAGACTCGGATAATGAGCCGGACGACTACAGGGAAAAAGCTCTTTAGAGCTGTTGCCTTCTCTTGCTAATTGTGACGTTCCCATCTCACTGCCACCGCTGCTCGTTGTTGATGCTGACCGCTGCTCGAATCTTGCGCCCCTGGCCGGAACTGCGCACTTGAATCTAATTGTCTATGAGGTTGCTACGCACTTGGCTGATGTTGCTGTACATCGTTGCATCCTCCTGCTTCGATGGCATAATACGCTCTCCGTGCCGTCGGTTTAGCGGCAAATCTATTCGGACAAGCTGCCCTAACATGGCCGCTCATCCCGCACTGGTAGCAGATGACTTGCTTGTTGCTAGGCCTTCCGGATGTGCTTCGCGCTGCACCTCCTGCTCTGAACACCTCCGAATGCAGTCTCCAAGCATATTCGATATCCCGCAATAAATGAGAAATGTCTTCCAGGTCGCGGCCCGACATCTCTAGGACCAAAAAGCCGAACTCTGGACGTAGGCCTCTTAAAACTTGGTCTTTTGTAACATCTTTTTTTTCAGGCCAAGCTGCAGCGCAATCGATTCCTTTTTTCGAGCATAAATATCTACCGGTTCTTCTTCCGCTTGAACACAGTCATGCAGCATCTGCAATAATAGACTGTCGTTATACTGAGTCGCGTACGCGCGGGAGAACTTCTCTTTAAACTCGTTGTATGATGTTGCTTGAACGCCATGATTTAAGTAACATAGCCGTGCTGATCCTGTAAATTTCGATAGCAGCACATGCTTGATCTGTTCTTCGTTCCACTTGGCCACTCTCATAGCCACCTCGAATCTCCGCAGCCACTGCTGCCCTAACAGCGATCCGTTGTCCGAGAATTCTTTTAACGAAGCCGCCACATCGGCCACTGAGTTGACCACCGCCGCCTGTCCGGCTGTAGAAGACACTTCTCCTCTCGCGGAAGATGGTACCGCCGCTTGTTGTCCCTGGCTGAGCAATTCCACAGCTCCTTCCAACCACTTGGCCATCATAGCTGCCATTAGATCACCGATCACATTTTGTTTTACTTCCTCACTGTTGTTCGCCATCTCGTTGTAGAGTTCTCCGTGCACCATTCAATCCGGAACACCGGCGTATCTCTCCACGCCAACAGTTGCCGCTGCATCTTTGAGCCGCCCGCACACTACGAATCGACGCACGTACAATGAACCGGGAAGCGAGTTCCGATCCGACCAGTCCGACAACTGACGCCTCTCACTACACTCAGACTTTTTCAGTTGTTGGGCCACCGCTGGGTGCGGGATAACTCCACGCTCTCGCTACGAGCGAAATCAACCCTAAGGACCACTTCTGACTGTAAATAGCCGACTAGTATATCTGGGCGTAACAATAAGGTTCAGGGATGACTTCGCTCGTAGTTACTAACCAAATGGGATTTATTCACACACACGAAATAATCGACCACACGGCCTCGCATTCCTCCAGTGGCGCCTGTCGTCCGCCAAAACGCATTGTGAGTGCCTGTGACTTGACGCTTAGATAACTTGAGATCCTGTCCCCTCTCCTCCGAATAGTTCATATTGCAGCCGCTGCTGCTTGGTACTTACTGCCAGTGACCAAGAGAAGGTGTTCATCAAATCAAACTTGTAGCGCAACACACTCAATGCTCTTCCTACACACATGTGTCCCCATTATACTTTTTACATATATATATATATATATATATTTTTTTTTTTGTATTCAATTCACAATGCAGTTTATTGGCAAATGCGCCATATTCGTTTGCTTCAAAAATTTAAAAATACACACGATAAGAGTGTAAATTCGCATAATTAAAAACGACTGTACCCACAGTGTGGTTGTTGCCAACGGAACCGTAGAATAAAGACAGTAGAAACTGCTCAGGTTCCGTTGGCAACATATTGGCGCCCAACAATTGGGGCAAGAGGCCCGGACGTAAAAGTGACCATAGCGGCAGCCAGGATGGCTGAGACAGTCGAGCGTGTGATTGCGCTTCGGCGCGCAGTGCGTGCGCTGATGTCCAAGACACCACCGTCAAGTCGTTTTGGCCTGATGGCCAAGATCCTCTGCAGTTAACGCAGCGGATTGAGGCACGTGTTAATGGCCACGGTGGCCAAGAAGCAGAGCCGACGCTAGGCCCGATTTTGAATCGACTAGCCTCGGCGCAAGAAGCCAGCGCAATGGGCGGAGTGGCGCTTCCCATTCCCAAACTAACAAAGTTCAACGGAGGTATTCAGCTCTTCCCGTCATTCATCGACGAGTTTAGAGTCCTCGTCTACTAGAGAAAAAGTTTCAAATCTACAGCGGCACAAGATTCTTCGCGACGTGCTTGAAGATGAAGCTGCAAGGTCAGTAGCGGGCATACCGTTGACCGAGGCTGGCTACAGCCGGACGCTGAGTTACCTGTTCCAGCGGTTCGGCACGTTTCATATTGTGTGATATTTGTACACAATTGTTAGATATGTCTAGGGTGACGCGCGACCAGGGTCTGCGCCAATTGTTAGATAGCATCAATCGTGCAGTGATATCGTTGCAAATGTTGAAATGTGATCATATACAATATGGAGCAATACTATATGTTATAGCAATGAAGGCTTTACGCCCAGGTTTAAGGACAGCATTTTTGCAGAAACAAGAGATAGATCATTTTGTACCAATAGAGGACTCCCTTATCCTGGCTAAGTTGAGTGTATAGGGTAACGAGAGTTTAGAGGTCGATGTGGGGGAACTGTGTCAGGACCTGCTCACTTTTTTGACGGGAAAGGTTACGTCTCGAGAAAAAGCGAGTCATAGTCAAAAGTGCAGCTCATGTCGGTCCGGCGACGCGAACGGGTCTAGAAGGTCGTTCGGCGAGTCACCTGGGAGCGAGCCTGCTCAAGTCTACCACGCACACGTTAGACCGAAGCAGGGTAACACAAATTGTTTATTTTGCGGGGATGGACATAGATCTAGTGCATGCCGGGCGGACATGCCCATAGAGTTGCGTAGACAGAAGATTGGGCGCGGGCCTGCACTAAACAGATTGTATGTAAATTATGTAAGGGCCCCCACTTCCAATTGTTATGTACAAACACCAGAGCAACAGTTAACGTGGCGGCCGTGGACGGGGGGGGGGGGTGTCGTTCACTGTTGTCAACAGGGCTCGTACATGTACAAACGGGAGCGGGGGAGCATGCAGTGACTAGGTTTCTCCTAGATAGGCTCACAGCGCACGTTTGTAATCAGCCGGCTGGCGGCTGCCCTCCAGGCCAGCCCTGTAGGACATGAATTCACGTATGTCCATGTCTTCGGTGGCTCCCGGCCCCGGCAGGCAAAAAAACTTCCCATCGTTCGTCTTGATTTGCTGACGCAGTCCGGCGAGCCGATGCTCATCGACGCGCGTGTGGTCGAAGAAATTGCGTCGGCCACTCTCCCGACACCGATAAGAAGGTTACGCGACAGAATCGGGGCCGGACTGGCCGAGCGGATCGGGAGCCCGGCCGCAGTAGAGTTATTGCTCGGCGCCGGCGACACGTTTAGAGTCATCCGCGGAGGGCCACGTCGTTTGAACAAGTGTACCGTCGGTATGAACTACTCGGTTCGGGTGGGTCCTCGAAACCGACGAGGCAGGCCCCGACGGCGTGAACCAGGCTCTCGCGGTGACGACAACGACACAGGGGTTAGAAATTGTTTGGTCGTTAGAATCAATTGGTATCCGGCCGTCGGAGTTAGAACCACGCAACAAAGAAGAAGTATCGAAGAACCTTCTCGACAGCATCAAACGATGCGAAGATGGAAGATACCAAGTAGCATTGAATTTGAAGCCGAACGTCGCCATGATCGACAAGAATAAAGCTCTCGCAGTAAAGCAGTTGCGGTGGCTGGCGAAGAGGCTGCGGCGAGATTCGGTATTGGCTGAAGACTGTGTCCGAGAAGTAAGAGCGTTCATTGATGGCGGATTCGCTGAACTTCTGCCCAGCAGCGCTACTTGGGGGAGGCCGTTGCGAGCACCTCTCGCGGCGAGTCTCCCGAAGACACTGGCCTCGTCGAATTCAAGTCGTTCATGGATCAAGACGGGCTCCTCAGGGTGATACGTCATCCGATACTGCTTACCGACGACCCGCTCACTCGGCTGATTATTATGGACGCGCGTGAGAGCCGTCTGAAACATTTAAAGACAGAGATAGTCATGAACGTGTTGCGTAAAGAATATTGGATCAGGAGGATGCGGCAGGTGTTGAAGTCGACAATTTACAAGTGTACGAAGTGCCTGCGTGATCGAGCCAAGCCAGCGTTGGCCGAGGAGGCGCCGCTCCAGGCAACGCGGGTAGACATGTCATTTCGACCGTTCAAGACCACCGGCATCGGCTACTTCGGGTCAATTATAATAATAATAAGAGATAAAGAAGGAGAAAAGAAGATTTGGGTTGCAATATTCGTATGCGTCGCCATTCGAGCCATTTGGAGGTAGTCGAAGACCTCACGACAGAGGCCTGCCTGTCGGCAATCAAGAAATTCGTAGCGCAGAGAGGGATGCCAGCAACGTTTGTGTCCGACAACGCGCTGACGTTCCAGAAGGCGAGTCGACGCTGTCGAAAGCGCTGCGCAGCGAGCAGGCCCAGGAGTACAGCCAGGGGGGAGTCGTGTGGGACCTTAACATCCCGCGAGCCCCTTGGTGGGGTGGGTTTTACGAACGACTCATCGGCATCGTAAAACACTGTTTAAGGAAGACAATTAAAAGAAGCAAACTTAAGATAATCAACTTAATAGCAATTCTCCATGTTGTCGCGGCGATTATCAATCAACGACCGATCCCGAGACTGCCGGACTCGGCGGAGGAGCTACGGGCGCTCTCTCCGAGCCAGTTCCTGGCGCCTCGGTTGCCGCTGGCGTTCCCGGTGACCGTCCCGGATGCCTCGCCGGAGTTTGGAAGCGCCAGGAGGCGATCCTAAACGCGTTTTGGAAGAAATGGCGCGCCGAGGACGGCCCTGCGGCGGGGAGCCGCTCGCCGCAGGCGACGTCGAGGTGCTGCAGGAGGAGGACGTGCCGCGGGCGTTCTGGCGTCTAGGTCGTGTGGAGGAAGCGCTGACAGGCAAGGACGGCGTGACGCGTGCCTACAGGGTGCACCTCGGGGGAGGCCGTTACGACAAACGAGCTGGACGCCTGTTGGCGAGAGTGCTGTGAGCCATAGTTGATCGCTTAGGACGCCATATAATAAATATTACACACAGTCAATTGAACTTAGTCATTTTTTAGGGAGGCTACCGCCGCCCTCAAAAGGGAGAGGAATGTTGCATATAGTATGGCCGCGGTTTGAAGTTTGTATTTGCGCGCCATGATGATGAGGATCTCTGCCTGTTAGCCACAACCCGCCACTACGCTGTTCGCGCACTGTCACGGTGCCGGTCGCCGGCTGTATAAAAGGGATGCGCGCCATTTCATCTACCCCTTGTTAGCTCGAGCGTTCGGCGTAACGTGCACTCTGCAATCCCTCAGTCCGGTGGCGACCGGGACGTCCGACGGCGTGGCAGCGACAGCGGCGTATGCGTGGCAATGATACTGCCCTAGGGTGGTGAGTGGACGTAGCTAGCAGGCGCAAGTAGATTAATATGTATATATATATATATATATACATATATATTTAGTTAGTTGAGTAGCGCAGCGGTATTGTTAAGTGTGTACTGTGTGTGAGCTCCGGCGGCGAAACAGCTTAGCGCTAAGCCGCCGCGACATAGGCAATACTATGCAATACTACGAAGAGAGGCAACGCTGTCGTATTGCTTTCTGTCGTATCGTAAATTATAATAAATATAAATCAGCGCCAGTGAACCCGCGCATTTTCGACTGTCTTCATTCTACGGTTCCGTTGGCAACATATTGGCGCTCCAGGTGGGGCGCAATTATGTTGCCAGTATCGTACACCAAACAAGCTATATATATATATATATATATATATATAATAGAACAGACCAGCCGTTGACCGAACTGTGAACATCAAAGGGGGCTAGATGGATTTAGCATACCGGGTGATCAATTTGGCGTTCATTCTAGGTGTTTCCCACAAACCTTCCAGAAGTAAACGTCCGCTTGATTCCTACAATCGATATCACCATACCCTTATAGAGAGCTCGCCAAAAGAAACGTTCAAACCACGTCAGAGATTGAAGCTTATAGCCAACCTCTGCTGCGCATCCTATGCAGACTGCTATACCTCCGTCGTGTGTCTGGCGAGTAGAGGCTAGGCGGGGACGATCGTGGTGGAAGTCAGAGCGCTCTGAAGCAATCGTTCTGCGAGACATACGAAGTGCCACGAGAGACACCAACATGCTCCAATGTATGCACCGAGCAAGATGGCTAATTGGCAAAAGCCTTTGCCTTGCATTCCGGAGGCCTGGGTTCGAGACCCAGACCGGCCACTCCTAAATTGGTTTTTATGGTTCCCAATTTAACAAGGTGAATGCCGGAATGAATTAAAAATCGACCATGATCGAAAAAAAACGAAGAGAACAGATGTCTCAATAAAAAGAGATGGTGCATTACGATTCAACCCCCATTAAGTTAAACAGTTATGGACCAAGCAAGACCACGCGGCGTGGATGCGTTTTGCTCGAATAGAGCTTAGGGAAGGAAGGGTAGCACCAAGTATTCAGAGACTCTCATGTAGCAAGTCCACCGGGACCGGGCGACTCGGGCAAAGAACCTCTCCACCAGGGTATGGCACTACCACTATGCTAGACGGCTTTATTCTATGCACGCATGTGTCGAAGCAAGATTCCCACGTCATGTCGGTGTTGTTTCATGACATTCCCAAAGTAAAATGTGTCGGCCCCAGACGTTCAACAATGTCACGGCATGTACTGCCCTTCTCAAAGGTATCGAATATGCGTTATCGTGAAGAGGCGAGTATAGTACAGCGTGTTTGTGGATTTCCGGGCCTTGTTTGACTCGGGCTCGAGGAAATTAGTACTGCTCAAAGTTGTAAAAATAGGAGTCCCGGAATGAATGCTAGATCTCAACAAGGATCATTTACAATCCAATCAGAATATTATAGAAGATGGATTCGCAAAGCATCCAGCTTTGGAACAGACGAACGGGATTCCACACACGATAACCTAAGTATTCTTCCAATTTAGTGTACCTACCGATCCACGACCCACAGAGTCACGTGATTATACACACAGATTATCTAATGATCAATAATCAGGGCCGACTCCATCTGGAACAGACATTGTCACTTCTGATACTTAACGTGGCATATGTCGGTATAGAGATAAACACAGAAATCAATAAAGTTCTGGCGAGGTGGCAAACTTGCGAGAAACGATACACAAAATAGACAAAAGCTGAAATATGTGAATGGATTAAAGTACTTGGGTTTAAGCTTAACATTGCATGCAAACAAGTTTGGTACCCAGGCTGAGGATCAAATTCGAGAAACACTGGTAGCAGCAAGATCTGCAGAAGGCCCCCTGAAACCCTCGTTGGATGCAGCATTGGCTCTGTTCAACACGAATGGTATTCAAATAGATAGATAGATATTTTTTATTATTCTCATGAGTGGCTTACATTTGTACATAGGTCCACAGCTCCTCAAAAACATCAAAGGCTAGTATGGAGCGTTTAAATTGCATATTTTCTTATAATTTTATTTATTGTCATTATGCTTATATTATTATTGTGTTCGGCTTATATCGCGTAGTAGACAAGGTTAACCTGGAGCTGCTAGGTGTCCCCTTGTTGCCGGAAGGCATTGCAAAGGCATTAGACAGTCGAAGAGACAAACTTGACTTCGCGGCGGGCAGACTACCTCAATTGGGGGCCCATTGGCGGCTTATTCCTTCTTAGATCTTGTTTTTCAGCCACGAGGTTAACACACCTGCTTAGAGGTTGCAACCTGTTTTTATCACGAGAGCTTTTACAGCCATTTAATGGACTTAGTTTAGACATTTTAGAGGTCATACTAAATTTTAAGCTGACCGCTGCGGCAAGGGAACAGGTAATGCTCCCAGTTTCTTTAGGCGGCCTAGGTGTGCCCGACGCGGTCATGATGGCAGGACCTGCAATCGTGTCGTCATTGAGCCAGGCGGCAGACAGGGTTAAAGCATTAGTGGACAGTGATGGTTGGGACGCCTATAACGGTGAACTTCAAAAACTGACCGGCGAATTGTCGTTGTTATTTGATTCTCCTCCCGATAGGGCCAACCAGGGCAATTGGACAATTACTCTACAAGAAACGCGACTAGCAAACCTGATTAATAGAGCGCCTTCTGTTGCTGATAAAGCCAGGCTTCGAGCTGTTAGTAGTCAAGGGGCTGGGGCTTGGCTACACGCCCTACCATGTCCGCGAATTGGGACTTTGTTGGACGACGAGACCACGCGCATAAGCGCAGGGCTGCGGCTTGGTGTTGACCTAGTCGTGCCCTACCGATGTCGTTGTGGTGATTTTGTGGACGCGTTGGCCCATCATGGCCTGTCATGCGCGTTAAGTGCAGGCCGACGAGCACGTCACTCCGCTCTAAACGACACCTTTAGTCGCGCACTTCGATCTGCCGGCTTCCCATGTGTTCTAGAGCCCCCGGGTCTATCGAGAGATGACGGAAAAAGGCCTGACGGCCTGACTTTGACGCCCTTTGAGCGTGGCCGCATGCTTGTTTGGGACGCAACTGTAACCGACTCATTAGCCCCTTCGATGGTCGGTGCAGGTGCGGACCGAGCAGTCATGCTTCCAGGTTAGCTGAGGCTAACAAACGCAGAAAATATTCCAGTATGGATTATCCGCACGAATTTTGTCCGTTGGCGTTCGAGACTATGGGAACTGCAGGCCTCCTTACACTCAAACTGATTCAACGCGTAGGCAGAAGCCTTAATCTTTCGACAGGGGACTCGAGAGCATCCGAATTCTTGCGTCAGAGGCTGTCGCTCGACATTCAACGAGGAAATGCAGCGTCTGTTCAGGGCACATTGTTGAACTGGGCTAACCCTGGGATAGAGAACCCGTAATCACACGTTCGCGTGGAGACAATTGTTCACTCCAAAGTGCTTACATAGCAAAGTTATATAAATAAATCAATAAACAAGGTTGCTCAGATAGAAGGTACCTAAATAGTATTGCTTAGCACTTTCTTTGAATATTGTCAAAGAGCAGGTTGCGCGCACATCTGGGGCGAGCTTGTTCCAATATGTGGCACCGAGATTTTATATTGAGAAACGAGATTGGTTACATGAAGCTGCAGACAAGATGAGAAGTTGTGTGCGCGATCCCCTTGTGTTCATGGTGGATGTCGAGTGCGAAAGATTAAGCAGGTTGGGATGAAGTCCCATTAAGATTCGTTTGATCTCAGTTACGACAGACATCTCTATTTGCAGAGGGTAAGGCAGAATCGACATCTCAACGTATTTATAACGCATGGATTCCCATGGTGGATATCCCAATATTACGCACAAGGCTCTTTTTTGCAGGCGATGTAACGGACATAAAAAACGCATATAAGTCATTCTAAATATTTCAACTGCGTAGGTCAGATAACTATGAACGTAGGCGTAGTACATGGCTAGTAGACAGGCACGGGGCAGAATATTATGGCTCTTGAACAGGGCAGCGATGCTCCCTACAACTTTTTCACGAATGTGATCTGTATGAGCTTCAAATGATAATCTGGAATCCAAGACAACGCCTAAGAATTTTGTCTTATTGATCATGCTAAGAGTGTGGTTTCCGCATTTAAATGTCTCGTGGTTCATACTTAGGACACCTCTAGGCGATAAGAACTGGATAACACCAGTCTTCGACCAAATCACGGACAAGCCATTGGCTCTAAATCAATCTGAGAGTCGCTTAAGGTCTTCTTTAATCATTTGCCATACCTCTCATGGGGAATTGCCCACAAAGAGTGCTGTGGTATCATCAGCAAATCAGGGTCAGTCGGCCGTGTTTTGGTACTTCAAATATATCGTTGATAAATATATTAAACAGCAGTGGGCCGCCGATACTCCCTTGAGCCACTCCAACTGATATGTTCTCGACATCTGAAAACTTCTGCCCAACCTGTACCATTTGTTGTCTCTCTGACATAAAAGAACGTGCCCACGATTAAACACCTTCGTCAGCTCCATAAGCTCTTAGTTTGGTAATCAGGATATTGATGTCAACGGTATCAAACGCCTTTCTCAAGTCAACAAAAATAGCAGCAACCGTTTTATTTTTCTTACGACTTTGACGGACGTCATCTACAAAGCTCATAACAGGGACGGTGGTGGACATTTTTGGGCGGAATCAAAACTGTCAGCGATTAAGTACATTTTGTTGGTCAAGATGGTCCCTGAGTTGTTCGAGTGCGCATTTCTCAAATACCTTAGAGATTGGGGCCGGTATGCTGACTGGACGGTAGTTTTCTTTTGCGAGTCTGTCACCAGATTTAAGAAGCGGGATGACGCGATATAATTTTAGCGCTTTGGGGTATTTACCGGCCGCAATTGACAAGTTTATCAGATATGATACGGGGTCAGCAAGAACTTCGGCTGCTCTTCGCAATACCTGGGATGGAATTTGCTCAGGTGCAACTGAGCATATCTTTGTGTTGCGTAGAAGATGTGCAATCCTTAGAGTATGGACCGGCTGAAATGAGATCTCTGTTGTCCCACGAGGAAAATTCTCAGGTATTACATATCTATCAGAGCATTCCGTGTCGGCAGCCACACACGTCGAGTAATATTGATTAAACACGTTTGCCACTGTAGTCTCATCGGACACCATAGTATCTCCTACTTTGAGTTTCACACACCTTTTTTCCGGTATGCCACCTAGAACAGGTCTAATGGCATTCCAGGGATTTCTCCTATCCTGAATGTTCTTCTGTACCAGTTATCCATTAAAATTAAGCCTACACTTTCTAGAAACAGCGGTTACTTTGTTCCTTAACGTCCGAAATACAACTCGCTTCACAGCATCATCTAGATTAGCTTTAAACTCTTTAAATGCCGCATTTTTTCATTTATCAGTGCCAGCAATTCCCGAGCGACTCATGCCTTCCTGGGCACCCCAAGATTACTTTTAATTCTTAGTTCCTGCTTGTTGCTGTTAACGGATGTCATTACTCGTGCATTGAAGCACTCAAATGCTTCATCGATGTCATCTACAGCGTACACGTCGGACCAGTCAGTCTTATTGAGCTCTAGCACTATCTGATCATAGTTATATTTCGATTTTCGTGTGATGTTGGTGATCGAGTGGTCGGTAGTGAGATTAACGTGGCCTGGTGATCGGAGAATGTTGTTGTGATTGATCCGCTTTGAATGACAACTTCGGGACTTATATTGGAGTATATATAATCGATACAATTGGCGCTGTAGGTGGAGCGGTCTCCCCTCCTCTCCACTACGGCAACTCGTGTCGGCACACCGACGAACTCGTTAAAGTTAAATGAGCACAGTATTTCTTGGAGATCACGAGAGTTTTGGTCATTGCAAAGAGTATCGATATTAGCATCTCCAAGAAGGAGCATATTTTGGCTGTTAATCTTTAAAATGATATTTTCTAATCCATTTATGAAATCGGAGGCTTTGCCAGACGGCTGGCTATAGAATTCGCCAACAAGGAGAGATTTTCGCTCCACCATACCACTCACCTCCACTACGAAGCTCTCGCAGAAAAAGGTAGCTGAAGTTACAAAAATCAGCCGGTTTCGTACCTTAACATCGTAGTCACATCGTATATACAAAGCTACTTCACCTCCGCGAGAGCCTGACCTACAGCTATAGTAACTATTATAATTGCGCAATTTAAATGAACAAGTTTCGGCTTCCTGAGGTCTGGTTTCTGATATGGCTATCACAGAGGGTTCGCACTGCAGGCTTGCAAGGAACGTTTCGAGGAAAAATAGTTTCGAGGAAATAATCTGGAAAAAGAAACTATAAAAAGGTAACATGACTAGATTTGACCCAGATTTTGGGTATGACAAGAGCAATGAAGGCGACCAAGTGGAAAGGTATCTGCCGCCCTAATTGCCATTTAATAGCCGGGTACGCGGATGTGAATGCGATGCGAAACCATCTTTGGCTAGACTGGCGACGATATACCAGCATATGACTTAAAACATACCCGACAAAGGTGGCATCACACGTGAAATAAATCTAGCAGACTTTAAAGACTTAAATGGCCACGGCATTTAATTAGAACCACATCTGAATCCCTATACAAATATTAGTGTTATTCTATCAACCAATTTTCGCTTTAATCTACAAAACGAATGTTTTTTTCACTCATTTTATAACCAATGGAACATACAACCAAATTTCCACTTAGATTGGCTAGATTTGCAACAGGTTGTAACCTTTTCAACGGACTTCAAATGGTCGCCTCTGGATTTCGCTTAAGATGACGTCGCAGCGAAACAGCATCTGCTTGCTACGATTGCGAGCTCCTGGTCTCCCTCTTTCTATATTTGTTCATGGTATATGCATGAAAAGTTATATATACTAAGACATATATATATTAAGATATAACAGTCTGGGCTGGTACGTGTAAGGCCGTCCTGCGAAACATCCAAGTGGGTTAAAACGATGCACTACGAGCAGAAATCTTATATTGGAAATTAGCCGAATGAACTCCTTAGGAATATTACGTCGTTTAATGATCTGAGGCTGTTGAAGTAGGATTAAAGAATGGTTCCAGCTACTCGCTTCTTCCTGAGGGCATTCAGGTGGGAGGTTTTTAGTGGATATTATGCCAACAACATCGGCATCGAGTCCCACACTACCCGCTTTGGGTGTGCGTAAAAGAATTGTTCCATCTCACAAAAAAAATTATCTGAGGCACCCATGCGCTTTTGTATTGCCAGTACGGACGAGTCCCTTCCACCGCACAAACGTCCCCCAAGTCTGCTAAAATTAGTGATGTGCAAAAAAAATTAAGCGGCCACCACTGATGGAATTTGATATCCACGTTGAGGATCGAGTTTGAGAAGCACTGGTAGCAGCAAGATAGTATTCTTCAAAAGTATATATATATATATATTTATATATTGAACGCCCTCGCTGCATTGACTATGTTAAACATGCGAATAATCCATTTGAAAGAGATAGATAGAAAAGAGCGCTCAGTAGCAACGAATTATGGTTACACATGCTAAAAACGACGTGTAGATTAGCAACGCGTGCCGTCATTGTTCTAAGATGATATTTACTGTAGTCCTTGGTTGTACATAAGCGATTTATCTCTGCCCTGTGTGGGTCCGAATGCCAATGTGGTATCTGGAAATGCTTAATGGAAAACAAGATCTACTTTACGTATTATCAATTTATTCCTCATTTTGTAGTTACTGTACACATTTACTTTGCACCATATACAGCATTTTGTAGTTGTAGTTGCTTTCATTGTAGTTGTTATACTAATGTTGTTGTTTTCCGTTGTTGGCGTTGTTGTTGTGTGCTGCTACTGTTTGTGTTGTTTACTGTGCCTGTCGTTGTGTTAACTAAGGTCATATTAATCAATTTACCGTCGTCAAGTATTTTGATGTGTTGTTGTCGTCGTTAAAGAAGTGTTATGAGCTTTTCCCTATGAGCTCGAGAACTTTACACGAATAATCTTCTTCTTCTTCTTCGCATTATTCCATCGCATCGACATGTTCTATTTTTGTATCTCTGTCATTCTCTACTGCGGTCGCTTTCGTGTTGTTGTTGTTGTTCGGCCGTCTTCTCGACATCACTGTCGGTAGCTAGCAGCCAGTCTAGCATCTATATTTTCTCTCTTCTCGGCTTGTGTCTCGATTGATTCCCAACCAATCGTGCTAATTTTCGTTAATACTACATCGATACATTATCGTCCAAGCCTTGTGCCATCCTCAGCTGACCGCGATCGAGCGTTCGACCATACCATCGTCACTAATATTACTAGTACTGCTACACTACGTAATTGTAATAATAATAATAGTAATAATTAGTATCTTTATTAATAATATATTCTATTCCCACAGATATTATCTTCATTACGTCGTCATACGTTACTATTCACAAACCGTAAAGCCGCGTAGACTTATTCCCTTGTGGACAACTTCTCCGTTTACGACTTCGTTACAGACACTACACTACATACGGCGAGAAGAAGTTTAATAGCAAAAGTAAAATACTATACACATTATTTATATACTCTAAGCATATCCGTCTCTCAAACGTTTCCGTCGGGCGTCCGCGCCTCCAGGTCGACCAGTGCGGCATGGCCTATTTATTCTCATTCACCACCACGAGGCGGACGTCGATCCGCTTCGAGTCCACTCCATGTCCGCCAAACGATGTGATGATGACTCACATTCATTCCCTCTGTAGTGGTTCCTAACCTTTGTTTAGGACCACAGGCGAGCGCCCGTGCGTCTACGTGATCTCACGCTCAGCCATCTCTGTAACGCATCTATGGCCAGTCAGTCATTGTTTCTGGCCTGATGCTGCCGTTTGATCGGCCTCCTATATTGGCATTTCTTTCGTTCTATCCAGCCGCTCGTCTATTTCTCTTTCTAGCTCTCCCTTCTTCCATCACTCCAGCAAAGTTTCTTCCTGTTTTTTATAGTTCTCGTTCGTAACCCCCTGAGGTGCTAGACAGCGCGACCTCGAAGTCCGCGCGGCATATCACGGCATCAAACCGCCAGCGGTAATCCAATTCCGGTCAAGACAATCGTAGCGTTGGTAGTGCTGGGGTAGGGTGTTGTTGGGGGTGGATTGGTAGGAGTGGTGACGGCAATGGCCAGCTAAGGCTTACGTTGAGGGGTGCTGCATTAAGGATGGAGGCGGCTCACCGTGTGTGTAAGCGTTGTGCGTACACCAGCCAGCCAGCCAGCCTCATCATCATTATCGTCGTCGTGTCCAACGTCAAGCCGGCAGCCTTTTCAATGATTTTCAACATTGTTGTCGTTGTTGTTGTTATTATTGTCATTAACAATAATAATAATCTTGTGATTACTATTAGTAGTATTCTAAAATACCAATAATTATATTTATAATTAGCATAACCATTACTAACAATATTCAAATTGTTATTATAATCAGTTACCATTAATAGAATTCGTATTATTCGCATTAGTAGTATTCACGAAGAAAAAGTCGACCGTTTCGTTTAAAACCACCATCGTCATGTTGTCATCGATATTATTCGTCTCCTCCACTTCCGTCTTGCCTCGATCTGTTGTCCGGCACGTGGTCTCGCTTAGTTGTTATTACAATCAGCCACTCTGTCAATGTCATAGGCTATACGGCGAGTCACGGCCAGAAAAGGCAACAGGTTCACCCCCGCGACGCGGCCATGGTTCAAAAACCACTGTGTCAGGCCTGTTCAGGCTTCGTGACAGATAGCCCTGCCAGCAAAATGATGATGCTACTGGTGAAATAGCAGCAACACCAGTAAGAGTAATAGTACCAATAGTATTAGCTATAGCAATTGTAGCAAAAGCAATTGTGGCAGGTCCGATAGACAGACCGCCTGCCCCTAAACTAAGTGAATCTATATATACTTGTGTGAAAAATGCGTGTCTATGTATACGTGAGTTCATATATATATATATATATATTTATATATATATACGCGTAGTTTTTTTTATGACAAAGTGTGCGCGTAACATTCACGCTGACTGGCTCGACGAACCCGTTTGTTTACAACGGAGACAAGCTGACAGCCACCGAAGCTTCCCCCCAGAAGCTCGATGGCAATCAAATATTTGTCAGCGTCGTTATATGACAACTGGTGGCTGCAGAAGGTACAACCTTTCTCCAACAGGAAGGCTCGACCGATTTTCTCTTTTACATCGAATTCTATACAATCCACTGTTTCATCGCGTCCCCATGATTGGACGTCGCAGTGAAGATGTGAAGTGATGAATAGTGTGCATCTATTAGTATAAGCGCTGAATTACTGGAGGTCACCGCGTCTCTTGCCTCAAATCGCGCATCAACGTTTCTGCGACATACATTACATAGCATCACTAACTATTATTAGTATTATTATTATTAATATATAAGCATCTGCAACCGCAGAGGTACTAATATCAGCATGGTCATTTCACAACTTGATCATAATTGTCTATCATCATAATTAATACCACATACACATGGAATAGTTCACAGGCTCTATGATGTCCTGGTCTCACACCACCGCTATCGCTCTTAACTGCCGTTTCCGCTGCCGAAGTCGTCGAAGCTAGCTACAGCAGTACACACGCGAGCATTCGCAATAGTGGTCAATTATCGTTATATAACGCAAGCGTTCGCAATATCATCTTCATTCGCATCATTATCATTCCATCTATTTTGTCTTTTTTCTTCATAAGTGTCGCCACCATCCTACCTAGGTCGGTCAATCAATTCAATCCGGCTGCCGCAACCGCAGCCCTTTTAGCTAGCGTCCAGCAAACGACCGACGAAGACCTTCGAGCCTTCCCTACCTAGCAGCCAAGTCTGAGTAATACGTAGAACACAAGCAGCATCCTGCTACGATCAGCAAATCTTGCCTGTCTGGCGAGACCCTCGTGCTTAGCGCACATGTATGATCCACAGTCGCGCTGGTCCAGTTGTGCTATTTAGCCAGCCGCCAGAAGGTGTCATTTTCAACACTGTCGCCGTC
This sequence comes from Dermanyssus gallinae, assembly GCA_003439945.1. NCBI lineage: Eukaryota > Metazoa > Arthropoda > Arachnida > Mesostigmata > Dermanyssidae > Dermanyssus > Dermanyssus gallinae. The sequence goes on from QVRM01004146.1 coordinate 712,241, forward strand.
ACCACCACCCCCACTACAATCCTCATCATCATCATCATCATCACGTTGCTCCTCAGCATCAACGTTACCACTGTCATCAATATGTATACGCTATCTACAAAGTCACCTCATATGTACCGTGGTGACTCGCTGGGGACACCGGACAGCCATCACATAGGCGCCATGCCGCCATGAGTAAATCATCGATCCATATTCACTCTGTGAATAATACTAACACTAATAATAATAATATTAATCGTCATCACCATCATCATCATCATCATAATAGTACATGGTCGCAAATACCACATGATCACGTCACCGCCGACAAGCATCGCTGACGACGCTTTTGTCCTTTGTCTTCTGTCGCGACTGTCCATTTGAAGAAGCACTACTGTCCGTTAACAATGTCGCAGCGCGCCCCCCCCCCCCACTCCTTCCCCACTCGAAGGTTGCCACTCTGTGTGCGTTCGTTGCGCCAGAGCAAACCAAAAAGGAGCCGCACGAGCGAGTTCCAGGGGGGGTTGGGCGTCAAACAAATGCCAGCAGATTCTCACATACGCCTATATGCTGTTCATATATACTGCCTGCTCTACCTATTTATTCGCCTGCCGAATCTGTCGTTCCCGACATAGTGCTCTTGATATATATATATATATATATATATATATATATATATATCCGTCCCTAGAATAATAACAAGGATGACAACTGCAATAAAAATATGAATAAATTAAGCAACGGCCGCTGTCGCCGGTTGAATCGGCTCTTTGTTGGTTGCTGCTGAGTTGTTTGTAGAGGAAGTTGTTGTTGTTGATGCTGCTGTTGCTGTTGTTGTTGGTGATGTTGTTGGAGTTGTTGTTGTTGTTACGGTTGCTGCCGTTTCCGTTTGTGTTGTTGTTGGTGTTGTTGCAGTTGCTACTGTCTCAGTTGGCGCTGTTGTTGTTATTGTTGTTGGCGTTGTTGTTGATGACGCAGACGTCGTCGCAACGGATGCTGTTGTCGTTGCTTCCGTTGTTGTAGTTGTTGTCGTTGCTGCGGTCGTTATCGTTGTAGTTGCTAATGCTGTTGTTGTTTCTGCTAACGTTGTTGTTGTTGTTGTATCTGCCGCCGCCGCTGCTGTCGTTGCTGTTTTTGTTTCTACTGGTGTTGTTTCTGCGGTTGTTGTTGTTGCTGCTTCTGCTGTTGTTGTTGCTGCTGCTGTTGTTGTTGTTGCTTCCACTGCTTTTGTTTCTACTGGCGAATTTTCAGCAGTTGTGGTTGTTTCCATAGGTGTTGTTTCTGCTGGTGATTTTTCTGCGGCTGTTGTGGTTGTTTCCATGGGTGTTGTTTCTTCGGCCGTTGCCTTTGCTACCGTTGGTTCCGTCGCCACCGAAATGTTGGTTGGGGTGGTCGTTGTTGTAACGTCGCTCGAACTGTTCTCATCCTTCAAGGGTTCTTGGCCGGCTGCGCCGCCGTTAGCAGTAGGTGCGTCCTTTGTCTGCACTACAGCAGCTGGACTCGAGGCAACCTCATCGTTTTCCGATGCTGTATCCATAGACTCATCAGGCCGCAATTCGCTTTCAGCCGGCTCGGCACTACCGTTCTCCTTGACATCGTCCTGTTTTGTTTCATCCTCGCTCTCCGTCTTATTAACCGACTCTTCGCAGTCATCTTCCTCTTCCTCTTCTTCGTCCTCCGCCTCAGTGGCTTCGACGTCTTTTGTGCTCGTTTGATCATGTTCCTTGGTCCTTTCGTTACTGATGGGACTTTTAGGTCTCGGTTCGAACGCCGGTGGTGGTGGTGTTTTACACTGCGCAACCTGGTAGAGAACATCAGCGATGTTTCCCGCCACACTCTGGTCGAGGATCTGCGACATTACCAGGGTGAGTAGACGCTGTTGCTGCTGCACGAATAGAGCCCGATTGTCGGGAACGCTGGCCAGCACTTTGAGCGTGTTTGATGCACGCCTGACCATGTCCAATGTTGTGCCCATCAGCTCAGGATTATCCCGTAATGCGCTAATGCCTTGTTGATTGGCTACATTGAGCGCCGACTGTTCGGCCTGCTCAACAAAGGACAATAGGTGGGATATTGTGACGCCTCCCGTACCTCCAGACATAGCAACGGCTCGAGCAACGTAACTCTCGGCCGGAGCGAAATTAGAAAGCAGCACAACGGAAAACTCACGCAGCACCTGCTCTTCGCCGCGAGCCAGCCATCGTGATAGTTGGCTCAGGAGGCGTAAGACGCGTGGCCAAGGCGGTGTCGCCAGAAGCAGATCGACGTTAGACTCCTGCACCGATAGCTTACAGAGCGCTTCAACTGCAAGCCTTTGTAGGGACGTTGCTGACGCTGCCGAACAACCTGGGAGGGGATCTCGAGCCACTGCAGACTCGCACACCGCCCAGTGTAGCAGGCCGTCTGTTATTGGCAACGAAATCTCTTCGGCGTAGAGATTGAGGTCTAGGTGGGTAGACAGATTGGCTAATGTAACCATTGTATTCTCTCTCAGCACCATCATATGCTCCCACCACCACTCGGCTTCCGCTGTTAGTGAGCAACATGGCTCCATGCCGTCATTGGTCGCAGCCAAAGCCGCGTGATCCTTGTAGTCGCTTGAAATCTCGGCATCAGTCTTGTTGGTCATATCAAGCGCCTCACGCAGCGTCTCCTTGCTCTGACTCGCGCGCGGTTTTCGTATGCTGTGCTTGTGATTTAAAAGCAACATGCGACCCAGTATTACCATGGTTCCGGGGTGACGGGCCAGCTCTATCTCATTGCCTGGTACAAAAGAGAGGTTTCGAAGGATGGTTGATAAGATGATTGTACGTCTGGCCAGTGACTCCTGTTGTTCCGTCAGGGTGCACAACGAGGGCTCATCGCGTGTGTAAGCCTCATCGTCCATGTCCTGATCGCGTTTGCGTTTACGCGCCTCGCAAACTTCCTCGCTTAGGTCGCCACTTAGGAGAACACTATCAATATCCTTTTCAATCGCCATTTTTGTGCTGGCGCTGCTGCCCTCCTCCTCTTCTTTATCGTCACTTGTTTGGCGCTGTTGTTTGTGAAGTTCGTAGGCCCACTCCAAGTCATCGTCCTTTGAGCTCCTTAGTATACGACAGAAGCGAACGTTCTGCCGTTCGCTTTCAAAGTGCGTAACGATGTGCGACGTAATTTCGCCGCAACCATTTTGCCAATGATCGTAGCTACCGTTAAAGTCTTCCCAGAACTCGAGCGGTTCGTCTTCCCCGCCATGTTCCAAAAGCTTCAACAGCGTTGGCGGAGTCAACCGTTCTCTAATTTTAACGGGCTTGCCATCTTGCGTAACACTGTTCTTTTTGGCGAACGATCCGTCAAGCATGGGTGCTTCTTTGGTGAAGTTGTACTTCTTCAATGGCCGACTTTCTTCCTTTGTCGCAACGTCTTTTTCAAGAAGAAACCATGGTCGTTCACGAACATTATCATCGCGCTTCTCTGGCTCCTTGGAGAAGTCAAAACCAAGTTCCAAGTCGTCGACTATCCCGAACATCTCCGAGAGGCACTTGCGGTAGTGCTCTAGCAAAGTCTCAAGGAATCCTGGAAGATGCTGTAGACCAAAGTACAATACGCTGTTGTCATCATACATAAGTATCTGGATCACATCCAGAGCCCACGTGCTCTCTGCCAGAAGGCCTGACTTGAGGCTCATCATAAGTCGCCATGGGTCGACGGGGGCAACGTCCTTTGGAAATAAACGGCGTCGTTTATTGTTAAGAGGTTGAACAGCCTCGACGCTATCTGGGGGAAACATTGGCTCCCTGCGGGCACAAATGGCGGCTGGTGCCATCTGTCCGACGGGTGGCGGCATTTTGTGTTGGATGTATGGCTGTGGGGGACCCACTCGACCCATTTGGGCCCCAGCCATAAAAGGAGAACTCATAGCCGCCATCTTATTAGGAGAAGGTGAACTGAGCCAATCTGAATTTCCCTGTGGTGCACCGGGCCAGCGCTGCTCCGTGGAAGGCCCGGAATTCGTGATAAACGGCGCTCGGGGTCCCCAACCAGACACGGGTGGACAAGCTGGGGGACCAGAGGAGTTTCGAGACGTTGGTGGATATCCAGGCATAGCAGAGGGACCGCGTTCTGCAAAAATAATACAATAGTTAGTCGACCACACTTGAGACTCTTCAGTTGGGTACGGGATAATTTGCATAGAGTCCACTATAGCTTGATCTGTTTAGACAGCTTTTATGCATTTCTAGATATCTTTTACGCTCCTTACAATACTCCTTATAATACTTTCTGTATACGCCAGTTTGGACGGGTTCTTACCAAAAGTCTGTGGCGGTCCACCATAGTGAGGTGACCCTTGTTCCTTCATAAAGTCAGGATGCCGCTTGGTGTAAAAATCTGGTCGCGGAGAGCTCTGCACGTTCGGTGGGCCGGCAGGAGGTGTAGGTCCAGGTGGAGGATAACCTCGCATACCGTTGTGACCAGGTGTGCCTTGTACAGGATAAGGAGGCTTCTGGGGGCCACTCTCAAATGGTGGTACCCGATTGGGAGGTGGGCCATCTGGAGGTGTTTGGCTGGCGTTTGGAGGAATTGCAGCAATGCCAGGAGGGTACCCGGCGGGTGGACCACCAGGTCCTGCGGAGCTCTGAATCGGCGGCCGAAGACCAGCTGCAATGGCATGCGGAGGATAGCCTGGAATACAACGACGCATGTGTTGGGTTACATGCACAAGCTAATAGGCTACGCATCTCTATGTCATTTAATTATTGATTCAATACACTGCTTACAATTACCGAGTCATAAACTTACCAGGGTAATGCTGAGGCGGCCCTTGACCGACGGTGGCCTGCTGTGAAGGTGGAACGATGGCATTTGGTGGCGCACCACCTGGAGCAACACTTGGTGTCGGTGGCGGCGCCTGAGTTTGTGGCGGCCCCTCCTGCTGTTTCAAATGTGGCGATTGAGCACTAGCAGGACGTGGCGAGCTGACAGCCGGTGACTGTGAGCGACTCTGGCTTGACTGCTGCTGCTGCATCATGGCCGCGGGACTCGGTGGAGGTTGGGGGTGACTCTGCGGCGTAGGCGGCTTCTCCGGAAACGGACTAGACGCCGCGGGGGGCGGTGTCTGCTGGGGCGACTGGTGATGCGTTTGTGGCATGCCTACTGCTCCGGGAGGGCCGTATGGGGGGCCACCTTGTTGAGGCGGTGCTTGGGACCCGCTAGGGTAGTCCGACGGCGCTACAGGGCCGTTGCCGTGTGGAGACTGCGCATGTGGATAACTGCTCTGGGGAGGTCCTCGTGGTGGGTAGCCGGGGTGCCCGGGATGACCCGGATGCGACGGGTGCTGCGGTCCGGGGTAGCCCGGCGGGTACTGCGAGGGGTCGCCCATGCTTCCGGGGTGGGGGCCCTGCTGGGCGTAGGGCCCTGCCATCGTCCCTGGATGGCCGGTGTGGGGACCTGGGTGGCCAGGGTATCCAGCGGGCGGTCTCCCATCAACATAGCCCTGACCCGGGTAAGGGCCAGCGTGGCCTGCAGGATGTACTGGGTGTCCGGGCAGCGGGGGCGCTCCGGTACCAGCTGGGAAGTCCGGGTGGTACTGACCCGGCGGGGCAGGAGGACCTGGTGGTCCGGACGGCATGCTGGGGGGCGCTGGGTTCGAGTTGGCATTTGGTTCTTGCGGCGACGAAACAGCAGCATTGGCGTTCTTTTTCTTGCGAGCTGCAGGACTCTCGAGCGAATTAATGATCGGCTGAGGGTCGATATTACCCCGGTCGAACCTGCACTCGTACGGTAGGACGTGCTTCGTGTACTGTTTGCGTAAGGTATACGCCGCACTACTAGATGCCCCAACGTTCAGCAGCCCCGCGATATCCTTCCACGCTTTCTGCTTCGTTACCTCCATGAAACCTCCGCGGTCGCGCACCAGCGCGTACAGCCGATACAAATCAAGGGGCTGTTTCGAGATCGTAGGATTGGTGGTGATTGCCGTGCCCTTCTCCTCGTTGAACCGGAGCAGTCGGTCCACAAACTCTTTGCGTTCGGGTTCGGAACCCAGTTCATACTGCTTCTGAATAGAATTGGTGCCTTTGCTACTACCACCAGTCCCTCCGGTACCGCCACCTGCACTGGGGGGTGGTGCAGGTGTTTGCGTATGGAAGCCAGATTGAGTAGGCTGAAATGTATCCAAAGTTAAGCCAAATTTAGAAGAACAAATATATTCAATTAGCATATGATTTGCCTTATAATATATAAGACCCATATTAAACATGAACAAACATTGGCATTATCTGTAAAATATTTTTTAAAGCTTTGCTTACCGGAAATCCTTGCGGATGTTGAGGAGGCCATTGACCTGACTGCTGTTGTTGTTGTTGCTGCTGTTGTTGCTGCTGCTGCTGCTGCTGCTGTTGATGTTGTTGTTGCTGCTGCTGCTGCTGTTGTTGTTGCTGCTGCTGCTGCTGCTGCTGTTGAGTCGGTGGCAACGGGGAAGGCGCCGGCGATCTCGAATTGGCTCCCCCATCATACTCTTCTGGAAATGACGACATCGAGCGTGGTGAGGGCGTGGGACCGCCAGGATGCAGCCGCCCACCTGGTGCACCCTGATTGCTGTTGCTGTTATTACTCGCCGACGGGGGCATTTGGTTCGAACCAGAGTCATCCGCTGTTGACGAAGATGCGGATGCATTGGAAGCTTGACTGCCCTCATCAAAAGCTGATGGAGGCTGAGAGGTTGGAGGCTTGCCGTCCATTGCGTTGGGTGATGGACCTTGAGGCCCATTCATCCGCTGTGGAGACATAGACCGATCAGGGGCAGGCGATGGAGACCCGCGAGGAGGCACTCCCGGATGTCCGGCATCGGCCATCGTCATAGGCGGTCCAGCCATTGGCCCGCCAGTAGAATACCCATAAATCTTATGCTGTAAATGCTGCCGCAAGTAGGCTGGATGACCACCTGGATGCCTGGGTGAACTGGGCGAGCCTTGAGGAGGTCCGCCAGGTCCACCAGCCGTCGCATTGGGGGGAGGTGGCCCACCTCGCGGTGGTGGGTAACCATACTGGCTGGGTGGAGGCATCATCCCGCCTGGGCCCGGATGCCCGGGATGATGACCTGGATGTCCCGGGTGACCGGGTGGCGCGCCCTGGTGGTAACCCATCTGACTCATCTGTGCCATTTGACCTGGTGGCCCAGGAGGACCCGGCGGATAGCCGGCTTGCTGTGGAAATCGTGGATATTGACCATAACCAGGCGCGCCTGGAGGGCCATATCCTGGCCGAGGAGGTCCGTAACCTAAAAAAAAGTTCAAATTGTGTCAATTAGTTAACACGCGACATAACCGTAATGGAGGTGCAGCATCAAAGAACGCTCGTTAATCCTTATGCCTACGCCAAATGACTAAAGACTTTTCTTTCTTCTAAACGGGACATCCGATTGCCTCAAGTGGCACTCTATAGTAATAGAAAACATTTTAGAATTCAAATTAATAAAAAAACGATGAGCTCCTGAACGGATTGATAGGAACCACATTCCTACGAATGAGTACGATATTGAAGTGCATGTACAAGCTAATTAACCAGAAATGCTAAGTTATCAAACCTTGAGGCGGGTATCCCATCGGTGGGTATCCCTGTCCCGGAGGGCCAGGAGGTGGTACTTGAGGTCCTGGAGACATCTTATTGGCGCCAGGGTAACCATCTGGTAGCTGACCTGCGTGATTTGCTACAAAGCGTTGTCAAACAAGGCCAGAGTAAACGTGTTATTCCAATTCTTGAGTATCTAATACACTATATTGGGCAGTCGAAGGGGACTCGGTGAACGTTGATGTTAATACGAATACGGTGCTATGAATATTCGCAAACATCATATAAATGATGTTCATGAATATTTATAACACCTCATGAATCTCAAAGTTAATTACCCTTAACATGTACAGTATATCTGTGACGACCAAATCGTTTCCTTGTTTTTATTTCAAGCTTATATAAACATGCACATCGAAACAAGTTTATATGAGCTACAAACAAAACAGCGACAACAACAGCAAACATCAAGAAAAGTCAAAGCCCATAGGAAGCAACGAATGAAGTACTGCACACGTAGCTACACCACATCAATCCAAATGAGATGCCCCATCGTTCCCAGTTTAGGAGAGCGGCAGGTGTCAGCCCTGCCGAAGTGCAATGGCAAGGTCTCCTCCTGGGGTCTCCGCCTCTTTCTTGATAATGGAGGTTCCGGCCCAAGGAAGTAGTAGAAATATTAATAGCAGTGTTCGTAAATCGAACCCTATGTGATCAAAAACATCGAGCAGGAAATGCGAGGAGGGGAAGGACGGGAGCAAAGGAAAACAAACAAAAACAGCAAGGAAGGCTCGGCATTTGACATTCCGCCTTCCGCCACCAATCACCATCGTCTTCATCTTTTTAATCTCCACTGAACTTACGAGCATATCCGGACGGCGACATCGATCGAGACCGTGGGGGATTCGACGCAGGCGAGCCGCCCCGTTGCCCCGGTCCAGGGCCGCCTCCGGCCTCATTCGGACCTCCAACGCCGGCAGCGGCCGCCGCTGCCGCGGCAGCTGCAGCACCGCCACCTCCTGGACCCCCGCAACCAACAGAACCATCCTCGAGGCGACCGTCCTGCAACTGAGGCGAAACCATAACGATTAATGATGAAGATGACATTGACTGCTAGTTAATCCAGCACTAAAAATCAAGTGAAATTATATATACGCATTTATCTCTCTCAATGTTCCTTCTCTCTCTCTCTCTCTCTCTCTCTCTCTATATATATATATATATATATATATATATATATAACGTAAGCCTTGTGCATAAAGTACGCAGGTACGGTTTTTTAAATGCATGGCATGTTACAACAGGGGGACATGCATAATGTATTTACTTATAACAACTTTACGTTAAATCAGAAACTCGTATAAAAACATTGCTTCGAGATACTCCCTCATGGTCGACAGACCGCTAGTACAGATTTGCCCAAACTTGATCCGCTTCGAAGTTCGACCGTAGGACCGACCAGCCTGTCCATGGCATCACTCAAATACACTAATCAATAAAAGCAACAAAAACGATCACTGCGCAAAATTGTCGTCAAATCGGGTATACATTAAATCAACGTGCTGTGGCGAGCAAAGCTATCTATCGCTTGACAAACTCCTCAAATAAACACGCATACTTCTAGTGAATGTTGTAGCATTAAACATATTATAATATATATATATATATATTATAATATTACAATATATATATATATATATATATATATATATATATATATATATATATATATATATATATGTATATACACTGTAATATTATATGTTTAATGCACAACATTAACGAGAAGTATATGTGTGACACGCACTGCCCGTTGGACTTTGATTGGCTATCGTGACAGTACGCTATACGGCTGATGATCAGATAGATCTTTGACTGGTGACTTCATCACGAGCGAGAGCCTTCCATACTTTACGTCAAGTCCATTTCAGATCGACCGCTTCATTTCATGGTCCGGATCTATGAATCAACCCGTTTGTGCGATCTAAGCGTCGACTATGGACGTCGCCATGCACGGCATACGCAAGCGTGCGGACAACAACAACAACAACAATAAGGACAACAACAGCGACCACCTCTACGGCGGCGACCATTCGACTCCACGCGCGTCACCTCCATAATTTTCTCATCTTCAACCCCCGGGTTCTCTCCCCCCCCCCCCTCCGGGTCCATCGTAGCGGTGCGTCTCGCACAATGCCTCTGTGTTCTTCTTCTTCGCCGCATTGGTTTGTTCTGTTCTCGCCTGCTTACTATTTCTACTACTACTACCACTATTACTACTGCTGGCACTTCTACCACGGCTATGGCTCGAAGTCAACTTAGTCAGAGTAAAGCGTCTGGGATGACAGACGGGCGCACGTCCGCGTACTGTCGCAATAACAGCAGGAACAGCAGGAACAACAACAACAACGACGACGACGACAATGATATTAACAACGACAACAACAACAATGATATTAACAACGACAACAACAACAAAGATATTAAAACAACGACAACAACAACAATGATATTAACAACGCCAACCACAGAAAGCCCGACCAAACAGATCCGACCGGTCCGATCAGTCAAAACCCGCAAATCCCATGACACGGTTCGTAGGAAGGAAATCTGCAAATCTCTTTTCCTCCCCAACGGCAAAACGTGCCGCCGCGGCCGAAGCGTCGCGGTACAGTTGCGCGCGCTTTTTTCTGTATGTGTACGTTCACACATGCATTCATACGCCTATGTCTGTATGTATGTATTTGTTTTTTATGTAAATATATATATATATGTATATGTATATTTGCATCCACCACGGGCGTTAGCTCACATACGCACACACCTGTACTCATTCGTACGACGCTCATAAACATAGGAACTTCATTTCAGGCCGTCATGACGCCTATGTATATATATATACATATATATATATATATATATATATATATATATTTGGGCGGCGACTGAATCTTGATGGTGCGCCGACAGGCTGGCCGTGATTGACCGTCGGCCGCGGAACACGAATGGAGCGGATGTGGTGCAGCGCTAACATATGGATTCCTACAGCTGAAGAGCAATGCTACACTGTTGCCGCTGTTATTGTCTCCACTTGTGTCCTCTGTCCCTCCAGCCAACAATAGTCATACTAATAGCACTACTACGATTAATAGTAGTAGTACTAATAATAACAACAGCAGCACAGAGCAACGGCATTCGAAGTTTGCCAAGTTCGCCAGCAAACGACGTACGATCGAACGGAAAGCAACGGCTGTGGCGGCTGTTCTAGCGCGGGTATACCCCGCACAGGACAGACAACGCCCGCAAGGCAGTAATGTATATATATATATATATATAGGGAAAGTGGGAGAGGGAGGAAGGGAGTGGATAGATGAGCGAACTGCGGGGCAACCGACGAACATCCCGACAGAAGAAGATAGGCGGGCAGATAGACTAACTGAACCACCACCGGCGTCGCAGCAGCAGCAGCAATGGATCAACTTCTCGTCGCCGTCGAGACGTCAGATGTGCCGGGTGTCGTCGAATTCGAGGAACTGCAGCCGCCGCCCCTGTTGCTGCCTCCATCCATCCACCCAAACAAAAACACACCCGAGTAAGGGAGGCCACAACCATTTCTGCTGGTTGTCTGTCTGCATGCCTACCTGCCTGCCTGTTTGTGTTTCTGTCTGTGGGTTGGATCGATGACACTCCGACGAAGGAGACACGGGTGCATGAATAGATAGATAGATAAATAAATAGATGGATGGATGGATGGATGGATGGATGAAGGGCGGCAAGGGGTCGGTCGGTCGGTCGGTCGCTTGCTTGTTCAGGTTGGACGCTCGACCCGGAGAAAGCAACAGCAGAAGAAAAAGAACAACTACAACACGGGCGACGACAGGGAGAACGAACAGAAAATATGCAGGCAGCAGCGAAGCAACGACGAAAGCTCCCCGAAGCAAGAAAACCCCGAAACCTCTTGAAGCAAAGACAGACGGACAGAGAAAGAGAAAGAGTGGGGGGAAAGACAGTGCCCACGTGTAGGCAGTCCTCCAGTCAGACAGTCAGTCAGACGGACAGACAGACAGACCAACCACTTGGCCGTTTCTGCTTCTGCTGCTGCTGATTCTGCTGCTCCTATGGCCGCCGGCTCGACAGCTCCACGACGAACGACGTCGGCGCCATCATCCGTCCTTCTCCTTCATCTTGTTCGTCTTGCATTTTTCATCGCTGTGTGCCAGTCTCGTCGTCTCTCGTCGACCCTGGCGGCGATAGGTTCGTGATGGTGACAACGACGTCATGACTGGACAGCAAAAGAGTCTGGTGCCGTTGGTATTCTTGCTGCTGCTGCTGCTGTTGCTGCTACTGAGGTTTGGTGTCATCGTTTTTGTCGTTGTTGTTGTGGAGAGAAAAAGAGGATTCGTCCTATCTACAACCACTCAATCAGAAAAAAAGAGACGGCGAGCACGTGGCGTGGAAAACAGCAAGCAAAAACGCCCACGGCAGCCGCAGTAGAAGGAGCAGCAGCAATACGTCGTCATGGCCGTCGCCTTGCTGCCGTTGATTTCAGAGTCGTCACACTGATATGTTGGCATGACCAGCGCTGCAACAGCAACAGCAGCTCCAGATACAGCAGCAGCAGCAGCAAAGTACATAGAAGGCGGTTTGACGACAACGGGCAACACAGTTCTAGCCGATCTTGTGTTGCCCTGGCCCGAGGTCTGTCAAGCGCTAGCACCAGCAGGGGCCACAGTAGCCCACAACACCAGGCTCACAGACACAGTCAAGAGGCGGGCAGAACCAGCAACAGCAGAAGTCTTGTCCGGGTCCTAGTGATATCCTTATCAGCATCGTCAGTCACCGTCAGTCATCGATCGGCCTTGTCGTCGATACGCTGCACCTCGCTACCTCGACGACACACCACAACATCATCAACAACAACAACAATAGCGACCACCACCAGCACCACCATCACAACCGCCATCATCAACGCCAGAGGCAATCTTCTTCAGCATCGAAAAACTCTTCCTCTTCTTCTCCGCCTTCTGACTCAATGTTTTTGCTCTTCTGCTAGCAAGAACACTCTCTTCAATGAAGACCCCCCCCCCCCCATCTCTCTCCTTGTATCTCTCTCTCAGTGTCCTTACGTGACCCTGTTTCGCGCGCGCGTTCCCGGCATGCAGGTTTTCATCCATGCGGCGGCGGCGATGGCGGTGGTGGCGCCGACTCGTCCTCCACCATCACATACAAGTTCTGGTTGTTGTTCGTCTTCGAAGTTTTCCTCATCGTCTTTGCTGTCATTTCTTTTCCCTCGTCTTCAGCAGCGTGACTCTACGCCGCTGCTACGAAGCCTGTCATCTTGCCACAACAATACCGTCCTACGGTCTTGTCCCGAATACACCAAGAAGGGAGGATCTCTATCTTTTTTTTTTGTTGGTGGTGGTGGTGGTGGCACCAGCAGCAACAACAAGAGCAACCGCTTTCGCGAAATCCGAAGCTACGCCGAAACGGCCGGCCACTCTGCTGGCATTATCGGCACCAGAATAAGAACAACAACAACAACAACCACCACCACCAACCCTTTCGTTACGGCGCGTAACGAAACAGTTGTACGAATGCACTGTCGTGCATTAGATGCATCTTTGCCGCTCGAGGGCCGGTTGACGACGACGACGACGACAACAACAACTGCTACTACAACAGTGACAGCTTCGAAGACGAGCACGTCCAATGGAGCACCATGGAACGCACCATGTGGCCGCCACAGACGCCGTTCGGCGTCGTTGAAAATGACGCCGCCCCCCACCAGCGTTAGGTTAGCATCTCTACGATGCAGATGGACAGCGAAAATGCCAAACTAGACGGAGATGGTACGCCACCGCGACAACAACAACAACAACAACAACAACAAACAATGACACCAACAATGCCAACAACAATGATCACTTCGGAGAACGTCAAGGCACTCGAACCGCGCACGCTCCCTTTCCGCCAAAACACGCGGCCGGCTGCAACCGTCAGAAGAAGACTTCCTCCCACAGATACAAAATGACGACGAAAGGCCATGCAAGATACCAATACAACTTTTGTAGTAACAATGGCATTACAATCATCCATGCCACGATCCTTATTGTACTTATTATAACCATCATCAGCAGCATTAACTGTAACATCGTCATCATCAACATCGCCTTATTGCCGTTCACCTCCAAACGCAGGCAAAGGGAGCAAGTTTGTACTGCACAACTGCTTCTGTTAAACAGAACGATATCAGAAAAACGCCGGCGCCGGCGGCGATAAAAACCAATTGCCACAATGCGACAATTTTAATTATATCTATCAACATAAAAATAATACGCTTATTTATTAAATAGAACTTAGATGATGATGGTAGTTATGGTAATGGCGGTGGTGATGATGATGATGATGATGAACATTGAACACCCGCGAACCCGTGGAAAACTTGGTCTGCGAAATCCCCTATCGGCTTGGCTGCCCGATGCGGCGAATTGAGGCGACGAGACGCTGCAAGCTATACCACCGGCAACAGTCATTTTCATATTTATCTCCGCTCGACACAAAAGGAACTTCCTTGCTGCGTCTACCGGCCGCTAGTCACTGTATGGTAGAACGGCTTACATAGATAGGCAGGCAGACAGCCAGACAAACCGGCACACCCCGCTGAAGTAAGCAGATCCTCCTCTTCTACGCCGACAACCCACAGTGCTAACCGTTTCTTTATTTGACGAATCTGTCGTCACCTCTACCCAGCACTGCTGTCGTGCTATACACTCGTCAGTGTATCGGTCACAATCATTACCATCATTAGCACTATATGCATACGTTGAACTTGGCCCGTTATGTTTAGTTCGTGTTAGCAATGTCAGGACAAAATAAGTAAACTGTGCGGGTTTTTATGCGGGGGGCTAATGCGTAAGCCCCGCAGCCTTCTTCCCCGTTTCCCGATCCGGTCTATACTAGAAGTGCACCAACGCATTACAATATATATATATATATATACACTGGGCTAATAAATGTCCGCACAAGTGTGATTTTAGTTAGCAACTTAATCGACAAAATTACCATTGGAGATGACGAGTAGAGACGTTTGACATCTTTGACTCTATTCCATTCCGTTCGTGCTAGTTGTCGTAATTGTTGTCACTCGCTGAGACGACCTACTGACCACAAAATAGGAACGCCCCTTCGGCGACGCGAACCGATGTGTGAAGTATCATCGATTCGAGCAGCTCATATACATTGAGTGCACACCCTGCCACCAAATTCTCACCTGTTGTGCTCGTGCAGTCCTTCAGACGACCGCATAGCTTCTTTTTAAGGAGGTTACTTTCTGGTCTAGACAATTCCCGCACGTCCCCTGCAGGCTTGCAATCGCCGTAGACGACCGCTCCCAGCAAGCGACAAATGCAACACTATAAATACGACGTAATTATAATTAAGTGTGCCTCGCCGCAAATAGTCGCCCACGAAAATCCGTCTCACACGAACTAGCTTAGATCCCCTAAATGTTTCGTCGAAAACAATACATAATCAAGCACAATAAGAGCTTTAGAAAGTAAATCAATTATCAGGTAATTAGAACAAAAACCATCAGTAGCAACAGCAACAGGAATCAGCTTTGCAGAAGCAGCATTTTCAAGATCGCAGTAAGCATCAATGGTTGGCTGGTCTACTTATTGATCTTGACATTGGCTGGCGACCCTGTGTTCCTTCCCCTTCCATTGCGCGAAGGTCCAACGGCCCCAATGGGGCGGGCTGTTGATTCATCTACCAGCAACAACAACAACAACAACAATGACGACAATAACAATGAAGACGACCACGACGACGACGACAACAATAACAACAACAACCCTTGCCGCCACACGCCACGTAGGCCCAGCCGACCCAACGTCAACAACAACAGAAACAGCAGCGGTAGCAAGTTCCGCTCGCGTTCAAGGTTACAACAACCACCGACTGTCTTTGTTCTTTTGTCTTCTTGCTTTCCGTCCCCATTTTCCGCTCATTGTTGTTGTCGTCATTGTTGTTGTTGTTGTCGTCACATCGTCTTTCGTCTTCGTCGACTTTCTTACGTTTATTCACAACGACGACCGCGACGCCGAACACGGTGGCGACTGCAGCAACAACAACAACAACAACAAACGCAAGAACAACAACAGCAACGACAACAACAACAACAAACGCAAGAACAACAACAACAGCAACGACAGCAGAAATACAACCACTAACTATAACTACCACACTGGCGCGATTGCTGGAACTACACTGCCTGGTCTACAATCTAAGGCAGAAATCGTTCTTGCCATTGACGCTGGCTGGCTGGCGGTCACAGTGACCTTTCTTTTTGGTTTTAAACACCACTTTTCGCTCGTATTCCTCGTTGGTGGTTTCATCAGCTGCTGTTTCTGGGGTCGTCGACGGCGGCAGCGGCAGCAGCAGCAGCAACCCGGGGGTCATCCTAGGAGGTATGCGTCGTCATTGTAGTCGCATTACCACGATTGTCGTGTCAGAACTGAGAAGTTTATTGTAGTCGTCCATGATGATAACAACAACGGCAACAACAAACAATGACAGCAATGCCAAACGACAACAACAATAGTGACAACACAAAACGACGACGACGACGAACTACAACCACCCAACTTCTGCAATCCCGATTACGCCTTCGTTATGTGCTCATCTTCGTCATCCAACATTGCAGCAAAACTGTTTTTGCTGCTATTAGCTGCTATTTATTGTACTAGGGAGGAAGATAACAACAACAACATCAACAGCAGCAGCAAACACGAACAGTGACGCTATGAAGAAAAACAACACGCACCAAAAACAGGGAACGCAAAAACATGCGCACTAACACGTTTTCGCGTGACGGCCCACCTGCTATGTCTGAAGTTGTTTCGAACCTCCCCGAAGGAGGACATGTGGAACACATGGATGGACGACGCCGCCGCAGAACGCCTCCTACTGACACATTAAACCATCTCATCGTCGGTACAAAATAAAAGCAGACATCCATTGAAAAACTATACGCACACACACATGTATGCATCAGCTTGGCTTGGGTCACGCCCACCCACTAAAGTTGTTAATCAGTCGGATCAGTCACGAATGTCATCTGTCAAAATGGATTTTCTTCCAGTTTCTGGTTTGACAATGTATATGTGCCCCCCCCCCCCCCCCCCGCTCCTCATCCCTATTATTACAAAAGCTGCCGAGGACGAACATATTAAACACTTAACGACCCAAATAAATCATGTGCTGATCACAATTTACCGCCATTTAACATGTCGATGCTGTCACAGATCGAAACACACGTGTCGTTGTAGCTTTCACGTCGAACAACACGAGTGCAATATATCATCGCACGAATCGAAGACAGCAATATTCACACGTATATAAATATACAATATATATATATATATATATATATATAAATAAATAAATATATAAATAAGTATATATATACATATTGTGAAGCAATCTAATGTCTCGGCGGCTTGTATCGATTTAAAATAGTAATACGGATAATAATAATAATACTACACACACCCTTTCTCTCTTTGATAAAACAACGTTCACTAGCAATGAACAGTAGTGACGCATGTGGTCGTCAATCGACGTCGCCGAGTATAATATGCTTCTATCAGAGAGTAATAGCTGACAACCACTACAACAAGAAAAACCCACAACGACGACAACAACAACAACAACGACGACGACATAAACCACAACAACAACGACAACATCAACCACAACAGGAGCAGCAGCAGCAGCAACGACGACGACAACAACAAAAACACTACTCGAGAGAAAGACAATTAGAAACCAACTCGAAGAATGATAATGGCTGCTGCACTACTGGTGGCATCCGTAGACCGGGCGCCGCTACTACATACATACAAGCACGACCGCCCGGCTCGCCCGCTTGGCCGCTCGGCCGCTGTTGTTGTTGTTGTTGTTGTCGCCGCCGCCGCCACCGCCGACGAAGGAGGTGATCAACGAGTGAGGTCATTGACCTTTCCCACCGCCGCCGCCGCCGGCCCAGACGACGCGTAGAGGGCAGACGGCGGACGGACGGACGGACGGACGAACGGACGGACAGACAGACAGACAGTCTCAGTCGGGTGCGCGAAACCAAGCAATGAAGCGAATGAGCGCGAGAGATAGAGAGAGAGAGATAAGGGAGATGTGCGCCAATGCACCGCCAACGCACATAGATTCATAGATAGATAGATGGATGGATAGGAGCCAAGACGAATCATTTACTACGAGCTAGACAGCCAAACAGACAGGTAGGTAGGCAGGTAGGTAGGTAGGCAGGTAGGTAGGCAGGTATGCAGGCAGGCAGACAGACCAACACCAGCAGCAGCAGCAGCAGCAGCAGTAGTAATAGTTGTAATAATCGTCGTAGAGAAGTCGCCACCGCGACCAAGCACAAAGCGACAACTAAGCACAACAAAAACAACGGTCGTCAGCGCGTCATCCGCAGCATCAGCGTTGTCGTCGTCGTCGTCGCCGTCATTGTAAACAACAACGGCACAATCGTTGTTGTTGTTGTTGTCATCATCATCATCATTGTCGTCGTCATTTTCATCACGATAAAAAATAATAAAGGCTACCGTAAGGACCGAAGACATCTACAGAATAGTCGTTGTTATTGTCGTTGTTGTTGTTGCGATGACAAAAATCAATGTCATGGTAGTTGGCATTGTTGTCATAATCGCCATGATCATGATGAGTTGGTCGATACGTCGACGATGATGATGATTAGTCAGCGTTGCGCTGAAAATAGGAGGGTTGTAGCGGCCGTATTAAGTCGGTAGTGACATCCGCAAACGTTGTACTGTTGTGTCCAGCCATGACAACGATTAAAAATACATTCCCGCTAGACAACCACCGCCAGCCGCGCCCATTCATACCTAGAAAAGCGATCTAAAATAGATAGCAACACTTCTCTTTAGAGCTGTCGTTGTCATAGATGACGCGCTGACCACCTACTCCAGACACTGCTGACCACAACAACAACAAGATTACGAACAACAACAACAGCACAAGACCAACAACAACACAGGAGCAACAACAACAACAATGATGCATGCTAATTCCGATGCTAATTGTCGTGACCATAGGTCATCTTCGTCGTCAGTGTTTCTGTTAATTAGCTACACGACGACCGTTACGACCCGCCAGCAAACCATCCGCCATCCGAAGGCAGACACGAAAGAGAGAGAGATATATAAATAGAAAGAGAAAGACACGACCCGTCGACAATTGATGACTTGACGCCTCTACTATCTTCTCATGATTTGCTTAGTTGTTGTCCACTCTGTTAGCCCCCCCCCCCCCCCCCCCACAATCTCTAATCTCTTTCCTCTTGATTTACTGTTACTCATTTAGTCGAGCAATCGGTCATTCACAGATATTCGTATGTCCGTTTCGTTGACAGGTGGTGGTTGTTTACTTAAGCACTAACAACAACAACAACCACAACAACAACCACAACAACGACGGAAAACGAATAACAGCTTTTTGTCCAGAAGTGAACGAAATATTGGTTAAAGTTGTTCTGGTGGCAGTCGTCGTAGCTGCACTCAGAAAGGAGAGTAAATGTCATATCACTGTTATAGATACCGTTAGGGGAGCGTACGTTGAACGGACACAAATCACTTTAATCATCACTTGGCATCAGCAGCAGCAGCAGCAGCAACAACAGCTGTAACGGTAATCGCATGTTACTGTATCTATTTGTGCGCGTCTGTGTGTGTGCGTCTGTCGGTGGGTTGTTGTCCAAGCAGTTATGAGCGTATCGGTTCCTTATGAATGGATACGTGCGTGGATCGCTGAGTGAACGCGTGGAGTATCGCGGCGATGGCGAGGTGCCAAGTGAGGCAAAGCAAGGCTGCTGCTGCCGACGACGACGACGACAACAACATCAAGAATAACAATGAAAACAGCAACAATAACAACAACAACAACAACAATTATTGTCGCAATTTACTGCGGTTGCTGCTCAAAGTGCTGCTAATAGCAGCAGTAGTGATAGCAGCCGTCAGTAAAGTAAAACGGAAGTCGTGGAATCATTTCGAACGTTAGACGTTCATTTGCGAGACGATTAGATATATGCAACGATACTAATACCAACAACAACAACAACAACAAACCACGACAACGTGACTGATGATGAAGCACACGAGGACGACAACTACGACAACAACAACAACAACAATAAGCGACGACAACCACAGAAGTCAGGTAAACGAAAATAAAACGGTTTTTCTTTCATTCACACACATGACCCTTGTTATCGTAGGGACGCCTCATGTCGTTCAACAAACGATTCATTCGCAATCACAAAGGCGACGAAGACGACTAAACAATGATGACGTCACAACCGCACCAGTAACCATAATGATGATGATGCTAATTATGCTGACAGAATTAGCAATGATGATACAATATTTCGTTTAACATTAGACCGTACGTCAACCCAGCAGCAGAATATAGTTTGAGACGCATCAGCATAACAACAAGAAGAATCGATGCAAACCTGGTTGGCAACACCGGGCAAACAGGGTATATATATATAATGTTTTTTTAATATATTTTTATGTATATATATATATATATATATATATATATATATATATATATATATATATATATATATATATATATATATACAATTTCGTTTAATATCATCTGCAATCTGCGTCCAGACCGTTTCTGCTCACAAACCGACCGGAGAAGCTCACGTGCACCACTATAGAGAACGGGCGAACCACAAACCGTACGGGCGAACAATAGTGCTTCAGTCGTGAACAGCCGGCGCAGTCGTTGCCACCCGCCGCTAGATGACAAAGTTATCGCGCGTCGTCCAAAGTGTGCTGCTCGTCAACGGTGTAACTTTGTTGTTGCTGTGTCCTCTTGAAGGTTCCTTTGACTGTTTACTTCGACGACTCGGGAATCATCCTCCACGAATTTTTGCCATATGGTTCCAGATCAATAAAGAATACTACCGCAAAGTTTCGCGAAGATTTCGAGAGAACGTCAGACGCAAAAACTCTGGGCACACAACTTTTAGCTGCTCTATCACGACAACATTGTTGTTGTCGTTGTAGTTGTTGATTATGTCGGTCGGTGGGTCGGTCACCGATTGGTGAATCAAGCCACGAGGATCAACACGCATAAACACAAGTCTATCTATCGTCACTGACAGAACAATGGCAACGCATGCTTTTTACCGGCCCTATGCTTGTTTTTGGGAAACTGCGTACTAGTATTGCAGTAGGTAAATTAATACATGTTCGCTCCACTGATTTGAATGGAGCTGCAACTCCAGCGCTGGTCCTACGCTTGCAGTTCCGTAAGTGAAACTAAGCGTTGAATACGCTTGACAGGAGTTGCCGGCGAAATCACAGACACTCCCTCGCCACGCATTCGCCGGCCGGACTTTCTTCGTCGGAAGAAAGTGTTTCCCTTCCTTCTCGACTCTGCTGCTTCGCCTGTACGTTAGATTGACTCACACGCACGATGCGATTGACTATCACAGCCGTAGGATAAGAAGGGCGCGCAAACTTAAACGAAATGCTAGAGGACAAAAACAATGAATGTAGCAAGCAAAAGCAGTAACATCGGCATTATAATATGTTCGCTCTCAATGAGCGTAGAATCGACGTAGACGAGTCGTGGGCACAATACCTACGTCATCCACATCGATTCTAGCAAGAACAATGACGACAAAAACAATAGGAGCAAAAACGATTATGTTAACAGCACCGACAGCAGCAGCAACAACAACAACACTTTCACAAAATATCCGGTTGCTACCAACATCGACTTCGCACCGAATATTAGACGTGTACGCACGCTAACTTCACGACAACCACCGGCATATGCTCGGCATTCTGCTGGGTAGAACAAACAGCTGAGGGTTAAATGGTTTCACGCGCGGCCGTGAAAATTCGCCGGCACACACGGCGTGATGACCAGCCAGCAGCAGCAGCAGAAGCAGCATACATACACCTCCTCAGCTCACCCTGAGGTATCTGCGAGGTCGGGCTAAGACACCAATTCACTACTACTTAGCAACAGTAGCACCTCGCGACGCTTCGGTGCCTCGATCGATCTGCCGCTCATTCGAGGCACGACGGTTCGCCCGCTTGTCTATCTGTCCTCTGCCTGCTGCCTCCTAGGACGAATTTAAATCTCCCGCCGCCTCCATACGGTGCTGGCGGCTTCAAGCCGCCGGCAACCCCCTTACACCCCCCTACCGTCCCGGTTTACGCATGTGACTGACGAGGAATCGTAATTTTCGTTGTCTGCACCATCAAAACAACAAGCACCGTCGTCATTTTCGCCGTCGTCGTCGTCGTCGTCGTCATGATCATCATAATCATCATCATCGCGATCATCGATGATGCCGGCGATCGCCACAGAAGCAGGCGGTGGTGGTGATTTGTTGTGGTCACCACGCGAACCCATGCTTTGCTCTACTGGCTCATTTTCCCTCGAGTTGGCCCTCGCCCGTCTACCCGCCAGCCAATCGACTAGCCAGCCAGTCAGCCCATTACCCATCCCTGCCGCCACCTTCATCATCATGATCTTCATCAGCATGGCCACACTCGCCTCTCGATTTAACATCTTCATCGCCATCATTACTCGGTGACTAATCGGTGCACCGGCCGAACAACAACCACAAGCGCGGCTTGGCCCGCCGCCGCCACCGCACCTCTCAGTATTAGTCTCGTCGTCCGCCGGCCCGTCCGCGCGCCCGACAGATGACGACGAAGAAGATGAAGATCGGCAATAGCAGTTAATAGCCGCGGTTAAGGTGGTCGGTCGTCATCGTCGTCGGCGGCGGCGGCGGCGGCAACGATGGTGGTGATCAGTGGCGGCCACCCCATTTGTCTGTACCGAGGAGGCTACGCGAAGGCTGCCGCATTAGCCGTACGGGGGTAGCCACTACAAATTATAGCTACATCAATGACAACAGCAACAACAACAGCAGCAGCAGCAGCAACAACAACAAGAGATTGTTCGGCAATCAAGATCATCATGGAATCAGGATGTCATTTGTCACTAGTATCGTCATTAGCAACGTCGTACCCAGTTGTCCCTGGTCGTTCATAGTTGGTGTTCACTGTCGTCAGTATCCTGAAGGTCTGCTGTGAAGGTCCGCAACAAACATACGCCGCGACTGCGGGCTGTTCCTACGCCTCATTGCTTGCTTGGACAATGACGTCGGCAACATCGCTTTTTAGTTAGCTTCGAGCACCTGCGGCGATGACAGCGGTCTTCGATCGTCACCCCCAGCACCGGTCGATTCGGTATCTCCACCAACATCACGATTACGACCACCGTCCTGCTAGCTAGTCCTCATTGTTGTCGTCATCTGCTGTTCAGCTGTTTACTCTTGTGTCGCACATTCCTTCCATATAGGTAGCTACTAACCTATGGGCCTACCTGCTTTCTACTTTACCCGTTCTTCCTTTTTCTCTCTGTAGTTTACACAACATAGCGCACCGCCCACAGGTTCTGGGGTGCGCAGTCCGTTAGACCGAGTTCTCACTCTCGCAAGCAGACAAGCTGGTAATCGACGCATGGAACAAAAGATACAACAGATATACTCCCGAAAGGGCCAGCGTCTGCCCGTGGAACCCTAGAGTAAAAGCAGCACCTAATGTAATCCTAATTAACGGTACCAGCTCCTCGACGTGTCTTAAGGTCAATAGGTGTGAGATGTTTTTGTGTGTACATTTTTTGTAGCAACAACGTCGGCCGCCTCGAGTCCCACACGACGTCGAATCCCGGGTGTGCGTACATGCATTTTTCCCCTCACCCTAAACAGACACGCTCCCATCGACAACCAGAGCAGGAAGAAAAAGCAGTAGACGACAGACGTACTCTAGCCCGCGCCGCTGTAATGATGATGAGGTGACCAGGTGATGCCTCCGTCGCTCGAGCATTTCGAGCCTACCGTCGTTGGGATGATGACGCGCTCTACAATGGATGCGCACGAGACGATCTTACACATCCGCAACGATGCTCAACCAAACGAGAGGAGCCGTTAACTAGCCGGGAATGGGAGGGAGATGACGTGAGAGCATTGAAATTGCTAGTATGACTTCTACTTCTGCTACCATTGCAGCATCAACGCAGCAAAGACGACCATGGTAGGAAAGATGACCGTGTTGGCATTATAACAACAACCGTAGTATCTGACCACGTGTCAAATCTGATACTGACTAACCACCACAACAACAACAACAACAACAACAACAGCTACTACTACGACTATTACGACTACAACCAATGTGGTTACTGGCAGTTAGTTGTCTGTAGGACTTAAATCAGACTAAGCCTACAATTGGATATTTGGACTAGAAGCTAGGGAGAACACGCAACACTGTCCGAGACGACATTCATCATTGGCCGGCCGGCCGGTCTGTCATCCACATAAATAACCCCCCATTAAACAACCCACAGAAAGTCAAGCAAGCAGCTACTATCAGCTGGTGCATATCGACGAAGGACGAACCCTGCGAAGAAGCGACAGACACAGCTAATAGCAGCAACAACAACGATAATGATGTTACTGATTATGATTGATATTTAAATCGGGACAGATCTATAAATACAATACAGCAACTTAAGGTGACATGAACGAACACAATTACACCACTGCAGTGAGGCACAACTGACTGCAACACGATTATTTTTTTCTGGCTGACTCTCAGCCAACATTTAACGTCCACGGAATTGCTTCGTAGGACGGACCCCATAAATGCAAATGTGCAACGGCGGGGATCGAACCCGTGCCCCTATGTATCTCTCCCGGTCGCGAATGCACCAGGCCGCACCACCGGGCTTAACGTAACAAGACGCTGAAGAGATTTAATTCTTTCTCTCGTCTATTCCTAGACTCGGTCTCTGGACATCGTAGTCATGAGCACTTGCACCGACAAAGGCATAATTTCACTACGATCTGCTTGTGATACGTCTCTCTCTGGCTGACACAGCCCCACTAGTGGAGTCCATCTAACCTGCCTCGTGCATCCGGAAAGCCGAATTGCTTAACGAGCAGACAGGATGCGTATCTTGTAACCCTGACGAGACGTAACGTTCGTTACCAACCACAACGCTATGCGGCGCGGCAAGTAACACTTGTTCCCTCTCCTGGCCCTTTCCAAACTCGGCATATGGCATAAACGTAAACGATACGTTATCGGCAATCGATGCAAAGGGACACGCTTATCTTGTGCACGAACACAATAAACACGCTCTCACACATCGACAATGCGCGTAACACCAACAATAACAGACACAGACCACAACCGGCGGGTTTGATTGTGATCGTCAATATATATATTTATATATATATATATATATATATATATATATATATATATATATCTATGCGCGCCTAAGTAGGTTCAGGCAAGCTTCGACTGACCAATCGGACACACTTGTCGTGTGATACATCTGTGAGTGCACGTATCTCTCATTCTCCTTCACTATACTGTTACTTCACTACTCCAACAAAAAATAAAATAAAAATACGTGCTCCGAGGAGGGGCCACATCAGAGCCATTGGGCTGAAAAACGAGGATAGCTCAACTGAAGTAAAAGCGCGTGCATGATTTCGGGCGACGCGGCCCGAAGCCGATGCTAATAGCGCGGGCTCACCGAAGTTCCTGACATACCGGAATTCCGCCCATCACCCGCCAATTATGGCCCACGTTTCGTGAATGAAGAATGAACGTCACTCGCCAATCTCAGATCTACCCTATATACATATATATATATATATATATATATATATATATCGCATCATTCGAGATGCCTTGATGTCGCCTCTTCTGTGCCAACTAGAACAAGGTCTTCAGAAAGCAGAATTAGGCCAAAACTTGCGTCTGCAACGGGGGAAGCAGGCAGTGAAAGCATTGCCACAACAACGCACGTAGAGAAACAGTCTAGCCCTACAATAAGCAATTCGATTAAGCTTATCTCTTTTTACGACAGAAATATTGTCTACATTCAAATTATAGCAGCTAATCCCTAATGTAGCAAAATGTTATATATATATATATATATATATATATATATATATATATATATATATATATATATATACATCCATATATATTCAATGGTTACGCGCGACATTCGGCTATGATGGTCTGAGAAAGCACATTCCAGTCAAGTTGTTTTTGAGCTGTTCACAATTAACACGTCGCTTTCCGGAGTGGTTTGATTTTGACTGCTCAATGGTCGAAAAGTCATCCTGCTTCTCACTGCATCACGCGAGAATAACATCATGCGGAAAGTGTATTGCAGTCTGCGTAAGGACTATAGGCGGCTCCTAGATATCAAAAAGCTTTCCTTTATAGAAAAAGAAGAAAGGGCGCTAGTGCCAACGGCACAAGAAACCCGCACGTTATCTTAAAGGAACTCAACAGTTCACGAGCTATCCTATACTCGCAGATGAGCTACGTAGTCACTTCGAGGCATTGTTTACCGGCAGCCCATCAATCCCTCAAGCCATCCGCAATACTTCGACTCATTTCAATCGTTGGGAGAAGGTGCTTGCGCGACGTTTGGAGGCTTCCATCACTCACGAGGCCCAGCTGGCCAGGCCCGTCTTAAAAGTAAAAAAGCGTTTGATCCATACCCCTTCAGGAACGAACATATCACCGTTCTTCTTATCACACCACTATGGACCACATTGCTCAATAAATGTCTCGCGAATGGCGTCTTGTCCGTTGTCTGGACTGAGTGCATTCTCAATGTGATCCCAAAGGGGACAGGCGATTCCGTCAGCCTATAGAGAACTCGATGGCGGGGTGTGCAAGCATGATTCCTTCGAGCAGACCACCTGATACCCTCAAGCACACAACGTGAGCGCCTCTTCCCCGATCGCCTACGTGATCTTCCAGAACAGATCCAAGATCTTCACAACACCGCAGGCGTAGTTTTGCTTGCAGAAGACATCGTATCATACTGTACGGTACGAACGGATCTTCAGGGCACTCTGAACACCCTGCAGCGATTCTGCTTTAGCAACAAACTTGGCGTTAATGCCGTCAAGGCAAAAGCAATCAAGGTGCGAGCAGGAAGGGTAACTTAACGCCCACAATCGGCGTCGGTTCCGGGACTCCCCCACAGAGTACGTGGGCTAATTCTGCTATCTGGCCGTTGCTCACATCGCCAAACAATTTCCCTAGAGGTTCAGCGGCAAATACCCCACAACTTCTACAATACACAGGTGATCAGGTATCATTCCTGGAAGGATCCCCTAAAACAGTTTCGTCATCTGGTCAGGCGATACGTTCATGGCCTTCATCACAAGTTCTATAGACGCCAGAATTTTGATGCGCCGGAAGAGGGCTGCATATGCAAATTTAGCGCTAATGGTTGCACACTATCATTTTGATACTTGCCCAGCCTCAGAGAGCCTTAGCCAGCTTGTCGGCATTTGATATTTCGCTAATAACTTCTTCTACATTATCATATATTATAACAAGTTGGTGAAAAGCAAAAATAAATCAGCTTATGTGTGCCGCGATATAATTATTTCGCTGTATTTTTGTGATAAGAATGTACTTCGGCTTTATCACCATCTTCACCATTGCCGCCGCCTCCATATTCGATCTTGAACATCCATGATAACTTCTTCTAACCACGACTAGACGTATTGAAGTAGTGAACACGAAACACGCAATCGGTATCTTTCAGCTTTTATACGCAAACAGAGAACGAAAGAAATAAAAGAGAGAGACCAAGGTCATTGATCCCTTCTCTAGCACGTGTACGGAAGCCACGAGTTATGTGGCCGTGCAGGGGCGCGCCCCCCGACACGCCCCTGCGCGGTGTCCCGACCCCGGGCCTTGAGGGCTGCTGCGGCGGCGGCGAAGTGACGTTGCTGCGCAGCCCAAGCACAAGAAGAAGAGGAATAAAGACACGGAAGGGTTTAAAGGGAGCGCATAACGAGCGGGGCTGCGAGCAGTTCTCGGGGGAGAGGAACTCGAGAGTAGCAGGTGTGACTTCTTCAGCTTGTCCGTCTGTTTGTCGTAGTCGTCCGATCGGATCGACGACAGTCTGCTGATGCGGCTGCCGCCGTCGTCGAGACTATCCCTCTCTCGACCTGCCTTTGATCGGCGATGAGAGAACGACGTAGGCGACAAGGGCGGCATCGTCCTTATTGGGGGTCCCGCCGGATACTTCCGAGGCTGGCCGGCCAGTCATACGGCTGGTTAACTGGCTGGCAAGCAGGCTGGCAGGCTCAGCCATGGATGAAACCCGTCGATCCAACTGCGAGTATCCTGCTGCCTTCCCCCCGCCTCCTAGCGCTGCCTCCTTCCTTAGCAAAGAGCTAGCAAACGACTGCAAACGCGATGGATGCGTGCTCTCTGTCGCCGCTGTTGTCCTCATCCTCCTCTTCATCCTGCTATTTCTGTTTCCGCCTTGTACTTCGTTCGACCGACAGGCCAACCGACAGGCTATAATATAACGACCATAGCACAGTCTGGCCAAGAAACATCAACATCAGCACCGCCGTAGCACGACTACCGCTGCTACTGCGTCTGTTGCCGCGTCTACGTCTATCACGACTACTACTACTACTAGTAGCAGGCTTGTTCTCCACTTAATCGCGTTAGCCCCGCGAGCGCGACGAAGACGGCTTTAAATTGACGTCAGCGTGTGGGGCACCGTAAGTCGGCTCCGACGACATCACCGACCGACTGGGCGCCCAGCCGAGATAGAGCCGCCGACGTCACCCCCCTCTCCACAACCCTCTCGGTACCCCAACGATTACGACAGAGACGTGGACAAACATTCCGAAAGAGGATGATGGAAAGAATAGGATGATGAAGAAGAAGAAGAAGAGGAGGAACAATAAGAAAAGGAAGCAGCGCCATCAGCAACAGCAAATCCCTTCAATTTTGACGCCGCGATGCCTTCAGTGGACGACAGCGGGGGCCGCCAAAACAGAAGCGGCAGCAACAGCAACGAGGCGTCGTCGTCCTGAACGACGAAGGCAGCGATGACAAAAACTCCTGTCAGGCACGCAACTTCTCAAGTACAAAGCCTTGAGTCTCCTTTCAACAGACCCCCCCCCCCCCCTCCAGCAAACATAGCCAGATTCTTGGATCACCAACCTCCTTCGTTCGGCCGTTCTCTCATGGCGTCGCTCATCAGCACCCATTGGCTCATTGCCCTGCTCTCCCTCTGCGTAGCATCGTCTTGCTGTCGTTACGGTAGTCGACTGTCGCCGTTGTTTCCGACTTCACCTCTTTCTCTGTCATTCTGTGTCCCCCTCGCAAACAAGATGCCCCCTGATCCATCTATTCCAGAAACATCATAGCAGCAGCAGCACCAACACCACCCCTCATGGGTCTTCCTTTTCTGCTTCTAGCTCAAAGAGCCTTTAAAGGCCAATTGCAAAATAACCCACGACACAAAGCGGCCGACATCGCTCTCCTTTGTCATCGTCATCGTCGTCGTTTTCCTCTTGCCACTAGCATCCGAGTCTGCCTCCCTTCTCCGTTTTCCACAACGTCTCCCTGGACCCCCAATTGGGTAGTTTTTTCGTTTTGAACTCGCCTCTATCCGGAAGAAAGGCAAGTCGGCGGCGGCGATTACGAAGAGGGCTGTCGCGACGGAAACAACGTCCCACGTGGATCAAGGTCCTATCCCCCCCCCCCCCGGTCCTCCTCATTTTCTCTCGGTATCTAAATATGCCATACGCTGTAGTTAGGCAAGAGAGTCTCCTCATTCCCACACAACATCAGCCGCCGCCACCTCCTCAATGGTTCTCCTTCCCATATGTCTATACTGCTACGAGCTGTCTGTCGCCCAAGGTCGGGTCAAGCACTTCTGAGAGTTACTCAGTGCTCACCTCGTATCGATAAGTCGCACCTTCGGCCCAGTCTGACCGCTGTGTATGTTTGGCCTTCAATTGGCTTCGTTAGCGGTATGGACTTTGTCGTCGCCAATGCTGCTGCTGCCGCCTCTACCACCACGG
Source organism: Dermanyssus gallinae (assembly GCA_003439945.1). Classification (NCBI taxonomy): domain Eukaryota; kingdom Metazoa; phylum Arthropoda; class Arachnida; order Mesostigmata; family Dermanyssidae; genus Dermanyssus; species Dermanyssus gallinae. Next base: position 741,792 of record QVRM01004146.1, read on the forward strand.
GCCGGCCTCCCGTTTGCCCGCTTTCGTGACCTGAATGAACTCCATTCACCTAGGAAGCGAGCGAGGGGGAGGTAACTACAGCTGCGGCTGCTGCCTACCTACTCCTTCAACAACCTGTTTGCTATCTTCATCCAAACATGAGACGGCTCATTAAAAAGTCATTAGCTAACCCATCTCTTCCATGTAGTGTTCACGCCATCCCTAACGCGCGATCTTCTTCCCCTCTCAAACAGCAGAAAAACGGTTATGACAGGCGAAGCCGATCGTGGTTTGTCTCTAACCGACTATCAAGCATCTCCATATATATATATATATATATATATACAAAGCGATATGCGTCGCTCGATCGTTGATAGCATGCACAGTTCGCGCTGCCCGGCGAATGGTCTCGAAGAACTAGAGCACGAGCAGCAGCGGTAACACTCAGATCCCAGGAGGCAGATTTTCGTTGACTTACCTGGAAAATAGAGGCGGAAAAAATGTTATTACACAGTGCCCAAGCAGGGTTTACTTCTTAGTAATTTGTTATGTTTTACAAAAACGAAACACTGATACGTCGGCATACTGTTATTTCTCTCTACGAGACAATCAAATCACAGAAACGTGGCGATAATTGAGTCGCTTGAGTAAGGTTACAAGTGCCGCATCAATGTCAACCAAATCATGATGGACAGGGCCAATGCCGCAGTACCCATCACACTGTAAGATA